>JBBDGP010001389.1:1685000-2285000 GCA_037952835.1 Lithobates septentrionalis
ACACCGTTGTAGGAAATCTTCAATTTCTTTGCAATTTCTCACATGGAATAGCCTTCATTTCTGAGAACAAGAATAGACTGTCGAGTTTCAGATGAAAGTTCTCTTTTTCTGGCCATTTTGAGCGTTTAATTGACCCCACAAATGTGATGCTCCAGAAACTCAATCTGCTCACAGGAAGGTCAGTTTTGTAGCTTCTGGAAGGAGCTAGACTGTTTTTAGATGTGTGAACATGATTGCACAAGGGTTTGCAAATCATCAATTAGCCTTCTGAGCCAATGAGCAAACACATTGTACCATTAGAACACTGGAGTGATAGTTGCTGGAAATGGGCCTCTATACACCTATGTAGATATTGCACCAAAAACTAGACATTTGCAGTTAGAATAGTCATTTACCACATTAGCAATGTATAGAGTATATTTGTTTAAAGTTAGGACTAGTTTAAAGTTAGCTTCATTTAAAAGTACAGTGCTTTTCCGTCAAAAATAAGGACATTTCAATGTGACCCCAAACTTTTGAACGGTAGTGTATATATATATATCTATATCTATATCTATATCTATATCTATATCTATATCTATATCTATATCTATATCTATATCTATATCTATATCTATATATTTCTATATATCATATATAGATATATATATATATATATATAGATATATATAGATATAGATATATATATATAGAGAGAGCGAGATATATATAGATAGGTAGATAGATAGATAGATATAGAAATGTAAAACATTCTTTTTGAATATTTGAAGTTATCTTATTTTTTGGGATTGACATTTAGTTAGATATTTAGAGATTTTGTTCCAGATATAGAGAGAGATCAAAAGATTATTAACTATATTTTGAGATATTGATATCTATCTATCCAATATGTCTTTATAATGTTAAATATTGAGGTAAAATAGGAACTCTACACAAACCACTTCACTACAAATGTAGGAAAATTACTATGTCCTAAAATATCTGTGTGCTAATTAGATTAATAATAATTTTGGGTTTCACATAGGGGAAAAATCACTCAGCCAAGAACAAGAAGACAGTCCACCCCAAGCAAAACCTGATTGGGCAATCAGCCCAAGTCCCATTGAGGATGTTGAGGAAGGAGAGGTGGGTGACATGGGCACCCCACCAGGTGAGTGTCTGACACACCAGCTTACGTTAATCTATGCATGGCTGCCTTTTGTTTAATTTAATTTGTCTACTCTATTTTAGGGGATCTGGTTGTGCTTCATTCAAGCAACAGTGCCACCCCCGAGGATGTGGAGGAATTAGGCTACATGGGCACCCCACCAGGTCAGTGTCTGAGACAACAGCTTTATTTATGGTAAGGTAAACTATGTATGTGTGCATATTTCTAAAGACATTTTTTGGTTTCATTCCACTTTAGGTACAACAACAACAAGTGACTATTTCACCTCTGAAAGTGCCCAACGGCTAATTGGTCAAATAATGGCCTGGAATAAAGACATTGATGAAATGCGTAATCGGCTGGATCGTATGCAGCAGGAAATGAAGGACATGATTGATGTTTTGGGTAGAATCTAAATGCCCTTTTTTAAACCCCAAAACATCAATCATGTCCTTCATTTCCTGTTTTGCTGACCCCATTCTGGGCCTTCTCTTTCTTGTTTTGGCAGAACATAAATGGCTGTTTAACCTAATGTCAAAAAGGAGGGCTGTTTCTCGTATATAGCTCAAAAATCCACAAAAAAATAAAACTTGATTTTCTAAAAAACACAAATTAAAAAAAAAAGTGATTTTAAATAACCAAAAAAAAAACCAAAAAATTAATTTTAAAAAACCAAAAAAATCACAAAAATTTATTTGAAAAAAACCAAAAAATTAACAAAATGATTTTCAAAAAATAAAAAAAAATATAAATTGATTTTAAAAAACCCAAAAAATAAAAATAATTGATTTTAAAAAACCAAAAAAATAAAAATAATTGATTTTAAAAAACCAAAAAAATAAATAAATTGATTTTAAAAAACCAAAAAAATCAAAAAAATTGATTAGAAAAAACCAAAAAAATTAAAAATTTGATTTTAAAAAACACAAAAAATAAAAAACTAGATTAAAAAACCAAAAAAAAAAATTAAAAAAACTTTATTAAAAAAAAAAAAAAAAAAAAAAAAAATTGCTTTTAAACAAAAAAAAAAAAAAACTTGATTTTCCCAAAAAAAAAAAAAGCCTGTTTGCGAAAATCAAAAAACAAAAAATATTTTTTTGTGGATTGTGTAGAAATATTTAAATATAATTATATTTTGCTACATTATTAAGATATCATTATATTTTTGTCTATGAACATTTTCTACTAAATGCAGAACTGAATGCATAACAACCATTAATAAAAACATCTCCTTATAGTATTTTAAAAAATGTGTGGTTTGTTATTTCAAGGCTCAGTATCAGTTTGGTTATAATTGTAAAAAAGTTGTTTACAGTGGCAATGGAGCTTATTTAGACATTTTTAAAATTCTAATACAGTTGGCACTACAACTGCTCGACCATAACCTAGGAGACAGCCCAAAAGAAAGGCAAGCAATAAATATAATGCCAGATTTCAGCAATATTTTTTTTTATTCTAAAAAATTATATATCCTGGCCCATTGCAATGGCCCCCCTACCCATAAAATAATTAACATATTGCTGTCTAACTTGACGGGAACTTTGGGGGGCCAAGCCAGTACGGACAGTATCCAGGCCTGTAAGGTTGGCTTCTATTTGTCCGGCCTCAGGCCCAACTGTGCCTATATAATTGGCAGAATGTTTGTTTAAAAAGTTGTGCAGAATGCAGCAGGTTAAAATGATAAAATTCAGTTTGTATTCCGCCAAATTAATGGCTGTTTGAAACAGGCGGAACCGGCTGGCCAGAATTCCAAACGCATTCTCAACCACTCTTCTAGCTCTGGCCAGCCGGTAATTAAAAACCCTCCTCTCTGGGGTGAGGGTTCTTTGGGGGAATGGCCTCATGAGGTGGTTGCTGAGAGCGAAGGCTTCATCCGCAATGAAGACAAAGGGGAGTCCTTCCACGTTATCCTCATCAGGTGGCAATCCCAGCCCACCACTCTGGAGACGCTGGCAGAACTCCGTCTGGGCAAATACTCCTCCATCCGACATCCGGCCATTCTTCCCCACGTCCACATATAAAAAATCATAGTGTGCCGACACCACCGCCATTAAAACAATACTGTGGAACCCCTTATAATTAAAATAATATGACCCCGAATGGGGTGGTGGCACAATGTGGACATGTTTCCCATCTATAGCCCCTCCACAATTGGGAAAGTCCCAACGGCTGGCAAAATGGGATGCCACAGTCTGCCATTCCTGTGGCGTTGAAGGAAACTGGGGAATCAAACAAGAAAACCAAAATCAATTAATTTGGAAGCTAACATTGCAAGAAAATTTGACAATTAAAAACATTATTCCCCAGCATCAGTATAACATTCAATAATTTAATTCCTCTGGAATAACTAATATGGAAAGGCACACTTATCAGATTGCTCACCCCCTCTGATGGAACATTGATTACATTTTAGGGGGTTGTGAAATCCCTAAAAAATATTTATTTTAGGACACGCAGGAATTTAGGGACTAAAAAGGCTACAAGACTGCAGTTGTGGCACTCTGCAGGTGCAGTTGCTAACCAGCTTACAGTAAATGAGGTAATGTAAAAAGGCATTCATGTTGAAAGGAGTACACAATCACAGGCAAGGGCAATTAATGAAAACACTTTGAGGCTTGCATATGATTTGATGATGGAAATCAGCAGAGCTTCTGCTCATTTACTAAAGCACTGGAACAAATGCACTTGTAGAGTGCACATGCATTTTGCAAACTGAAACATATATTTGCTTTAGACAAATCAAGACCACAGAACATTCAAGCAAATTTTAACGAGGGTGGGGGTGGGGGGGTTGTGAAATCTAGATAATTGCTCATTAGCAGCACACTATTTGGATTGAGTTTAGGTGGGGGGGGGGGGGTTGTGAAATCTAGATAATTGCTCATTAGCAGCACACTATTTGGATTGAGTTTAGGTGGGGGGGGGGGGGGTTGTGAAATCTAGATAATTGCTCATTAGCAGCACACTATTTGGATTGAGTTTAGGTGGGGGGGGGGGGGGGGGTTGTGAAATCTAGATAATTGCTCATTAGCAGCACACTATTTGGATTGAGTTTAGGTGGGGGGGGGGGGGGGTTGTGAAATCTAGATAATTGCTCATTAGCAGCACACTATTTGGATTGAGTTTAGGTGGGGGGGGGGGGGGTTGTGAAATCTAGATAATTGCTCATTAGCAGCACACTATTTGGATTGAGTTTAGGTGGGGGGGGGGGGGGGGGTTGTGAAATCTAGATAATTGCTCATTAGCAGCACACTATTTGGATTGAGTTTAGGTGGGGGGGGGGGGGGGTTGTGAAATCTAGATAATTGCTCATTAGCAGCACACTATTTGGATTGAGTTTAGGTGGGGGGGGGGGGGGGGTTGTGAAATCTAGATAATTGCTCATTAGCAGCACACTATTTGGATTGAGTTTAGGTGGGGGGGGGGGGGGTTGTGAAATCTAGATAATTGCTCATTAGCAGCACACTATTTGGATTGAGTTTAGGTGGGGGGGGGGGGGGTTGTGAAATCTAGATAATTGCTCATTAGCAGCACACTATTTGGATTGAGTTTAGGTGGGGGGGGGGGGGGTTGTGAAATCTAGATAATTGCTCATTAGCAGCACACTATTTGGATTGAGTTTAGGTGGGGGGGGGGGGGGTTGTGAAATCTAGATAATTGCTAATTATAAGCACACTAAATACACTCCAACAAAATACATTCAAAATTAGTAGACTAGGTGGATATGTTCCCATCACTTCATGCTGGGAAGGTTATTAAAGGAAAATATACATGCATGACAAAAAATAACAGGAAAAAATTCCAGCATGTGTGAGGATAAAAAGGGGACATTCACACTATATTGCAATGATGGTAAGTAGTGTTTGAAGCAAGAAATACATTACATTATCAAAGATTACATAAAAGAACATGTGATGCTAATAAAAGAAAAATATCTTACCTTAATATAGTCCTTCTGCAGGACCTGTATGATGGCAGAACAGGTCTCTGGGATAATGATCCCCAGAGCCTGGGGGGAGATGCCTGTCGAGAACTTAAGGTCCTGCAGGCTTCTCCCTGTGGCCAAATACCGCAAGGTAGCGACCAGCCTCTGCTCCGGAGTGATGGCTTGCCTCATGCAGGTATCCTGCCTGCTGATATAGGGGGTCAGCAAAGCCACCAAACGATCAAAAACGGGGTCCGTCATCCGGAGAAAGTTCCTGAAATCCTCAGGATTATTCTCACGGATCTCACGGAGCAAAGGCATATGAGAGAACTGGTCACGCTGAAGCAACCAATTCTTGGTCCATGAACTCCTCCTCGCCCTGTTCATGGACTGGTCTTGGTCTGAAGAATAAACTACAGCACCAAGCACATACAATGCACGAGCTCGACGACGAGTACGTACAGGTAACATGGCTTCAAAACGGTCGGCTGGTCAGAACGCACTAAACAGAACGCACTGAAGAACAGCAAGGCCTGTGAAGAGCGACCTGAAAATCAGGAACGAGCGGCCAATAAAACAAAGATTTCTCAATGCCAACTGACCAAACGCACTGAAAAGCAGATACAAACCTCACAAGCACAGACTGAACAACAGTTAAAACGAACTGAAAAATACGAGTCTCACAAGCGCGAATCGTCTCTCACCAAACTTCTACTAACACGAGATAAACACGAGATTAGCAGAAGGAGCCCAAAGGGTGTCGTACGGGCTATTGAACTTCCGTTTTATAGTCTCGTCGGACTTGGTGTACGTCACCGCGTACTAAGCTTTCGTACTTTTGTGTGGTCGTGTGTGGGCAAGTCTGTTCGTTAGAAAGTCTGCAGCAAGTCCGCCGCAAGTCCGCCGAAAGTCTGCCGGAAGTCTGTCGGACAGGCTGTCCGACTTTTGTAGACGAAAAGTACGACCGTGTGTACGCGGCATAAGGCTCTGGCTAGTAGCTTTCCAGCTTTATTACCAAATTCATAAAAGCACTTTTGAGATAAAGCGTATTTTCGTTTTAAATTTTTGTGTAGTTCTGTTAAAAGTTCTTCTCTGGTACTTGTTAGTTCTGCCAGAGCCTCGTCAGCCAAAGAAGCTTTATGTTTTTGTTCTAAAGAGTAAATACGGTTAGTTAATTCCACTATTTTCTCTTTCTTAAGTTTATTTCTTTTTGCCGCCAGGGAGATGAGGGCACCCCTAATTACACATTTATGTGCAGCCCATACGACTTCTGGTGGGGAGTCTGGTGTGTTTTCCGAGAAGTATTGGGTTAAGTTTTGAGATACGGACCGTGATATTTCTGTGTCAGTGAGTAGGGAGCTATCAAGGCGCCAAATGTGAGAGGCCACCCGTGTAGAAGGAATTTGTATGGTCATCGTTACAGGGTTGTGATCCGATAGAATCATTGGTTCAATAGTCGCCTTGGATAGGAAGGCTAGATCGTTTTGTGAGAGAAAAAAGTGGTCCAATCTGGAATATTTGGAGTGAGGTGTGGAGAAAAATGTGAAATCCTTGTCAGTAGGGTGTAGTGTCCGCCATGTGTCATGGAGCAGTAATTCCTTGAGTTGAATCTTTATTGCACGAAGGGCTTTGTATGTCAGAGCTGATATACCATTATACACTACCGTTCAAAAGTTTGGGGTCACCCAAACAATTTTGTGTTTTCCATGAAAAGTCACACTTATTCACCACCATACGTTGTGAAATGAATAGAAAATAGAGTCAAGACATTGACAAGGTTAGAAATAATGATTTGTATTTGAAATAACATTGTTTTTACATCAAACTTTGCTTTCATCAAAGAATCCTCCTTTTGCAGCAATTACAGCATTGCACACCTTTGGCATTCTAGCTGTTAATTTATTGAGGTAAGCTGGAGAAATTGCACCCCACGCTTCTAGAAGCAGCTCCCACAAGTTGGAATGGTTGGATGGGCACTTCTGGCGTACCATACGGTCAAGCTGCTCCCACAACAGCTCAATGGGGTTCAGATCTGGTGACTGTGCTGGCCACTCCATTACCGATAGAATACCAGCTGCCTGCTTCTGCTGTAAATAGTTCTTGCACAATTTGGAGGTGTGTTTAGGGTCATTGTCCGGTTGTAGGATGAAATTGGCTCCAATCAAGCGCTGTCCACTGGGTATGGCATGGCGTTGCAAAATGGAGTGATAGCCTTCCTTAGCTTTTACCCTGTACAAAGCTCCCACCTTACCAGCACCAAAGCAACCCCAGACCATCACATTACCTCCACCATGCTTAACAGATGGCGTCAGGCATTCTTCCAGCATCTTTTCATTTGTTCTGCGTCTCACAAACGTTCTTCTTTGTGATCCAAACACCTCAAACTTGGATTCATCCGTCCACAACACTTTTTTCCAGTCTTCCTCTGTCCAATGTCTGTGTTCTTTTGCCCATCTTAATCTTTTTCTTTTATTGGCCAGTCTCAGATATGGCTTTTTCTTTGCCACTCTGCCCTGAAGCCCAAAATCCCGCAGCCGCCTCTTCACTGTAGATGTTGACACTGGTGTTTTGCGGGTACTATTTAATGAAGATGCCAGTTGGGGACCTGTGAGGCGTCTGTTTCTCAAACTAGAGACTCTAATGTGCTTATCTTCTTGCTTAGTTGTGCAACGCGGCCTCCCACTTCTTTTTCTACTCTGGTTAGAGCCTGTTTGTGCTGTCCTCTGAAGGGAGTAGTACACACCGTTGTAGGAAATCTTCAATTTCTTTGCAATTTCTCGCATGGAATAGCCTTCATTTCTAAGAACAAGAATAGACTGTCGAGTTTCAGATGAAAGTTCTCTTTTTCTGGCCATTTTGAGCGTTTAATTGACCCCACAAATGTGATGCTCCAGAAACTCAATCTGCTCACAGGAAGGTCAGTTTTGTAGCTTCTGGAAGGAGCTAGACTGTTTTTAGATGTGTGAACATGATTGCACAAGGGTTTGCTAATCATCAATTAGCCTTCTGAGCCAATGAGCAAACACATTGTACCATTAGAACACTGGAGTGATAGTTGCTGGAAATGGGCCTCTATACACCTATGTAGATATTGCACCAAAAACTAGACATTTGCAGTTAGAATAGTCATTTACCACATTAGCAATGTATAGAGTATATTTGTTTAAAGTTAGGACTAGTTTAAAGTTAGCTTCATTTAAAAGTACAGTGCTTTTCCTTCAAAAATAAGGACATTTCAATGTGACCCCAAACTTTTGAACGGTAGTGTATGTGTCTACTGAAGGATTAAGGGCTACATTAAGGGTCCTCCAACTATTAGGGTACCCGAGTGGAAAGTCTGCAATTGTTGGAGCGTTTTACAAAAAAAGGTAACTTGTGCAGTGTTTGGTGCGTAGAGATTTGCGATGGTGATGGGTCTATTATGTAGGGTACCCTTTATAAAAATGAACCTCCCATGAGAATCCCTCTGGATGTCTGTGACAGTAATTGGGCAATTTTTTGATATAAGAATTGATACCCCTTTCGATTTAGCATCGTTATTAGACGCATGGTAAACTGTCAGGAAGTTTCTGTCGTGAAGCTTAGGTATGGCGTCCGTTCGGAAGTGTGTTTCCTGGATCAGGGCGATATGAGTTTTTGACTTTTGCAGGGAAGAGAGTAATTGTGACCGTTTCTCAGGTGTATTGAGGCCTCGTATGTTAATGGAACATAATTTGATTTGAGTGTTAGATTGAGCCATGTCATTTATTGCGTGGGTGGGCTTCATTGTTTCTGTCAGAAATGGATGTGAGAAGAGAAGTCAAGGGTAGGATGGTAGGAGGGGGGGGGTTCTGAGAGGATTAGAGTGAGCTGTGGTTTGGGTATTGAAACCCTATTGAGTAACCGATGAGGCGAGGAGGATATAAATCACCCGCCTCGATGACACTCGAGAATCGGTAGGGTACAGAGTAGAGATACCGTGCACTCCGCGAACTTGCGGAATTGCACCCTATTCCACTACTGTATGGGGGATGGCAATAACCTGTCACAAGATAGAGTTGGTAGGATTGAAAGTATCTAGTATCACGAGATACCTGCCACTCTCCGACCATTGAAAGAAAATATTAGGGAGGGTGTTTGTGGTATCCGTGGGTGGTTCATGAGATGAGGTGTTGTCGGGATTTAAGGGGGATACTTTCCTTTTATGGTAAGGTAATAGGGGAACTTATGAAAGCAAAAGTTTAAACTACCCTTCCTGTGTCAGAGTAACCTTAGCGATCAAGTGTATTGTGGGTGTGCTTAGGTTGGAGATCTGGGGATGTCCACTGTCCTCAATGAGGCGGTCTGTGTATAAGCCATGGTGCGGTGTATCTAGTGATACTTGTTTGTATGATATAAAATTGCAGTATAAGATAAAAAAAAAAAAACGTCAAATAGCAAATACATATATTTTTAACTAGTATAAGTAAGAAAACATAACATTAGAGAACCACAACATTCACGAGTGTAACTTCCATTCTGGAAGCGAAGATGGATACCTGTGAGTGTAGATCAAAATTGTGATCAAACTTATTTATAAATTTGAGGTGTAAAAGTTTGTTTGCAGCTGAACAGAACTGGCCTATTCAGGAATAGGTCTGTATTTGTTATAGGTTATCATATGGGAGTAATTGCGAGGGGAGTAGGAGTGGGACTAAAAGTGTCGACCCATGTATCTATGTATGAGTGTAGATAGGTTTTTATGTTGGCACCATACCTAGTACATGAGTCCGTTACCATTAGTGCAGTCTGCCGTGTCATAGCTCGCTGAGTAAAAGTTCAGTCGCGTGATCAAAGCTGCCCCTGTTGTGTGGGATGATGGCCCATGAGAAGTCCAAATCAGCGTTGAGTTCCGGCAAGCTGTTCCTGTTTGGGTTGATGAAAAATCTTCAGCCATGCGGTTTATAATAGGTCAGATCTGGCTAGGAAGGGTGATTTTGTTGTGTCCAGGTTCCTGGCCCGTCAGATGGGTGGACATTAGATAACTGTGATGAGTGGTGATGTGCTGTCTGTATCCCAGCGTACGACTCATTGAGAGTCAGGCTGAAAAAGGAAGTCCGGGACATGTGACCAGTGTCTATAGCGCATATCCGGAAGCCGTTTGCAATGCATTTTGGGGTTTGTAGTTTAAAGTAGTCTTGCGTTGATAAGCCAATGTTCATATGTGATGTACTGTTCAGTTCCACAGCCGCAGCGTGTGGGGGTAATACCATACTGTGGTAGGGTCTTTTGTGAGGGTGGACAGCCGAGGCGATTCACAGTATCCAAACTTTAATAATAAAATAAAATAATATAAAATAGAACAGTAAACCATAAGTCCAAGACTAAACAAAAAAGGAAAAAAAAAGGTGCGTCATAAACATGACTGAACGTGGTGAATCGGCAACCTTGCAATACTGCTTATTTGTATGGAAGTTTAGCGGTCCCTCCAGGCTCTTCTCGCACTGGGAGAATTGGATGAGCTGAAGTCGCGGCGGGGATTGTGCTGTGATGGAGTAGAGGGAGAGCGTCTTCTTCTATATCTTGTACCTTGCGTCTCCATAGGCTCCTCCGGTTGTTGATCTCTCCTCATGGCCGTACGGCGAAAATCAGCATACCAATTTGGTACATCCACCAACGGGATATTGAGGGTTTCGCAAAAGTGGTGGAGATCTTCAGGCACCTTCAGCAGCGCTGTACGACCCTGTGTGGAGGCAGAGAGGCAGAAAGGGAACTTCCACTTGTAAGGTATGTTCCTAGAACGGAGAGCGTCCAGTAAGGGTCTCAGATCTCTGCGATGTTGGAGTGTTATACCGGAGAGATCTTGGTAGATCTGGACATTTTTCCCTTCATGAACGATTTGCGATTTGCCTCTGGCCTGTCTGAGAATCTCTTCCTTGATTTGGAAATTGACTAGGCAGCAGATTATGTCCCGTGGGGGGTCTGTGTCCCTTCCCCTGGGTCTCAGGGCCCGATGGATCCTCTCCATTTCGATAGGGGTTTGTGGGGGCCTGTTCAAAAGGCCATTGAACAGATCAGTGATGGATAGCTGTATTTGGTTTCCTTCGATTACTTCTGGAATTCCTCCTATTCGTAGGTTATGGCGTCTGCCTCTATTATCGAGGTCTTCGAGATGTCTTTGTATATCTCGCATTTGGAGAGTATGGGTGTCAACTTGATTTGTGGTCTTGCAGATCTGAATCTCCTGACGTTCCGCCATCTTTTCAGCGGCCTGCACTCTATCGGTGAGTGAATGTATGTCAAGGCGCAGTTCCGATATAGCAGCTGAGAGCGTGTCTTTTATGTCCGCTGCAATCGTTGTCAAGTCGTGGATGTTCAGGTGAGGTTGAGAATGTGGTTCTGGGTCGTTCCCGGCTGCTGGGACAGGAGGGAGACTGACGGGTTGGGATGATCCCCTTTGTGAGAGAGTCGCTGTATGTGAGTTCCTGTGGCAGGAAGACGCCATGTTTCCCCTGCCGGAGCGGAACATATCTGGAATATTCTGGCCCGTGGTCTCCGGGTGTTCCCTGGGCGAACGGGAACGGGAAGCCGATGTGTTCCTCGAGGCAGTCCCCATTAGTTCAGGCAGGTTTGGGTCGAGAATGCCTCCAGTAAATTGAGTTCAGGTCGTGAGGTGGCAGGAGCCTCTAAGCTAAGCAGCCATCTTCGTTCCAGGACAGGCCAGGCCCCCGTTCAAACAACACTTATGCTGCGTACACACGGTCGGAATTTCCAACAACAAATGTTCGATGTGAGCTTGTTGTCGGAAATTCCGACCGTGTGTATGCTCCATCAGACATTTGCTGTCAGAATTTCCGACAACAAATGTTTGAGAGCAGGTTCTCAAATTTTCTGACCAAAAACTTTGTTGTCGGAAATTCCGAGCATGTGTACACAAGTCCGAAGCACAAAATTCCATGTATGCTCTGAATCAAGTACGAGACGGAAGCGCTCGGTCTTGTAAAACTAGCGTTCGTAATGGAGATAGCACATTCGTCACGCTGCAAATTTTTAAATATTTCATTGCAGCGCATTCTCTTCTTCTTTATAATGCTAGAATAATGAAGTTGCTTTGCTGCTGACACTCACACAAACTGGTTTCTTTATTATTTCTCGTGATCTCCTGAATATTCTTCTTTTTTTTTTTGCCAGATCTCCAAAATAATGTTTATTTTTTTTTTTATAGTGGTCTACAAGTGGTCTACTTTTTCTTTTTATCAAGATCTCCTGAATTTTTTTTGTTTTTTTTATAGTGATCTCAATAATATTTTTTGTTGTTTTGTGTGTCAAGTTACCACAACACCATTATTATCTTGTATTTTTTAACCTCAAAGAGGTTGGTTGGTGTTAGTGTCCCTTGTTAATTTGACATTGTATTTTTGAAATCTACCTGCCAACTCACAAACAAACTGTCCTTTTTGAAGTAAAACACATAGCTAAGTATTTGTAAAAAAAAAATTGAAATTTATTAGCGGTCATAACAAAATAAAGAGATAGGCAACGCTGGATAAAACGCTGTTGAAATTGGCGAAGCCTTTGCACCCCAGGGCAGACATCAATTATTTGACAGGCAAAATTGGTAGCCTGAGGAGTCCATTTAATAAGGAGCACAATCCAATCCAGGACTCCAAGAGATCAGCAGATGACATATATGTCCCGAGGTTGTGGTCTTACAACAGCCTGCGTCTTTTGCCAGACCAGACCAGACCCAGGCCATCACTCTCTTGACTTCCTTTCACGCTTCCTTCCAGGCTGTGGCTGTGGTGTTGGAGTTGTGGCAGGAGGTGGTGGAGGAGGAGGATGGTCCAGCTCCCATACATGACTTTTGTTTGTGAGTTTGCCCCTCACCCCCTTATTTAGGGCCTGAAAGATGACATCCTCACAGAAGAGGTGTTGGCCCTTCTCCATTTCCTGCATCTTACTGGCCGTCATACAGCCAAAGGCCTCTTGAACACTGGGGGTGGTACTGAGGATCGCAGTAGCCTGAATCAAAACAAGCACTGACTCCTCCACGTTTCTCCCCTTCCTGGGCCTTTTTGTTGGAAGGCGGAGGGGAGAAACCTGCGATTCGGTCAGGCCCGGTCACCTCCTAGCTGCCACTTTCCCCCACCACCTCCTGGCTGCCACTTTCCACGCCCTCCTCCTGGATGAGACTACCCTGTGTATGAAAATGGGACATAGTTTTATTTTTTTGGTCATCAATCACACACAATTTTGAGCTCATGACTGTTGAAAATTGAATGTTAACAAATAGAAAAGACTATCATTCTGACCCCAGCATTTTTCATTCTTGTCCCAATCATTTTTGGCTACTACTGTCTATTGATATGTAAACCACTTTGTTAAATCAGAAATTAGTGATCAATAATAACATTTAGTTAACATCATTAATTTTTTGACAAGAAATATGTTGAACAATGCTATACCTGGCTCAAGCTGGGCTCCTCCACATCTTCCTGGGTGGAAGGCCCAGGTTGGATGTCAGAAGCCTCAGCTGAGGTGGAAGGAAGAGTAGAAGGAAGTGTGGAAGGAAGGGTTGAGAGTGATTGCCTGGGTTCACTCTGGTCTGACAAAAACCGCAGTCTGTCGTAGTACCAGAGCCTTGGGACATAAACATCATCTGCTGCTGCTCCTGATCTCATGGAATCCTGGACCTTCTTGTGCTCCCTATTATATGTGCTCCTCAGGCCACCAATTTTGCACTTCAAATAGGGGATGTTTGCCGTGGGAATCACTGGCTTCACCAATTCCAACAGTTGATCCATCGCTGCCTTCCTCTTTATTTTGTTATTATAAAATGGGTGTTTCACCTGCCACAGACAGGGCAGCTCCCTGTACTTGTCAATGAAGTTGGGGAGGAAGTCGTGGTCATTAAATGTATCCATATTCTCTGCAAGACACAACACAAGACAAACCCTAATGTCAGGCTAAACTCTCCTAAACTTGTCCCAATATAGGCCTCAATCTATAAGCAGTACAGGCCACTAACCACTGATGCCCCAAGTTAAAATTGTATCTTCATTAGCATGATCGGCGCTTACGCTACTCTTTATTCAGCTCACAGATCGTACGTATCACGCATGCGTGTTATGGTTTACATACACTGTGCATGCATGAAACTAGAAAGACCTTCTTTCTAGTATATTCCCCGCCCCTTCTCTTTCGGCGCAGTGGGAGAGCACACGGCGGAGAGACAGCAGGTGTGTGATAATAGCAGCAACAACCAGGAAAACCCAGAGCCAGAAACGTCCCGATCCCGGAGGAGATTTAAGGCCTCAAATATGTCCTTTGTGGAGATGGTGGAGATGGTGGACATCTTTAAGATGGCAGACTATGATGGGAAGTATGGACCGTACCCAAACCCAAATGTGAAAAAGGCTAAGATCATGACTAAAGTTGCGAGAAGTCTGCACAGGAGTTTTGGGGTATGACGATCCAAGGAGCAATTGAGGAAACGCTGGTCAAACCTGAAATTGAGGGAGCACGATCAGTACAGAATAATCAGGAAACTGCTTCTAAAAAGTAAGTTTTTGTAGAGTAAGTTTTTGTCCTGTGTTCCTATTATTACTATTACTTTCCTGCTGCACCATGTGCTTTTCTTTACTGTTGTACAGTTTAAAATGGCAAGTTTCAGGTTCGTGGGCACAGTAATCATTCGTAGTAAACATTGTTCGTTCGACCACTAATACAATGTTTTTGGCAGATGCAGGTTAACTACATTTGTTCAGGCCTATTTGTATTAAAATAAGTTTAGTAGGGCGTGGCCAACTGCCGAGCAAGATGGACGTGTAGTAACACAGCTCCTGCACCGACCGGATTATACAACGACATCCCCGCTATTCTGGCACACTCCAGCGACTGCTCAGAGCATCAGAGCATTGGATTTCTCCCTTATATCATCCGGGATGAACCGCAAAAGGAAAGAATACCGTCAGCCTAAGAAGCTGACAGATTACTATACACAGCCGAAAATCCAAGATGGCGCCTGCGGCCCTGAATGCAGGAATTCGGCGGCCTACACAGATCTTCCTGATGAGGATAAACTGCAAATAGCCCCACATCTTCACTCTCCTCATGCCTCACCATCATCCCCTGCTTCATCGGCCGGTAACAGCCCTGCAAAAGCGCGGATGCGCCTAGATGAAGAATCAGCAACATCTGAGGTGAGCCCTGAGCCTGATACAGCCCCAGCTCATCCATCCCCCATAGCAGCCTTCCCTACCACAAACCAGCCTGTATTAGATACCTCAATGAAGGAGATGCTCATCTCCCTTCAGAGCTCCCTTCACAATGACATTTCCAATATGTTCTCCAGATTCTCCTCACAAATGAACCATATGGGGCAGAAAATACACATAGTTGAGAAGCAGATGGGAGAAATGACTGAAACGGTCAATGACCTGGTAGACGCCCATGATCATACACAAGATGAACAACAATGGATGAGGGCCAAAATGGCGGACCTCGAGGACAGGTCCCGCTGTAATAATGTTAAGATCAGAGGGGTCCCTGAATCTATATTACTGCATGATTTAAACGCATATGCCAGAAAATTAATTTCCACGCTCCTGCCTGATCTCACCCCCATGGAAACCATAATTGATCGGATCCATCGCCTCCCTAAACCCCCACATCTCCCGGCCGAAGTCCCACGTGATACCCTGATGAGAATTCACTTTTTTCACGCTAAAGACCAACTTCTGTTCAAATCAAGACACCTGGAACAGCTACCTGCCCCGTATACTAATCTACAACTTTACGCTGACCTCTCACAGCACACCCGCCAGTTACGGAGACAACTAAACACTATTACCAAACCACTCAATAACCACAAGATCCCCTATCAATGGGGCTTCCCTACCAAGATCATAGTCACCAAGAATGGGACCAAGCATAACATCTCCACAGTGGAAGAAGGCCTCAAATTACTCCACATATGGGGAATTATTCCAGACCCACCTAACTCAGCTCAACTAAACCGCAGAGGAAACTCTCCGCATTCCAATGATAACCGTCACTCCGGTAAGCACTAGCCTATACCTGAATAGTGGGATCGCACATGACCCGCTTTACCACATCTCCGGTCGGATGCCTTGCTCGTTACAAATTGCTCCACGAACTTACACCCCACAACAACACAGCAGTACCAGTTTTAATTAACTGCTGTCAGTTCTTACGTTTTGTTTACCATTTTTTCCTAACTCACTTTATTTTCTCCTCACCCTAAAGTTTCCTTTACCCAACATCTCTTCTTTCCTGAGAGCGCACGGAAGAAAAAAGGACACGAGTACCACGACCACCAGATCTTTCTACATAGAAGAACTTAACTACTAACTGTGAGTAAAAACTTACCACATATTCTACCCTACACCACCCACCAAGATGCCCAAATTCCTCTCACTAAATGCCAAAGGGCTAAACCATCCGGTTAAAAGAGCTTCCTTATGGAGGACAGCCCAAAAATCTTCATGTGACATCATCTGTGTGCAAGAAACACACTTTAAAAAATCTGCAATGCCACACTGCAATAACAAATCCTTCCCCAATATCTACCATGCTCCAGGCCCCACTAAGAAAAACGGAGTTCTAATTGCAATCAAACACACAATCAACTTTACGCTCCATAACAGCCTAGTTGATGAAGATGGCAGATACCTGGCCCTAGATTGTACCTTGGACAATGCTAGATACACTATTGTAACGGTGTATGCGCCCAACACTAAACAAATTAGATTCCTCTCTAAGTTGATGCCCAAAATCGCCAAATTTCGCCAAGGAAACCTCATAATCTGCGGCGATTTCAACATAGTTCCGGACAATTCCCTAGATGCCTCCTCTCACAAAACTAGAATTACTTCACCTATGGGACAGTTCCTAAGAAACAATGACCTATATGATGTATGGAGATGCCACCACCCCACTGAGAGAGACTACTCCTTCTTTTCCCATCGACACAATTCGTACACCAGAATCGACTACTTCCTTGTCGAAAAGTGGACCCTGCCAAAAATTTCTGAATCATCTTTAGATACGATAACGTGGTCTGACCACGCACCAGTGTCTATAACCCTTGAGTCTTTGCCTACTTCCCCACGTACGAAGTTATGGAGAGCCAACGCTTCAATTATTCAATCACCCGAACACTCAGCTACTATCCGTAAACATTTAGAAGAATTTTTTGATCTGAATCAAGGATCAACATCAAGCAACACTATTTTATGGAACGCTCATAAAGCGGTCATCCGAGGGATTCTTATTCAAATAGGAGCTAGAGAGAAGAGGAGGAGATCACAGCGTCTTGACACCATCACCTCCCAAATTAAAACAGCAGAGGCCCAAAACCAAATCAGTCCTGATCCTGCCCTTAGAGAAAAACTTGTACTTCTTAGACAAGAATTAAGAAACTTACTACTAGAAACATATGAAAAAACCCAAAAAAGATTTAAGGCTAACCACTACTCCACTGGGAATAAGGCAGGGAAAGCAATGACAGTCAGAATCAAAGGCCAACATATTAAAAGCAAGATATCTCACCTCTACCATCCCTCCACAGGACAAAAAGTGATAGACCCCCAAGCCATAGCAGAAGCGTTTAGTCATTATTACGAAACACTCTATAATCTAAAAAATGACTCCACTATTAGTCAACCTTGCTCAAAAGATATAGAAAACTTTTTGACAGAAATTAATCTCCCTAAAGTATCCGCAGAGCAACTAACAATTCTAAATGCTCCATTCTCCCCAATAGAAGTGTTAGATATCATCACAGCCCTATCATCCAACAAATCCCCTGGACCAGACGGTCTCACTGGAGAGTATTATAAACAATTCCGTACAATTCTAGCCCCTTTTTTGGCCCAAATGTGCAACGACGCTGCCTCCTCCTCTTCTCTCCCACAGGAAATGTTAAATGCCTTAATCATTACATTGCCAAAGCCAGGCAAGGATCCCACCTCACCGCAAAACTTTAGACCCATATCGCTACTAAACATCGACACAAAAATTTATGCAAAACTCATAGCAACCAGGTTAGTAAATATTATGCCCTCATTAATCCACCCTGACCAATCTGGGTTCACAAAAGGTAGGCAAACGTTTGATGCAACCCGTAGAATCATTAATATAATCCATCATGCGGAAACTGAGCAAATGCCTTCTCTGCTTCTATCACTGGATGCAGAGAAGGCGTTTGATAGAGTCAATTGGATCTATCTCCACGCTACACTCCTTAAATTTGGCCTCCAAGGTCCCATTCTTTCCGCTATAATGGCCTTATATTCAAAACCTTCAGCCCAGGTCTATACCTCTGAGATGCTATCTAAACCATTTCCAATTTCACCCCTTATCACCCATCATCTTTAACTTAATGATGGAACCCCTGGCCGAACATATTAGAATAAACAAATCCATCACAGGATTCAAAATTGGTAAATTAGAACACAAGATCAATCTGTTTGCTGACGACGTCATCATAATGGTAACCAACCCTATATCCTCCCTGGCTTCGATACAGTCTGTACTACAAAAATTTAGTACCATTTCTTACTACAAGGTAAACGAAAATAAGTCATATATTTTGGACCTAGGTCTAGATGCCATAACCAGCAACCTTCTACGAAACTTCTATACATATCCATGGGCAGATACAGGTATATCATATCTAGGAATCACACTCACCAAATGCACCAGAAGCCTTTTTACCAACAACTACACTGAAATGAAACAGATGCTTATTAAAGAAACCTCCAAACTTTCAAAATTTAAATTTTCTTGGACCGGTAGGTTAGCAGCCTTTAAAATGCTCATACTCCCTAGACTGCTCTACACATTCCGCACTCTTCCTATTCCACTTACTAACACATACATCAAATCTCTACAATCAATTTTACAGCATTACATTTGGCAAGGTAAGAAACCTAGATGTAGCCATCTAAAAACTACTAAACATAAACTAGCGGGTGGCCTGGGATACGTAGATATTAAAGATTACTATCTAGCTACCGTTCTATCTCAAATGAAGGAATGGGTTAACACGCACACTACTACATTATGGGGAAGCATTGAAAACAACATGACTCCAGGGCCCAACCTTAAATACTGGTTATTCAGCACTACAACCAAACGCCCAAATCTTCGTTTATATTCACCAACCATACAAGCTTCGGTTAAAGCTTGGACAATACTACACTCCGCAAAATGGTCCCAATTGCCAACCAAAAGCATTCCAATACCTATCCAAACCCTACAATTACTGTCACCTGATTTGACTATTCCCAAATGGATAACAGACCAAAGTCCCCATACCACAGACCTCAGGCTTAAGATACTACATAAACCCTTTACCCAATTACAATCACAATACCAAGCACCCCCCACAGACTTCTTTAGCTGTACCAGAATTCAACAATGTCTCTCAGCTCACACACGATTAGAAGGAGAAATACCACTCAAAATGTGGAACTACTACTTCTGCAATAACACACCTACCAAAGGCACCTCACTAATATACTCTACCCTGCAGGAAAAAACAGTATTCTTAAAATCTAAACCATACACAGACTGGGAAAAAGAATTACATCTACAGTTCTCAGAACAACAATGGCAAAAGGCACTACAATCCACCTATAAATCCACTAGCTGCACCTCTCTATGGGAAGTAATGCATAAGATACACCTAAGATGGTACCTAACGCCACAGAGAATGGCCAAATTTCATCCACAATCCTCATCCAAATGTTGGAGAGAATGTGACCACATAGGTACCTTATCTCACATTCTATGGTCATGTCCAGTCTTAAAAACCCTCTGGCAAGAGGTGGAATACATTATACAAGATATCTGTCACCTTCCCATCAAACTTACACCACAATTGGCCATACTGAACTTGAACACTGAACTACTGCCACCACCTTTTAGACTAATAATCACATACATACTTCTAGCTACTAGGTTACTCATAACTAGAAGATGGAAAACAAACTTACCCCCAACATTGACAGAAGTCATAACACTGGTTCACTCCCACTTCGCATATGAATTAATTATTTCAAAGGGAAAACCCTCTTATGCAAAAATCCACAAGCTATGGTACCCCTGGTCAAATTGGTACGCACAAAAACTTACCTGATAAATTTTCTGATAATACTTCCACATACTCGATCCACATTGTTCTCTTCACTCAATATATGACACTGCTCTCTACCTTCCTCCACCCCCCCTTTTTTTTCCTTTTTATTTTCTATCCCCAACTACCTTACTTACCACTCTCTCTACTACACGTTACATACAGTTCCTTACGAGTACGATTAGCTCTCATAATTATACTCAAGTTTGATGAGTACTCTAGTCACGATTCGTTCCAACACATCCCTACACTTGGAAGTTTTACTACCCACACTTCTGTATTATTACCATCCTTTCGTACGAACGGTTAATACTATTCTTTTTTTTTTTTTTTTCCAAAATAGATTTTATTGAAAGAAAAATAGTACAATATGACAGTATCACATTATCATCATACAGTTGTACAAAAGATGGGGAATAGACATAGATTCTTACGATTGGGACAAATGTAACCGTGAATTGACTAATAACAGAGAATCTCTTGTTGATGATTTACGATATACTATGTCAGCGCGGGAGGGGTTTTATATTAAATCTGGTAACATTTTGAAATGACTATCGAGAGGTTGAAGTTTAATATTGTGGCATAAGATGTTTCTTCTTCCTTTTCTCCTCTCCTTTTCCCTCCCCCTTCCTCCAAGTCGCTGTCATGTTTCTCAGAGGAGGATTCCCAATCATTGGGTGATGGCATAGGGAATTGTATGACAATTCAATCCACGTCTAAGGTAGAGGTGTTGGTTGGGAGCTCTGCTAGGAGATCCAAACCGTGCAAGGGGCCAAAAGGGGTTGTAGGTGGACAATGATAAATATATAAAAGAAGAAAAGAAAAGGGAGGAAAGGAAGAAAAAATAAAAAGAAGATGGGGGGTGGGAGTAAAAGAGGAGAGAGGGGGGGGAGGGGGGGGTGACTAAGAGACTTGAGGGGGGGGAAGGGAACAAAGGGGGGGGGGGAAGGGGGAGGAGGGGGAGGATAAGGGGGCTAGAGGAGTGCCTGTCTCCTCGGTCTCCGCCACTTGTGGTATAGGTTCGGTTTGGTCTTGTTTTATGGTGGAGCAGGTCAGGTTTGTTCGATCTCCACTCTTGGAAAGTGAAATTGGGCTAATTTTGACGTGTGGCCCCCCATACTCATCCCTTGTTTAGGGGTGGGGGGTCCATGTCAGCCGGGGGAGAAGAATAGGTATAGGAGTGGTGAGGCTGAGAGGGCTGTGCAATACATATTGAGGGTGGTGGGTGGTGAGTTTGAATGGGTGGGTCCAGGTCAACAATTATGTCATCAGTGTTAGGTATCTGTCGGTTGACCGAAAGTGGGTCCAGCATGCCCACGTCTTAGAGAATCTAGCTGGGGAGTCTCGTGAGATGGAAATAAGTTCTTCCATTTCTGCTATTTTATCAACTTGTGTGAGCCATTCTTGGATGGTCGGAGAATGAGGTGTACCCCAATGTCTAGGTATGCACATTTTCGCTGCATTTAGAAGGGGTAAGATCAATGTTTTACGGTAGTACGACGTGGACAAATCTGAGTGATGAAACAGGCATTGTGTTGGCGTGTGGTCTAAGTTATAGGTTGAAATTGATTCCGTGAGTTCTCGGACTTGCGTCCAGAATGATTGAATAGCTGGACATGACCACAGGATGTGTAACAGTGTGCCTGGTTCATCCCCACATCTCCAGCATTTGTTGGGGAATGAGGGGTTAATTTTATTCAGGATAGCTGGGGTTCGGTACCATCGTGTCAGGGTCTTATAGTTATTTTCCTGAATGGATACGTTCAGGGAGCCTTTATGGGCAATCGTGAATATGTGTTCCCATTGGTCTTCTTCTAGTTCTGTTTGTAATTCTCTTTCCCAGGATTTGCAGGCTTTCCCTTCTTTGGAGGAGGTTTCAGTAAATAGTATAGCGTATATACTGGAGATTAAATGTTGTTGGGGATTGGATTGAGAGCATAAATGCTCAAAAGGAGTAAGTGTTCTGGATATAGAAGAGTCGCGGTTGGCTTCCTTTAAAAAATGTCGAATTTGAAAGTAAGTCCAGAGCGGTAAAGGGTCCCTGGTGGTGGCGGGTGTTAGTGTGAGGCGATCTAGAAAAGATCCGTCTCGGAAGAACTGGTGTGCCAGCATGTCGGGGGATTGCCATTGATTCGCTAGGAATTGTATGGACATGCCCGGAGGAAAGGCAGGGTTCTGTCTTATAGGAGTCAAAGGGCCCGGGGAGGATGAAATGTGTAGCTTACGGCATGTTTCCCTGAAACAATCCAGGGTCGGTCCAATGAGAGGGTGTTCTTTGAGAATGGAGGGGATATGTGTCGATGCCAGCCAGGGTGCGGATTTTAGTGGAAAGGGGGACAGTGATCCTTCCAGTCTGACCCAGTCTTTGAGTTGGGTGTGTAATGACCAGTCCACAATACGGGTAAGGTGGCAGGCCCAGTAATATTTTTTCAGATCTGGAAGCCCAATGCCCCCCTTTGTCTTGGGTTTTGTCAGAAGATCATGTGCGATTCTCGGAGATTTTTGTTTCCATAGAAATTCAGTACAAAGCCTTCTATAGGATAAGAAAAATGACGGGGGGAGTTTGATGGGGATAGCTTGTAAGATATATAGAATGCAGGGGAGAATATTCATTTTAATAATCGCTGCCCGCCCGAACCAGGAAAATTGGGGTTTGTTCCAATTTTTGAGATCAGCAGAGATCGTTCTGAGGATGGGAAGATAGTTTAGTGCAAAAAGGTCTGATAGGTTCGTTGTAAGGTAAATGCCAAGGTACTTAATTGCGTTTTGTCGCCATTGGAAAGGGAAGTTGGATTCACACTGCGCAACTGTTTCTTTTGGGATAGTGACATTTAGGGCGTGTGATTTGGTGAAGTTTATTTTAAAATTAGAGATGCGTTGGAAGAGGTGGAAATCTTTTAATAAGTTTGGAATAGAAATGTGGGGCTCGCTAAGGGAAAGCAGGATATCGTCGGCAAAGGCTGCTAACTTGTAAGTGTGGCCTGCTATGGGTATGCCTTTAATATCCTCATTTCTCCTGAGGCAGTTCAGGAGAGGTTCAAGGGTCAACACAAAGAGGATAGGGGAAAGTGGGCATCCTTGCCTCGTTCCGTTGGTTATGGAGAAGGCGTTTGACAGATGTCCGTTAATCCTAACTCTGGCCGTGGGTGTCGTGTATAGCGACATGATTGAGTTAAACATGCGATTATGGAGGCCTAAGTGTCGTAGCACTGCCCCCATGTAGTCCCATGCCAGTCTGTCAAACGCCTTCTCCGCATCCAATGATAGAAAGAAACCTTTATGTTTATTAGTTGTCATCCAGTGATGGAGATTTATGGCTTTAATGGTGTTATCCCTTGCCTCTCGACCCGGAATAAAACCGACTTGGTCTCCATCTATCAGTGATGGTAACAGGGGAAGCAGGCGGTTGGCTAGGATTTTTGCAAACAATTTTATGTCGACATTTAGTAGGGAGATCGGCCTATAATTACTTACTAGGGTCGTGTCTTTTCCCTCCTTTGGTATAACTGTAATGTGGGCTTCAAGGAGTCTATGGAAGGGGAGCGTGGAGGAGGACAGGGAGTTGAAGGCTTTGAGAAAGGGGCCTGTGAGTGTCTCTATGAAGGTCTTAAAGTATACGGCTGTGAAGCCGTCTGGGCCCGGACTCTTTCCGGCTTTTAACTGTTTGATTGCATTTTTGAGTTCAGCTTCTGAAATGGGGAGTTCTAATTGGCGAGCATCTTCTCTGTCAATCGGTTTAGGGCAATGTTCTTTTAGAAAGCTTTTAATGAGGGATCGTCTATCTTTGTTATTGGATGCACCGTCGGTAGTTGTGCCGAGATTGTACAGTGTGGAGTAGTACGCTTCGAATTGGGAGGCTATGTCTGGGGCTGTGACTTTCGCTCTACCTTGGGCGTCGTTGATCGTGTGGATATTGGAACGTGCTTTGTTTTTCTGAATGGCTCGGGCCAGATACTTTCCGCTTTTATTTCCAAATTCATAAAACAATTTCTGTTGTAGGATGAATTTACGTTTTGTTTTTTGTGACAGTTCTGTGAGTAGAAGTTCTCTCGTTTGTGTAAGTTCTCGATATGTTTGTTGGGCCTGAGTCTGTTTGTGAGCTAGTTCTAGGGTTTTAATCTTCTGGATCAGGTTTAGGATACTGGCTTGGTGGGCTTTTTTCCGCGACGTTTTGAGGGCAATAAGCTTGCCCCTTAAGACGCATTTATGGGCCTCCCACTGTGTTAGTGGAGATGTGTCTTCGTTGTCATTGTCGATAAAGAAGTTGTGTATGGTTTGTCTAATGTCTGTGATATCTCCTTCTGAGGTCAAGAGTGTAGAGTCTAAGCGCCAGATTTTTGAAACATTCTGATGTTCAGGGAAGGTCAGTGTCATCGTGATGGGGTGGTGATCAGATAGGACCATTGGTTCAATTGTCGCATGGGAAAGGAATGGAAGGTCTGGTTGGGAGAGGAAAAGATAGTCAATTCTGGAATATCTGTCGTGAGGGGCGGAGAAGAATGTATAGTCCTTGACATTGGGGTGAAGAGTGCGCCAGGTGTCATGTAAGAGCAGGTCGTTCAATTGCAGTTTGATTCGGCGCAGAGTTCGGTATGGCAGTGATGTGGATCCTGAAGAGGTGTCTAGAATTGGGTATAGGGCTACATTAAAGTCTCCTCCGAGTATTGTTAGACCGGCAGAGAAGCCTGATAAAAGTTGGGAGATCTGTCTAAAGAAGCTGGATTGTGCAGAGTTGGGGCTGTAAATATTAGCCAGAGTTACAGGACGGCCCTGTATCTTGCCTTTTAAAACGATATATCTGCCTTCCTTGTCAATAAGTGAGTCATTGAGTTCCCATGTTAAGTTTTTGGAGATCAGGATTGAAACTCCCTTAGTCTTTGCTTGTGGGTTGGTAGAATGGTAGGAGTGAGGGAACCAGTGGTTTGTAAGCTTAGGAACCTTGTCTGCACGAAAATGGGTTTCCTGGAGGAAAACTATGTCGGATTTTAGTTTGTGCATCATAGACAGAACTTGGCTGCGTTTTTCTGGTATGTTGAGCCCTTTTACATTTAGGGATGTCACTTTTAGTGTGTCGTGTTTGGTGGTAAGTGGTGTGTGCGACATGCTTTAAAAGGATGTGCTCTGTTGTCGGTTTAGTCAGTCTACCTCTTCGAGTATGTTAGGGGTGGATCGTGGGAGTATAGATGGATCAGGAGGAGTTGCGGAGGCGAAATGGAGGAGGCGGAGACCGAGGAGGCAGTCAAGGGGTGTGCGGGAAATGAAAATGGGCTTAGAAAGTTTGAGGGGGAAAGGGGGCTGTAAGGGTAGAGGAAGGGGAGGGGAGAGGGGGAAAGGGAGAAGAAGGGATGAGATGGGGCAGAGAAAAAAAAAAAAAAAAAAAAAAGAAAAAAAAAGGGGGGGGGGAGAGGAAGGAGAAAGGTTAGAAAAAGATCAAGAAGGATATGTGGGATCTGGGTGTACCGGAGGTAAAGAAGGGTTCAGAGACCCTTCTTATGGGATAATGTGTTATCCGGTATAAGTCAACGGGGAAGATAGGTTCCCGTTGTGTGGGGAGGTGGAGGGAGCCGGTGGTGACGGGTTAGAGATAGAGTGTAGTCCTCTGGTCCTCAGAGGGGTGTGGGTGGTTAAGATAGAGGAGTGAGCCTGTAGGTTATAGTATTAGTCTTGGGGGTTATGGATCAAATGAGATGAGGGGGGGTCTTAGATTTAAATTAGCGTCATTGCCTAAGATAAAGTATCGTGTGAGGTCTTTTAGGGCAGGTGAGTGAGTCCGCCTGAGTAGGGGAAGTCGGCCCTAGCTATTGCGGGGAAATTGGAGCGGACGTCTAGTTGTGAGTCGTTTAGATAATTCGAGAGACAAGTAAGGGGTCATCTGTACCATCAACCTTATAACATTAACCAGACTATATATTTAGTAAACAATTCTAGCGTTATTTATGCTTGCCTTACTCTCCGGGTAGGCCTCCAGCCTGTGCGATCGAATCCCACACTGTATAAGAACAGATAGTCTGAGATTTCACCATAAAGGTGGTCCGGCCCGGTTTACTCATGTGTCTATACATCAGGATGCGGTAGTATCGAGACCCATGACCAGGCGGAGTATGGGGTCTTTCACACATGCCGGAGGTCCCCCTCGGGTTCTTTTGCTTGGTTGCCAAAAGACAAACATGTCATGTTGTGTTGAACTATTAATAACAAAACGAGAGTATTAAAAAAGGTAAAAAAGTAGAATGAGAAATCATAACAAGTTACGTGCTCTGGTCTTAGGCTTGCCCTATGCGGGGTCAGCCATACATTTGGTGAGGTGTCTGTCAAGATTCACCATAAACCTTAGGACATTGTGTTACGAACATTCAGATAATGACAATAACAGTAATGATACTAGTATCTCCTAGCTGGAACATTAGCTTCCTATGGGTTTCAACTTAACTGAAGATAACTTGATAACTCTTTCCGGCCATATACCAACCGGATGAGCGGTTCCACACAGAGTAGTGTTGTTACTATGGGCATTGGGGAATGCCGGCTATGTCTTAATCATCATCTTAGGGGATGCCTAGGTTTAGATACCCGTTAATCATTTGGGTGATCTCTTGGTTAGGTGGGGGGGGGGGGTACCCGAGCATATGAGAGTCAGCTCTTAATGTTGGGGGTATAAGAGTAAGGGTAGGGTATGTGGAGCTTGGGCGGAATTAAGGGTGTTGATGAGGTTCTGTGTGGAACCGCCCCTCTAGGGAGGAATCAACATTACTGACAAACAACATCATCATCAAGCAAGTGTCAGCCTCGGTTCGTTTTTCAGCAAGGGTGCCAGTTAAGGTAGGGGGGGGGGTTCTAGCCTGGGAATGTGACATATGTCTGTCACCTTAGGGAATGGCACTCGCCTGGGGAGGTTCAAAACTACCCATTTGGGGGATGGGTTATGGGGGTGACATATTGGCGAGGTGGAGATAGAATAAGGAAAGGAGCTATTGTAGTTTGGGGGGTTATATAACTGTCACAAACAATAGTTAACTTCGTGCAGGTTCCTGCTATACTTGCGTGTCCAATGTTCCATTGCTTGAAGACTGTGTTAAATTAGCTAGGTGAGCAGACTGGTACTAAGGAGGGGGGTAGAGGGGTGGGGGATGTTTTCACAGGTAGGGCCAGTCTGTGGGGCTGAACAAAAAGCGTCCATCTTGGGCTAGATGCGGGGGAGGTGAGGGATTGTGGTGGTCCTTTGAGTCCAGCCGTCTTGCTTCTGGGTTGTAGGGGGACCAATTGTGGGAAATCGGATGGTTATACTGTGGAGTGACGTCTGTCTTGCGAAGGCCTTCGTAGTGTAGGGGGTGAAATGAGTTCAGGCAATCAATCGAAGATAGGGGTGGGTCACCCCATTAGTCGGCACCGCCGTGGCGAGGTCTTCTGTGGGCAGGAGAAGCTGTGGGGCTGTTGTCTGTTGGGTTCCTGGGTCCTGTGGAAGTGTTGGCCCTGGGAGAGTTGGCTCTGCGTCTTCTTATGTGGAACTCGTCGCGCACAGGGATGGCATCCATGGAGCTGGACCTTCTGAGTTGTGGAGGTCTGAGAGAGCGGTACCAGTCGGGCAGTTCAATGCAAGGTATGTTCAGAGTCTCACAGAATGAGGTGAGATCTTCAGGCACTCTCAGGTTAGCCGTTCGCCCTTGTGTTGACGCTGAAAGGCAGAAAGGGAATTTCCAGCGGTATTGAATTCCGTTCGTGCGTAGTATATCAAGGAGAGGGCGTAAGTCTCTTCTATTTTGTAGGGTGATAGGTGATAAATCTTGAAAGATTTTTATTTCTGAGCCTTGGCATGAAAGATTGCGACGATCTCTGGCCCTGCGAAGGATTTCTTCTTTCAGCTTAAAGTTAACTAGGCAGCATACCACATCTCTGGGAGGGTCAGTGTCTCTACCCCGGGGCCTGAGAGCCCTGTGTAAGCGTTCACAATCAATAGGGGTCTCGGGGGGTCTGCCTAGGAGATCGTTGAAGACAGCTACGGTTGCCTGGGTAAGTTGTGTGTGATCGATCGATTCTGGCATGCCTCTTACCCGTAAGTTGTGTCGTCTGCCGCGATTGTCCAGGTCTTCCATGTATCTATGCAGGTCTCTGAGCTGGACGGAATGTGCCTGGGATGATGCCTGGAGCCTGTGGATGGAGTTCTCATTTTGAGCTGTTGCTTCTTCTACGGTGTCCATGCGGACCGTCATGGAGTGGATGTCTCTCCTCAGGTCTGAGATGACCGATGCGAAGGTGGCTTTGATATCCTCTGCCACTATTCTCAGGTCCCCCATGTTCAGGGGGTGTGCTGTGACCCCATGCCGAGCGGGCGATTGAGTCCTGTGCCTGCCAGAGGGGCTGAGGCTGGAGGAGCGCGCTGTGGCCGAGTAGGCCTGAGATGAAGCCGGGGCCTCGCGTGCCTGCGTCCGGAAGATCTCCGGAATGCTGCGGCCTGCCTGTGAGTCGGGTCTCCGCGGGGATCGGGAACGGGATGGGGACGGGTTCCCCTTAGATTTCCCCATGTTTTGGCTAACGGATGGCTCTTTGAGGCTGCTGTGAAACCCTCTGAGGACCGGAGCTCAGGGATTAGGCGTCCATTAAAGTCCGGCTCCAAGCCACGCCCCGGTTAATACTATTCTAAGTTGTTAAATGATTACTGTTTAAAATGTCTTTACACCATGGGAATGAAGGATCCCACAATCACCCATGCTACAGCATGAGCCCATATGGGGTACATGGGAAGAATAATTCACACACTTTATCTTACCTTCAACACCTGTTATAGTTATATTACTCTCACTACGATTGACGAACGAATATTGCTATGTAATTCTCTCAACTGTATGCAATCAGAATGTGATTTTTGTCAAAGAATGTGATTTTTGTCAATGACTGTTCACTCTTTCACTTAAAACTTCAATAAAAATTATTGAAACAAAAAGAAGTTTAGTACATTGTTGTGTAGATGGGTTTGTAACTAGAATGAAATGCAAACTTGATTCAGTGTAAGGAGAGGAAACTCAGCAGCTGTTTACACATCTGGACGCAGGAGCACTAGTGTGGGACGCCAGAACAACCTTTTTAGGGTGTCCCACACAGGTGCTCCAGTGGATACTAGGGGTCTCTCCATGTGTGTAACGATACCAAAAAAGGTAAGTATTCCAGCTTTAAGGAAGGGAAAAAATCTTGTCTTCAGCTTTGAACTCTACCAAAACAGACAATTGTACGACACTTCCAATGTTTCATATTCCTATTTCTTGCCTCAAATATCTGTGTGCTAAGTATACCTTTTTTGTATTCACATAGGGGAGCAAAGAATTGGGACATATGAGGACACCAGGAACCCCACACCTCCTAAAGAAGGGGAAATCCCCACACACAATGAAGAAGATGTGGATTCCGAGGTTCAGGAAGTGGTGGGTGATGTGGGCGAAATGGTGACCACAACAGGTCAGTGTTTGAGACCACAGCTACAGGTAATAGATGTATGCCTGCATATTTATAATACATGGTGTGTTTTTTTAATTTTAGGTGATGTGGATGTTGTGGAAGAAGAAACTCATTTCACCAGTGCAAGTGCACAAGTCCTCATCGGGGAAATAATGGTGTGCAATCGGGATTTAGAGAAGGTCAAGGAAAACATCAATGATGTACAATAAAAAATGAAGAACATCATTTATGTTTTAGGCAGAATCTAAAACACACAAAAATTGCACGGTTTTGTCGTTGAATTTGTTATTTAAAATCAAGTTTTAAAGTAATTTGAAAGCCAAATTTTGAAGATGCACACCGTGTGTCAACATGTGCTATCTGCCATCAAGGGATATTAATGTACGCATTTTGTGGGTGCAACCCCTTCCTCGCAACTCTAGTAGGTAAGAGGAAGGGGTTGCACCCCCAAAACACGTCCATTGATCCCCGATGATGGGAGCTAGCACATGTTGACATTAGGCATGGGATCAGGAGGGAAATCCACATTTTGACTCCCAATTTGTGTGCATCTTCAAAATTTGGCTTTTACAGGGGTGACATCACCCCATCTGATAAAGACAAGATCAACACAGTTTGGACATACTAATGTCTGATATGGCCTTCACTTTATCAAAGTTGAACTATGTAAGTTCCTGAGTTGTGTATGTTATGGTTTTAAACATGCCTGTTTAAAAAAAAAGGATATTTCTACTGTCAAACATAAAAATGTTATACACCAAATATGTTGGTTTGTTAAAAAACCCTTTTCTAACGCACATGTAAATGTGCTTGGAGTAAAAGTTTTTATACTCAACAATGTGTGGCTTCTTCTTTCAATGCTTAATACCAGTTTTTGGAGTAAGTTGGTGTTTACAGTGACAATGGGGGTTATTTACTTAAGGCAAATCCACTTTGCACTACAAGTGCACTTTCAGTGCAGTTTCAGTGCACTTGTAGTGCAAAGTGGTATTTCCTTTAGTAAATAACCCCCACTGTGCTCAAAAATTTGCCCCAAACAGGCCATTTTAGGGACTCAAAGCAATTCATTTGTAGTGCTGAAAAGGATTATTATTTTCCTTGTCAAAAGAAGTTTATTGAGTATACAATGTTATAAAGATACATAAAGTAAGTTTACAAGGATCTATAAAGTAAGCTCATTGTTTTACAGTAGGGTTTATATAGGTAAATATCATGAAATTTCAAATATTAAACATTGGGTTCACGTAAACCTAAATTAAAGATATATATCATTTCCTTAGTTACTTTTGTAGGTATTTAAATGATTTATACCTACTATACATATTGTTTACAAGTAGAGTGTATATAGGTCAAATAAATTCTGATAATGAGCTTTAATCGTAAGGTGGAGAAAAGGAAAGAGAAAGAAGAAAAAGGGTTGAAAGGTAGAGGTATGGTCCACAAGGTTGTCCCGCTCGTCAGTTTATTATTCTTTTTAGTTCTCTTTGAAGCCTTAGAATGGGTGTCTCTGTAAGTCATTTAATCTGTTACCATGGCAACAGGACAGAGTCATTGAAATTTGACAGGAACTGTTGTTTTATCCAAGGGTGCCAAAGTTATTCAAATTTTGGAATTTGATTTTGATCGATGGCTACCATCTTAGCATGGGACATTGTATTATTCATTCTGTGAATTGTTTCTGCTAGTACCAATGTAGGAGATTTCCATGCCTTGGCCACTGTTTGTTTTGCAGCCGTTATTAGTTGGATCATAAGTTTGAATTGAGAGAGTGTTAACCAATCCGGTTTTAGATTAAGTAAAATTAAATATGGATCTGGTTGTATTATTTTTTTAAATATTTTAGATGCAATCACGAAGACTTCCTTCCAGAAGGTTTGGATTACTGGGCACGTCCACCATATGTGTAAATATGTGCCTATTTCTGGGCATCCTCGAAAACAAAGAGCTGAGGTATTAGGTGAATATTTTGCCACTCTAGCGGGTACAAGGTACCAGCGAGTTAGGACTTTATAATTTGTCTCCAGTGCTAAGATGTTGGGTGAAGATGACTTAGATGTGAGCCATATGTTAGACCAGTCCGTGTCTTCTAAAGTTCGTCCCAGGTCCTCCTCCCACCTCTGAACGTAAGAGGGTCTATTAAGATTTGCTACTCCATATAATTGATTATAAAGTGATGAAATTGTACCTTTAGCAAATGTATCTTTTGTACAGATTGATTCAAAAATGGATAATTGGGACAATGGTGTATCCCCCTTTAGGAATGGTGTATAGAAATTTTTGATTTGGAGATATCTAAATATCTCAGAGTTTGGTAGATCATATTTTTCTCTAAGCGATGGGAATGAAAGGAATGATTTAGATGCTATGAAGTCATTTAGTGTCTGAATGCCTGATGTTGTCCAAGCTTTAAAAGAATTTGGGTAGATCCATGCCGGATAAAAGGCCGGATTTCTGATAAAAGAAAGGAGAGGATTGTGTGGAGATTGTAACTGATATTTGGTTTTTAGTTTATCCCAGAGAGATAAGAAGTGTTTAATTATGGGATTATGAATTTTAAAGCGGTCTTTAGGATCAAGCCATAATAAATTTGATATTAATAGAGGGTCATTTTCTGAAGCCTCTATAAATACCCATAATGGGATTTCCTGTTTTGCATGGTATTTGGACAGACTGGCCAAATGTGCTGCTCTGTAGTAGTTAGTAAAATTAGGGTATCCCAGGCCTCCTTTATTTTTGGGAAGATGTAGTGTGTGTATAGGTATACGTGGTTTAGAAGAGCCCCATATAAACGAAGTTGCTCTTTTTTGTACTATTCTCAAAAAATAGGAAGGAATTGGAATAGGGAGGACTCTGAATAGATAAAGCAATTTGGGTAGAATAGTCATTTTGATTGCATTAATCTTCCCTATCCAGGATAAAGGAAGTTGCGACCATTGTTTTATTCGATTTGTGATCTGTCTTAATGCAGGAGGATAATTAGTTGAGAATAAGTCAGAATGAGATGCTGTTAAATGAATTCCAAGATATGGGATTGATTTTTCTGCCCATGTGAATGGGAGTGCAGCCCTAGCCGGGATCAATTCCATGTTTGTGAGTGAAATATTAAGCACTAGGCATTTCTTAGGATTAATCATAAGGCCGGATAGGGCTGCAAATCCATCAAGAGCTGGTATTAAGTTAGGACCAGAGACCTGTGGTGATGATAGAAAAAGTAATATATCGTCTGCAAATATACATAATTTGTGTGTAATACCTCCTACTTCAATGCCAGTTATAGTTTGGTTTGTTCTGATGTATTGGGCCATGGGTTCGAGTATAAGGGCAAATAATAAGGGAGATAATGGGCAACCCTGTCGGGTACCTCTTTTGATATTAAAGGCTTCAGATTTGTATCCAGCATATTTTATATAGGCTTTGGGTTTATTATATAATGCTTTGATCCATGTTAAAAAGTGGGGTCCAAAACCCCATTTTTGTAATGAATATTGCATATATTGCCAGGATACTGTGTCAAATGCCCTCTTAATATCGAGAGATAGAAAACATAAAGGGATTTTCCGTTTTTTAGCAATATGTGCCAATAACACTGCCCTGCGTATATTATCGCCTGCCTGTCTATTTGGCATGAAGCCTACTTGATCTCTATGTATTAATTTTCCTATAATGCTATTGAGGCGTTTTGCTATTATTTTTGCTAATAATTTAATATCAAGGTTTAACAGAGAGATAGGCCGATAATTCACACAGGAAGTATCATCAGAAAGGGGTTTTGGGATCATACAAACAATTGCCATTAGTGTTTCTTGCCGAAAAGAATGTCCATCTAGAAGTTTGTTAAAAGTTTCAGTGAGAATGGGAGAGAGTATTTCTGAGAATGTTTTATAGTATAAAGCCGAGTAGCCGTCTGGGCCTGGTCTTTTGTTAAGTTTTAGGTCTTTTATGGCGTTAGCAACTTCTTCTATAGTTATAGGCTCATCCAAACTGCTTTTTTGATTCTGAGATAACTCAGGTAAGTTTATTTTTGAGAAGAAGGATTCAGCTTCTGTAGGATTAAATTCATTGTTTGTCTTGTATAAAGTTGCGAGATGTGAGTGAAATTTATGAACTATTTTAACTGGATTACAAGTGTAAACATTTTTTGATAATTTCAAACGTATTGGTTTGAAAGATTTGTTAGTTGAATTTAATGCCCGAGCCAAATATGTACCTGGTTTGTTTGTATTCATGTAGAAATTGTGTTTGGAGCGTTTGAGGGATTTATCAACTGACTCAGTGAGAAATAGATCGTATTCCAGTCTAGATTTTTCCAGATGAGATTTTGTACTCTGAGATGGATTATCTTGAAATGATATGTAGGCTGCATTAAAATTGAGTCCTAGTTTTTTTGCTAGATTTTTGCGTTCCCGTTTGTCTTTGTATTGTACCACGCAAGACAGGCTTATGAGCTTCCCACAGTGTTATTGGGGGAGATGTCTGTTGTATTATTAATTGATATGTATTCCTTTAAAGCTTGTTCAATGGCCATCTGATGTAGTGGGTGTTTGAGCATTATGTCCGGTAAGTACCACGTTGGGTCATGCGCTTTTGGTATGGCTGAGGCTATAGTAGTGTATACTGCATTATGGTCAGACCACGGAATCGGAATTATATCTGATGCAATAATTTCTGGTATCATTCCTATTGTTAGAAAAATATGATCCATTCTGGTGAAGGTTTGATGAGGGTGCGAGAAATAAGTGAATTTCTTTTTCATTGGGTTACTTTCTCTCCATGAATCTACCAGATTGTATTTGGAAAGAAGTTGAGAAAAAGGTAATCTAGAGGTTATTTTGGATGGTGTAAAAGGTGATTTATCTAGAAATGGGAGGAGGACCTGGTTCGAATCCCCACACATTATCACTGTTCCTATTTTGTGTGTATTAATCACTTGTAATATATGTGAGAGGAATGGTGTAGGTTGTTTGTTAGGAGCGTAGTAGGAAATCACCGTGATTGCTGTATCCATTATATAACCCATGAGTATCAGGTATCTACCTTCTGGGTCTTTAATTTCTGATGATAAGGTGAATGGTGTGGATCGGTGAAATGCAATTAGAGTTCCCCTTTGCTTGGTACAGGCAGAAGCCATGTAAATTTGTTGATAAAAAGGAGAAATATATTTTGGAGTAGAATCTTTGGTGAAGTGTGTTTCTTGGAGGCATACTATGTGAGCCTTCTTGTTATGGAAAGTACGGAAGGCTTTGGTCCTTTTTTGAGGGACATTTATTCCCTGAACATTCAGGGAAAGTATATTCAGTGGTGCCATGGCAATAGATCAAATAGTTTTGACTTACTTTTTGTTATGCAGAGCTGACTGCGCAGATCAACCTGTGTGGACTGAAGAGATGAATAGATAGAAAAGAAACCAGTGAATTCTGGAGTAAAGAGTAAACAAAAAACATATGAGATTAGATGATACATTGTATAAATTATTTTTTGCAAGTAATCACAATTTACCCGTGAAAGAGAATAAATATCTCTCTCAGGGGAATAAGTGCCTTCGTCACACTCCCACATAATATGGTTGGGAGAATGAGGAGGGCTAATGGGGGTACACGGATCTTCCGCTTACAGGAGAGAAGTGCTATGTCAAAAGACATCAAAATGATGATTCATTAATTGGAGTGCAGAATATAGTTTTTGTTGAAATTATTTATTCCAGGGTGGTTGTATATGGTTAGTCTTGCCCTAGGCTAAATAATTCAGTTAGAAAGGTACTGTTAATAACTTTGGTATTGATGAAGATAGTTTGAATTATTTTGGGATTTTAACCCTTTTAGAGTAAACAATTACATATTTTATTCATATGTAACTGTTTAGATATGTTAACTCATAAAATTGAGGTTGTATTGCTTCAGATTAGAATAAACAAAAACATAATTCTAGGAACTAGTTAGGTAATAATATATTTGTTTTAAGAAAAGAAAGAAAAAGCTTCCATTACTTCTGGATTATTGAACATATTTGTCCTAAAAAGTAATAAATCTATTGTTATTACCTGATAATATATAACTGAACAAGAATTTCCTTATTTCACTTATATATTCTAAGGCTATATGAATCAGAAGCAATAAGAAATATAACTGGAATGTAACATGATCCCACACAGTGTGTGACTATCAGAATGCAGTTACATTCAGTTATAAATATAGGTTTTTTATAGAGAACCATCTCTTAGTATAATAAATGAAGAGATATCAGGAATTAGGATGTCAGTCCATTGAATCTTCTTGGTCCATGGATGATGTGGCATAACGGCCTCTTTTGTGAGAATGATGATTCCCATTTTGTTCTGAAATTTTCTGGGTGCTGCCTGAAGGTGAAGATGACGCCATTCTTCTGCGTGTGGGAGAGTTGCTGCTTGTGGGTTCTGTCAGATTTAATTTTAAAAGGGTTTGTTGTAGTTCATCTGCTGATCTGCTTCTGTAAATTGTACCTTGGTAGTTAAATCTGACTGAAAAGGGGAAGCCCCATTGATACATAATGTTGTGGCGTTGCAGTTCCATTAGTTGGGGTTTCATGGATCGTCTTTTAGTAATAGTAAGTTGGGATAGGTCAGCAAAAATTTGATAATTGTGTCCTTGAAAATTAAGTTCCTTTTTTTCTCTTGCAGCAATTAGTATTTGTTCTTTCGTTCTGTAATAATGAAATTTTGTGATTATATCACGTGGGGGTCCATCTTTCTTTTTGGCTGTGAGGGCTCTGTGTACTCTGTCCAGTTCTAAACGTTTAATAGGGATATCTGGCTTTAGTTCTTGTAATAGAGCAGTAATAGTAGATTGCAGGTCTGTCACAGTTTCAGGTATTCCCCTTATGCGCAAGTTTGAACGTCTGGCTCTATTTTCATAATCTTTGAGCTTAGTTTGAAGTATTAAATTCTCTTTTTTTAATTGTTCCAATTCTGTTATATTTTCTTGGGTTGTAATTTCAATTTCATCCATTTTTATTTCTAAGGCTGCGGTGCGGTTTCCTAGCTCTCTTATTTCTTTGGTTAGGCTTTTTGTTATTTGGTCTGAGGTTTGTTTTAAAGCCTTATGAAGCATCTTTTCAAATTGTAATAATATTACTGGGGATACTGAGGAGGCGTGTGGAGAAGTTTGTGAGAGGATTTGTTCTGTATCTGACTCAAATGGAGAGTCTTGCTGTGACATTTTCTGTCTGTGAGAGCGCCCTGATGCTGTATCTTGTGAGGTGACTGGAGCTGCTTCAGCTGCAGTGAGTGCCTGTGAGCTCTTTGTGAGGTGATTTTTATTTCTGCCACGGTTTCCTCCCAGTACCATATTTCCTGCCCAAACTTTCACAGTTTGTTCCCTGGGGCAAAAATGTTCAAATGGATACCTTTTGAGCCTGCAGGCTCCGCTTTGTCCTTCTCTTCTCTCCTCAGCGGTGTGGAGCTCTAACAATGCATGTCTGCTCCGCTAGGCTCCGCCTCCTGCCCCCAGGATTATTATTTTCATCATTCAGGCATTACATACATTAACAACAAAAACAATGTGTGTGTAGCAGACCCACAACTTAATAGTTAGCTGAAGAAGAGATTGTCACCTCATGTATCAAATAAATTACGTTTGCACTATTGAAGAAAATGGCCAAAAATAAAAGCCCATTGGAGAACCTAGGAGACAGTTAAAAGAAATACAAGCAGTAAATCAAATGAAATATTAGTTCAGTTTATAAAAAAAATGAATTATAAAAATGTTTCACATATTCTCTGGCAGATTAATGGCGCCCCTACCCGCAAAGTAATCAACATAACTTTGTCTAACTTTGCAGGCACTTTGGGGGGGCAAGCCAGGATGACCAGGTTCAAGTGTCCTCAGATTTGTATTTTGAAATCCAGCCTCAGCCCCAAGTGAGGCCACATAGTTCGTTGCATTTTTTCTGAGGTCATTGTGGAGAATGCAGCAGGCAAGTACAATATGGTTTTGTTTATATTCCGCCATGTGTATTGCTGTCAGAAATAGGTGGACCTGGCTGGCCATTATTCTGAACGCATTCTCCATGACTCTTCTGGCTCTGGCCAGCTGGTAGTTAAAAACCCTCTGGTCCGGGTGAGGGTCTTCATCGGAAATGGCCTCATGAGATGGTCACCCAGCCCAAACGCTTCATCAGCGACGAACACAAATGGAAGACCACCCACATTGTCTTCCGCAGGTGGCAAGCCCAAGCTGCCATTCTGAAGCCGTCTGTAGAACTCCGTCTGGGGGGTGACTCCACCATCCGACATCCAGCCATTCTTCCCCACGTCCAAAACTCGTATGTCACAGACACCACCGCCAACATCACAATACTATTAAACCCCTTATAGTTGTAAAAGTACGACCCCAAGTTGGGGGGTGGGACGATGTGGACGTGCTTCCCATCTATTGCCCCTCTGCAGTTAGGAAAGTTCCACTGCTGAGCAAACTGGGATGCCACAGTCTGCCATTCCTGTGGGTTTGAAGGAAACTGTGGAGTCAAACAAGAAAAAAAAATTAGTACTTTTGCACATAACATTGCAAGCAGATTAGACACAAACATTCTTGGCCAACATAAGTATAACACTTATTTTAAGGAGTATTTTAAGACAAAAGTATAAGGTCCACTTAGCAAATTCCTCACCCCCTCTGATGGCCCATTGTAAATATTTTAGGGGGAGAGATGTTTTGGACAGGTTTCCCTCTCCACTTCATTGAGAGATGAATGCATAAATAATGTATGTTACTTTACTTACACGATTGACAGCCCACTGGACAGGTAAGAAGTTTCACAACCCAAAAATATGAATACACACTGTCCAAATTTAAGCACATTTTTACATTCTGCAATTACCTATCAAGATAATAGGAGAACAAAACTTTAAACAGTACCATTTGAAAGTATTCAGAGAGTATTCTCTATTCTAATAGAGAATTAGAGTTGAAAAAGAGAGTTAATTGGATACACCGTCTCGATACCCTTCAACCAAAAGGGTTAAACTCAGACTTTGATCTGTACCGTATATACGCGAGTATTAGTCAAATTTTTCAGCCCCTTCTTTGGGGCTGAAAGGGCCCCCCTCGACTTATACTCGAGTCACCGCCGTCTGCCTACATGATCAGCGTGTCATGCAGGCAGACGGCGGCCAGCGTGTGCTACACTGTTCAAAAGCCACGCCTCCTCGTCTGTGATAGGCAGTCAGTGTACAGCCTATCACGGACATTCTCTCATCCTCCTCCGTGGTATGAGGATGAGAGAACGTCCGTGATAGGCTGACTGCTAACTGCTGGGAAATGGAGTTTTCTGCCTATCATGGACGAGGAGGAGGCGCGGCTTTTGAACAGTGAATGGCCGCCGCACGCGCTGATCGGTGCAGAGCGGCACACGGAGGATGCACAGGACACAGGTAGGATGCACACAGACACATGCACACAGACACATGCACACAGGTACATATACACATGACACATGCACACATACACAGGACTAGGGATGAGCTTCGTGCTCGAGTCAAACCCATGTTCGACTCGAACATCGGCTGTTTTGTCGTTCGCCGAATTGTGAACGATATGGGCCGTTCGCGCCAAATTCGTGTGGCGCGTCACGGCCCATAATTCACTCCGGCATCGCAGTGCATTGCTGGCTGATGATTGGCCAAGCATGCACTATGACCCGCATGCTTGGCCAATCACAGCGCCGCCTGAACAGAGAGCCGTAATTGGCCAAAGCCAAGGAGGCTTTGGCCAATTATGGCTCAGGGGATTAAGTACACGCCCCACACTATATAAGGCCGCCTGCACGGCGGCCCTGTGTAGTGTGTGTTCCGGCGTTCATTGAGAGAGAGAGAGAGAGAGACAGACAGTGACATTTGATTTGAGTTAGATAGATTAGGCAGAACAGTCAGTCAGTTAGCTGCACTTACAGTGTATTGTGTATATATATGCATCCCAGGTGTTATATATATATATATACACTGTATTCAGTTTAGCTAGATCCGTTCCTGTTATCTTCCTACTGACAGGCAGGCTTGTCTTGTTACAGTATTTACAGCTACCTGAAGAAAATTACTGGTGTTCTTTTGATCCTACTAGTACCACAGTCAGGCAGCTAGACTATTTACAGTTAGTGCAGTGCGTCCTGCTCACAGCGTTCAGCTAAAACTACAAGTTAGTGGGGTGCGTCCTGCTCACAGTGTTCAGCTAAACCTACAATTTAGTGGGGTGCGTCCACCTCACAGTGTTCAGCTAAACCTACAAGATAGTGGGGTGCGTCCTGCTCACAGTGTTCAGCTAGATCCGTTCCTGTTATCTTCTTACTGACAGGCAGGCTTGTCTTGTTACAGTATATACAGCTACCTGAAGAAAATTACTGGTGTTCTTTTGATCCTATTATTACCACAGTCAGGCAGCTAGACTATTTACAGTTAGTGCAGTGCGTCCTGCTCACAGTGTTCTGCTAAACCTACAAGTTAGTGGGGTGCGTCCTGCTCACAGTGTTCAGCTAAACCTACAAGTTAGTGGGGTGCGTCCTGCTCACACTGTTCAGCTAAACCTACAAGTTAGTGGGGTGCGTCCTGCTCACAGTGTTCAGCTAAACCTACAAGTTAGTGGGGTGCGTCCACCTCACAGTGTTCAGCTAAACCTACAAGCTAGTGGGGTGCGTCCTGCTCACAGTGTTCAGCTAGATCCGTTCCTGTTATCTTCTTACTGACAGGCAGGCTTGTCTTGTTACAGTATATACAGCTACCTGAAGAAAATTACTGGTGTTCTTTTGATCCTATTAGTACCACAGTCAGGCAGCTAGACTATTTACAGTTAGTGCAGTGCGTCCTGCTCACAAGGTTCAGCTAAACCTACAAGTTAGTGGGGTGCGTCCTGCTCACAGTGTTCAGCTAAACCTACAAGTTAGTGGGGTGCGTCCTGCTCACAGTGTTCAGCTAAACCTACAAGTTAGTGGGGTGAGTCCACCTCACAGTGTTCAGCTAAAGCTACCTGTAGAAGGTTGGTGGTGTTCTCATACTACAGGCAGGCAGTTGATTTTGCTAGCTGCAGTATCAGTACATATATATATATATATATATATATATATATATATATATATATATATATATATCCCAGCTTAGTGCAGCTACAGGCCATTAGTATGTCTGGAAGGCCAAGAAGGAGAGGCAGACAGTCACAAGCCAATAAGAGAGGGCAAGCAGGCTCTGTGTCTAGTGCTGGTCGTAGAGACGGTGCATCCTCATCAGCACGTGGCCGTGGGACACGCTTGGCCTTTTTTTCGGCAGCTGGCCGTGTTGAGCCGCAACATGTGGAAGACTTGGTCGAGTGGATGACCAAGCCATCCTCATCCTCCTCATCCTCTCTCACCCATGCCCAGGGTAATTTGTCTGGCAAAGCAGCGGCCTCTTCCCTCGGCTCAATGTGATCAGTGACTGCTTCCCTAGCCCTACCATGTCCTCCTGAGGAGTCCCTCGAACTGTTTGACCACAGTGTTGGGTACATGCTCTAGGAGGATGCCCAGAGTTTGGAAGGCTCTGATGATGATACTGAGCTTGATGAAGGCAGTAACATGAGCACGGACAGAGGGGGTGCCCAAGAAGGACAGCAATCTGGCAGTCATGCTCCCCCTGCTGCAGCATACTGCCAGGTTTGCTCCAGTGATGAGGAGGGAGGGGATGATGAGGTCACTGACTCAACATGGGTGCCTGATAGGAGAGAGGAGGAGGAGTAGGGGGAGGAGGCGGCACATCACCAACGAGGCAGGATGCCCTCCAGGGGCCAGCCTAAGGGCAGCACATTGACTGCATCACACCCCAAAGCTCCACATGTGCAGGGCGCTGCAGTCTCTGCGCGTTATTCAAAAAGTTCTTTGGTGTGGGCCTTTTTTGAGACGAGTGCATCAGATCGCACCGCTGCTATTTGCAAAATATGTCTCAAGCGTATCTTGTGTGGCCAAAACATCTCCCGCTTGGGTACCACATGCTTGACCAGACATATGTTGACCTGCCATGCAGTTCGTTGGCAAGCGTATCTAAAAGACCCACACCAAAGAACAAAGAGGATCTCTCCTTGCTCCTCATCAGCTGAGATTTCCAACCCCACTAGACCTCCAGTCCTCTCTGAGATCTGCAGTGAGAGGAATGAAGGTGTAGAATTAGGTGTGTCACAGCCAAGTACTTGTGGGCAATCTGCTTTTGGTACACCGACGTCAGATTGTACCAGGCAAATTTCCCTGCCCCAGCTGCTGCACCGCCGAAAGAAGTTTGCTCCCAGCCATCCACATGCCCAGCGGTTGAATGCTAGCTTGGCAAAATTGCTAGCACTTCAACTGCTGCCTTTTCAGTTGGTAGACTCTGCCCCCTTCCATGAGTTTGTGGAATGTGCGGTTCCTCAGTGGCAGGTACCCAAACGCCACTTTTTCTCATGGAAGGCGATTCTGGCTCTCTACCGGCATGTGAAAGGCAATGTCCATGCCTCGCTGGACAGGGCGGTCAGCGGTAAGGTGCATATTACCGCTGACTCATGGTCCAGCAGGCATGGACAGGGACGTTACCTAAGTTTCACGGCGCATTGGGTGACTCTGCTGGCAGCTGGGAAGGATGCAGGACAAGGTGCAGTAGTGTTGGAGGTTGTTCCGCCACCACGCCTCCAAAATGCTAATGATTGTGACACACCCCTCTCCTCCACCCCCTCCTCTTCTTCTTCCTCCAAGGCCTCTTCCTGTGCTTTGTCCTCGGAACCAGCGGTGCTCCGTAGTCGTTCAAGGGGCTACGCAAGTACGCAGGCCAAAAGATGCCATGCGGTGCTTGAGCTGGTGTGCTTGGGGGACAGGAGCCACACTGGGGCAGAGGTTCTGTCAGCTCTGCAGGGGCAGGTTCAGAGGTGGTTGACGTCACGCCAACTTAAGGCAGGAATGGTGGTTTGCGACAATGGCACCAACCTCCTCTCTGCCCTCCGACAGGGACAAATGACCCATGTGCCCTGTTTGGCTCACGTCCTTAACTTGGTGGTGCAGCGGTTCTTGGGCAGGTACCCGGGCTTACAGGATGTCCTGAGGCAGGCCAGGAAAGTCTGTGTGCTTTTCCGCCGGTCATATAATGCCAGTGCTCGGATGACGGACCTCCAAAAGGAGTTTAACCTGCCCAAGAACCGCCTAATCTGTGACATGCCCACCAGGTGGAACTCAACGTTGGCCATGCTGCAGCGGCTGCACACGCAGCAGAGGGCCATCAATGAGTACCTGTGCGACTATGGCACCAGGACAGTGTCAGGGGAGCTTGTTTTTTTTCCCCACGCCAGTGGGCCATGATCAGGGATGCATGCACTGTTCTGTCACCATTTGAGGAGGCCACGAGGATGGTGAGCAGTGACAGTGCATGCATCAGTGACACTGTCCCCCTTGTCCACCTGTTGGAGCACACGCTGCGTGGAATAATGGACAGGGCACTTGAGGCAGAACAGAGGCAGGAAGAGGAGGACTTCCTTAGCTCTCAAGGCCCCCTTTATCCAGACAGTGTTCCTGCGTGCCCGCCGATCACACAGGAAGAGGACGAGGAGGAGGAGGAAGATTGTGTCAGTATGGAGGTGGAGCCTGGCACTCAGCATCAGCAGCAGTCTTTAAGGGATCAGTCCCAAGAAACACATGGACTTGTACGTGGCTGGGAGGAGGTGGCTGTGGACCATGTCGTCCTTAGTGACCCAGAGGACTCCGGACTGAATGCCTCAGCAAACCTACGCTGCATGGCCTCCCTGATCCTGCAAAGCCTGCGTAAGGATCCTCGTATTTGTGGTATCAAGGAGAAGGACCAATACTGGCTGGCAACCCTCCTTGATCCACGTTACAAGGGTAAGGTTGCGGACCTTATCTTGCCATCGCAGAGGGAGCAGAGGATGAAACATCTTCGGGAGGCCTTGCAGAAAGGTCTGTGCAACGCGTTCCCAGAGACTGGAAGGTTACAAACTCCTGTTTCTGGACAACGTGTTGCTGAGGCTTCGGTCAGTCAAAGAAGGAGCGGTGGAGAAGGTGGCCGTCTGACCGATGCGTTCAGACAATTTTTTGGTCCGCAGTCCCAAGGTATGATCGGTTCCAGCAACCATCGCCAGCGTCTGTTTTACATGGTGCAGGAATACCTAGGGGCAAGATCACATTTGGACACCTTTCCCACCGAAAATCCTCTGGGTTACTGGGTCTTGAGGATAGATCACTGGCCAGAGCTTGCACAGTATGCAATTGAGCTACTGTCCTGTCCAAGCACCTGATGCTGATGTAACCGAATATTTTTTTTTGAAATCTCAGATCCCTTCAAAGACTGCCTATGCTGATGCTGAGTGACTATCCCTGAGTAATTACCCTCTTCCTCCTCAATGATCACGCTGATAGCTTGTAAGAATATTTTTGGTTCTGGGCGCCACCACCAGTGCCTAAGGCACAATTTTTCAGCCCCTGTTTAACAGGGGCGTGTAATGAAAATTTTTGATGCAATACTTTGCAGCAGGGCTCGTTCCTGCGTTCCAACTAGAGTGTCTGTGAGGGGTTGCAGTGTTGTGGCACCAGCACCAGTGCCTAAGGCCCAATTTTTCTGCCCCTGTTTAACAGGGGCGTGTAATTACAATTTTTGATGCAATACTTTGCAGCAGGGCTCGTTCCTGCGTTCCAACTAGAGTGTCTGTGAGGGGTTGCAGTGTTGTGGCACCAGCACCAGTGCCTAAGGCCTAATTTTTCAGCTCCTGTTCAACAGGGGCATGTAATTACAATTCTTGATCTAATATTTCACAGCAGGGCCCATTTCTGCACCCACCAAGAGCGAGTGAGGACTTACAGTGTTGTGGCACCAGCACCACCACCACCACCACCAAAGGCCCAATTTTTCTGCCCTTGTTCAACAGGGGCATGTAATTACAATTCTTGATCTAATATTTCACAGCAGGGCCCATTTCTGCACCCACCAAGAGCGAGTGAGGACTTACAGTGTTTTGGCACCAGCACCACCACCACCACCAAAGGCCCAGTTTTTCTGCCCCTGTTCAACAGGGGCATGTAATTACAATTCTTGATCTAATATTTCACAGCAGGGCCCTGTGAGGGCTTACAGTGTTGTGGCCACAACAACACCTAAGGCCCAAACTTCTGCTGAGTATATAGGGCAGGCCCCTACTTTCAAACATCTAACTTACAAACGACTCCTACTTGCAAACGGAAGGAAACAACAGGAAGTGAGATGAAATCTACCCCTAGGAAGGGAAATTCTCTCCTGTAAGAGTTAATATGGGAAAAACATTTCTCCTTTCCACTGATGCTTTCCAATCCTTGTTCCGCAAAAACCTCCAAATTTTCAAAAAACATTTGTCATTGGGACACAAGTGAGGTGAAATCTTCTGAAGAGGAGGAAAGACAGCAAAACAAATGTCACAGGGGTGATAACCCTTCCCTATGTTTTCCAAAAAGCTTAAAAAAGATTTTTTGGCTGGAGCTAAACACGTTAAAAATGTACCCGTTCAAAATTACAAACAGATTCTACCTAACAACAAGGAGAAGAACAACAAGGGCGCCACTCTAAGTGCAATATTAAAAAAGAATTTTAATGAATCTTAAAAACAGGTACTCACAAAGGTACATGTAATCAGGCATGTAAGTGATATCCAGGTAGTGCCAGGTGTCCCAGGGGTATAATCCGGTCACATCTTAAGGTGTCGTTCCGCTTGTGGAGACAGGCTGCGCTGATGTATTGTCGGCAGATCCGGCCGCTGGCACGCAGTGTATGTGATCTGGGGGAGCGAAAGAACTTCGGGGTCCATGCAGGGGTAGCGAATAGGCGACGCGTTTGCGGAGCTACGCTCCTTCCTCAGGCCTAACGTGACCTGTGATTGGTCAAACATATTATAGTCTAAGAGGGGCTGGGATTGGAGGAAAAAACCATCTGTCACTCTCAGGCATAGGCTGTGTGCTGGAGGCTGTGTACTGGCATGTCAGCGTCTGCAGCTGTGTCAAATCTTAAAACAAGCCAGCGCTGTGTGCATATAAATGGGAAAGAGAAAATATAATGATACATTCTGTGTTTTCCATTAAGATAATGTTGTCTGTGAGGGAAAAAAAAAAAGGGGGGGGGGGTTTAAGATAGAAAGTCAGCTTGTATAGGTAAAATATGTGGCTAGAACTACTATAATTAAATGCACTGACTGTGATGACAATGTTATGAAATAGGGAATATGCATACCTAGTGGAATAAAGAATGGGGAGATGAGGCAGCGCAATGGACAATGATGAACGAGAAGAACTCATTTAAAATAAAAATGAAAATAATAATAAAAATAATAATGGTGAACTGATATAATGAAATAATAGATTTAGGTATTGTTGTTAAACAAATCTGAAAATAGATTAGGATTAAAAAAGAGAAAAAAAGACATGATGAGAGAAATGGATGGGAATGAAAAATAATAGTAATGATGATTGCATAGAATGATATGGTGTGGAAAAAATAAAATGAAAAATAAAAAATAAAAAATAATAAATAATAAATAATATGAAAATATAAAAAAAGGGTAATATAGATGATGGCAATAAATCTAAAATAAAAAGTATATGTCCCTGACCTTATTGTGGAATTCTTACAATATTGGGGTGATAATGATGTGTCCAATTGTTCTTACGTGACAAATACATAATTGATAGGCGGAGGCTCTTTACCACGTGATCAGCCGTGTCCAATCACGGCTGATCACGCTGTCAATAGGAAGAGCCGTTGATCGGCTCTTCCTCACTCGCGTCTGACAGACGCAAGTAGAGGAGAGCCGATCGGCGGCTCTCCTGGCAGGGGGGGTCTGCGCTGATTGTTTATCAGCGCAGCCCCCCCCGCAGATCACCACACTGGTCCACCAGGGATCGTCACTAGGACCACCAGGGAAGGGAAACATGTGGATGGCCAGGTATGTACCCCATGGCCATCCACATGTGCCCAGTCAGTGCCAAATCTGTGCCAATCAGTGCCCACAAATGGGCACTGATTGGCACAATTATGTTGCAGTGATGCCCAGCAATGCCACACTTAGGGGCATCACTGCCATCAATCAGTATCATCAGTGCCACCCATCAGTGTCCATCGGTGCCACCTGTCAGTGCCCATCTGTGCCCATCTGTGCCCACCTATCAGTGCCCATCCGTGCCCATCTGTGCCAACTATCAGTGCCACCCATAACTACCCATCAACGCCACCTACGAGTGCCCATCAATGCCACCTACGAGTGCCCATCAGTGCCGCCTATCAGTGCCCATCGGTGCCACCTATCAGTGCCCATCAGTGCCACCTACCAGTGCCACCTATCAGTGCCCATTAGTGCCACCTATCAGTGCGCATCAGTGCTGCCTATCAGTGCCCATCATCAGTGCCCGTCAGTGCCACCTCATCAGTGCCACCTCATTGGTGCCACCTCATCAGTGCCCATCAGTGCCACCGTATCAGTGCCCGTCAGTGCAGCCATATCAGTGCCCGTCATTGAAGAAGAAAACGTACTCATTTACACAAAATTTTAACAGAAACAAAGAAAAACGTGTTTTTTTTCAAAATTTTCGGTCTTTTTTTATTTGTTGCGCAAAAAATAAAAACCGCAGAGGTGATCAAATACCACCAAAAGAAAGCTCTATTTGTGGGAACAAAATGATAAAAAATTTGTTTGGGTGCAGAGTAGCATGACCGCGCAATTGTCATTCAAATTGTGACAGCGCTGAAAGCTGAAAATTGGCCTGGGCGGGAAGGTGTCTAAGTGCCTGGTATTGAAGTGGTTAAAGGAATATTTCACTTTTTTTTTTTTACTTTAAGCATCATTAAAATCACTGCTCCCGAAAAAACGGACGTTTTTAAAAGTTTTTTTGCATTGATACATGTCCCCTGGGGTAGGACCCGGGTCCCCAAAAACTTTTTAGGACAATACCATGCAAATTAGAATTTAAAATGAGCACTTTTGATTTCGAACGTTCGAGTCCCATAGACGTCAATGGGGTTCTAACGTTCGTGCAAATTTTTGGTCCGTTCGCAGGTTCTGGTGCGAACCGAACCGGGGGGTGTTCGGCTCATCGCTACACAGGAAAAAGGTACATATACACGTGCACATATACACAGGTACATGACACATGCACATATACACAGGACACAGGTACATGACACAGGTACATATACACATGACACATGCACATATACACAGGACACAGGTACATGACACAGGTACATATACACATGACACATGCACATATACACAGGACACAGGTACATGACACATATACACAGGATACATGACACATGCACATATACACAGGACACATGACACATGACACATGCACATATACACAGGACACATGACACATCTACACAGGACACATGACACATGCACATATACACAGGACACATGACACATGCACAGGACACATGCACAGGACACAGGGAGGTATACAGCTACAGATGGGCATTGTTGACCCTCTTTTTCCACTTACAATAGCTGCTGCATTTCTCATCCTCGTCTTATACTCGGGTCAATACGTTTTCCCCATTTTTTTGTGGTAAATTAGGGCCTCGACTTATACTCGAATCGACTTATACTCGAGTATATATGGTATTTATTCCTTTACATTTTTGGTAATGCATTTACTGTTATTTAATTTTTTTTTTTATGTTTATTACATCTCATATCATACATACATTTTCTGTATAACATACTCCACTATGTATGTGTTTGTGTGTGCACATTTAGGCATATACATGCATATATATACTCATATGTGTTATATTCATTATTATTACTTTTAATTTAATTTTAATTTTTTTAAATTTTTTAGGATTTTCGATTGATTGATACAATCCGTGAAGTGTGGGAACATGGTTACACCTGTTGATCACCTGTTGATCTTTTGTTCCATGTGTTAAAAAGAAGCTAGAACTATCATGTTTTAAATGCATGTAATGGTGTCTGTCATTCAGCCCCTGGAAGAACTGTAGATACAATGTATCCCAAACAGAGGAGGACAGAACAGAATTGGGGCTTATCGAATGACAGTAAACACTTGCTAGATAATATAAAATGCAATTATTTATTGATTAAATATAAAACATGGAGGTAGATTGAGATAACAAACACTGGACTAGCCCAAATCATGTAATGACAGGTCACACTGGACTAGCCAAAAACATACACTAACATGTGGGATGTAGACAACATATAACAAATAAGACAAAACATCCGGACGCCAAGTGAATCGGTGTCAGTTGTGCTTACTTGGATATGCCGAGTGTTTAGCAACAGCTATAGGTAGAACAACCTGACACCAACCCCCCTGGGGGCTTGAGCCATGAGAAAGGTTGGGTAAAGGGTGGAGAGAAGAGGATAATAAAGTCCAGTCATAACTGTATATAGGGGAAATACTGTAGTACAGCTGTTGTAAAGTCAGTGGTGCCGTGACAAGTATATTCTCAAAGCAAAAAAGTCCATCAAAAATCCAGGTTTCTATATAAACTTGTGTATTACCAGATTATGGGTATATGCTAGTATGATAAGTCCACTCTAGTCTTTGACTTAGAATAGTGGGCATTTAAATGGCAGTGCAAAGATGATACTGGTATATTGCATGGACTATACATTACCTCTCCTTTTTGCGAGTGTAAAACCAGTCAGCATAATTTATCTTCCAGAGCAGCGCACCTCCGCTTTGCCTATGTCTCCTTGTGTATGGAGATATCTTCCGGACGGATGTCATATGGAGGCACAATGCCAAAGAAATCCTGCTTCCACTATTCCTCTTATGGAGACTGGAGTAGATCCATGGGGAAAGAAACCTCCCTTGTTATCTCCCATCAATCTTGAACAGGCAATCGTAACCCATCCCTCTCACAGAGGGTTTGCAAAAGCCACGGGGGATGTTGCTGTAGCGTGGCGTCTGGGTGGAAGTGGCATCAACGCATTTCACAATGCTGATGCGTAGCTTCGTCTGGACGTTAGGGCGGCGTACAAGCGCTACTTTTATCAATGTCCGTTCCTCAAATACGTCCGCCCAATAGTAAAGGGATTTTAAAGGAGGAACACATGAACGTGTAAAATATAGAATCTTGTATCATTTGTTGAATTTAAGCATTCAGTTTGCCATTTCTTCTTCTGTATTGCCTTTCCAAAATATAGGGACATTGTAGGGTCAACAAGTACAGGGTATCTAATGGATGCATGAACCCGATCACTCCATACTCAGGCAGCAACCGTGTTGAAAACATGGGGGGACCCAGGCATGTACTTCAAAAATATCGGATCAGACAGGGGGAAAGGAGGGAAGGGTTCAGTATCATAGGGTTTGACTCAGACATACAGACAGAGCTTCACGGACCCAACATTGACTAATTAATCTCCAGGAGTGATATAGCTAGTACAAATCACAACCTAGATCTTCAAAAAGGACTGTAAATTCAGTTAATTGTTGAGGCCCACAGGCATGAGGGAACCTAGTTGAAAAATCCACCATTTTTCTTTTTGTTGGAGGACCTGATTGAAGTCCCCTCTTCTTGGTGGAAGATTAAGGGAATATATACCCTTAACCCTCATGCCTGACAGGTTGCCTTTATGAAATTGTGCAAAATGTCTTGCCACAGGTTTGTCAGGGTTCTTGTCAATGATCTCCCTCATATGTTCACCCAGACGTATTCTCAATTGGAATTTGGTTTTGCCAATGTAGATCTTGTTACAGGGGTATGTTAACATATAAATGACTTTGGTTGTAGCACAATTAATAAGGTTCCTGATTTGGAAGCTACGTTTCATTTGAGAATTATAGAAGGTTGCTGTTCTATGGACATACGGGCACACCTGGCAATGTCCACAGGGGAACTTTCCATTACTCCTCTGATATTGTGACAGCCAGGTTGTATCTGCAGTTCTTGTGTATTGTGACTGTATTAGGGTATCTCCCAAATTTCTAGCCCTTCTGGCTACCATCTTTGTGGTGGGGCCTACTATTTGGGATAAACCTGGTGTATTGGTAAGGATACCCCAATGTTTTTGAACTATGTTTCTGACAGTGTCCCATTGTGTGCCGAATTGGGTATTATCCTCATGGGGCCTGGTTCTTGTGTTGCAGTTAAAGTTTTAGATGCCTTGTTTAGAAGGGCAGAGCGGTCTCAGCTAGCCGCTTTCTGCTTTGCCCTCCTAATTTGTTTGTGTGAGTAGCCACGCTCCCGGAAGCGCTCGTATAGTTCATCACTCTCCCGTCTGTAATCCACAGCACTAGAGCAGTTGCGCTTGATGCGGAGAAATTGGTCAATCAGAATACTGTCTTTAAGCCATCTGGGGTGGTGGCTGTCCACTCTTAACTGCGTATTCGCTGATGTCTCCTTCCGGAATGTATGGGTTGCCAGGGCCAAATCCCTGATACCAATCGAGTGATCCAAATAGGAGATCATGATCAAAAACATAAGTGAGTTTAATGTTTCAATCGTTTTCATTCAGTATTTCCATAAATTCCTTAAGGGACCTGACGTCACATCTCCAGGTGACAAACATGTCATCAATGTACCTGAGCCACGTGTGTATGTAGTTCAGGTACATTGGTGAGGTGTAGACCAAGTCCTCCTCCCATAACCCCAAATGGAGGCAGGCATATGCCGGGGCCCATGGTGCTCCCATAGAGGTACCATTGGTCTGCTGGTAGAATCTGGAAAGGAATTGGAAAAAGTTGTTATCCAAAGCAAAAGTTAAAAGGTCCACCAAAAACTAATTTTGGGGTCCATAGTCCGGGAAATGCCTTTGAAGAAAAGGTTGATTACCTAATGGAATGCAAATGACTTTTCTCTATATAATTTGTACCATGTATGTGGTCATTCATAAGCATGAAGTTTTGAAGAAGGGCGTGATCTGTACTAGCCCGAAACCATTAACTATGACTTTTCATTAAAACATTTTTTGTGCAGCAATCCCTCTTGATTTTTTTTTATAATATAAGCCCTTTGGAAGGCTTGATTGCTTGCAGTTGCTACTACGACCGAGAATCTCTCTCTCTTTCTCTCTCTCTCTCTCTATATATAAATAAATACATACACACACACACACACACATGTATATTGTATACATGTGTATGCCCGCCCAAGCGTATGACTTTCTTTACTTGCTACACTGCTATGGGCTCTAGCCCAAGATATTTTGTAGACCTAGCAATGCCCCTGGTGGGGGCCCTTCATGGTTTCTTGCACCGGGGCCCTGAAGATTCTAGTTACGCCTCTGATCTGTGTTACCGAGGCCTCGTGTGGAAACTATCAAGGTGTCCGGTAGGGGTCCCTTACACCTCTTATTAGTCATGGGACCCTTGACGGTGAGTATTAGATCTCATAAAGACATCTCAGGTTTCTGTAGAGGCTCTAGGGAGCACAAAATACATTTATTCGCTGATTATGTCATTTTAATGCTAACCAACCTGGCTCCCTCTCTGGCTTTGGTACAACAGCTGTTATTTTCTTTCAATGTGGTTTCATATTATAAAGTGAATGATACCAAAACCTCCATTTTAGATATGGGAGTTCCCCTCTCATTGAAACCCTCACTCAAAAACTGTTATCCTTACATATGGGCCACAGAATCTATAACCTAGCTACGCGTACTATTAACCAAAAATGTATCTTCCCTATAGCAGACAAATTACACTCCTTTTTACATACCCTACCTAGGGAGCTTGACCTCCTATGTAAGACCACACTTTCATGGTCAAGGCAGGTAGCAGTGTTCAAAATGCTCAAATTACCACAACTGCTATATATATCCAGAACACTGCCTATCCCTGTCCCAGCTTCATTCTTTAAATCTTTCCAATCCTTAACAGGTCATTTCGTATGGCAAAACAAAAAATCTCAGTGTTCCTACACCAAACTAATTAAACAGTTGGAGGAACAGGGTTTGTGGAAATCAGAGATGACTATTATGCAGCTATTATAGCTTAATTTAAAGCCTGGTTCTCGCCCAATTGTCTATGCCTTTGGACAGACATAAAATCACTACAAGTCCTGGGGCAGGACTTATACTATTGATTACTTAGCTAGGCCCAACCCAAGTTTACAAGAGAACTTCATTCCCCTACTATAACTGCTTCGGCCATAGCCTTCCATTATTTTCTTAAAAAGTCCTCACTAGGCCCCAAGTAAACCATCGCTCCTCTTGTCACTTTTTCAGCTCCTCATCCCTAAGCTCTCCCTACTTTCTTGGTTGGAAAAAGGTATTACAATGGTATCAGATCTCTACTCACAAAACTTACTCAAGCCATTCACTACCTTACAAACCACTTATGCCTTACCTATCTCGGAATATTATCAATATATACAACTAACTCATTATCTAATCCACAACAGCCACTTACTCAGGTGGTGCATAACCTAGCCTGGAGATACCAAACTGACAGCACTATAGGTAAGAAGGAAATCTCACTTTTTTACAATGTACAGGACAAGCTCGCTTTTCACAAACTACCTCCCTTTCTAAAATAACAACTATGGGTGCACTGTATGGCTTGCAGTCAGATCTAGCTAAAGTGGATGCAGTGCATATATATATAAGTTCTCCCACTTAAAAAGATGAAAGAGGCCTGTAATTGTCATCATAGGTACACCTCAACTATGAGAGACAAAATGTGGAAACAAATCCAGACAATCACATTGTCTGATTTTTGAAAGAATTTATTTGCAAATTATAGTGGAAAACAAATATTTGGTCACCTACAAATAAGCAAGATTTCTGGCTCTCACAGACCTGTATCTTCTTCTTTAAGTGGCTCCCCTGTCCCCCACTCATTACCTGTAATAATGGCACCTGTTTGAACTTGTTATCAGTATAAAAGACACCTATCCACAACCTCAAACAGACAATTACAGGCCTCTCTCATCTTTTTAAGTGGGAAAACTTGCACAATTGGTGGCTGACTAAATACTTTTTTGCCCCACTGTATTAAATACACTGCAGCTAACTGAATAACCTGCCTGCTTGCCTGCTCAATCTAAAGGACACTCTCTCTCCATCCAAGCCAATAACACACTACACGGGGCCAACGTGCAGGCAGCCTTCTATAGTGTGGGGTGTGGACTTAGTCCCCCTGAGCAATTATGGCTCTTTTAGCTGAGGGCGCTGGGATTGGCCAAAGCATGCAGGTCATGGTGCATGCTTTGGCCAATCATCATACAGCAATGCACTGCGCTCCCGCAGTGCATTATGGGGTGTTACACGGTGCTTGAATTTGGCCGCAAACGCCCCATAATGTTCGGTTTACGACGAACGGGCGAACAGCCAATGTTCGAGTCAAACTCATGTTCAAGCTGAACATAAAGCTCATCCCTAATTGTCACTCATTGACTATTAAACCACGCGTGTGGGGCGGGGGGGCTGGCCTGCGCGCCGGGGACTCGGAGGGCGACTCCTCCTGTCAGGGATGACGCTGCTCCTAGTGGAGTCAGCTGTTTCATCACGTGCGCCTCATCAGCAGCACTATTTAAATAACAAGCCAGGCTGTCAGCTCACACACTGGTGGAGACACCGGACCGAGTGTGCAGCTGCCAGGATTTTCCAAGGTAAAAACTATAGTTTTTCTTCTTACCTCTAAGAAGTGCCCATTATGTCTTTTGGAGCTGCAGTGTGTATATACACACTGAGCACCAGGACTGCGTTTGCAGTCCAGGACATTACCACACTTTGTGATTTGGAATATATCCAAGAACCCTTATTAATCATTTAATTCAGGTTCTTTCTGCTATTGCAGCCACTGAACATAGGCGCTCCACTAACTTATCCTCCTATACTGTGGTCTCTGCCAGCTAACAGCCGTCATAGACAACATCTCCTCCTGAGCCAGCACAGGAATTACCATCTACTTTGCACCAATAGGTATGTTTTCCTGACCTCGGCAGGTGTGTACTTAGAAGAAGAAAGGACTCATTTGAGCAATACCTTTCATTTTTTACTATACTGTTCTCTCTTTATCTCTTTTATTTTTTAGTCTGTAACACCTTGCATTTATCCTACATATACCCGATATGGTGTCTGTTGAGGGATAACTATTTTTGAGGTCTGGATAGAGATACTTTCAGTATTCATGCGCCCAATAGGTATGTATACAAAAAATACTCACCAGAGGCCCCCCCTCTAAATACATTTATTTAGAGGTATCCTGTGCAACACAGTAAATGGGTACCCTTCTGGGACAATGGGTCATAATACACACTTTTTTGGTCCCTAGTCTATTAGATCATTTACTATTCAGCTGACGGACGTGACGCCCTTTGTGTCCGGTCACGCTCTGCTGACGGTCCTGGTCTTGTTGGTGGCGGCCCTGATGCTTGGGTCTGGACCCCAGTGGCAAGCAGCCTCTTCCCTTCCCCCTCCTCAATCGGATGCCATGTGATACTGTCTTTCTACGGTTAGAATGCTTTTTTGCTATTACACTACGTTTTTTCTACGATGTAAATAGTTGTTTATAAAGTAACACTTTTGATATACAATCTGTTTCACTGTATGTTTCTCTGTTCCTTTCTATGACATGGTCTCTAGATAGATATACATCTCACCTCCAGCCCCTGAAGAAGAGGTCGTAATCAATACAAAAAACCTCGAAACGCGTCAGACCTGCACTGTCAATTAGCTCCTGTTTGCTATATCAGCGTTCTGTGGGTTAAGTGCAGTTCTGTTGATCTGTTTTGTATATCTGTATCATTATCAATTGTATACTGCGGCATCCATTGTGTTACCATTGTTGTCTTTTCATACAATATGTGTCATATTTTTAACTATTTTTTTTGATATAATAAAAACAAACATTTTTTATACTCTTGATACATTATTTGAGACTTCCACCCCTTAAAATCCCACCTAAGAGGAAATCTTTCGATTGTATATGAATATAGGGATGTGGGTGGATTGTCTCCTTCCATAAAGTTCCCGTCACCACCCTTGTTCTATGTAAATCTCGGGTAGTAGATACCCTTTCCTCGCCCTAGGTGACGGGCACTTTTTGGAAAAAATTATCACATTATTTATTACTTAATATTTTTGGAATACCAAGAAAAGATTTGCTATCCATTTTTCTTTTCAATCATGACAAATTATGTTAGTTCCAACTGGGACTCTACGATGTCAGGACTATATAGGAACTTTGTACAAAAGGAACAGAGAGACACCGAGTTGTCATCTGTGTTCTCGAATCTCAGAAAGGTTTTGGAGAAAAAATCTTCTTATCATTGGCATATCCATTCCTTCAAACAGTTTATAAGGAATGAGATGAACCCTCTTGGGTTGCGTATTCAAATTTTTCCCACTCTTGAAGATATGAGTGCTAACTTCAAACAGGAATGGGAAAAAAATCTTTCACAATGCTCAACAAGCATGATGTCCTTATTAATGGACGAATATCAACGCAAACTGATTGATATAGAAAAAGAATTAGATTTTTTGAACAAACAACTAATAGCCTTTAAAGATCATGCCCTGTTTGAACAATATGATAAAAACCTGAATGAGCATCTTGAACACTACAACAAAGAGATTCTAATTAAGAAGGACAAAAAGTTTCTTAGAGACAGGATGGCCTTTTAGGAGTCTAAGGCGTATAATTGGAAAACTGCTATAACGAATAGAAACGCAAAGCGTCATGCTAACAATGCTGATATGATTTCTGAAACCTCATCCATGTCTTCCTTTTCATCCAAGGGCTCTTTTAGGCGGAAATCATCTTGTAAAACCAAGAGGAACTTGCAAGGAAATGGCTCACATGAAAAGAAACCCAAGAAACGTATCACCGACTCACATACAAGCACCGGTATTCCTATTTCGCACGTGGTGTCAGGTAAAACAGGTGGTGATGGTTCTTCTGCACCGGTACTCACTGAGACAAACACCCCCCAAATCGATCGATCAGCTAGGGGAATTCAACAATCTCGTCCATCACAGGATGGTTTTTTAGTCAATCCAACAGACCACACAGCGATGTGAGTGCCTCCACTCCTCGGATGGGGGCATTCTCACCGACTGAGAGTCACGACCTCAACGTGGTGAATCTTTCTTCACATACGTTTAGTGAGGCCGAACTATCCGTTCTGACTCGTGGTCTGAGCTTTTGCCCAGATCAGGACCTGGACAAATTTGAGATGACAAAAGATTTCCAATTATTCGCACGTAAACTTATCCTTAAACAATTATACTCAAAAGAAGCACCCAAGGAACCCACCTTTAAGTCACAAGAATTGATGGCACTAGATAATCTGATGTCACTATTGGACGACAATGAACCACCAGATCTGATTGATCAGATCGACCTGGAGCACCTGCTTGGCCGATTTGATCAATCCAATCCCCCTCAACCATGCACTAAATCATTTAAGAAAAAATCTGATAAATTCCCTGCCCTTAGTACTAACTCCAATGTACTAGCTTTTGTTAAATTAACGTGCAATGAGATTCGGAAAATCAAGACCTGCACCAAAAAACAGCCCAATCTTAGTCAAGACGAACGCAAGGCCCTCAAATCATTAGCCTCCAATCCAAATGTTACTACAAAACCCTCGGACAAGGGGGGCAACATAGTCATTTTGGATAATGATCAATACGTTGCAATTTGCAACAAAATACTATCAAACCAACAATGGTATTCCAAAATCTCCTCAAACAAAATTGATAAATTCAATAAAGAATTCTACAAACTGGTAGATGAAGCGTATGCTGTTGGCATACTCACCAAATCTGAACATGACTTTGTTAGGACCAACCAGCCCCGCATCCCAACATTCTACGCTCTCCCTAAACTTCATAAAGACTTATGCAAACCATCGGGATGACCAATTATCTCTGGTAACGGCTCTCTGACTGAGAATCTGAGCCAGTTTATAGATGGCCATTTAGGACCATATGTAATAAATATACCCAGCTATACCAAGGATACTTTGCATCTTCTACAAATTATAGATAAGATCCAAGTCCCACCCAAGTCGCTATTGGTAGCGTTGGATGTAGAAGCTCTTTATAGTTCGATACCCCATGACAAGGGGCTGGCATGCATCCGGCATGTGCTATCACGCGATAGCCATCTCGATGTAAAGAAAAAATGTTTTTTGATTGATGCCCTTGACTTCATCCTAAATCACAACTATTTTGCGTTTAATGGCAGTTTTTTCCTCTAGGTACAGGGGGTTGCGATGGGGACCTCCTGTGCCCCATCGTATGCCAACCTGTACCTGGGGGAATGGGAGACTATGCTGTATCGATCCGAGTCCACACGCCCATACATGGAGAATGTAGTCATGTGGCGTCGTTACATTGACGACGTGCTGATTGTATGGGACGGCACCTCTGATGACCTTCAGAGATTTCTGCAGGTACTCAATGACAATCCCCTCAACCTTACTTTTACTATGACGTCACACGAATGGGACATTACAATTCATAAACAACAAGATGGTTCACTCCTCAGTTCACTTTTCCGTAAACCAACTTCCGGTAATTCCATCTTGCACGCCACCAGCTTCCACCCCCAACCCCTGATCCAATCGATTCCTTACAGTCAGTACCTGCGTGTCAGGTGTAACTGCACCAGTGATGAGGCCTTCAGACGTGAGGCCAATCTGCTGATGGAGAGAGTCCTGACACGCGGGTACTCCAAAAAATGCCTGAAGAGGGCATTCAAACGTGCATGTCTGAAAACCAGACATCAACTCATCTTCAGTACGGAATCCAATAAGACAAAAACTAATCCTATTCGCATAATCACTAAGTTTTCAAATCAACATAAAACCGTCAAAAACATCATTGAACGCTACTGGCACGTCCTAAAATTAGATCCTACTATTGGCCCATATATACAAGACAAACCGTCTTTTACCTTCAAACGCGCCAGGTCCATTAAGGATAACTTGGTGTCTAGCAAATATGTAGGGGGTGGGGCGGGTAAGCGAGACCCTTGTAAACGTTTCGGGACTTTTCGTTGTGGCGGTTGCCCGTACTGCCAGTTTATGAATATCAAACCAAACATCAAACTACCTGATGGCTGCAAGTACACACCAAAACACTTTGCTAACTGCAAAACATTTGGTGTGGTATATCTCCTCATGTGCGACTGTGCATGCTACTACATCGGTAAGACGAACCAGGAATTCTGGCGGAGAGCTTACCGCCATATAATTTCTATGAAAACGTGTAACCCCAGTTTACCCTTTGGCAGACACGTCTCCACATTTCACTCTGGTATATTTCCCAAGTTGTCCTTTCTGATCCTGGACCGTGTCCACCCAGGGCTGCGTGGGGGGGACTGGAACAAAATTCTGCTGCAAAAAGAACAAAAGTGGATTTTTCGTCTCCAGGCCACCAGGGCACCAGGCCTCAATGAAACCACGTCCTACAGACCCTTCCTAGAGGGCTTCACCTCAGGGGGGTCTGAGTGGGAACCCCCCGGTTTGAACACTCCTCTATTTATGTAGAACCAACAGCGTTTGGATGGTTTTGGCTAGTTGTTTATTGCCATCAATGGGATAAGTGTGGTGACAATATAAGTGATCTAATACTCCCTTTTTTTGTACATGTTACAAGAGCATTCATGGTGCGACGTCTGGTGCGTTTCCCCAGTTCGTCCATCAAGGAGGAACGGGCATGTAAAAGGTCCTGCAGTGTAGATTGTGAAGTTGATTGTTTGTGTGCCGCTTCAAGCCTGTTAATTGTATTGATAAGCAATGTAATCTGTTCCTGGTGTCTCTTTTTAGCGGTCGTCGCTAAGGAGATAAGTGTCCCCCTTATAACACATTTATGTACCTCCCAAAATGTGATGGTTGAGATGTCTGGGGTAGAGTTTTCCTGAAAATATAGACGGAGTCGGGAGGTTATTTGTCTTTGCGTTTCCGGGTCTTTTAGGAGGGATGGGTTCAACCTCCAGGTTTTGGTTATTTTTTTAGAGTCGGGGAATGTAAGGTTCATCGTGATAGGGTGGTGGTCGGACAGGAACATTGGCTCTATTGTGGCTTATGAAAGAAGTGATAGGTTCGTCTGAGATAGGAAAAAATAGTAAATTCTGGAATACTTCTGGTGTGGAACAGAAAAAAAGGTATAGTCTTTGACTGTCGGGAATGTGGTGCGCGATGTGTCGTGTAAAGTTATGTTTTGTAATTGGATTTTGATCTGCCGCAGCGCACGGTATGGGAGTGTGGAAGTACCCGTGGAGGAATCCAATAGCGGGTTCAGTGGGACATTGAAATCTCCCCCTAAGATTAGTATGCCTTCCTGAAAAGTGGATAAGAGGTCACATATGTTTTTAAAAAAAGTAACTTGGTGTTCGTTCGGGCAGTAGATATTTGCCAGTGTGATTGGTTTGGATGTATACATACCTTTAATTAAAACATACCTACCTTCAGGATCTATTAAAGAGTCAGTTATTCGGAAGTCAGCATGTTTGGAAATGAGAGTGGAGACCCCTTTAGTTTTGGAGTCAGGGTTTCTGGAATGTAGTGCTTGCTTGTATACATGGTTTGCTAATTTGGGAATTGCATCTGAGCGGAAGTGAGTTTCCTGTAGCATTAAGAAGTGGGCTTTGTGTTTAGTTAAGGCCGAGAGAACTTGGGATCTCTTTTCTGGGAGGTTTAGGCCTTTCATATTAAGCGACAGGCATTTCAATGAGAGTTGTTGTTTAGTAGTTGGTTCTTTTTGCATATTGTGTGTTTTAAGAATATTAGGTAGTTGTACGTGTATTTAGCGTGTTCTACTAAACCGTCTCTGCATTTTGCAGGTACTGGTTTTGTGTCTATATGGGTGAGGGAGAGAGGAGCGGTCCCTATCTGTAGGCAGAGGTAGAGAGGGTATGAGAGGGGGAAAGAGGGGGGGGGTAAAAGAAGAGGTGGTCGTAGGTGAGCCTATCCACCTAAAGGGGGAGGTCCTATATGTCAGCTCTGATCAATGTGACCACCAGCTGTGTGGGGACAGTGAGCTAGGAGAGGATCAGGTGGTGTAGCACTAGCACTAGAGAGGATGAGCAGGCTAGTCAGTTACAACAAAGGATATTGCGTGAAGTGTAGGGTTGTGTCTTTCCAGGGTTAGAAGAAAATATTACAGCGCACACATGCAAAAAAGACATTTACCTCAAGCAAGGCTAGTTTAAAACACCTAAGCATTTCTAGAAAAACATTATCAAAAAATATGGGGATTTGGTCACACCATATTGCTATATGGTGCTAAGCCCACTTACTGCGACAAAGTACCCCATAATCAGTGGGTCCTACACTATCCATGGAGTGGGAGAACCTGCATCTCTGAACCATGAGAGCATTACACTCTCCATCTTTAATGCATTTTTTAGAGTGTGCCCCCCAAATATCTTGTTTGTATATTGTATGGATTCTGACCAAATCCCTTTGGGTGCGGAGCACCTCACTACGTAACATAAGTACCTTTAATTAGTGTCCACTTGTGTCATGGGTGGAGACCTTACGATTCTCCCATTTAGAAGAGTGTAATGCTCTCATGGTTCAGAGATGCAGGTTCTCCCACTCCATGGATAGTGTAGGACCCACTAATTATGGGGTACTTTGTCGCAGTAAGTGGGCTTAGCACCATATAGCAATATGGTGTGACCAAATCCCCATATTTTTTGATAATGTTTTTCTAGAAATGCTTAGGTGTTTTAAACTAGCCTTGCTTGAGTTAAATGTCTTTTTTGCATGTGTGCGCTGTAATATTTTCTTCTACTGTATGGTCTTATGGCTGCACCATCTTTAATGCATTTTTTAGAGTGTGCCCCCCAAATATCTTGTTTCCAGGGTTAGAGACACATTGTGAAAAGAATAATTTATTTTATACCGACTGTGCGTGCCATTAGTTTAAGTATACTAAAACATGTTTAGAAACATAATAACAATGAGCGTAGACGACCTTTAGTGATACAATAGAATACACATTCTAATGGATAACTATCACCATTATGTGTAGGCGTAAGAGATAACCTAAATCAGGTGAGCGTCATTGGAGACTGTGGTATGCTTATGTCCCCTCTCCCCCACAGGTTCCATGTCTCGTTTCCCCATTTTGTGGGACCTGTCCAATTAGTAGGTAGAACTAGAGGTGTTGGTTGGAGTCAGAGTGAATGTGTGAGTGCAGTACAGAGAGAGAACTGTCTTTGTGCTCTTATGGCAAGGGGTTCAGTTTGTGCTCTTAGATATTGCTGAAGTGTCTAGTGGTGAATGATATATTCTGCTCCATGGTCAACATCAGTTCTGTGAAAGGGAGCGATGATATAAAAAGTTTTAATATGGAGTATAGGTTTTGGGGGAGACAAGGGTATTGCCTCTGAAAGAGGTAGATACCTATACAAATGACTCGTTAGGTTGTGGGGAGGGGACATTTGGTTAATTGATGTCACTCTCATACCCCTTATGTGGGGGGATAGAGAGCGGCGTGGATGGTCACTTACATTTGTCCCAGTAGAACTGCGGGTGGTTAACCTACTAGCCAGTCTCTAATCAGATGATAGTTACAAATTTACCTTGTTGCAAGTGCCAATAGCATAGGTAATAAAGTAATAACATGAATAACATTGCGGAAACACTTCCGGGGGGTAATAGGGAAAAAAAAAAGGGGGGGAGGGGTTAATGGCAGTGTGTTACCATTATGATTCATCCCCAGTGAGTATGCATTTTCAGTTGCAGATCATAGTATTTCTGAACTTGCCTGATGGCTGCGACCTGTAGCTGAGAGGAGTCCTCCACTTCTGTGAGGCGGTGGTTCATTGTGTGGACGTCCGTTTTTAATTCTGCTATTGCCGTCGTCAGGGTGTGTTTAATGTCCAGTGCGACGTTTTGCAGGTCTCTCTGGAGATCTAGAAGGCTTGGGCTGGGAGCCACGAGACTCCAGAGCGCTGCTAATTGAGTCCGGGGATGAGGCCTGTGAGGTCTCCGTCTCCACGTGCTGGCCTGCCGGGCAGGAGCAGAACATCTCCGGTATATTGTTACTTAGTTGTGTCCCGGTCTCCTGTACGGTGCGGTTGAGGTGCTCCTGGTAGATTTGCCCATGATTGGCCTGCCTGTGATTCCTTTATTTGGAAGGCTTTTTCGTCCTCTCTGTGCGGGAGCTCTCGTCTCAGGCAGCCATCCCGGGTCCCTTCCAAGCCACGCCCCCATGATTGTGTTTTATCACCTATATCAATAGTTTTTACCATTTTACATGGATGTAATAAAATGATATGTTTTATATAAATTCAGAAGCAATTTTTTGTGAATTGCCCTTAAAGTTCCATTAAGTACTTGGGGCATACTAACCTCTTTTCCATTTATCTATGGGGATGTTGACAACACAGATAAGGCTTTCTCGGGTGGATCTCCTATACTATATATACAGTACAAACTGCAACAATATAGAAAATGACTCCATGAATAGAAAATTACACCATGAATAGAAAATTACTTCATGAGTTGCCCCTTTCACTTACAGGTATATTTGCAAGTATATCATAATATGAAACTAAACAATCTCTATAAATTCTAATTGTAAATCTCCTTAGCAAAGAATACAAACAGAAAACAATCAAGTAATGTCTTACTTTGCCTTTTTTCCAGAAGATGGGATTACTCAGATTGGTAAACATTTCAGGCACAAAGTCTGGTCCTATAATGGTAATTGTTTTATAAGAATAATATGTACTGTTAACATAAACCCAGCTTTCTAAATTAAGATCGGTTGGAACTTCTCTTCTCTCATTGAAGTAGATCTTGACACCGGATGGTTCCATGTAATGAACATTTCTCACATATTTATGCAGCTTTTAATGGAAGACAGAAATACAACGTTTACCATATCACCATAACACCAATTTAAAGAATAAGTTAACCTTTTTTTTTTTAGGTTTAACATATTACAGATGCACCGGCCCCCGCTTCCCCTGACCCCCCATTTTGATAGCTAACGGGGGATCTTCTCTCCCTGCTAGCTGTTACTATTTAACCACTTCAATACAGGGCACTTATAAACCTTCCTGCCCAGACCAATTTTCAGCTTTCAGTGCTGTCGCAGTTTGAATGACAATTGCGCGGTCATCCATCACTGTACCCAAACTACATTTTTATCATTTTGTTACCACAAATAGAGCTTTCTTTTGGTGGCATTTGATCACCTCTGCGGTTTTTATTTCATTGCTAAACAAATAAAAAAAGACTGAAAATTTTGAAAAAAAATTAGTTTTGCTTTTGTTTCTATTATAAAATTTTGTAAACAAGTAAGTTTTCTCTTTCACTGATGAGCACTGATAAGGCGGCACCGATGAGGTGGCACCAATGAGTGGGGACTGACGGCACTGACGATGGGCACTGATATGCGGCACTGATGGGCACTGGTAGGCGGCACTGATGGGCACTCATGGGTGGCACTGGTGGGCACTGATGGACACTGATAGGCAACACTGATGGGCACTGAAAGGCTGCAAAGATGGGTTCTTATGGGTGGTACTGATAGGCGGCACTGCTGGTCACTGATAGGCGGCACTGCTGGGCACTGATGGACATTGATACGTGGCACTGGGCACTGATATGTGACACTGATAGGCATCCCTGGTGGCACTGGCAGTGGTAGGCATTGTGAGTGGGCACTGATTGGCAGCTGCCTGGGCAATGATTGGCAGCTGCCTGGGCACAAATTAGTATTTCCCTGGGGGTCTAGGGGGGGCATGCCTGGTGGTCCAGTGTGGATGGGCATCCTGGTGGTCCTGGGCAGCATGATTGTGGTCCTGGGTGGGATCCGAGGGGGGGCTATGCTGATAAACAATCAGCACAGACCCCTCTGTCAGGAGAGCTGCGATCGGCTCTCCTCTACTCGCGTCTGTCAGACGCGAGTGAGGAAAAGCCAATCACCAGCTCTTCCTATTTACATCGTGACGGCTGATCACGTGGTAAAGAGTCTCCTGTCAGAGACTCTTTACCTAGATCGGAGTTGCGGTGTGTCAGACTAACACACCGCAACAACGATTGCCGTGATGCGCGCCCCCTGGTTATTGACCGCGTGGGGCTCGGCCTGCCCAGACGCCTCATTCATTCACAGTATTTTGTGAATAGGAATACTAAAAGTACAGACAGACTCAGCAGCTGTCAGTACTTTCCAGGCTCCTATGAAAGAAAAAATAAATAAATGCATATTTTTTTACCTGCAAAAACATGTGCATTTATTTTTTTATTTTTTTTAAATGTGAACTTATCCTTTAATTTTCCACTGAATAAATTCAAACTTGTCAAATCTACTAGTGGGATAAAATTGAGATATTAACTTCTGTAAGGGAGTATGAGGAGAGGTTAATAACCTCAAAATTCCCCCTGATATGTTACCTTTTCATGGTTATGAAGTTGTCCATGATCTTGGTACATTTTCCCCATATCTTTTTTTTTAAATGCTCTATGTGACCTCTTTAATCACCTCAATACTGGACATTTTTTCACCCTCTTCAATTTGCAGCTTTCAGCACTCTCACATTTTGAATGAAAATTACTCAGTCATGCAACACTGTACCCAAATTGCATTTTTATCACTTTGTTTCAAACAAATAGAGCTTTATTTTGATGGTATTTAATTGCCACTGGGTATTTTTAGTTTTTTGCACTATAAATGAAAATAAAATCATTTTGACCATTTTTACTGCTACATTTCTTTGGTAAAAATAACCCAAACCAGTGCATATTATTTGGTCTGTGTGAAGGTTATGGAGTCTACCAGCTATGGTACCTATCATTGAAAATTAATCAATCCTGATGTACTGACTGCTTATCTCATTTCTTGAGGCCCTAACATGCCAGGACAGTACAAATACACCCCAAACTTTTGGAAAGTAGACAGTCCAAGGTATTTAGTAAGAGGAATGGAGAGTTTTTTGAAGTTGTAATTTTTTTACACGATTCTTTGGAAAATTAAGAAAGTAAATAAAAAGTGTTTTTTTTTTTTCCACAAAAATTTCACATTAACAAGTTATTTCTTACACACGGCATAGGCATACTTGCAACTACACCCCAAAACACATTCTGCTACTCCTCCTATGGTGATACCACATGTGTGAGACTTTTTTTACAGCCTAGCCATGTAGAGAGGTCCAACATCCAAGGAACACCTTCAGGCATTATCCACATTAGGACCACGCCTTCCCAGCCAGTGCCATTAGTACAGTGCATGTTTTATTAGCACTGATCACTGTGTTTGTGTCACTGGTTCCCAAAAAAGTGTCAGTTGGGCATGACCGGAAGCGTAGCTCGATTGCCGTATTCTAACTGAGCTCTGTGTTCAGAGGCTTCATACAGCAGCTAGGAGCTACCAAAATTGGACCCCAAAGTACCCACAGCCTCTGGGGGAACCTAGGAACATGGGGGACCCCACAAATTGACTAAATTAAACAGCCCAGCTGGGAACCAGAAAAAACAATATGGCGCCGGCTCCTCCTCACACAACCAAAGCGACAGGCAGGCTGCCTGTACAGGAGATGAGAAGAAAGAACAATAGGGTACAACACAATAAAAATGAAGGGTCTAAAAGCCCTGTAAGACAGAAAAAAATGATTTTGTTAACAGAGGAACATGTAAGTGAAATTTACAATGTTACTGAACAAATGAATGTAGGAAATCCCCATGAAGATAAGCTGCATGCATTTTTTACCTCAGGTCAGCCAATCATAGACACTGACTTAAAAGAAATGCTATTGTCACTTAAAGGGGCAATGCAACATGATGTGAGATAATTCATGCAGAAATCTAAAATGGAGTTAGAGTCACTAGGAGAGAGAGTGGAATCTGTTGACGATAAAATCCTAGATTTCTCTGAGGCACATTGTCAGGTTACCTTTCCGAGGCAGAGATGCTGAGAGTGGCTCCCCTGAGCGCAGTATACCCCTGAAGTTGGCACAGAGGGTATAATGCTCAAAGAAGCACAGGTTGCCAGCAGGATGTGCAGGACTTGATCAGATGACCACTTGCAGGCAACTTGAGGAGGTGCTGGAAGCAATCCTTAAGGAGTGTGGACAGGATACAGGGCATAGGGTACCCAGGGAAGTCAGCAAAGGCCTGGCCGAGGATCCAACACTGGTGATCATACACGGGTAGGTAGACTGATGTAGAAAATAGCAAAGTCTCTAAGGCAGCAGGCAACTTGAGGAGGTGCTGGAAGCAATCCTTAAGGAATGTTGACAGGATACAGGGCGTAGGGTATCCAGGGAAGTCAGCAAAGGCCTGGCTGAGGATCCAACACTGGTGATCATACACGGGTAGGTAAACTGGTGTAGTAAATAGCAAAGTCTCTAAGGCAGGCCAGGGTCACACACAAGTAGCAGAGGTATTCAGATAGAAACAAGTCCTTCAAACAGGCCAAGGTCATAAACAGGCAAGCAGACAGGTTAGGCAGAAGAGTAGTCCTTAGGATAAGCCGGGGTCATACACAGGCAAGCAGGCTGATTAGGCAGAAGAGTAGTCCTTAGGGTAAGCCAGGTAAGAGCCAGGAGAAGATCAGGGTAAGCCAAGGAACATTCCGGGTCACAGCGCGACAACAGGAAACAGGTACAGGTTCAGGAACTCAGGGAGAGCTGAAGACAATCCAGCAACTTGGGTCAGACAGAGGAAGCCTTATATAGATTGCCTGTACTTCCAAGGCCTATTCCCTGACCCACATAATGAATTAGTAGACTCCCACTTTGAACTAAAGATGGAACTCAAACGACTAAAATTAAAGGCCGCAGACCAAGAAGACAGGGCTAGACGTAAAAATATAAAATTCCGTGGCATCCCAGAAAATGTCAAAAATGCAGATTTAAAGAAATTCTTAAGCCAACTGACCTTAGATCCATTGCCATCTACATTTCAACAGGAATTAATAATTGATAGAGCTCACAGACTCCTAAAGCCCTCTCACATATCAGAAAGTCTGCCACATGACGTGATTGCAAGAATAGATTTTTATCACATAAAAGAACAATTCATGCAATTTGCTCATCAAAACAACTCCACTCTCAGACCCCTATGCAACTATTGTACTTTTTTCAGACCTCTCTCAAGCTACCATAATGGCACACAGGAACCTAAATTCCATCATCAAGATTTTATGCAATCACAAGATCATATATAAATGGGGGTTTCTTACAAAACTAATGATTGACAGAAATAACACCTCTTACACAATATATTCAATTGATGATTGCCTTAAGTTCCTTAAATCCTGAGGTCTTCTACCTGAAAATGAAACTAATGTCATGGATAAATATCCTCCAGGAAAGAACACCCAGCAATGGAACAACACTCCTGGCTGAAAAAGGAATACTTCTTTTCCTTGATACCATTCGAAAATGATTGACTCCTCCGGGTCACTTAGGCCTTTGAACCTTTTTTTGTGTTGCCATTTCGTTTCGTTTCACATACCCCATAGTTACAGTGCAGAAAGTACAGCACCCAAGAGTTGCATGACAACTTTTTGTATTTTATCTGTTTAACAGTTTTTTTTCTTCCCCCCGGAAACTGACGAAAGATTGATTATTTAAACAAAAAGTTTCATTCGTACATAACCTGTTACCAGCATGGCTCAATTTAAGATGTTATCGCTTAATGTGAAAGGTCTCAACAGCCCTTATAAAAGGAAAAAATCTCTGGAATGACGTGCTGAAATTCAACAGTGAAATTCTATGTATTCAGGAGTCCCATTTCACTAGGGACAATCCCCTTAAAGAGGAGCTCCACCTTAAACAAAAAATATTAAAAGCCAGCAGCTACAAATACTGCAGCTGCTGACTTTTAATAAATGGACACTTACCTGTCCCAGGGTCCAGCGATGTCGGCAGCCGAAGCCGATCGATCTCTCGTCTCTCGGCTGCCCCCACCGCCATCCTCGGTTAGGGAATCAGGAAGTGAAGCGTTGCGGCTTCACTGCCCGGTTCCCTACTGTGCATGCGTGAGTCGCGTCTGCGCATCTACATTGGTCCCCGTTGTGTTGTGGGAACTGTGTGTTTCTCACAACACAACGGGGGGAGGGCGGGCATTTGCGGCTAGCTATTCCCGGAAGTGGGTGCAGATACCTGTATTATACAGGTATCTGCACCCCCCCTCCCCCCTGAAAGGTGCCAATTGAGGCACCGGAGGGGGGGAAGAATCCGATGAGCGGAAGTTCCACTTTAGGGTTTAAATTCTCCCATCACAAATTTCCACATGTATTCTTCTCTAACTACTCTAATGCCGCGTACACACGAGCTGACTTTTCGACCGGACTGGTCCGACGGTCTATCCGACGGACTTTCAGCGGACTTCCGACAGACTTTCCGAACAAACGAACTTGCCTACACACGATCACACCAAAGTCCGATGGATTCGTACGTGATGACATACGACCGGACTAAAATAAGGAAGTTGATAGCCAGTAGCCAATAGCTGCCCTAGCATCGGTTTTCGTCCGTCGGACTAGCATACAGACGAGCGGACTTTTAGACCAGACTCGAGTCCGTCGGAAAGATTTGAAACATGTTCCAAATCTAAAGTCCGTCAGATTTTCGACCGAATAAATCCGCTGCAGGTCCAATGAAGCCCACACACGGTCGAATTGTCTGCTGGACTTGGTCCGTCGGACCAGTCCAGTCGAAAAGTCTGCTCGTGTGTATGCGGCATAAGAAAAAAAGAGGGGTTATCACAATTATAAAATACTCTGTCACTTTCCAACTGTTGGACTCCAAGACAGACTCCTAAGGAAGATTTGTAATAATCGTTGCCAATATTGACAATGCAATATTAACCATCGCTAATCTATATGTTCCTAACAAACAACCTACGCAATTTATCAAGAAAACTATTAAGAAGATAAGAAGAATGCAAAAGGGTAACTTTATCATCTGCAGGGATTTCAATGCCCAAATGGACCCAATTATAGACACCTCTAAAGGATCTCATTCTGTAAGAAATGGTTTATGTCATTTTTTTCACGGGAGGGCCTTTTTGACCCCTGGAGATGTCTTCACTCGTCTGAAAAAGACTTTACTTTTTTTCCAATGTTCATAAGTCTTATGCCCTGTACACACGGTTGGACTTTCCGACGGCAAATGTGCGATCGGAGCCTGTTGTCGGAAATTCCGACCGTGTGTAGGCTCCATTGGACTTTTTCCATCTGAATTTCCGACATACCAAATTTGAGATCTGGATCTCAAATTTTCCAACAACAAAATTCCGATCGTGTGTACACAATTCTGATGCACAAAGTGAAAGGCATGCTCAGGATAAATTACGAGATGGAATCGCTCAATCTGGTAAAACTAGCGTTTGTAATGGAGATAGCACATTTGTCACGCTTCAAATTTTTAAATCTTTTAATGCAGCGCATTCTATTCTTCTTTATAATGCTAGAATAATGAAGTTGTTTTGCTGCTGATATTCACACAGAGTTCTCACAAACTGATTTCTTCATTATTTCTCGTTAGCTCCTGAATAATATTTTTTTTTTTCGTCAGATCTCCAAATTAATGTTTAGAATTTTTGTTTATATTTTTTTTATTTTATTTTTTAACAAGATCTCCTATTTTTTTGGTTTTTTATAGTGATCTCCATAATATTATTTTTCATTTTGTGCGTCAAGTTACCACAACACCATTATTATCTTGTATTTTTTAACCTCAAGGAGGTTGTTTGGTGTTGGTGTCCCATGTTAATTTGACATTGTATTTTTGAACTGTACCTGCCTACTCACAAATAAACTGTCCTTTTTTAAATAAAACACATAGGCAAGTATTTCTGAAAAAAAATAGCCATTTATTCTGGATCATAAGAAAATAAAGAGGAAGGCAACGCTGGAGAAACTGCTGAAATTGGTGAAGCACACATCAAGTATTTGCCAACCAAAATTAGTGGCCCGAGGAGTCCATATAATAGTGGGCACAATCCGGTCCAGGACTCCAAGAGATCAGGAACAGCAGCAGATGACATCTTTGTCCCCAGGCTGTGGTCATAAAACAAGGCTGCATCTTTTGCCAGACCAGACTCAGGCCATCACTTTTTGTCTTCCTTACACGCTTCCTTCCAGGCTGTGGCTGTGGTGTTGGAGGTGTGGCAGGAGGTGGAGGAGGAGGAGGAGGATGCTCCAACTCACACAGGTGTGTTTTGGTTATGAGTTGGCCCCTCAACACCTTATTTTGGGTGATCACCATAAGTTTCTCACACAAGAGGCATTGGCCCTCCTCCATTTGGTGCATTTTGTATGCAGTCATGCATGCAAAGGCCTCTTGGAGAGTGGGGTTGGCTTTGAGGGCCTCATTAGCATCCCGAATCAGCCTGAGCGCTGCCTCCTACACGTTACTCCCCTTCCTGGCCCTTTTGGTTGGAAGGGCGGAGTGGAGGGACCTGTGATTCTGTGAGGCTCCTACTGGGCCCGGCCACCTCCTGGCTGCCACTTACCTCTGCCACCTCCTGGCTGCCACTTTCCCCTGCCACCTCCTGACTGCCACATTCCACCTCCTGGCTGCCACATTCCCTAGCCTCCTCCTGGCTGCCACATTCCACAGCCTTCTCCTGGCTGAGGCTTTCCTGTGGATGAAAAAGGGACATAGTTTTAGTTTATTGTTCATCAATCACACACCATTTGCAGCTCATGACTGTTGCAAATTAAATGTTAATAAATAGAAAAGACTATCATTCTGAGTGCAACATTTTTCATTCTTGTCCCAAACCTTTTTGGCTACTACTGTCTATTGATATATAAAACAATTTATTAAATCAGCAATTAGTGGTCAATAATAACATCTATTTCACATAATTTATTTTACGACAAGGAATATGTTGAACAATGCTATACCTGGCTCAAGCTGAGCTCCTCCACTCCTTCCTGGGTGGAAGGGCCAGGGTTGGCGTCGGAAGCCTCAGCTGGGGTGGAAGGAAGCATGATAGGAAGAGTGGAAGGTAGGGTTGAGAGGGATTCGCTGACTTCAGTCTGGTCTGCCAGAAAATGAAGTCTCTCATAGTACCACCCCCTGGGCACATAAATGTCATCTGCTGCTGCTCCTGATCTCATGGATTTCTGGACCTTAGTACACTCACAATTATATGTGCCACCAATTTTTTTTTTAAATAGGGGATAACTGCCGTGGGGACCTGCAGCTTCACCAACTCCAGCAGTTTCTCCATCGCTGCCTGCCTCTTTATTTTGTTGTTTTAATGCGGGTGTTTCACCTGCTACAGACAGGGCAGCTCCCTGTATTTATCAATGAATATTGGGAGGAAGCTGTGGTCTTTGAACCCATCCATTTTCTCTGCAAGACACAACACAAGACAAACCCTAATGTCAGGTGAAACTCTCCTAATCTTGACCCAATATAGGCCTCAATCTATAAGCAGTATAGGCCACTGATGCACCAAGTAAAATTGTACCTTCGTTATAATGATCGTCGCTTCCACTACTCCGTCCTCTGCTCACAGATCGTACGTATGACACATGCTTGTTACGCTTTATATACACTGTGCATGCGTGAAACTCCGCCCACCCCAGACGTTCTTTCTAGTCTATTCCCCGCCCCTTGTCTTTCAGCGCAGTGGGAGAGCACATGGCGGAGAAAGAGCAAGTGCATGCAGACAGCAGCAGCAACGCCGAAAGCCCGGAGCCACGAACGTCCCGATCCCGGAGGAGATTTAAGGCCTCAAATCTGTCCTTTGTAGAGATGGTGGAGATAGTGGACATCTTGAAGAGGGCCGACTATGATGGGAAGCATGGACCTTACCCAAACCCAAATGTCAGAAAGGGCAAGATCATGGCTAAAGTTGTGAAAAGTCTGCACAGGAATTTTGGGGTACGACGATCCAAGGATCAATTGAGGAAACGCTGGTCAGACCTGAAATTGAGGGAGCATGATCAGTACAGAAGGATCAAGAGAGTTCTTCAAAAAAGTAAATAGTTGTCATGTGTTCCTATTATTATTATATTATTACTTGCATGCTGCTCCATGTGCTTTTCTTTACTGTTGTACAGTTTAAAATGGCAACTTTCAGGTTCATGAGCACAGTAATCGGTCGTAGGAAACATTGTTTGTTCGCCCACTTATAAGATGTTTTTGGCAGATACAGGTTAACTACATTTGTTCATGCTTATTTGTATTAAAATAAGTTTGTTGTCTAGATGGGTTTGTAACTAGAATGAAATGGAAACTTGATTCAGTGTAAGGAGAGGACACTCAGCAGCTGTTTACACATCTGGACGCACTAGTGTGGGACACCAGAACAAACTTTTTAGGGTGTCCAACACAGGTGCTCCAGTGGATACTAGGGGTGTCTCCATGTGTGAAAATGTAACAAAAAAAGGAAAGTATTCCAGCTTTAGAAAGGAAATAAAGGAAATTTCTTCATCTTGGAACTCTGCCAAAACAGACAATTGTACGCCACTTCTAAGCAATAATTCATATTACTATTTCTGCCATCAAATATCTGTGTGCTAAGTATACCTTTTTGCCAAATTTTGAAGATGCACACGGTGTGTCAACATGTGCTATCTGCCATCACGGGATATCAATGTACGTGTTTTGTGGGTGCAGCCCCTTCTTTGCAACTCTAGTAGGTGAGAGGAAGGGGTTGTACCCCCAAAACACGTCCATTGATCACACATGATGGGAGCTAGCACATGTTGACATTAGGCATGGGATCAGGAGGGAAATCCCCATTTTGATTCCCAATTTGTGTGCATCTTCCAAATTTGGCTTTTACAGGGGGGACATCATCCCATCTGATGAAGGCAAGATCAACACAGTTTGGACATACTAATGTCTGATATTGCCTTCACTTTATCAAAGTTGAACTTTGTAAGTTCCTGAGTTGTGTATGTTATCTTTTGAAACATGGCTGTTTAACCAAAAAAAGGCTATTTCTAATGTAACCAAAAAGTGTTATACAACAAAGATGTTGGTTTGTTCAAAAACCCTTTTTCTAACACACATGTGAATGTGCTTTGCGTAACATGTTTTCTACTCAACAATGTGTGGCTTCTTATTTCAATGCTCAAAAGCAGTTTTTGTAGTAAGTTGTTGTGTACAGCGACAATGGGGGTTATTTACTAAAGGCAAATCCACTTTGCACTACAAATGCACTTTCAGTGCAGTTTCAAGTGCACTTTTGCAGTGCACTTGGAGTGCAAAGTGTATTTTCCTTTAGTAAAGAACACCCACAGTGCTTTATAATTTGCCACAATCAGGCCATTTTCATGATTCCACAAATTTCAGTCATGGTGCTGAAAGTGATGAATATTTTTATCAGTAATGCATACATACATTAACAACAAATACAAGGTGTGTGTGTGTAGCAGACCCACAACATAATAGTTCGCTGAAGAAGAAATTGTCATCTCATGTATCCAAAAATGTACGTTTGCACTATTGAACAAAAAGGGAAAAAAGAAAAGCCCATTGGATAACCTAGGAGCCAGCTAAAAGAAACACAAGCAGTAAATCAAAGTAAATATTATTTCCGTTTATATAAAACATTTATTTTTCACATGTTTGTTAAACATTTTGTGGCATATCAATGGCCCCCCTACCTGCAAAGTACTCTAGAAACTTTTCACAAACTTCACGGGTGCTTAGGTGGGGGCAAGCCAGGACGGCCAGCTTTAAGAGCTGTCAGGGTCGTTGTATCCGGTAATAAGCTGGCCTCAGTCCCAACTGAGGCCACGTAGTTTGATGCATTTTTTCTTAAAAAGTTATGCAATATGCAGCATGCCATAACGATATGATTGATTTTATATTCCGCCATGTTTATTGCAGTGAGGAATAGGGGGAACCAGCTGGCCATTATTCCAAAGGCGTTTTCCACCTCTCTTCTGGCTCTAGTAGCTAAAAACCCTCTGGTCCGGGGTGAGGGTCCTCATCGGGAACGGCCACATCAGGTGTTCAACCAGACCAAATGCTTCATCAGCGACAAAGTTGAATGGGAGTCCTTCCGCGTTCTATTCAGCAGATGGCAATCCCAAGCCGCCATTCTGGAGCCGTCTGTAAAATTTGGTCTGGGCGATGACTCCATTATCCGACATCCGGCCATTCTTCCCCACATGACTGTGGAGTCAAACAAGAAAAAAATAATTAGTCATTTTGCACATAAACATTGCAAGCAGATTAGACACAAACATTCTTGGCCAAAATCAGTATTTTATTATTTTATTTTATTTTTATTTGAAAGAGTATTTAAAGACAAAAAGAGAAGGTCCATTTTTTAGATTCCTCACCCCCTCTGATTGCCCATTGTAAAAATTTTAGGGGGGGAGATGTTTTGGACAGGTAACCTTCTCCACTTCATTTAGAGATGAATGCATACATAAAGTGTGTTACTTTGGCCAGCCCCTCCTTACTTACACTATTGGCAGCCCACTGGACAGGTAAGAAGTGTCATAATACAAAAAAATAAATACACACTGTACAAATTAAAGCACTTTTTTATATTCTGCAATTACCTATCAAGATAATAGGAGAACAAAACTTTAAACAGTACCATTTGAAAGTATTCAGGCAGGCCCTTTCACTACATGCTTTGGTGAATTCATCCATAAATCTGACCACAAAAGAGGTAGGTATAGTGTGTATGGGTTTGACAAAGTCAGCAGATAGAGGATTGCTACCGGTTGACTTAGCGGTTGGGGGGGAGGGAGGGTTAAAAATGATTTTGGGACCCCCCAAAAAAAGCCAATGGCATTCTGTATGAATTTAAGGACACAAATTACATTTGTACACATTTTAGGGAGTGTTTAGGGTAAAGCACCTCTATGGAGCTGACAAAATACATTGTTAATTGACTAGACTAGGTGTGTATGGGCCGAGGATAGCATGCTGGGGAAATTAGTGAAGGCAAATATGCATGAAGGACAAAAAAGGAAGTTTTAAAGCTTCCAGCATGCATGGGAACAAAGAGGATATTCACAGCATATTACAATCATGGTAATTATGGAATGATGAAATAAATACAATACATTAGCAAACATTAAATACATATAATGTGATGTTAAAGGAGAAATCTTACCTTAATATGTTCCTTCTGCAGGACCTGAATGATGGCAGAACAGGTCTCTGTAATAATGATCCCCAGAGCCTGGGGGGAGATGCCTGTCGAGAACTTGATGTCCTGCAGACTTCTCCCTGTCGCCATGTACCGCAACGTGGCGACTAGCCTCTGTTCAGGAGTGATGGCTTGCCGCATATAGGAGTCCTGCCTGCTAATATAAGGGGACAGCAAAGCCAACAAACGATGAAAAACGGGGTCCGTCATCCAGAGATAATTCCTGAAATCGTCAGGATTATTCTCACGGATCTCCCGCAACACAGGCATATGAGAGAATTGGTCACGCTGGAGCAACCAATTCTTCCCCCATGAACTCCTCCCCACCCTGTTCATGGACTGGGCTTGGGTCAAAGCAAGAACCCCAACACCAAGCCCCCACACAGCATGAACTCTACGATGAGTATATAACCACAACATGGCTTCAAAACGGTCAGCTGGTCAGAACAAACTAACACTGAAAAACATAAAGACCTGAGAAGAGCGAGCTGAAAATCAGAAACGAGCGGACAAGAATGCACTGGTAATCAAATACGTACTATAATAATAATACGCACTGACAAACAAATGCAAACTGACTACACGCACTGAAGAACAGATACAAACCCACAAGCACAAACTGAAGAGCAGTAACGATCAGAAAAGCACAAGGCTGAAAAGTGCGAATCGTCTCTCACCAAACTTCTACTAACACGAGATTAGCAGAAGGAGCCCAAAGGGTGGCACACTTGGTATTGAACTTCCCTTTTCTAGTGCCGTTGTACGTGTTGTACATCACCGCGTTCTTGATGTTCGGAATTTCCGACAACATTTTGTGACCGTGTGTATGCAAGACAAGTTTGAGCCAACATACGTCGGAAAAAAAACATGGATTTTGTTGTCAGAATGTGCGATCGTGTGTACGTGGCATTACACTCGTATTGGCTTCTTTATCACAGACAGGGCTCTCCTGCAGAAGGTAACTGATGCACAAACTTATAATATCCCATGGTCAGATCATGCACTGATCTTGATCAATATAGAAATTAACCATTTACCAGCCAATATTTCACTCTGGAGAAACAACACATTTATTCTTTCACAGAAGAAGCATCTGTCTGTGTTAAAAGAAAGATTAAAAGAAATCTTTACAATTAACAATATATCTTCTACCTCCACTACTAACCTTTGGTGCACACATAAAGCGTATATTAGATGAATTCTGATACAGTTTTTTAATTCAAATAATGTTTTTAAATTTTTGTTATTAACCATTTCAGCCCTAGAAGATTTGGCTGCTCAATGACCAGGCCATTTTTTGCGATATGGCACTGCGTCACTTTAACTGACAATTGCACGGTTGTGTGACGCTGTACGCAAACAAAATGTGTTTTTTGCGCTATAAACAAAAGAAGAGCGTCAATTTTGAAAAAAAACACAATATCTTTTACGTTTTGCTATAATAAATATCCCAAATGTATTTATTTTTAATTTTTTTTCCTCAGTTTAGGCCGATATGTATTCTTATACATATTTTTTGGTAAAAAAAACCACAATATGCGTATATTGATTGGTTTGTGCAAAAGTTATAGCATCTACAAAATAGGGGATAGATTTATGGCATTTTTATTATTATTTTTTTTTACTAGTAATGGCGGTGATCAGTAATTTTTACTGGGACTGCAATATTGCGGCGGACAAATCAGACACTTTTGACACATTTTTGGGACCAGTGACATTTATACAGCAATCAGTGCTATAAAAAATGCACTGATTACTGTATAAATGACACTGGCAGGGAAGGGGTTAACACTAGGGAGTGATCAAGGGGTTAACTGTGTTCCCTAGGTGTGTTCTAACTGTAGGGGGATGGGACTGACTAGGGGAAGAGAGAGATCGGTGTTCATACTTAGTATGATCACACAATCTGTCTCTACTCCCTTGAAAGAACCGGTATTTGTGTGTTTACACACACACATCCCCGTTCTCGTTCTGTAACAAGCAATCGTGGGTGCCCGGTGGTCATCGCACCCGCCAAGCACTCACATCGGCCCCAGGGACACGATTCGGGCGTGCACGCGTGCCGCCGGAGGTGTCTTAAAGAGCCGACGTACAGTACAGCCACGACGGCTCGCGCAGGGGAGCCAGCCTGTCACAGTATAACTGCGGCAGCTGGTCCGGAAGCGGTTAAGCATTCAATACAAAAGAAATAAAAAAATATCACCACATTTAAATCATTGTAGGGAAAAAAAACACCTTGTGATATATATTCAGTTACATAAATTATGTTAAATTAAGCTAAGCAATATCAATAAAGAAAAACAAGACAAACAAACCTAGCACCTCTCAGGCTAAAATAATTAACTTATAATAAGCAAGAAATAACATTGCATAAAGACTTAGATACATATTACTTATTATTTTAATCAATCCTGGTTTCATACATCAATCAATGGCAGCATCCATTTACCCCTCTCTTACAGTCTCATTTCTCCTCTCTTCTCCTACTTCCCCCCCTCCCCCCGCTTTTTACTCCTTTCTTCCTCCCCTTCCCTCAATCCTCTCTACTAGATATTCCATCATATAATAGATTACTGGAGTATCCAGTAGGACCATAATTTTTCAAATGTTTTGGGTATACCTCTATGTTTATTTGTTAACATTTCTCTTTTTAATATATAGTTACGTTTCTCACCTCATTATTTATAATTTGGAGGAGCTGGAGAGGTTCATTTATGTAAAATAACTTTACGTGCTAAATATAGGGATCTAATTCACATAGTATGCATCTCTATTGGTATCACTCCATCAGGTATTATTCCCAAAAGTGCAAGTTTAGGAGTCCCTTTTACTTTAGTAGAGCATAGTGAATTTATCTAAATACTCTTTCCCAATAGCGATAACGTTTTGGGCATCACCAAAGCATATGAATAAGGGATCCATTAGATAGAGAACAGCGAGGGCATAGTGGTGTTATGTATTTTCCCCAAGCATGAAGTTTTTGTGGAATATAATGAGCCCTGTGCAAAATAAAAAGCTGAGATAACCTTTGAGAAGGCGAGAGGGATAGCTCGGGTAATACTACAGTTAGCTTCCAAAGAGAAAAAACTAAAATTAAGCGCAATTAAAAACCTACTGGACACAATATCCAAACTGGAGAAAAATCACAGTATCTCCCCTAATAACATACAATTACTACAACAATTAAATACTGCAAGAAATGAATTGAGAGCAATCCTAATTTCCAAGCATGAGAATTACCTAAAAAAACCTCAAACTAAATCACTACTCCCAAGGCAATAGAGCAGGGAAACTATTTGCTTTCCAATTGTGCCAAAGACAAAAGAGACACAAAATACAAAAATTGATCCACCCTAAGTCAAGTTAATTATTTAGAAAATGATAAAGACACTCATCAACCTCTTTCATCTGAAATAAAACAGTTTTTAAATAAGCTATGTCTACCTTCGATGGATCGTAACACATTACAAAAACTCAACGATCCAATTTCTGTTGAAGAGACACGTAATGTTATTCGCTCTTTACCTCTTAATAAGACACCAGGAGCAGATGGCTTATAGAGTGAATACTGCAAAGCTTTTATTGATATACTAGCTCCTTATCTAACAGATGTCTTTAACCAAGTAACTAAAAATAACAACTTTTCTGAAGAAATTCTAGAAGCAATCATTATCACTAAGCCTAAAGTTGGTAAAGACCCTGTATCACCTAAAAATGATAGACCCATATCTGTCAGGAAGGTCACGCCAGCAATCAAGATGGCGACCACAGATTTTCCCCTTTTATGCATGTCCCACTGGGAAGGGCTGCGCGGGCATGTTTGCGCGCTCCTATGCACACGCGCACACGCTTGCGCACTAGTGCCGTACGAAATGCCAATGTTGGCGCGTGCAGGTCCAGCAACCTTGCTTTCAGAGTCTGTGCAGGGAGCCTCTCCTATGGAGGAATTTTGCCTACATCTCGCAGACCTCACCCAGGCTGTTAAAATCGCACAAGGGGAATTCACCTGACTGGAAGAATGCGTCCAGGCTCTCTCCTCACCTACAACAGCCCCACAAGGAATTTTCTCTGCAGTGGCAATGTTACCTCCAGAACCCAGGGTTCCTACACCTGAAAGATTTACTGGTGATCCCAGTAAATTTCGGACATTCTGCAATGCTTGCGAACTCTACAATACCCTGCAGCCACGCGCTTTCTCCCTGGAAGTCACCAAGGTTGGGTTCGTCATCTTCCTTCTCCCTTCTTCTACAGGGTGAGCCCCAGTCATGGGCTCACTGCCTGCTGGAACAAGGAGCTGATTCTCTGACTTGTCTAAACAACTTGTTTGACTCCATGGCTCAGCTCTATGATGACCCCCAGCTGATTTCAACTGCGGAAGCAGCATTACACACCTTCCAGCAAGGTCGCAGAGTGGCCGAGGTCTATGCGCTGGAGTTCCGATACCAGCTAGAAAGATGCTGCTCTTTGCCATCAATTCCGCATTGGACTTTCTGAGCCTCTGAAAGACGAGTTTGGAAACAAGGACATTATATGAGATCATGTCCAGGCAAGATCCGCAAGGGTCAAACTAGCTTTTCTTCCAGCATACCAATCCTGCCAACTCACCTCGCTATTCCCATTGTGTTACAGCTTCTGGGAAGATGTATCCCAGTTTCCGCTATAATTGACTCCAGTGTCTGTAGCTGTTCTATGGACTTATCTTTCATTGCAAGACACCAGATTTCTTTGCAGCCCAAGGAATCTCAGTACATCTGGCCAACGGGTCTGCTATGAAATCAGGACTAGTTATTCAAGAAACAATACTATTACCTGTTGTTATAGCTGGTAATCACAAAGAACTGTTATGCCTGGATGCCATCGCATCTCCCCTGTTTCCTGTAATCCTTGGCATGTCGTGGCTCCAGGCGCATAACCCCCTTATCAACTGGTCTGGGGGGAAGTCAAGTTCCACTCTCCTTACAGTCTCCAACACTGCCTGCCGCAGTTCTCATCTGACCCGCCATCCTTGCTTTGCTTGGACTCTGATGCGGAAACCTGCTTATCTGTACCAGTTGCATATCATGACTTTTTAGATGTGCTAAGCAAAAAAGGAGCAGAGACTCTTCCTCCTCATCGGCCATATGACTGCCCAATTGAGCTCCTCGTGGGGGTTGAGGTCTCTTTTGGAAGGATTTTCCCTTTGTCAGAATTGGAGCTTGTCACCCTGAAGGACTATATAGACGATAATCTAAAAAAAGCCTTCATCCGCTCCTCTACCTCTCCGGCAGGAGCGAGTATCTTCTTTGTGGAAAAGAAAAATCATTCCCTTCGACCATGTATAGATTATCGTGAACCTAATAAAGTTACCGTCAAAAACCGTTGGTGCCCGAGTTGTTCCAGAGGTTGGGAGCCGCAACCATATTTACAAAGTTGGATCTCTGAGGAGCTTACAATTTGGTACGGATCTGGGAGGGTGACGAGTGGAAGATGGCTTTTTGCACCCACTTAGGGCATTTTGAATATCTTGTGATGCCATTTGGTCTATGCAACACCCAGCCACATTCCAGCACTTCATTAATGACATTTTTCATGATTACCTAGACTTGTTTGTTGTACTGTATCTGGATGATATCTTAATTTTTTCTTCTTCCCTTGATAACCACCGCAGGCATGTCAAGAAGGTACTGGGCAGACTACGACAACACGGGCTATATGCTAAACCAGAGAAGTGCGAGTTTGAGCGGCAAAGCATCCAATTTTTGGGACTAATTATCTCTACCGAAGGTGTCAAGATGCACCCTCAAAAGGTCACTGCCATTCCAGATTGGCCAGCCCCAGTGGACAAAAAAGGCATTCAACGCTTTGTCGGGTTCTCAAACTTTTATTGGAAATTCATCAGGGGATTTTCAGCCATCATTTCACACAACTGACTAAGCAAGGCATCCAGTTTCAATGGTCCCCTTAAGCTAAAAATGCTCAAAATGCTTTTGAGACTCTTAAGAAACTGTTTACTTCCATACCAGTTCTGAGACACCCTGACCCAGTGTTACCTTACGTATTGGAAGTAGTTGCATCAGAAACGGCAGTCGGGGCAGTATTATCCTAAAAATAGGGACCCAAGGCCTTGTTACACCCAGTCAGCTTCTTTTCCCGCAGTTTGTCTAACTCTGAAAGGAATTATGATGTCGGGGACCGTGAACTCCTGGCCTTAAAAAATGCATTGGAAGAGTGGAGATACCGCTTAGAAGGAGCAGCGCACCCGATCTTAATCCATACGGATCATGAGAACCTGGAATATCTGAGGACAGCCAAGAGACTCAAACCACGCCAGGCTAGATGGGCACTCTTCTTTTCCAGGTTCTCTTTCCATCTGACTTACAGGCCAGGGTCTAAAAACACCAAACCTGATGCACTCTCCCGTATGTTTTGTGAATCTGGGGAATCTGCACCGCCTGACACTATCCTGTCTTCTGAGAACTTTCTGCTACTTCAGGGAGACCTGCTCTCACAAATTAAACAGGCTTTTGTGAATGTCACCTCACCTCTGGGAATAACGCTGCAGGCCAGGGATAGTATGCTGTGGCACAAGGACAAAATATTCAGTAAAACTGTTGAACTCGTGCAGCACACATTCTGGTGGCCTCAGGTTGATAAGGACTGCAAGGGCTATGTGGAGTCCTGTACCACATGCATACTGAGCATGAATAGTAAAACCAAAGCATGGGGTTTACTGAAACCATTATCTGTCCCAGAAAGACCCTGGAAGAATATTTCATCTGATTTCATCGTGGAACTTCCCCCATCAGACAATTTTTCTACCATCTTTGTGGTGGTTGACCGATTATCCAAGATGGCCCACTTCCTGCCCATAAAAGGCACACCAATGGCCCTGGAAACTGCTCAAATTTTTGTGAAAGAAATTGTTAGACTCCACAAAGTCCCAGCAAACATTGTGTCTGACCGAGGGGTACAATTTACCTCAAGGTTCTGGAGGTCACTATGCGAAACCTTGGGAATTGAGTTGTCCTTCTCTTCCACATACCATCCCCAAACAAACGGGCAAACAGAGAGAACTAACCAGAATCTCAAGCAATATTTACGTTTTTCCTGATTTTCACAAGATGACTGGGCAGCATTACTCTCTTTAGCAGAATTCGCTTATAACAACTCCATCCACTCAGCCACAAAACAGTCCCCATTATTTGCTAATTACGGATTTAACCTATCATTTCTGACCAGTACCTTTCTGGAATGTTCAGTACCAGCCGTCCTTGAAACCGTAAATAACTTTGATACCAACAACAAACTGTTACGGGGAGAAGAGGCAGGGAGAGCTAATGCTGGAACCTGGTGATCGGGTTTGGCTGTCTACAGCAAACCTAAAACTAGCATGCCCTTCTAAAAAGTTAGGTCCTAAATTCATGGGACCCTTCCCCATAAGGAGGAGGATCAACTATGTGGCCTATGAGCTAGAACTGCCAGACTTCTTTAAGACACATCCTGTCTTTCACGTGGCTTTATTAAAACCTGTGACCCCTGATCCATTTCCTGGATGGAATACGGCTCCACCTGAACCAGTATTAGTCGACGGGACAGAGGAATTTGAAGTCGAGGCAATTCTGGACTGTAGGAAAAGAAGAAATCAAATTCAGTATCTCGTTAAATGGAAAGGGTATGGTCCGGAGGAAAATTCAAGGGAACCCGAGGATAATGTTCATGCTGAAAGACTTGTTCAGGCATTCAACAGATCCCACCCTTAGAAGTTGGCCCGATTGGGCATCCGGAGGCTGCCTATTGGGAGGGGGCAATATCAGGAAGGTCACGCCAGCAATCAAGATTGCGACCACAAATGTTCCCCTGTTCTGCATGTCCCACTGAGAAGGGCTGCGCGGGCACGTTTTCGCGCTCCTATGCACATGCGCACAAACTTGCGCACTAGTGCCACATGACATGCCAACGTTGGTGCGCACGGGTGCACACACGCACGCGCGCGTCCAGTGACGTTTGTGGTGCTAACGGGCTATTTAAACTTCCTTACTTCCTTGGATCAGTGCTGTCTGGTCTACAGTATTACCTGTGATCCCTGATTATCGTTTGCCTGTACCTGCTCCAGTTGACCTACCGGACTTGCTCCTGACTATCCCCGTAATCTGCCAGCACCTGACCTCAGCCTGTCTTGACTACGATCCTGCCTGTTCCTTCTGCCACCTTGCTGCCAGCCTGTTGCCTAACCTGCCTGTACCTGAGACCACGTTCCTGCCTGCTCTATCTGCTACTTTGCCGCCAGTGTGCTGCCAAACCTGCCTCACCTGACCCTGCTCCAGTGTCCACCCGCTCTGGACTTGTGTGCCTACGCTTCCAGTCCATCTGCCTGCACCTTCCTGAGCTCCAGTTTCCAGTTTTACAGCTGTTCCTGGGAGTTCCAGTTCCTACTTCAGTTCCGGTCCAGCTCTTCTACTAATAACCTTGCCAGGCACTCGTGCGACTCTGCACTCCTGCGCCTACTGTTTTCTCTATCAGGGGCCTCGAGTCAGAGGTGTAAGAGAAGCCTCCCTCTGCAAATCAGACTCCACCACCAGGTACGTGACAATATCCTTATTAAATTCTGACCTAAAAATGTTCTCTATAATAATAGCTAATCGCCTTCTTAATGTGATACCATACCTTATAGAGCCTGACCAGGTGGGGTTTGTAAAAGGCTGTCAAGGCCCAGATAGCACCAGAGGTACAATCAATCTGATGGATTATGTTGAAAACAATTGGATCCCATCTCTGCTTCTGAGTCTAGATGCAGAGAAGGCATTTGATAGGATTCACTGGGGATACATCTCTGAAACCCTAAACAGATTCGGTCTCACAGGCCTTATACATGAAGTTAGACATGTGCACAACCAATAATTTTGTTTTGTTTCTTTAACATTTCCGTTGATTCGTAACAATTTGTAATTTCATAAGGCGCGAGTTTTCATATTCGGAACTCGTTCGTATTTTGGTAAAAGATATATTTTCGTTGATACGAAATGACTCGTACTTGCATTAGGCTAATTATTCGTAATTTCGTAAAACGCAAGGTTTCATATTCGGACTCGTTATGCTCGTAACAGTTATATTTTTGTTGATACAAGATGATTAGTAATTTTGTTATTCTAATCGTCTTTGATTCGAAATTCGTAATTTTGTTAGATAATAATTTTTGTTTATTCGGTGCACTACTCGTAATTTAGTAATTTAGTAAGATACTTTTGTGAGATTGCCTTTTTCATTGATTCATACTTTCGTAGGAAATAAAGAATAATAATCCTATGCTTGCTTTTCTAATAAGTCCTGTACTTACTCCAGTCCACTCCCTCAGTCATGAGACCTGACTCTCCTCCTCAACTGAATCTAAAAAGATTCAGGAATGCAGTGTGACTCAGACACAAAAGGGATAAGCTGATTGGCTAAAGATATTAAGTAAGATACATCACTCACTAATACACTGCCCATTCGAAAGAACGATTCGAGAACACGAACAAACAAAATTAGAACAGACGAAGAAACTAAATTACGAACACACAAATGAAAGTACAAAAATACAAAATTATGAACAGACAAAGGATTGAAAATACAAAATGTAAATCATTCGTTATAATTAATATTCTTTCCTTTACTGTTTCGGAGTTTCGTATTTTCGTAAGTGTGTCCGTTCGTAAGTTCGTATTTTAGCGTGTTCGTTATTTTGCTTATTCGTAATTTCGTAATTTTCAAATTTTGGTTCTTTCAGCTATTCGGATGTTCGAATTGACCTGAATGTATGAATACTAACAAATTCATATGAAAATCTATTCGTTACGAACCGAATCGCACACGTCTACCAAACATCCCCCTGTTCGGTTTGCGGCAGAACTCCCAAACAGGGGAAACCCCATTGAAGTCTATGGGAGCCCATTTTGAAGGCTTATATGCAAGTAATTAGCCATAAAAGGGGTATGGGGGTCTGGATACTGTCCTGGGGGACATGTATTAATAAGAAGTGCTGTAGAAAAGTGCTTGTGCAAACATTATCCAATGATATTCCTCCACTAAGTGATGTCACCAACATAAAGTCAGGGTGTACTCTTACCCCACAAGATGGACCCCCTATAATGGAATGTCAAAAGCGCATTAGGATATATCAACTATTGGGCGTCCGTAAAGATGCAGGCAATATACATCTCTCCAGCCATTCCACCCGCAATAGAATCAAATCATCATGGCGGCCCAGCAATACCCAAAAAACAAACAAGGGGCTTCCGATAGTGTAAAACCTTCTTAAGGTGTTTATTTGAAAAACAAATGCACTTAGACAGGGAGTCACTGATGGTGCATAAAAAGAATAAAAGCTGCAGCGTACACGAGTTTAAAAAATTGCGGTAACTGGACAGCGTGTCCTCACCCAACCAGTTTTGTCACGATTGGACTTCTTCCGGGGCATGAGGACCACATCCTGTCACTGCAATAATTACCAAACAGAACCAGCCAAGCCTCGCTTTCACACGCAGGCTTGCGGTGCAATAGCCAAGATTCACTCTAGGTGGTATGGATAACTAGATGACTCATTCAAAGTCAAGGGAAATTATGGATCAACCAAGCCTCATCTTCATATTGAGGCTTGCAATACTAGTCATAACTAGGGATGAGCCGAACACCCCCCTGTTCGGTTCGCAACAGAACATGCGAACAGGAAAAAAGTTTGCTCGAACACGCGAATACCGTTAAAGTCTATGGGACACGAACATGAATAATCAAAAGTGCTAATTTTAAATGCTAATATGCAAGTTATTGTCATAAAAAGTGTTTGGGGACCCGGGTCCTGCCCCAGGGGACATGGATCAATGCAAAAAAAAGTTTTAAAACGTCCGTTTTTTCAGGAGCAGTGATTTTAATAATGCTTAAAGTCAAACAATAAAAGTGTAATATCCCTTTAAATTTCGTACCTGGGGGGTGTCTATAGTATGCCTGTAAAGGGGCGCATGTTTCCTGTGTTTAGAACAGTCTGACAGCAAAATGACATTTCAAAGGAAAAAACATTTAAAACTACCCGCGGCTATTGCATTGCCGACAATACACATAGAAGTTCATTGATAAAAACGGCATGGGAATTCCCCACAGGGAAACCCCGAACCAAAATTTAAAAAAAAAAATGATGTGGGAGTCCCCCTAAATTCCATACAAGGCCCTTTAGGTCTGGTATGAATATTAAGGGGAACCCCGGCCAAAATTTAAAAAAAAAAAAATGATGTGGGGTTCCCCCTAAATTTCATACCAGACCCTTCAGGTCTGGTATGGATTTTAAGGGGAACCCCGCACCAAAAAAAAAAAAAAACGGCGTGGGGTCCCCCCAAAAATCCATACCAGACCCTTATCTGAGCACGCAACCTGGCAGGCCGCAGGAAAAGAGGGGGGACGAGAGTGCGGCCCCCCCCTCCTGAACCGTACCAGGCTACATGCCCTCAACATTGGGAGGGTGCTTTGGGGTAGCCCCCCAAAACACCTTGTCCCCATGTTGATGAGGACAAGGGCCTCATTCCCACAACCCTGGCCGGTGGTTGTGGGGGTCTGCGGGCGGGGGGCTTATCGGAATTTGGAAGCCCCCTTTAACAAGGGGACCCCCAGATCCCGCCCCCCCCCCTGTGTGAAATGGTAAGGGGGTACTTACCCCTACCATTTCACTAAAAAACTGTCAAAAATGTTAAAAATGACAAGAGACAGTTTTTGACAATTCCTTTATTTAAATGCTTCTTCTTTCTTCCTTCATCTTCTTCTGGTTCTTCTGGCTCTTCTGGTTCTTCCACCGGCGTTCTCGTCCAGCATCTCCTCCGCGGCGTCTTCTATCTTCTTCTCCTCGGGCCGCTCCGCACCCATGGCATGAGGGGAGGCTCCCGCTCTTCATCTTCTTCTTCATCCTCTTCCCTTCTTCCTTCTTCTCTTCTTCTCTTCTTCATTTTCTTCTCCGGGCCGCTCCGCACCCATGCTGGCATGGAGGGAGGCTCCCGCTGTGTGACGGCGTCTCTTCGTCTGACGGCTCTTAAATAACGGGGGGCGGGGCCACCCGGTGACCCCGCCCCCTCTGACGCACGGTGACTTGATGGGACTTCCCTGTGACGTCACGGGGAATGCCACAGGGAAGTCCCATCATGTCCCGTGCGTCAGAGGGGGCGGGGTCACCGGGTGGCCCCGCCCCCCATTATTTAAGAACCGTCAGATGAGGAGACGCCGTCACACAGCGGGAACCTCCCTCCACATGCCAGCATGGGCGCGGAGCGGCCCGGAGAAGAAAATGAAGAAGAGAAGAAGAAAGAAGAGAAGAGGATGAAGAAGAAGATGAAGAGAAGAGCGGGAGCCTCCCCTCATGCCATGGGTGCGGAGTGGCCCGAGGAGAAGAAGATAGAAGACGCCGCGGAGGAGATGCTGGACGAGAACGCCAGAGGAAGAACCAGAAGAGCCAGAAGAACCAGAAGAAGATGAAGGAAGAAAGAAGAAGCATTTAAATAAAGGAATTGTCAAAAACTGTCTCTTGTCATTTTTAACATTTTTGACAGTTTTTTAGTGAAATGGTAGGGGTAAGTACCCCCTTACCATTTCACACAGGGGGGGGGCGGGATCTGGGGGTCCCCTTGTTAAAGGGGGCTTCCAGATTCCGATAAGCTCCCCACCCGCAGACCCCCACAACCACCGGCCAGGGTTGTGGGGATGAGGCCCTTGTCCTCATCAACATGGGGACAAGGTGGTTTGGGGGGCTACCCCAAAGCACCCTCCCAATGTTGAGGGCATGTAGCCTGGTACAGTTCAGGAGGGGGGGGCGCACTCTCGTCCCCCCCTCTTTTCCTGCGGCCTGCCAGGTTGCGTGCTCGGATAAGGGTCTGGTATGGATTTTTGGGGGGACCCCACGCCGGTTTTTGGGTTTTTTGGCGCGGGGTTCCCCTTAAAGTCCATACCAGACCTGGAGGGTCTGGTATGGAATTTAGGGGGAACCCCACGTCATTTTTTTAAAAAATTTTGGCCGGGGTTCCCCTTAATATCCATATCAGACCTGAAGGGCCTGGTATGGAATTTAGGGGTCTCCCACGTCATTTTTTTTTGGTTCGGGGTTGCCCTGTGGGGAATTCCCATACCGTTTTTATCAATGCAATAGCCGCGGGTAGTTTTAAATGGCTTTTTTTCCTTCGAAATGTCATTTTGCTGTCAGACTGTTCTAAACACAGGAAACATGTGCCCCTTTACAGGCATACTATAGACACCCCCCAGGTATGAAATTTAAAGGGATATTACACTTTTATTGTTTGACTTTAAGCATTATTAAAATCACTGCTCCTGAAAAAACAGCCGTTTTTAAAACTTTTTTTTTGCATTGATCCATGTCCCCTGGGACAGGACCCAGGTCCCCAAACACTTTTTATGACAATACCTTGCATATAAGCCTTTAAAATTAGCACTTTTGATTTCTCCCATAGACTTTTAAAGGGTGTTCCGCGGCATTCAAATTTGCCGCGAACACCCCAAATTGTTCGCTGTTCGGCGAACTTGCAAACAGCCAATGTTCGAGTCGAACATGAGTTTGACTCGAACTCGAAGCTCATCCCTAGTCATAACCAAAAAGACGGCTAACGCACTCACCTCCAGCACTGGAACCAAACACAAAGGAAGGGGACCAAAAGGGGAAAAAAGGGCAACTGAAAAATAAATTCCGTTTGCCTAATAAAATAATACAATCTATTATCTCAGGAAGCAAGGCGTGGCTGGTAATGTATAAAACAATAATTTTCATCACAAATACACTACCCATAAATGATTTTAAAAATGATTAAATTCCAACAAAAATCATATTTATACAAACAATACACAAAATATATATGAGGCAGGTCTAAGAATTGTTTACAAAACAATTAACATCCAAATCCACATTCAAACCATGTGGAATGTAGCTTTTAAGGATGTATATCCACTTTGTTTCCATTCTGGAGAGTTCTCACTTTAAGACTATCTCGCCAGTGGGAAACAAAGTGGTCTATTCCCACAAAAAGAGTACCCTGTGGATCTCTGTTATGAACCAAATCATAGTGACGAGAGACACTATGATTTTTGAATCCCTTCACGATATTGCTATTGTGTTCGTTGAGCCCAACATTAAGGGCCCATGTGCGTGGGCCCACATATTGTAAACCACACGGGCATTGAAGAAGGTATACCACATGTGGGGTACTACTTGTGATAAAGGGTTTAATATTGTATGTCCTATTTGTGGTATTAGAGGTGAACTCCAAAATCTTTCTAGTTTTATGACTATTACATTGGCAGACACGGCATCTGGCGCATTTGAAATAGCCAACAAAATGGTGAAAAAAGTAAGGTCTAGAGGGGGGATCCAAAATATTCTGTACTACCCAATCTTTAATAGAAAATGCACCCCTATAGACAACTTGGGGTCTGGATGGAAGCAGTGATGCAAGAATGTTATCATTAAGGAGAATGTGCCAATACTTTTGAATAATACATTTAATAATGTAGTGTTGAGACGAACAGGACATAATAAATCGTGTGTCAAAATGATTATGATTTAAGGTTTCCACCCTATCCTCCAGCAGAGAATTGCGGTCTCTACCTTTTATCTCTTCTATGATATTAAGTAGATCTGCTGAATCATAACCCTTTTCTACAAATCTCCGAATAAGGAGTGTGCACTGTGAATTGTAATCTTCTATATTAGTACAATTCCTCCTAATTCAGGGAAAATGACTTTTAGGAATCCCATCAAGCCATACTCTATGATGGCAACAATCCTTGGGGATTTAGGCGTTTCTATCAGTGGTCTTAAAAAAAGTGGAAGTAACCAAATTACCCTCCTCCACCCTTATATGAAGATCCAAAAAATGTATCTTGGTTTGACTAGTTTAATAATTTAAAATAATTTCTCTTTCATTCTGGTTAAGGGAATCAAGGAAACTTACAAGTGAAACGTGGTCACCCTTCCACAGGAGGAGGAGGTTATCTATATATCGGACCCACAAGTAGGGATGAGCTTCGAGTTTGAGTCGAACTCATGTTCGACTCGAACATCGGCTGTTCGCCAGTTTGCCGAACAGCAAACAATTTGGGGTGTTTGCGGCAAATTCGAAAGCAACAGAACACCCCTTAAAATTCTATGGGAGAAATCAAAAGTGCTAATTTTAAAGGCTTATATGCATGGTATTGTCATAAAAAGTGTTTGGGGACCTGGGTCCTACCCCAGGGGACATGGATCAATGCTAAAAAAAGTTTTTTCGGGAGCAGTGATTTTAATAATGCTTAAAGTGAAACAATAAAAGTGTAATATTCCTTTAAATTTCGTACCTGGGGGGTGTCTATAGTATGGCTGTAAAGGGGCGCATGTTTCCCGTGTTTAGAAAAGTCTGACAGCAAAATGACATTTCAAAGGGAAAAAAGTCATTTAAAACTACTCGCGGCTATTAATGAATTGCCGGTCCGACAATACACATAAAAGTTAATTGATAAAAACGGCATGGGATTCCCCCACAGGGGAACCCCAAACCAAAATTTTAAAACAAATGGCGTGGGGGTCCCCCTAAATTCCATACCAGGCCCTTCAGGTCTGGTATGGATATTAAGGGGAACCCCAGCCAAAATTTAAAAAAAAATGGTGTGGGGTCCCCCTCAAAATCTATACTAGACCCTTCAGGTCTGGTATGGATTTTAAGGGGAACCCCGCGCCAAAATGTAAAAAAAAATGGCGTGGGGTCCCCCCAAAAATCCATACCAGACCCTTATCCGAGCACGCAACCTGGCAGGCTGCAGGAAAAGAGGGGGGAGGAGAGAGCGCCCCCCTCCTGAACCATACCAGGCCACATGCCCTCAACATTGGGAGGGTGCTTTGGGGTAGCCCCCCAAAGCACCTTGTCCCCATGTTGATGGGGACAAGGGTCTCATCCCCACAACCCTTGCCCGGTGGTTGTGGGGGTCTGCGGGCGGGAAGCTTATCGGAATCTGGAAGCCCCCTTTAACAAGGGGACCCCCAGATCCCGGCCCACCCCCCTGTGTGAAATGGCAAGGGGGTACAAAAGTACCCCTACCATTTCACAAAAAAAGTGTCAAAAATGTTAAAAATGACAAGAGACAGTTTGACAATTCCTTTATTTAAATGCTTCTTCTTTCTTCTATCCTCTTTCTTCTATCTTCCTTCAGTTTCTTCCTCTATCTTCTTCTTCTGGTTCTTCTCGTTCTTCCTCTGGTGTTCTCGTCCAGCATCTTCCTCCGCGGTGTCTTCTTCCCTTCTTCTCCTCGGGCCGCTCCGCATCCATGATTGGAGGCTCCTGCTGTGTGACGCTTCTCGTCTTCTGACGGTTCTTAAATATTGACGCACGGGGACTTGACGGTGACTTCCCTGTGGCATTCCCCGTGATGTCAGAGGGGGCGGGGTCACCCAATGGAGGAAGAACCAGAAGAACCGGAAGAAGAAGAAGATGGAGGAAGAAACCGAAGGAAGATTGTCATGAAGATCCTGCCAATAATCAGCGATCCAGACGCAGGGGGACACGGCCGCGGGTTCCACTGCTCATGCGCGGGCGTTCACGGGTGCTGTCACGCACGGGCACGCGTGTGCGCACTCCCGCTAGTGCCAGGCGGGCTATTTAAACCGGCCTGTCACACTCCATCCCCGCTGTCTGCTCTACAGCGTTCCGTGTGCCTTATCCTGATCTGACCTGTGTACTCTGCTATTGACCCGGCTTCCTGTTAGACCATCCTGCTATCCGCCTGCACCAGACCCTCTTGGCTTGCCTGACCATCCCTCTGTGTTGTCCCTGGTACCTCTGCTGATCGACCGATACCGACCTCTGGCTTGTTTGACCACCCCTTAGTCTGATACCTGTATCCAGCGTTCCAGTCTACTACCTGCTGCCTTGTTCCTGGTTCCAGTCCAGCGTTCCAGTCTACTACCTGCTGCCTTGTTCCTGGTTCCAGTCCAGCGTTCCAGTCTACTACCTGCTGCCTTGTTCCTGGTTCCAGTCCAGCGTTCCAGTCTACTACCTGCTGCTTGTTCCAGGTTCCAGTCCAGCGTTCCAGGCTACCACCTGCTGTTTGTTCCAAGTTCCAGTCCAGCGTTCCAGGCTACTACCTGCTGCTTTGTTCCTGGTTCCAGTCCTGCTTACTTACCTGCTTACTTACCTGCTTCCTTATCTGCTGTGGCTCCGGGTCCTCTCTGCGATCCAGCGTCCTCTTCAGCTTCTGGACCCAGAGGGTATCACCACTCCTGAACTTCCGGTGATTGTCGATCCTGCCAGGCACCCATACCACTCCTCACTCCTGGCCTTCTGTCTCCATTCCAGAGGAACAGGAGTGGGAGCTGTAAGGGAGGTCCTTCTCTGCACTTCAGGCTCACAACCTACCAGGTACGTGACAAAGATAGAAGATAGAAGAAAGAAGATAGAAGATAGAAGAAAGAAGAAGCATTGATGCATGTCCCCTGGGGCAGGACCCAGGTCCCCAAACACTTTTTATGACAATAACTTGCATATAAGCCTTTAAAATTAGCACCTTTGATTATTCATGTTCGTGTCCCATAGACTTTAACGGTGTCCACGTGCTTGAACAAATTTTTTGCCTGTTCGCATGTTCTGGTGCAAACCGAACAGGGGGGTGTTAGGCTCATCCCTACCCACAAGACCAAGTCTGGTCTCTGTTGGGCATAGATGACATCCTCCTCCCATTTGGCCATAAATAGATTAGCCACGCTGGGGGCATATTTTGCCCCCATCGAGACACCTCTACCTTGTAAGAAATAATCGCCACCAAACCAAAAATTGTTTTACATAGCTGCACATTTTAGGAGGTCCATAATGAACTCCCTCTGAATTGGCAGCAAAGCAAAATCTTGGTTAAAGTAATATGACACTGCAGTCAAACCCAAATCATGGGGAATAATGGTGTATAGGGACGTAACGTCCGCCGTCAGGAGCCACCATCCCTCCTGAAAAGGGCATTCCTTAATTAAATTAATCACTGCCCTAGCATCCTTAACATAAGAAGGCATATTCTAAACCAGGGGTTGAAGATAGGTGGCAATATATTTGCCCACCCGGGACATCACTGATCCTATGCCACTTACTATGGGGTCCCTAGGGGGGCAAACAAGGATTTTATGCACCTTAGGCAGGTAGTACATAATGGGTGTTCTAGGAAAATGTTTTTTCTTGTTGAAAATGTTGAAAATAATAACCACCTAATATTAACCACCTAATAACCACTTTAATTAGTTCCTGTTGAAAATCAATGTAATCAGCATTACATTGTTGCTGCTATTGTTTTTTGTTTTTCAGGCATGTATTAAAATATATATATTTTTTTAAACATTTTTTTTTCAGGAGCAGTGATTTCAATTATGCTTAAGTTGCAACAAGAAAAATGAAAAATTAATTTAAATATAGTGCCTGGGGGTCCCCTTAATGTGCCTGTAAAGTAGCACATCTGTAGCATGTATAAAACATGCTGCAGCAAAAATTACATTAAAGAAAAAAAAATCAAGTTGAGTCAAATCCCAATTAAAATGATTGTCGGTTAAAGAAAAAAGAAGGCGTGGGGTCCCCCCAGTCCAAACCAGTTCCTTTGGGTCTGGTATGGATTTTAAGGGAAATAAAAAAATGGCGTGAGGCCCCCAAAATCTATACCAGACCCCTATCCAGGCATGTAGCCTGGCAGGTCAGGAAAGGGGGGCAAGCCAGCACCCCCTTCTGAACCATACCAGACCACATGTCCTCAGCATGGGGGGGTGGGTGCATTGGGGCAGGGGGGCTCTGCCTCAGAATTTTTTTATTTTTTAATAAAGTGTAGCAGTACCCCCATAAGGGCTGCTGATTTGGTTACTTAGCAATCCGCTAATCACCCCTCTGCCATACTCCCCATGACCAATTAAGGCAAAGAACAGTCAGTTTTATGGTTTTGTCATATTTATTGCAGGACACAACTTGGATGGGAAAAGGATAATATGAGATACCCATAACATTTAGCACATTGTACGTTGTGTTTAGTTATCCAGTGGCCATGGCCTTGCAAGAAAACTGGATACACTTCCTTCACCCCAGTCACTTTTAGTTTGAATAACTCTTCTGCAGACTATTACTTCCACTCTCTTTGTGCAAATCCTTACTGCAAAAACACACTAATGTCACAAATACTTCACTTCCATTTGAACGAACGAAGAATTACTCTGAATAACTCCTCAGTTGTAGACCATGATGGGACTGTCCAGGTGAATCAAAGAGCCAGAAGCGCACACAGCCTCTTCCCAATACCCAGAGAATCAGACATCCGCCCAGTCTTTGGAAGGCACTAACAATGTGCTAACCAGGTTGGAGATGACTTGGTATCCTGACACAATGACCTGACTCATGTCAATGAACAGACTGCTGCTTTCAGCCAGTCCAAGACTATTAATGCTGTGTTCCCTGGCCACAGCATTCTACACTGCCCTTTTCCTTAGAGGATGATAATTCTTTGTTCCCAGTCACATAATGCTGCTCTACTCTCCTCCGCTTGACTGCTACTTCTTCTTCCAGATCTCCTCCAGCATGCAAGTCCTGTGTTCCCGGGTCACAGCAGCTTGATACTCTTTGAAAGATGAAGATCTGTATCTTAAGCTCCCTCCTGAGGATTCCTCCATCCCTCCCACGTGCATGGCGCTTTCCCGCCCGGAACAGCACCTCAGTACTCCATTGTCTGTTCCTGCTTTTTCCAACTCCCCCGGCAAGCATGTGACCCCAGCTTATATGAGAGTCCTGCCCCCTGCCAACACCGCAAGATAATTGGTCAGGGCTCCTCACATGAGCTGCCTGCCACTCAGATCTCAAGTCCAACCTCTCTTCCAGAACTATCCTTCTGAAAGTAGGGGATGTATCTCTGAGTCAGAGTGCAGGTGGCCACACCCCCCACTACACTGATCACTCCCAGTCCCCAATCAAAACAACCAGGCCCAGCCTAAAGCACAGGCCTGGCAAAATTTACCTGCACTTGGGTCCTGAGCTAAAGAAATACTACTCTAGCACCTACCATTAGGTAGAGGGTGCTACAAAGGATTTGTCAAAATCTTGTCTCTTGTTTTTATTACTTTTTTACACTTATTTGGTGAATGGGTGGGGTACGATGTACCCAAAACTCATTCACAAAGGGAGGGTGGGTTCCCTTGTTAAAGGGGGCTTCCAGATTCCGATCAGCCCCCTGCCCACAGACCCCCCACAGCCACATGCCATGGTTGTGGGGATGAAGGCCCTTTTCCCCATCAACATGGGGACAAGGTGCTTTGGGGTGGGGGCAGAGCTCCCCCTGCCCCAAAGCACCCACCCCCCATGTTGAGGACATGTGGCCTGGTATGGGTCAGAAGGGGGGCGCTTGCTTGCCCCCCCTTTCCTGACCTGCCCGGCTGCATGCTCAGATAAGGGGCTGGTATGAATCAATGCAAACCCTTTAAACAGTCCACATTTAGTGAAAGTGCATTAATATGCAGATCATGATATTGCAATAAAGTGCTCCATCAATGCTGAAATCAATGCAAACTCATTAAAGAGGAGTCCCTCCCCCACCCCGTGAAAACATTAAAACTCAGCAGCTACAAATACTGTAGCTGCTGACTTTTAATATTAGGACACTTACCTGTCCAGGGATCCCGCAATGTCGACACCTCAGCCGATTTTCGGATTGGCTTTCGGGTTTTGCCACCATCATTCATGGTAAGGGAAACCGGACGGTTCACTACTGCACGTGTGCGAAGCGCGTTGCACTTTCTTAATGCCCCAGTGGAGGAAGGAGGAGGGGGGCCGAACTTCAGAGGGGGCAGCGCAGTCTCCAGGGAGTGGGGAAGGGTACCTGTCAAAAACAGGTACCCGTTCCCCCCTCCCCCCCTGAAAGATGCCAAATGAGCCTAAAGAGGAAGGGGTGTGGTTTACAGATGATAGGGTGGGTCTTAAACAGGAAGGGGTATGGCCTCGGCAGCAAGGGGTGGGTCGTATTTAAATTAGGGGGGGTGCATGAGTTTAGTCAGGCCTAGGGCAGCACAAAACCTAAATATGTCACTGACCCCACGCCATTTTTTTCTTTATTTTTTAACCACCACTTATTTTTTTTATTATTCAGCTGTCAGCAGGGAAACCCATTGACAGCTGATGACAGCCCCGCTCCTTAACAACCAGCTTACACTGTGCCCTGATTGGGCAGAGCTTTGCCCAATCTGGGTGCAGAATGCACTATGCAGTGCTTACACCCGACGAACACCCTGCAAATAAAGGTGTTCTGTCTAGTGCTGTTATTTATTATTACTGGTTCTGAAAGGGAGCCAAATTCATAATTTTATACTGTATGCCAATATGGGATAAGGTGGCTTTCAATTAATCCAGAGCTACTGACCAGACTGCGCCAGTAGACAGGAAACAGCCTTCATCGGTGCCATGAGATTTATGATGGATTAGGATCAGTGCTTTATCCACAATATCCCTTGTCTCCCTCCCGGGCATGAATCCAACTTGTTCTGGATCTATAAGCTTAGTCAAATAGGGTTTTATATGATTCACTTACATTTTTGCCAACAATTTTAGGTCAGTGTTTAATAATTTAACCGCTTGCCAACCGCCCCACGCAGATATACTGCGGCAGAAGGGCTCGTACAGGCAAAACCATGTACCTGTACGTTCCCCTTTAAGAGGCGGCCAGCGTGCCGTCTGCGCACCACCGCGGCAAGCTCCGTGAGTCGGGTCGCGGGTCCCGCGGACTCGATCGCCGCGGGGATACCCGCGATCGCCTCACGGGGAGGAAGAACGGGGAGATGCTAATGTAAACAGCATCTCCCAGGCTCCCTGTCATCGGAGCAGAGATCAGTCACATGTCACACACAGCCATGCCCCTCACAGTTAGAAACACGCCCCTAGGACACACTTAACCCCTTCACCGCCAGTGTCATTTACACAGGAATCAGTGCATTTGTATAGCACTGATTGCTGTATAAATGACAATGGTCCCAAAAATGTGTCAAAAATGTCCGATGTGTCCGCCATAATGTCGCAGTCACAATAAAAATCGCTGATCGCCGCCATTTAAAAAAATATATATATATTAATAAAAACTTTTGCGCAAACCGATCAATAATCGCTTATTGCAATTTTTTTTACCAAAAATATGTAGAAGAATACGTATCGGCCTAAACTGAGGAAAAAAATTGTTTTTTTATATATTTATTGTCGCATGACTGCACAATTGTCAGTTAAAGCGATGCAGTGCCGAATCACAAAAAGTGCTCTGGTCAGGAAAGGGGTAAATTCTTCCGGGGCTGAAGTGGTTATTTGGCCTATAGTTGGCACAATCAGAAGGATCTATAAATAAGAGTAATAACGTTGGAATTGTTTGGCTATTTTTTCTGTAATATGTTCCAATTCCCCTTCTTTCTTTTTAATGCCCTGTATGTTAGTAAGAATTTCGGAAGTCTTTTGCTGTCTGACCCAGTTTTTTTCTTTGTACGCCAAAAGTGAGTTGGTCTTAATTAGCTCCACTTTTTTTTTGGTGCATTTAAATGTGATGAAATGTAAAACTGGCACATTTTAGAACTATCTTAATTTGGTGCACTAGTCGCTGTGAGAACTAAAAGTGTCACAAATACTTTATGAATTTGGTGCAATACATTAACAAGAGGGCTTTTTTAATTCACCCCAGAATGTTATTTAGGGGGAATCAATAGTTTAGTGCTTCTAGCCTCTGATGACGTTTTTAAATCAGGAACAAAAAGGCTTGACAGGGTACCACATGTGAATTTAGGGTGCCCAGAGTCGGCTGAGCATACAGTTAAACTTAGAGTCTCCACTTGTTGGATGCTATGGTACACTTCCAGCATATCTTTGCATTTTATTAGTACAATATGTCTGTGGACTTCACATTTAGGGGTTTACTATCCTTGGCCTCTTCATGGGTTACATGGGGGGGCTGCTTCACTTTGCATGGAGTCTTTGTCCCCCCCATTTTTTTTTCTCACCCCCTCCTGTTTTGTGGATCCCTGCATTGAGGAAGTCGACCTGTAGTAAGATGAAATGCCCATAGTAAAGGTGAGATGCCAGGAAGGGAGGTGAAGTTCTGCTTTGTAGGGAAAACATTGATGTTGTCTTCCATAAAAGGACATTTTGTTGACACCCACAGTTATGTTATCACTGTTATCACATGGCAAATTCGTTTTTTTAACGTAGAAAAATGTAAAATAATGCATACGGGTGGCAGAAATACAAATGCAATCTACTCACTGGGGGGAGAACCTCTGGGGGAATCAAGGATGGAAACGGAACTGGGGGTCCTAGTAGTAGCTCAGCAATGGCATGCAATGCCAAGCTGCTGCTAACAAAGCAAACAGAATATCGGCATGCATTAAAAAGGGGATTAACTGAAGAGATAAAGCGATAATTCTCCTGCTCTACAAGACTCTGGTCCGGCCTCACCTGGAGTATGCTGTCCAGTTCTGGGCACCAGTCCTCGGGAGGGATGTACTGAAAATGGAGCGAGTACAAAGAAGCACAACAAAACTAATAAAGGGTCTGGAGGATATTAATTATGAGGAAAGGTTGCGAGCACTGAACTTATTCTCTCTGGAGAAGAGACGCTTGAGAGGGGATATGATTACAATTTACAAATACCGTACTGGTGACCCTACAATAGGGATGAAACTTTTCTATGAAAGGAAATTTAATAAGACACGCGGCCACTTATTAAAATTAGAAGAAAAGAGGTTTAACCTTAAACTGCATAGAGGGTTCTTTACTGTAATGCCCCGTACACACGGTCGGACTTTGTTCGGACATTCCGACAACAAAATCCTAGGATTTTTTCCGACGGATGTTGGGTCAAACTTGTCTTCCATACACACGGTCACACAAAGTTGTCGGAAAATCCGATCGTTCTAAACGCGGTGACGTAAAACACGTACGTCGGGACTATAAACGGGGCAGTGGCCAATAGCTTTTATCTCTTTATTTATTCTGAGCATGCGTGGCACTTTGTCCGTCGGATTTGTGTACACACGATCGGACATTCCGACAACAAAATCCTAGGATTTTTTCTGACGGATGTTGGCTCAAACTTGTCTTGCATACACACGGTCACACAAAGTTGTCGGAAAATCCGATCATTCTGAACGCGGTGACGTAAAACACGTATGTCGGGACTATAAACGGGGCAGTAGCCAATAGCTTTCATCTCTTTATTTATTCTGAGCATGCGTGGCACTTTGTGCATCGGATTTGTGTACACACTATCGGAAATTCCGACAACGGATTTTGTTGTCGGAAAATTTTATAGCCTACTCTCAAACTTTGTGTGTCGGAAAATCCGATGGAAAATGTGTGATGGAGCCTACACACGGTCGGAATTTCCGACAACAAGGTCCTATCACACATTTTTCGTCGCAAAATCCGACCGCGTGTACGGGGCATAAGAGCGACAAGGATGTGGAATTTCCTTCCACAGGCGGTGGTCTCAGCGGGAAGCATCAATATTTTCAAAAAACTATTAGATAAGCACCTGAATGACCACAACATACAGGGATATACAATGTAATGCTGACATATAATCACACACATAGGTTGGACTTGATGGACTTGTGTCTTTTTTTAACCTCACCTACTATGTAAATTTAGAGCACAGTGTGATGGGCAGAGTTACGCTGGTGTCACCCTCTTCTGGATTACTGTAGTAGTGGCAGCTGTGTTCCTAAATTCCAGATTTCACTGGCTCAAAGAAGATATATGACTGCCTGATGATATATACAGCACATAATCCAGATGCACAAAATCTTTAAAGAGACACACCCTGGATAAACACTTCAATCTTTTAAACTTAGATTTTTTGACTTAGCTAGAAATGCAAAGAAACATAAGCATACACACACACACATATATATAACATATACATATATAGAATATAATTGCATATAAATATATACAACACTGATAAAATAGTAGGAATATGTACTATTTGAATGTGTCTCTTAAGATGGCATTAGCAAAGCAATTAATAAAATATCATCAATCCTTCCCCTCATAAAAAAAAAAAAAAAAAAGAAACAACCATTTATTTATCTGTATTTAAAACCTGTATAGAGAAATCAGATATTTTGGGGGATTGATGTTTTCCTGATTGCCCAGGAAATTAGATGGAGGGTGGAGATAGCTGTCCAATCACATAATTATTATATAATAAAGGATAGGATCATCGTAATATAAACACTTATTATCCAACTTACTCTGTGCTGAAATCTAATTTGTTTAGATTTATTTTTCTTCATGTACATCCAGTGTAGAGCATTGGCCAGAACATATACAGCCCTGTATGCATAGAATGGCAGAGATGTATAACCATTAAATACCTTCCAATATTTTACACCTCTACAAGGCTTTGCAGAAATGTTATAGAATGATTGAAAAAAGTCATTTTTCCGTGGGTTTGGGGAAAGGCAGTAAAGCAAATAAATCCAAATATCTTCCAGTATTGGGTCAAGAAGGCAATGAGAGAAGCTGATACCATATTCAGTATTTTCAAATTGTACGTTTATTTTTTGTGCCCACAGAAATATGAAGCTGCAGTTGATTGCTGTTAAGTCTTCAAATATTTTACTTCTTATCTTACTCCATGAATGTGGGAAAATAAATGTAATATTTTCTAAAGTAGAGGGCATGTGCTGAGAAAAGTAAAAAAATTGCGATGTGAAAGTTTCACACGCTATGACAACTTTAACTTTTGATTTACTAATAATCATCAATCCTTCAGTGTCACGTACAATATCTAGTGTCAGTTTAATGATATAATCTACGCAGATTCCATGTTGGCTCAATATTTTACTCAGTTCTTGGGACTCCTCATCACTGCTGCCATCATCTGATAGTATTATTCCAACCCAGTTCCACCCAAAATGCTGCAAAAATGTTATAATAGCTGCATGACGGATCCAATTGCCTGGTGTCATACGAAATACAGTTGGATACAGTTTTCCATCACTCAGACGAGTGTCAGTGACTCGATAACTGACCTGGTTGATATGTTGGGAAATATTTTAATGGGATGTTATTATTCAGACAATGAAAATATGAGAAATGCAATTTATAAATGAAGGACCAAGGTCTTTTTATCATTTTTTTTTCTGTTCTAATAAAAAAAGTAGTACTTCTAATGCCCCGAACACACGGTCGGACATTGATCGGACATTCCGACAACAAAATCCTAGGATTTTTTCTGACGGATGTTGGCTCAAACTTGTCTTGCATACACACATTCACAAAAAGTTGTCGGAAAATCCGATCATTCTGAACGCGGTGACGTAAAACACGTATGTCGGGACTATAAACGGGGCAGTAGCCAATAGCTTTCATCTCTTTATTTATTCTGAGCATGCGTGGCACTTTGTGCATCGGATTTGTGTACACACTATCGGAAATTCCGACAACGGATTTTGTTGTCAGAAAATTTTATAGCCTACTCTCAAACTTTGTGTGTCGGAAAATCCGATGGAAAATGTGTGATGGAGCCTACACACGGTCGGAATTTCCGACAACAAGGTCCTATCACACATTTTTCGTCGCAAAATCCGACCGCGTGTACGGGGCATAAGAGCGACAAGGATGTGGAATTTCCTTCCACAGGCGGTGGTCTCAGCGGGAAGCATCAATATTTTCAAAAAACTATTAGATAAGCACCTGAATGACCACAACATACAGGGATATACAATGTAATGCTGACATATAATCACACACATAGGTTGGACTTGATGGACTTGTGTCTTTTTTTAACCTCACCTACTATGTAAATTTAGAGCACAGTGTGATGGGCAGAGTTACGCTGGTGTCACCCTCTTCTGGATTACTGTAGTAGTGGCAGCTGTGTTCCTAAATTCCAGATTTCACTGGCTCAAAGAAGATATATGACTGCCTGATGATATATACAGCACATAATCCAGCATGCGTGGCACTTTGTGCATCGGATTTGTGTACACACTATCGGAAATTCCGACAACGGATTTTGTTGTCGGAAAATTTTATAGCCTGCTCTCAAACTTTGTGTGTCGGAAAATCCGATGGAAAATGTGTGATGGAGCCCACACACGGTCGGAATTTCCGACAACAAGGTCCTATCACACATTTTCCGTCGGAAAATCCGACCGTGTGTACGGGGCATTAGAATTTATATCATAGAGATCATTAAAGGTTTGTTTTTTTTTTATAAGTGATCACATGACTTCTGTTCTCAGCTGCATAAGAGGTTTAGAGAGCTGGGGGTGGAAGCTGCAGGGGATGTGTCAGCAAGAGGTAGAAATACAGCAGAATGTTGATCTTCCCAGTACAGAGCTGTGCAAGGGAGCGTATCAGCACATGTCTTGGGCATTGGAGGACAGGCAGGCTTTTATCCTCGAACAACCGGTAAACTGACTATACAGGGCTGGTTGTGCTCTTATGCCTAGCATGGTCAGCATCAATAGGAAAGCAGAGGAATTGACAGGATCACTGGGCATTTAACACAAAGTAAGCAACAAAAGAACATGATGCTTTTTAACACAAGTACATGATACCACAGACATATATCAGGAATATCAAATGTTAGGGTAACAAACACTTTCATTTATCTACAACAGTTGCTCACCCTAGAGCTGCTGTAAAGCAATAAGACCACCCTGATAGTAACACAAAATAAAAAAGTTGTATCTCTGAGCTGTGGTGGGGCAGCAGCAGACACAGAGAAGTAATACCAAATGTATAAATAATCTTAAGAAAAAGTGTGTAGCGCCAAAAGTAAATGTATAGCGATGAAATGTGAATACTGTGTTATAAATAGATAGCACATTGAAATAAAGTCCAAAAAACTGTTAAAGTGAAAAGAAATGCTAAAGTGAAAACAATATATATACATAGGTCCAATCTTAAATGAAAATCAACAATGAAAAACTAATATAGTGAAAAATATATACCGTATTTATCAGCGTATAACACGCACCTTTTTCCCCTTAAAATCAGGGGAAAGTTGCAGGTGCGTGTTATACGCCGATCCCCTGCGATCCCGAGCTGTCAAAACGTAAAAATCGCCAACCGCGATTTGAAAATGGCGCCACCGGCGCCGAAATACACAGAGCCGGTCCTCGGCTCTTTCCGGCGGCTCTCGTTTACTTTCGGCTCCACTCGTAGTCCCGAGCGGAGCTATCCGAACCTACTCGGATAGCTCCGCTCGGGACTACGAGTGGAGCCGAAAGTGAGCGAGAGCCGCCGGAAAGAGCCGAGGACTGGCTCTGTGTATTTCGGCGCCGGCGGCGCCATTTTCAAATCGCGGTCGGCGATTTTGAAGCCCAGGAAGCAGGGACAGGGGATCGAAGGCTGCACTGGGGAAGGCTGCACTGACAAGGCTGCACTGGGGAAGGCTGCACTGGGGTAAGGCTGCACTGGGGAAGGCTGCACTGACAAGGCTGCACTGACAAGGTTGCACTGGGGAAGGCTGCACTGGGGAAGGCTGCACTGGGGAAGGCTGCACTGACAAGGCTGCACTGACATGGCTGCACTGACATGGCTGCACTGACATGGCTGCACTGACATGGCTGCACTGACAAGGCTGCACTGACATGGCTGCACTGACAAGGCTGCACTGACATGGCTGCACTGACAAGGCTGCACTGGGGAAGGCTGCACTGACAAGGCTGCACTGACATGGCTGCACTGGGGCAAGGCTGCACTGAGAAGGCTGCATTGATGGGTATTTAAATGTAAGTTTTTTTCCCTTCAACTTCCCTCCTAAAAGTTTTTTTTCCTTAAAATTTCCTCCTAAATTGGGGTGCGTGTTATACGCCGGTGCGTGTTATACGCCGATAAATACGGTATTTAAATGCACAGTCCCATGATAGGATCAGCAATATAAACTTATTTGTGAAAGCATAATAGTTCAGCGCAAACATGTACATGAAAAATTGGTGGTGACTTGAAAAGTTAAGAGGTTGTCCAGTACAATGCTCCAGAACCATCCACCGCACCCATGTGAAATGTTGTGGGGAAAGCTGTAGTAAATAAAGCTCACTGGGAGCCAGATGAAGGCTCCATAGTGTAGTATTTATTGGATTTGTATGTTAAAAGCCAAAATAAATTGTATCATAAAAACATATGACAATGGTTGCCACTGCCAAACCCGGTATCGGACAGTGGCCTGACGTCAGCACTAATGTCTCCTCCCCACCATGTTTCATCCAATAGGACATTATCAAGGGGTCCTCCAGTGTCAGACATCAAACTAGTTTATATAGCCTTGCAAAACTGCTCAAACGACAGTGTCTCCTTAGAGAGATTGCAAAAAGGAAGTGATTTGTCTGCCATTTTGCTGACACCACCAATTGTTAAAGGGAGTTCCACATCCGTACGGCCCTGACAGTGAAAAAACCCATATGCAGCTTGAGGTTAAACCAAATCTCTTCCAGTCTCATTGTGTGGCCCTGTGTCCTCTTACACTCCCTGGGACTGAAAAGTTTCCTACTTACGTTGGGATCACCATTGAGATATTTGTATATCGCTATCATATCTCCTCTCAAGCGTTTCTTCTCCAGGGAGAATAAATTTAGCGCAGGGATTCTCAAACTACGGCCCTCCAGCTGTTACGGAACTACACATCCCATGAGGCATTGTAAAACACTGACATTCACAGACATGACTAGGCATGATGGGAATTGTAGTTCCTGAACAACTGGAGGGCCGTAGTTTGAAGACCCCTGATTTAGCGCTTGCAGTCGTTCCTCATAATTAAGGTCTTCCAGTCCCCATATTAATTTAGTTGCCCTTTTCTGGACTCTCTCTAACTCCAGCACATCCCTTCTGAGGATTGATGACCAGAACTGGATGGAATATTCCAGATGCGGCCGAACCAGAGTCTTATAAAGTGGCAGGATTATAGTTTTATCTCTGGAGTAAATTCCCTTTTTAATGCATGCTAATATTCTGCTGGCTTTGGTAGCCACAGCTTGATACTGCATGCTATTTCTCAGTTAGTCTTCAACTAGGACCCCTAGGACCTTCTCCACCATGGGGTTCTCCCCCTAATGAGTAACTTGCATTTATATTTTTACCCCCAAATGCATTACCTTACATTTTTCAATGTTAAACTTCATTTGCCATGCATTAGCCCACTCTATTAATTTATCCAGATCCTCTTGTAAACCTTCTATATCCTGCTGTGTTGTTATTGCCCTAAATATTTTTGTGTCATCAGCAAACACTGACCCTCTATATCATTTATAAATACATTAAAAATAACTATTCCCAGGACAGGGCCTTGTGTTACCCCACTAACCACTCTAGAACATTCTGAATACACGTTATTTATCACAACCCTTTGGACAGGACCACGTAGCCAATTTTCTATCCAAGAACAAACCTTATGGTCCATACCTGTGCTGATTACTGCCTTTGATACTGTTTTTGTCAGCAAATTCTTGGATATAGTTCCTTATCATCCCTTCAAATAGTTTACCAACTACTGATGTTAGATTGACTGGCCTATAGTTCCCAGGAAGAGATCTTTGCCCTTTTTTTTGAATATCGGTACCACGTGGGTCTTTCGCCAATCAGCTGGTACCAATCCTGTCAGTATGCTGTCCATGAAGATTAGGAATAGTGGTCTGGCTATAACCTGACTGAGTTCTTTAGGGACTCTCGGGTGTAAACCATCTGGTCCTGGTGATTTATTTATGTTCATCTTCTCTAATCCTTTCCAGACTCCAATCTCTGTTAGCCACAGGGGTTGATCCTGTGACGTGTTACTAACAATACTGTTGTGGTCCGTATACCCCTCCATTTCCTGTGTGCAGACTGAGAAGAAGAAGGCATTTAGCACAGCTGCCTTCTCTTTATCATCTGTAACCATCTTCCCGTCCCCATCCTTTATGGGGCCTATGTGTTCCGACCTAGCCTTTTTACTGTTAATATATTTAAAAAACCTTCTTGGGATTATTTTTGTTCTCCTCCAATTGTCTTCAATTGTCTCTCATAGTCTTTTTTAGCCACCCTGATTGCATTTTTACACCTCACATTGCACTCCTTGTATTGTTGGAATGTTGACACTGACCCCTCCGCTTTTTACTTTTTAAAGGCCTTTTTTTGTCCTTAATATGACATTTTACATTTTGGTTCAGCCACCCAGTTTTAACCTTTGTTCTTCTATATTTATTACCCCTTGGAATGCACTCGTGACACATTTATTTAGTGTAAAATATGTTTTTATTAACAATATCAGAGAATATTTATACACAAATACTGGTAGTCAGTTATTAATAACAAAGACATTACTGAGTATTTCCTAGTCCAGTGTACAATGTTTGATTAGGTCTTGCGTGAGAGGGGATCATCACCAACCAGCAATATTATATAGTAATGAACCGTCTATAAAAACGTATAAATTAGTCTAGGAGAGACTATAACCACTGACTATCAGGTCATATTAGATTTCAGGAAAGCAAGGAAAAAGAAAAGAAAAGCGGGTGGAAAGAAGAAAAGAGGGATAGGATACAAGGGGGGGAAGGGCGTGGAGCAGACCTCGGCACGACAATGTATGCAAGGAGTATTAAAGATGAATATTTGTGTCTAATCTTGAGTGGTCAATAAGGTTTTCAGGGCGTCTGACGTAGAGTATTCAATCCAGATAAGCCATAGAGTTTTGAATTTATCAAAAGTATCGTTATCCATGGCCAACCTCTCCTCCATGCGCATAATGTCATTCATTGTCGAAACCCATAAGGTAAGTGGGGGTCTGGTGGAGGTTTTCCAGAATAAGGGTATGATCTGCCTGGCAGCCGATAAGAAAAAGCGTAAAAGGGAGCGTTTCTGTGAGGTGATGGAACCAGGAAGCATGGACAGTAATGCAATTTCTGGGGAGGGTGGTAAGGGTTGATCGTAGAGACTACTGTAAATGGAAAAAACCTGGGACCAAAGTGGTTGAATAGATGATCAGTCCCACCATATATGTAGGTAGCTTCCGTTTTCTGAGCCACACCTCCAACAGGAGGATGGGACCGAAGGGAAAATTCTGTTAAGGGATTGAGTGTCCTTGTACCATCGGGAAAGAAGCTTAACATTTTTCCTGGGTATAACAGGATATTGAAGATTTATGCGTAAAGTAATATGATTTTTGCCAATCCTCTGAATGAAGTTCCTTTCCCAGCTCCGTGGACCACTTCTTGGTGTATGAAGGAGGTCGGTTATGTAGCAGTATATTCTGTATCATGTATAAGGTGGAAAGTAAGTGTCTGGGAGTTTCCGTAAGAGAGCACAGTTGTTCGAATTCCGTTAAGGGTCTGTGGATTTGAGATGTGGAGAACAGGTCGGAGCAAAAGGAGGATATACGGAGGGCTGTGAGCCAATTACCTTGTGTGTTTGGTAGGATGGGTGCACCAGAGGTAGGGTTTACAAATGATCTCGCTACAGGCCACATAGAGCGAGAATATGGGCCTATTGTGGTAGAACCTCCATCTTGAGGGAGTGCGGGGTGGTCAAATAGGGAAGTGAGTGGCGAAGGGTCTGAGGATAGAAGAGTCTGTATGCCCTACTTGTACCAAAAATGTAAAGCTGCAATCGTCAGTGGGGAAGTAGAGGAGAGTGAATGTAAATGTCGTCCGTATCCCCAAAGCAAGGCCCTGAGATCCAAAGTGGATAGGTCTTGTTCCACCATGGTGGACGCTTTGGGGAAAGGGCGAGGGAACCATTCTAGGACCCGGGATAACAGTGCAGCTCTATGGTATAGCTCATAGTCAGGTAGGCCCACTCCGCCTTGTATTTTAGGGTATGTGAGTAAGTTGTGACGAATGCGGGACATGCCATTTTGCCATATGAATCGTATGGACATAGAGCGAAGAGACGTGAAAAATTGTTTAGGGACCATAATAGGAACGGTTTGAAATAAATATAGTAATTTTGGTAGGGTGTCCATTTTCAATGTATTAATGCGCCCAAACCAAGGTAGTGTAGAGGGGTTCCATGAATCTAATTCCTTCCTAATTCGGGTTAGGAGGGGTATATAATTTAAAGCATACAAATCGGAGAGATTGGCAGGAATCGTGATCCCTAAATAAGAAATGCCTCTGGAACCCCATTGGAAGGGAAAGTTAGTGTGTAGTTGGGTAAGGGTGGTACTAGGTAATGATATGTTTAAGGCCTCAGTCTTAGACATGTTCAGTTTGAAATTACTAAACTGTCCAAATCTACGAAATTCCTGCATCAGGGAGGGTAGGGTAGTATGAGGTTGTTGTATGTAGACTAATAAATCATCTGCGTAAAGCAAAAGTTTATGTTGAGATGAGGGTGTCTGAATTCCTACTATAGATGTATTTTGTCTAATGGCCTGGGCCAGGTGTTCGATCACTAAAACAAAAAGAAGGGGAGACAAGGGGCAGCCCTGTCGTGTGCCGTTTGAAATCTGGAATGAAGCGGAGCAGGAACCGTTGACCAGGACTGACGCCGAGGGACGTGAGTATAGGGCCATGACCCTAGAAACAAAAGTGGAGCCAAGGCCTATCTGTTGCAAAGAGAGGCGTAAAAAGTCCCAATTGACCCGGTCAAAGGCCTTCTCGGCATCAAACGAGAGCAGGCAAGCTTTTAGATTGTGTTTTTGGATATAGGAAATGAGGTGAATGGTTTTTGTGGTATTGTCCCTAGCTTCTCGGCCTGGGACAAATCCCACCTGGTCTTTATGCATGAGTGAAGGTAAGATAGGAGATAGGCGGTTAGCCAGGATTTTGGCGTAGAGTTTAATATCCAGGTTAAGGAGTGAAATGGGACGATAACTGCTACATTGAGAGGGGTCTTTGCCAGGTTTGGGTATTACTGAAATATTAGCTGCTAGTAGGTCTCTAGAGGGGAGATGGGTATCGTCTATAGAGTTAAATGCGCTAGTTAACAGTGGGGTCAGATGATGAGCAAAGGATTTATAAAATCTCGGGGAGAACCCATCGGGGCCTGGGCATTTACCATTTTTCAGGCTTTTGATAGCAGCAGTGAATTCCTCTGTTGTAAGAGGGTCGTCCATGGCAGATGTCTGTTCAGGGTTTAGAAGTGGTAAAGCTGTGTCAGAGATGTAGTCCTGCATGGAGGATAGGTGTGTGTCGTTAGCAGGGGTCGTCCCGTTTGGGGTGTGAAGATTGTATAAGTTTGAGTAATATTGTTTAAATGCGTCAGAAATGCCATTGGGGTTATTAATTTTTCGTTGGTCAGATGTACAGATTTGTGGTATAGGTCGGCGTGGGGGACGAGGATGAAGAACTCTCGCGAGGTGTTGTCCACATTTGTTAGCTAGAGTGTAATGTCGGTTACGTCCTCGGTCTCTGGCTATAAGGGAGTTAGCATCGAGTAGACGGAGCAGGTCTCTACGTGCATTAGATAGGTCGGTATATGTTGCAGGGTCTGAGTCCCGCTTATGTGTAAATTCAAGCGTTTTAATCATAGATAAGAGACGTGAGATATTGGCCATTCTGGCTTTTTTTAACCGAGAGCCATGCTGGATTAGTGTCCCTCTAAGTACACATTTCAGAGCTTCCCATTTAATGAGGGGATTAGTATCACCTTGGCGATGATCTGCAATAAAGTCACTAATCGTTTTTTCAACTGCTGCAACACATACCGAGTCAGTCAGTAGATTGTCATTAAGTCGCCACGAGGACCGGGTGCGGGATTTCGGTGGATGGGCTAGGCTGAGGTGTACGGGTGCGTGATCCGACAAGAGGATATTTCCTATGGAGGCCTTGAGTGGTATGTTTAGTAACGATTGGGAGATTAGAAAGTAATCGATACGGCTATAGGATTTATGAGGTACGGAGTAACAACTGTAGTCTCTCTCTAGGGGATGTTGTATCCTCCATATGTCTACGAGCTGTGCCGAATTTAAAAGGGATTTTATGTGTGTAAGAGTCATGTGGGACATGGCTGACTTACCCGAAGAAGTTTCCACGGCTGGAGAAAGAGTTGTGTTGAGGTCGCCACCTAAAATGACACAAGGACCCCCAAATGATAGCAATTTGTTTAGAACCTTGGACAGGAAGTTCCCTTGATCCTGGTTTGTTCCATAGACATTAGCCACTGTAAAGACAGAAGAATTAAATTTTAGTTTGAGGAATAAATAACGCCCTAGTGGGTCTATCAGGGAATCTAAGACTTCTGGGTGGAACGATTTATGAAAAGCTATAGACACCCCTTTGGATTTTGCCTGAGGGTTCGTACTGTGAAACCATTGGGGAAGACACATTTATTTAATATATTCCTAAAGCATTCCCATTTTTCCTCTGTGTTCCCTTGGGATTTGGTCCCACTTAATATCCTGAAGCATTGAGCGCAGTTTAGAAAAGTTGGCTCTTTTGAAATGTAGTGTTCTTGTACTCCCCTTGTGCCTCCCTTTCCAATGATTTATGTGGAATGTAATAATCCTGTGATCGCTAGTTCCCAAGTTGTCCCATATTTCCACATCTGCAATCAGATCTGTATCATTTGTAATTAAAAGATCTAGCAATGCCTAGCAAGAATGGGGGGAAGTTGGGACTTTATATGAGGCAGAGACTTGGCGGGGACTCGTGCCTCCATCCCTGTCGATACGATAAAAAAGAAAAAGCGGGTCTTTGAATGAAGCGCGTAGTCGACAGTGAAGGGTCAAAAGAGGGATATAATTGTATAAAACACGATAATTATTCCGTACAGATAGGTACATGGGTCACAAAAATTCATCATTTGTTACATATATATATATATTATATCGGCATTACACATTGCATGTACAAGGGTTAGAGGTTCATCTATAATAAATATATCTGTGTTACATTGGTACTACACATTGTATATACAGAAGCTCTACGCGTTTCGTGGAGTATTCATATCCACTCTTCAGGAGCGACAATGTGTATTAACTGAAAATAAAACATATAATAAATTTTAAGGTCAAATGCTTGTAAAAAATAGGAAAGAATTGTAAAAATATATATAACTTGGGAATAACCCCTAGCCATAGAAATACTCACAACTACCATGCAGTATGAGCGCAATGGTGAGAGCTGGTGGCTCCCCTAGGGGCATCTTTTCCGGGAGCTGTGCCAGCGACCGGTGCAAATGGGACACCCCCAACACATGCCAACACCGGGGGTGGACAAAATTCCAAAGGGTGGTGGTCCCTGATAAGGATTCTATGGGTGATATGGAGACATCTTGAGGGGTATCTAGAAAAAATGTGAGAGTGAATGAGATGACGTGTGGAAAAAAAATATATATATATTTTAATTGGAATGGGTGTAAATGTGAAAATTTGTGTCTGATGTGAAGGCAGCATAATGAGCCTGTGTCAAAAGTGGTAACCGTGAAAAGCAAAACCAATAAAATCCATTGTAATGTGTAGTATACAAATCCAAAATGAAAATTAAGTCCAAATAATGTTAGTGAGTGCATTGTCTAAGTTACCTTGCCTAGTGCTGGGAGGTGAAAATTATGGTGAAGTGCTGGGTGCCAACAGTGTGTGAAGGGATGACCAACCCCTGCAAAGAACCAACCCCGAATGGGACACATGAGGACACGCACGCCGATCACCAGGAAACGCCACGCAGGCGTGCAAGGGCGGGGGGAGGCGCCTAGGGCCGAGAGATTAAATCTCGCGGTGTTTGGCGCCAAAATCACCCCCATATGCCGCTGATGGATACCACCAGGCACGACGGCGCTCAATAGAACGCCGCACGCATGGCGTGTAAGGCGTGACGTCGATGCATAGTGCGGTGGCATCCCAACCCTCCCACTGAGACATGGGGAGGGGAGGAAACCCCGCAGTGTGCATCGCAGCTCCCGGAAGTGAAGTGAGCTGACGCTCAAGCATCCAGATCACAAAGCGCTGGTAAAGCAGGTATGGAGATGATGTATTATATTGACTGGGTAAAAAAAGCATGAACCAACTTTGTAGATAAATAATTGCTTAACGAAGCAATGGGAGGGTTGGGATGCCACCGCACTGTGCATCGACGTCACGCCTTACACGCCACGCGTGCGGCGTTCTATTGAGCGCCGTCGTGCCTGGTGGTATCCATCAGCGGCATATGGGTCCTCATGTGTCCCATTCGGGGTTGGTTCTTTGCAGGGGTTGGTCATCCCTTCACACACTGTTGGCACCCAGCACTTCACCATAATTTTCACCTCCCAGCACTAGGCAAGGTAACTCAGACAATGCACTCACTAACATTATTTGGACTTAATTTTCATTTTGGATTTGTATACTACACATTACAATGGATTTTATTGGTTTTGCTTTTCACGGTTACCACTTTTGACACAGGCTCATTATGCTGCCTTCACATCAGACACACATTTTCACATTTACACCTATTCCAATAAAATATATATATATTTTTTTTTCCACACGTCATCTCATTCACTCTCACATTTTTTCTAGATACCCCTCAAGATGTCTCCATATCACCCATAGAATCCTTATCAGGGACCACCACCCTTTGGAATTTTGTCCACCCCCGGTGTTGGCATGTGTGGGGGGGTCCCACTTGCGCCGGTCGCCGGCACAGCTCCCGAAAAAGATGCCCCTAGGGGAGCCACCAGCTCTCACCATTGCGCTCATACTGCATGGTAGTTGTGAGTATTTCTATGGCTAGGGGTTATTCCCAAGTTATATATATTTTTACAATTCTTTCCTATTTTTTACAAGCATTTGACCTTAAAATTTATTATATGTTTTATTTTCAGTTAATACACATTGTCGCTCCTGAAGAGTGGATATGAATACTCCACGAAACGTGTAGAGCTTCTGTATATACAATGTGTAGTACCAATGTAACACAGATATATTTATTATAGATGAACCTCTAACCCTTGTACATGCAATGTGTAATGCCGATATAATATATATATATGTAACAAATGATGAATTTTTGTGACCCATGTACCTATCTGTATGGAATAATTATCGTGTTTTATACAATTATATCCCTCTTTTGACCCTTCACTGTCGACTACGCGCTTCATTCAAAGTCCTGCTTTTTCTTTTTTATCGATCTAGCAATGCCTCACTTCTAGTCAGGGAATCCACCAATTGGGACATGAAGTTATCCTGTAGAACAGTTAAGAAATGGCGGGCCTTTGATGAGTGGGCTGTTCCTTCCACCCAGTCAATGTCGGGATAGTTGAAATCCCCCATTATGATGACATTTCCCTGTCTTCCTGCCATTTCTAACTCTGAGAGGAGATCCAACTCCACCTCTTCGCTCAGGGCAAGGGGCCTGTAACATACCCCCACTAGTAATTTCTCACTTACTTTCTACCTTTGGAGTTCCACCCATACGGACTCCACCTCCCCCTTGCCCCATCACTGATGTTGTTCTGCTCTTCTACCTGTAAATCATTCCTGATGTATAGACACACCCCTCCACCTCCCTGTCCCTCCGCTACAAGAAATACCCCTGGATGTTTGCCAGCCAGTCATGTGAGCTGTTGAACCAGGTTTCTCTTATTCCCATGAAGTCCACATCCTCCTCGTGTAATAGCAGCTCAGGTTCCTCAATTTTGTTGATTAGGCTCCTGGCATTTGTGAACATTCCCCTTAGTTTTGTATTGATGCATTTTTTTTCCATATGATCCCCCCCCCCCCCGGCTTTGTTTTTGATTTGGCAACTCATTAACCCCAGAAATAGATGTCATGGATATTATCTCACTAGTGTCTCCAATATTCCCCTCTGTCTTATGCTCACTGACGGTTATCGCTACCTCTAAACCCTCCCCCCAACACCTAGTTTTAAAAGCCCCTCCAACTTTGTGGCCATCTTTCTTCCCAATACAGCTGTACCATCCCCATTAAGGTGCAGCCCATCCTTACTAAAGATCCGGTAACCGACTGAGAAGTCGGCCCAGCTCTCCAGGAATCCAAACCCCTCTTTCCTACACCAGTTCCTCAGCCACTTGTTCAGTTCCCTAATCTTCTGTTGCCTCTCTAGTGTGGCTCAAGGCACAGGTAGTATTTCAGAGAAAACCACCTTGAAAGTCCTTCTCCTCAATCTATTCCCTAAGTCCCTGAAATTATTTTTTAGGACTCTCCACCTTCCTCTCACTTTGTCATTGGTGCCAACGTGTACCATGAAAGCTGGGTCTTCCCCAGCCCCACCCAATAATCTGTCCACCCAACATACTGTTCGGCGACCACAGTCTTTGTGAAAGATTGCCCTCTCTGTCCTTCTAATAATTGAGTCCCCTACTACCAGTACCTGTCTTACCTTTCCTGCCCCCACTTTTTTTTTCAACAAAATAGTTTTTATTGAATTTTTTTCCATTATACAACAAAAAACACATAAAACATTCCATCACATATACCCACCCATCATCGGTGCAACATAAAACTAAAAAATAAAACCCTCCATGTTTGTTTGCGCTCACCAAACTATATTTCACCTGTTACTCAATCCCCTCCTTCACATTATTACTCCTAAGTAGTACAAATATTCATATGTAGTAGTTTCCCTCAAGAATTCTATCTCATTATTAACTTTCCATAGTATCATTAGTATATTCAGCTGACTGTTCAGACAAATTGGAAACTAACCACCAATGCCAAGTTCTCATGTATTTTTTAGGACACTTATGCTGCCTACACACGATTGGACATCCCGACAACAAAATCCATGGATTTTTTCCGACGTTGGCTCAATCTTGTCTTGCATACACACGGTCACACAAATCTTGTTGGAAATTCCGAACGTCCAGAACGCGGTGACTTACAACACGTACAATGGCACTAGAAAAGGGAAGTTCAATAGCCAGTGCGCCACCCTTTGGGCTCCTTCTGCTAATCTTGTGTTAGTAGAAGTTTGATGAGAGACGATTCGCGCTTTTCAGACTTGTGCTTTTCAGATCGTTACTGCTCTTCGGTTTGTGCTTGTGGGTTTGTATCTGGTTTTCAGTGCATGTAGTCAGTTCGCATTTGTTTTTCAGTGCGTATTTTATAATACGTATTTGATTTTGCAGTGCGTTCTTGTCCGCTCGTTTCTGATTTTCAGCTCGCTCTTCTCAGGCCTTTCTGTTTTTCAGTGCGTTCTGTTAGATCGTTCTGACCAGCTGACCATTTTGTAGCCATGTTGCGGTTACGTAATCGTCGTAGAGTTTGTGCTATGCAGGGGCTTGGTGTTGGGGTTCTAATTACTTTGACCCAAGCCCAGTCCATGAACAGGGCGGGGAGAAGTTCATGGACCAAGAATTGGTTGCTCCAGCATGACCACTTCTCGCACATTCCTTTGTTGCTGGAGATCCAGGAGAATAATCCTGATGATTTCAGGAATTATCTCCGGATGATGGACCCCGTTTTTCACTGTCTGTTGGCTTTGCTGTTTTCTTATATTACTAAGCAGGACACCTGCATGCGGCAAGCCATCACTCCCGAACAGAGGCTAGTCACCCCGTTGCGGTACTTGGCAACATGGAGAAGTCTGCAGGACATCAAGTTCTCGACAGGCATCCCCCCCAGGCTCTGGGGATCATTATTCCAGAGACCTGTTCTGCCATCATTCAGGACCTGCAGAAGGACTATATTAAGGTAAGATTTCTCCTTTAACATCACATTATATGGATTTAATGTTTGCTAATGTATTGTATTTCTTTCTTTCATCATTCCCTAATTACCATGATTGTAATATGCTGTGAATGTCCCCTTTGTCCTCATGCATGCTGGATTTTTTTAAACTTCCTTTTTTGTCGTTCATGCATATTTGCCTTCACTAACCTCCCCAGCATGTTATCCTGGGCCCATACAAACCTAGCCTAGTCACTTAACAATGTATTTTCCATGTTGTAAAGCGCTGTGCAAACTGTTGGCGCTATATAAATCCTGTATAATAATAATAATAATAATAATTTTGTCAGCTCCATTGTAGTGCTTTACCCTAAACACCCCCTAAAATGTGTACAAATGTCATTTGTGTCCTTAAATTCATGCAGAGTGCCTGAGGCTTTTTTGGGGGTCCCAAATTCATTTGGAACCCTCCCTCCCCCCAACCACTAAATCAACCGATACCAATCCTCTATCTGCTGACTTTGCCCAACCCATACACACTATACCTACCTCTTTTGTGGTCAGATTTATGGATGAATTCGCAAAAGCATGTAGTCCAAGGGCCTGCCTGAATACTTTCAAATGGTACTGTTTAAAGTTTTGTTCTCTTATTATCTTGATAGGTAATTACAGAATGAAAAAATGTACTTCAATTTGTACAGTGTGTATTCACATTTTTTTATTATGACACTTCTTACTTGTCCAGTGGGCTGCCAATAGTGTAAGTAAGGAGGGGCCGGCCAAAGTTAAACACATTATTTATGCAATCAGCTCTCATGGAAGTAGAGAGGGTTACCTGTCCAAAACATCCCCCCCCCCTATAATTTTTACAATGGGCCTTCAGAGAGGGTGAGGAATTTAATATCTGTACTTTATATATTTGTCTTTAAATGCTCCTTCAAATAAATGTTATACTGATGTTGGCCAAGAATGTTTGTGTTTAATCTGCTTGCAATATTATGTGCAAAATTACTAATTTTTTTTTTCTTGTTTGACTCCACAGTTTCCTCCAACACCACAGGAATGGCAGACTGTGGCATCCCAGTTTGCCCAGCGGTGGGACTTTGCCAACTGCGGAGGGGCAATAGATGGGAAACATGTCCAAATTGTACCACCCCCCAACTTGGGATCATACTATTATAATTACAAGGGGTTTAATAGTATAGTGTTGTTGGTGGTGTCGGCGACTTACGAGTTTATGTATGTGGACGTGAGGAAAAATGGCCAGATGTCGGATGATGGAGTCATCGCCCAGATGGAGTTTTACAGACGGCTCCAGAATGGCAGCTTGGGCTTGCCACCTCCGGAAGACAATGTTGCGGGACTCCCGTTTGTCTTCATCGCGGATTAAGCTTTTGTGCTGGGGGACCATCTTCTGAGGCCATTCCCGATGAGGACCCTCACCCCGGACCAGAGGGTTTTTAATTACCGACTGGCCAGACTCAGAAGAGTGGTTGAAAATGCCTTTGGAATAATGGCCTCTCCTTACACTGAATCAAGTTTACATTTTGTTCTAGTTACAAACCCATCTAGTAGACAACAATGTACTAAACTTATTTTAATCCCAATAGGCCTGAACAAATGTAGATAACCTGCATCCGCCAAAAACATCGTATTAGTGGGCGAACAAACATTGTTTACTACGAACGATTACTGTGCCCACAAACCTGAAAGTTGCCATTTTAAACTGTACAACAGTAAAGAAAAGCACATGGAGCAGCATGCAAGTAATGATAATAATAGGAACACACAACAATAACTTACTTTTTTAAAGAACTCTCTTGATCCTTCTGTACTGATCGTGCTCGCTCAATTTCAGGCCTGGCCAGCGTTTCCTCAGTTGATCCTTGGATCTCCGTAACCCAAAATTCCGGCGCAGACTTTTCATAACTTTAGCCATGATCTTGGCCTTTCTCACATTTGGGTTTGGGTAAGGTCCATGCTTCTCATCATAGTCAGCCCTCTTCAAGATGTCCACCATCTCCACCATCTCTTCAAAGGACATATTTGAGGCCTTAAATCTCCTCCGGGATCGGGACGCTTGTGGCTCCGGGCTTTCGTCGTTGCTGCTGCTGTCTGCATGCACTTGCTCTTTCTCCGCCATGTGCTCTCCCCACTGTGCAGAAAGAGAAGGGGCAGGGAATAGACTAGAAAGAAGGTCAGGGGCGGGCAGAGTTTCACACATGCGCAGTGTATATAAAGCATAACACGCGTGCATCATACGTACGATCTGTGAGCGGAGGAAGGAGTATCGGAAGCGCTGATCATTAGAACAAAGGTACAATTTGAACTTGAGGCATCAGTGGTCTATACTGCTTATAGATTGAGGCCTATATTGGGACAAGATTAGGAGAGTTTAGCCTGACATTAGGGTTTGTCCTGTGTTGTGTCTTGCAGAGAAAATGGATGGCTTCAATGACCACAACTTCCTCCCCATATTCATAGACAAGTACAGGGAGCTGCCCTGTCTGTGGCAGGTGAAACATCTGCATTATAATCATGAACAAAAGAGGCAGGCAGCACTGGAGAAACTGCTGGAGTTGGTGAAGCCGGTGGTCCCCACGGCAAACATCACCTATTAAAAGCCAAAATTGGTGGCCTGAGGAACACTTATAATAGAGAGCATAATGAGTTCCAGGAATCCATGAGATCAGAAGCAGCAGCAGATGCCAGTTATGTCCCCAGGCTGTGGTACTATGACAGACTGCGTTTTCTGTCAGACCAGACTGAAGTCAGGCAATCACTCTCAACCCTTCCTTCCACTCTTCCTTCCACCCCAGCTGAGGCTTCTGACCAGGAAGAAGAAGTGGAGGAGCTTGGCTTGAGTCAGGTATAGCATTGTTCAACATATTTCTGGTCGTAAAATGAATGATGTTAACTAGATGTTATTATTGATCACTAATTGCTGATTTCATAAAGTGTTTTACATATCAATAGACAGTAGTGGCCAAAAATGTTTGGGACAAGAAGGAAAAATGCAGGGGTCAGAATGATAGTCTTTTCTATTTGTTAACATTTAATTTGCAAGAGTCATGAGCTGAAAATTGTGTTATTGATGAACAAAAAACTAAAATGTTCTTTTTTCTTACACAGGAAAGCCTTAGCCAGGAGGAGGGCATGGAATGTGGCAGCCAGGAGGAGGCTGTGGAATGTGGCAGCCAGGAGGTGGCAGGGGTAAGTGGCAGCCAGGAGGTGGTGGGGTAAGTGGAGCCAGGAGGTGGTGGGGTAAGTGGAGCCAGGCGGTGGCCGGGCCCAGTAGTAGCCTGACAGAATCCCAGGTCTCTCCCCTCTGCCTTCCAACCAAAAGGCCCAGGAAGGAGAGTAATGTGCAGGAGACAGCACTTGGGCTGATTTGGAGGCTAAGGCGGCCCTCAGAGCCACCCCCACTCCTCAAGAGGCCTTTGCCTGCATGACTGCCAGCAAAATGCAGGAAATGGAGGAGGGCCAACGCCTCTTGTGTGAGGAAATTATGTATATGACCCTAAATAAGGGGTTGAGGGGACAAATCACAACCAAAACACACCTGTGTGAGTTGGACCACCCTCCTCCTCCTCCTCCACCTCCTGCCACACCTCCAACACCACAGCCACAGCCTGGAAGCAAGCGGGGATGGAAGAGTGGAAGTAAGACAAGAAAGTGATGATCTGGGTTCAGTCTGGTCTGACAAAAGACGCAGGCTGTTGTATGACCACAGCCTAGGGACATATATGTCATCTGCTGCTGTTCCTGATCTCTTGTAGTCCGGAACTGGATTTTGCTTACTATTATATGGACTCCTCAGGCTACCAATTTTGGGTGTAAAATAGTTGATGTGTGCCCTGGGGTACAAAGGCTTCTCCAATTTCAGCAGTTTCTCCAGCTTTGCCTTCCTCTTTATTTTATTATGACCAATAATAAATGGCTATTTTGTATTCACAAATACTTGCCTATGTGTTTTACTTCAAAAAGGACAGTTTGTGAGTAGGCAGGTACATTTCCAAAATACAATGTCAAATTAACAAGGGACACCAACACCAAACAACCTCCTTTAGGTTAAAAAAATACAAGATAGTAATGGTGCTGTGGTAACTTGACACACAAAATGAAAAACAATATTATGGAGAGCACTAGGAAAAAAAAAAAACAAGGAGATCTTGATAATAAAAAAAAACACTATAAACAAAAATTTAAAAAAAAACAAAAATAAAATATTCAGGAGATCACGAGAAATAATATAATAATAATTTTTTCAGAACTCTGTGTGAATATCAGCAGCAAAACAACTTCATTATTCTAGCATTCTAAAGAAGAAGAGAATGCGCTGCATTAACCACTTACCGACCGGCCACTGTATATATACGTAATTTTTTTGAAGGTGGATATCTCGGTAACGGCAGCAGCTTTAGGGCCAGCGGTTCTGTTTACGATAATGGTGGTCTCTGTGGCGGATTCGTAGCGAGATCACTGTTATCAGTGGCGGGAGAGGTGCCACCCCCCTCCCGCTCCCTCCACCACTTACCGGAGCCGTCGGTAGCGGCGGAGGCGATCGGGACCTGTCACTTCCTGGGTATGGAGATGAGTGAGGCTAAGATGAACCCCACCCGTCTCCATACCATAGGAGGGCGGAAGCGACGTTATAACGTCAGCTCCGCCCATTTGTCTTAAAATCATTTTTTTTTGTCATTTTTTCAAACAACAATTTTTTTTTTTTTTTGCATTTAAGTCCAAATATGAGGTCTGAGGACTTTTTTTTACCTCAGATCCCATATTTAAGAGGACCTGTCATGCTTTTTTCTATTACAAGGGATGTTTACATTCCTTATATTAGGAATAAAAGTGATCTAAATTTTTGAGTAGAGCCCGCATATGAAAACGGTGGTCAAACCACACATGTGAGGTGTCTCCGTGACCGGTAGAGCAAGAGCAATAATTCTAGCCCTAGACCTCCTCTGTAACGCAAAACATGCATTAACTTCAAACTAAAAAAATTACTGCGCTATCCCCAAAGAGCAATATAATGTGAAATAATTATGAAAAAAATAAAAAAATGATGATACCATAATAAATAGCTGCAACTATAAATGTGAGACACATCCACTGTATATGCAAAAACCAAAAGGATAGCTGCGCTGAAATTAGTGAGATATAATCAAACAGTGAAATAATGTGATCACCTTAATTAAACACAAAAAATAAGATTAGAATAGAAACATCCATACAAAGTGAATTCGCAGCAAAATGACCATTGAATAGTCCTCTTGAGAAAAAAACTAAACCAATAAACATGAAAAGTCCAAAAAAAATTGCATGAAGTGAAAAAGTTCATTGAGATGATCTTGTAGTAAAAGATGCGCATGTAAAACGAACGCCGGCCGGCTTCAAAAACTGCTGCCTGTAGCTTCCGGGAACAGCGAGGATAGTGGTGACGTCAGCACGCCGCTCCTCCCTACGCACTGGAAGACGTCAGTTGTGACGAAACGGCGTAGGGAGGAGCGGCGTGCTGACGTCACCACTATCCTCGCTGATCCCGGGCAGCAGTTTTTGAAGCCGGCCGGCGTTCATTTTACATGCGCATCTTTTACTAAAACATTGTGAGTGTATTTTTATTTTAATCTTTTAATAAATTGTCATACGTGTTACGCTATGGGAGCTTTCTTTATTTGTGTTTCCATGGGGAATGAGTGCCTATCCTGGAGTTAGAAGATTTCTGTCAAGGAGGCTTACAGGGGATCCGTTTACCATCCATACCTGAGGCTGGGGTTGACATGCCTATATGATCTCCTGACAAGAGATCAAAAGAGTCGGTAAGGGGCAGTTTATTCATAGGTGGAGGAACCTTTCTGTCACCACTTTTCCCCGGGTGATAAGGATGCATGTCATACACCGTTTGGTTGTTTGTCACTCTCTCCTTGGTCAAGATCATCTCATCTCAATGAACTTTTTCACTTCATGCAATTTTTTTTGGACCTTTCATGTTTATTGGTTTAGTTTTTTTCTCAAGAGGACTATTCAATAGTCATTTTGCTGCGAATTCACTTTGTATGGATGTTTCTATTCTTATCTTATTGTTTGTGTTTAATTAAGGTGATCACATTATTTCACTGTAGAATTTTTTAAACGTCGCCTATGGAGATTTTTAAGGGTAAAAGTTTGACGCCATTCCACGAGCGGGCGCAATTTTGAAGCGTGACATGTTGGGTATCAATTTACTTGGCGTAGCATTATATTTCACAATAAAAAAAAAATTGGGCTAAATTTACTGTTGTCTTATTTTTTTATTCAAAAAAGTGATTTTTTTCCAAAAAAAAGTGCACTTATAAGACCACTGCGCAAATACGGTGCAAAAAAAAGTATTGCATTAACTGCCATTTTATTCTCTAGGGTGTTAGAAAAAAAACAATATATAATGTTTGGGGGTTCTAAGTAATTTTCTAGCAAAAAAAACTGTTTTAAACATGTAAACACCTAAAATCCAAAACGAGGCTAGTCCTTAAGTGGGGAAGATTTTGAAAAAATTGCAGTGTGACTCTTCTTCTGATGTCGACACGATGCTCTCTCCTGCTGGAATGGTGTGTCCGAGCTGCGCAGGGACTCTGGCGTCATAAGGGGGCGTGACCCCAGAGTCCCTGCACATGCTGGGACTGTGACGTCACAAGGGGGCGGGGTCACCGCCTATATAAATGGCTCCGCAGCTCGGACACACCATTCCAGCAGGAGAGAGCATCATGTCAACATCAGAAGAAGAGAAGAGAAGAGAAGAAGAGGGGACAAGACAGCGCAGCAGACCGGTTCCCCCCGCTAGCAATAGAGCTGGAAGAAGATAGCGGGGGAGTCCGGCAGAAGACACGGGAGAAGAACCGGACAGTGGCAGCAGACCGGGCCCCCGCTAGCAAGAGAGCTGGAAGAAGATAGCGGAGGGGCCCGGGAGAAGAGGCAGAACACCGGGAGAAGAAGTCGGAAGAAGACCCCCGAAGTCGGAAGAGACCCCCCCGGGGCTGCCTAATAAATTTCTTTTAAAACCTGTATGGTGTGTTTTTTTTATTAACACTTTATTTTCCTAGGTGAATGGGTAGGGGTACCATGTACCCCATACTCATTCACATAGGGCGGGGGGCCAGGATCTGGGGGCCCCCTTATTAAAGGGGGCTCCCAGATTCCGATAAGCCCCCCGCCCGCAGACCCCGACAACCAATGGCCAGGGTTGTCGGGAAGAGGCCCTTGTCCTCATCAACATGGGGGCAAGGTGCTTTGGGGTGGGGGGGGGGGCCCGCAGGGTGAGATTGACACAATATTGCGGTCACCTACTGTATATTTCCAATGAGTCCCTGTTTAGCACGTCTACAGTTACTGCTAAAGCTAAAATTGATGAAGGGTTATATTTTAATGAAAATGTCCTTGCTTGACTCTGAAAAGCATGCCGTAGCTGTAAGTATTGAAAAAATAATTTATTAGAAAAATTATATTTCTCTGCCAATTTATCAAATGATTGCAAAACATCATTATCATAAAGTTGGTTAAGAAGCAAAATGCCAGGCTTTTTCCATAAATCAAAACACTTCAGGTAATTGTAAATTATTCCATATAGACATATATTGAGTGTATCCCTCATACTGTGTCTTGTTGAACAGTAGTCCAAATCCTATGTATCAGATAAAACTTAGGATATCTACGTTTATTATAAAAAATGGTAAGCTGCTATTAACTGCACTAGTGAGTCTATCGGCAATTGAGAAAATATAATTTGTTGTATGGGATCCTTACAATCTATAGTATTCTATCCATATAGTTGCTGAAGTTGGGACGCCAGAAAATACAACCTGGCATTAGGAACAGCCAACCTCCTTCATCCTTAAGCAACTGCAAAATTTCCAACCTAATCCGGGGATGTTTATATCTCCAAATAAGATCTCTAAACAGGATATCTATTTGTTTAAAAAGTTTCTGTGGTAGCCATATGGGGAAGTTGTGTAGCAAATATAGTAATTGTGGTATCCATATCATCTTTATCAAATTAGCTCTACCTATTATTGTTAAAGGCAACTTACTCCAGATTTTCCCCACTTGCCCAAACCACTTAAGTAGTGGGGTCAAATTCCTCTCCACTTATGTATTTACTTGTGAAGTGACTGGTAACCCTAGATATTTAAATGTAGAGACTACAGCAATTTGAGAAGCTGAAGTTGGCAGATTGGTCACTAGGGGGTCCACAGGTAGAAGAACTGATTTGTCCCAATTTATTGTAAAGCCTGAAAAAGAGCCATATATATCAATTAAAGACATCACTGCGTCCAAGGAAGACAAAGTATCTTCCAAAAATAAGTGTATCTTCAGCTTATAAAGCAATCTTAACCTCACCCAAAGATATAACAATATTTCATGATTGATGGACAGGGGTAGCCAAGGGTTCAAGGGCCAAAGCAAATAGCAAAGGTGATAATGGACATCCCTGTCTTGTTCCTCATTGCAGTGAAAAAGGTACAGATATATCTCCATTTACCTGAACCCGTGCCACTGGGGCAGCATAAAGAAGTTGTATGCATCCATCTAGACAATGCCATAGAAAATCCTATTCTATGCTGTCAAAAGCTTTTGCCACATCAAGCGACAATATGGCTCTGTTACCCAGGTTTTCAGACGGAGCCTGCAAGTTAAGAAATGAATGCCTTATATTCACTGCAGTAGATCTAGTTGGGATAAAACCAGATTGGTCCATAGGCACTATCGTAGATATTACTTTCGCTAATCTAGTGGCTAACGCCTTTGCCAATAGCTTCACATCCAAAGTGAATAATGAAATTGGGCGATATGATTCAGGATTATTATGAGTTTTATCAGGCTTTAACAAAACTATAAGTCTTCATGCCCACCTAGGCGTTTTGAGCTGCAAGTGGCATAGGCGTTTTTAAGCTGTAAAAAAAACCCAGGACCAGTGGGTTCTGAGAGACGTTTTTCAGCTGTAAAAATGCTCTAACGCTGAAAAACGCTCAAAAACGCTCAAAAACGTCATTCGCCAACGTTTTTTAACGTTTTTGATCCATTGAAAAAAAAAAAAAACGCTAAAAAACGCTAACGCGGAAAAACGCTCAAAAACGCTATTGCAAAAACGCTGAAAAAAGTAAAAAAAAATCACTGCAAAGATACTGGCGTTTTCATAACGTTATTTTAACAGCCTGTGTGCATGAGGCCTTATAATTGCTTCATTCATAGAAGATGGGAGGTAACCACTTTCCAATGCTGTATTAAAGACCTCCAACAATTCTGGTAACCCGTCTACTCCTGGGGCTTTATTATTAGGGAAACTAGGGGGGCGTAGCTTGGAGCTCAAGGGGCATGGAAGCAGTTTAGATGAGCTCTGCACCTCCGTGACTCAAAAACCCCTTTCAGCCCAGATAAAAACGGCGATGGGCAGAAGAGACAGTGTGCATAAAAGCCACCGTCAACACAGATCACAATCCACCCCAGGACTAGACAACTTTCCAGAGAAATTTGGGACACAATCTCAGAGAACAAGGGGACGTTCTGCTGCCAAGATGGCACCGCTGGAGCATGAGGCATTGCATAGTGAGGATTCCCTGTCGGCTTCAGAGGATGGGGTAAGGGACACAGAGCAATCTGACCACCCACTGCGCTTCTCAGAAATGACAAAATTTGCAGCAGACATTAAAAATTCATTTGCCTCAGCCATAACGGACTTAAGAGCAGACTTTATATCCAATATCAGATCGCCTGTCTCACACAGAAAGAGCTGAAGCTAAGAGAGACAGAGCGGTGGAGAGACTGACATCCACAGTCTCTTCACATGCCACACATCTAATCCTTATTAACAGGCATTTAAAAGACTTGGACAATAGGGGACGCAGGCAGAACATCAGAGTGAGGGGAATACCAGAACATGTGGAAACTGCACAGATTAAACCAACACTGCAAGCAGTTTTTAATGATCTGCTCGATCGCCCTAAGGACACTAACATTGAATTTGTCCGAGCGCACAGGGCTCTAGCACCTCGTCCCTCAGAAACAGCTCCTCCAAGAGACATAATCTGCTGTCTGCAAAATTTCCCATTAAAAGAGGAGATATTGAACAAGGCTAGACGCAATGAAAAGATCCTATTTGAAGCACATGCTGTAACACTGTTTCAGGACCTATCACATATCACATCGCAAAACAGACAAGCCATGCGTCCCATGATCACTGCACTAAGGGAGAAAGGCATACCATATCGATGGCGTTTCCCTTTTGCCTTGAATGCCACATTTGCAGGGAGGCAACACTATCTAAGAATGCCTGAAGATCTTCCAGCTTTTTGTGAACAGCTACAAATTCCCCTGATTGATTTGCCAGATTGGTACAGGGAATTTCGTATTCCAGCACAAGGATCATCCCCACCTACTACTCCACAAGCATCTCCCTCGAGACCCTCATCATCCAAAAAAGCTAAAGCTGACAAATACTTATGGGGCGTACACACGGTCGGACTTTTCAGCTACAAAAGTCTGACAGCATGTCCGACAGACTTTCGACGGACTTTTGGCGGACTTTCAACGGACTTGCGGCGGACTTTCTAACGAACAGACTTGCCTACACACGATCACACAAAAGTCCGTCGAATTCTTACGTGATGACGTACACCGGACTAAAATAAGGAAGTTTATAGCCAGTAGCCAATAGCTGCCCTAGCGTGGGTTTTTGTCCGTCGGACTAGCATACAGACGAGCGGATTTTTCGACCGGACTCGAGTCCGTCGGAAAGATTTGAAGCATGTTTCAAATCTAAAGTCCGTCGGATTTGAGGCTGAAAAAGTCCGTTGAAAGTCCGGAGAAGCCCACACACGATCGGATTACCAGCCAGCTTTAGTCCGTCAGCGTCCGTTGGACTTTTGTAGCTGAAAAGTCCGACCGTGTGTACGCCCCATTAGGACCTGGATCAAACAGATCATCATACAACACCAAAGCATAAAGATACAGAACAATGACCATCTTATATTGATCAGCATTCTGTCTGACTTACTTTCCTGGATAATAGGATGTGGTTATTCTTTGTTCTCACCATTACATTTGACCTGACAATCACAGCCTTCCTTCTTACAAAAACAGTTATAACAAATTAAGAACTTACATTGACATTCTAGGGCATAGCCAGCAGACCTCATGGCGTCTCTATGTGACTACACGTGCATAGGAGTCTTTCAGTAAAAGCACATGGAACTATTGAGCTCCTATGAGATCTCCTTAACAAGGGCGACATCTGATGGAAGGAATTGGAATGACACAATGAAAACCCTCTCATAAACTAATATAAATGTGTTATATTACCATTGCAAAATATCCACTGAGGTTTGATATATATATTAGCCTAAAGGGTTTTCCATTTTTATGTTTATTTTTTCTTCATTCTCACTCACTCATATTATTGTTTATTTGATTATAAGGCATGATTATGTGAAAACGATAAGGGAATTTTTATCTCTCACCATTATTCAACATAAAAAAGAAGTTTTGATATATATTCATACTTTCACAAAGGATCTCTTATACAATGGCGACACATAGAGGCGAAAGTTGATATAGTAAATATAGTTTTTTGTTTTTTCTCTTTTTTTTTTTTTACATAGGTTTTGGAATTTGTTCCTTTTCCACAATGGGCTTACAGAACAAGTTTGCCATGCATCAGTGTAGACCCCCAGCTTCTTTCTCTGGGTGCTCAACTTTATACTTGGTATTAAACCACATGTTAGTATGAACACAATACATGGGCATGGAGAGAAAGAAGTCATATTGGAGGTTAAGACCAAGACATATATGCCATTTATAGAGGATTTTAAATGTATGTGTGTATGTATGTATGTGTATATTTTTATATATATATATATATATATTAATCTATAATTGAAGATGGAAAAAAAAAAAAAAAGAAGAGCTCAATGTGGTTCAGGCTAGTTATGAACGTTCAGGGAAGCACTAATAGCATTAATAGGTTTGATTTGCATTCCCTACTAGAATATTAATAATTAAGATGGTTCGGTAGAATGATATCAGATATATACTGTTGCCTTGTTTGGTATACCTATGAGGGTACTTGAGATTACCTCATGGGGAGCGACCACATGTTGGAATTACTTACAATAGTTACATAACTAATGTTATTCCATGTAGTTTAGAATTACAGACGCACACCTGCTCTTACAGGAGTTAATTACAATAGAGTGCGTCTGAATGTCCTGATGTGGATGTGGTGGAGAAATGGTGCATAGATGTTGCTGTGCGCCATAGCTCCACAATGTTACAAACTTAAATTAAGCTCATGATATTGCCTAACGGCTGAATTGGGTATATGATTTATCCTATTTATATATGATGTAAATTGAGTCACGGGTGTTCACACTCACTTTAGTACTTAAACCAAGTTAATTGATCAGGTTTTGAGGTACAGTTACCCCCTGATCCCCTAAAGTGAATACCTCCCATTGCTCCCTCCATTGGATGTGAGTTGGCATTTACCAACACACACCCAATACATCTTTCTCCTTAGGCTAACACCTGGAGACGAGCTTAATACTTCTCATTAATAGTGACACTCGCCTAGAGGGTTACTAAATCTTCTTTTTCCTTCTTACCACCTTTTCTTTTTTCTCTCCTTCTCTATTTTTGTTTATATATTTTTTTTCGACATCAGAATATCCAGGGTTGTTTCGTAAGCAAATAAATAATAACCTCTACATAAAATAAAATGTCATATACAAAGATCAATAAACATTCTTTTGTAATATCTCACAATGTCAGGGGTCTGAATGCACCAGAAAAAAGAGTATTGTTACTTTGAGAACTAAATAAAGCCAAACCAGGAAACTCATTTCAAGACAGGTAACATTCCCAAATTACACGACAAACATTACCCACAAGTATTTCATGCAACCAATCCTACTTCCAAATCCAAGGGAGTTTCCATTTTATTACACAAAAATTCAGAAATAGTTGTCTCGCAACAACTGATAGACACAGAAGGGAGATATATCTTCCTCAAAGGAAATTGGGCGGGGATTCCAATTACGTTGGCTAATGTGTACTTTCCTAACTCTGCACAAATCACATTTTGCCAACAAGTAATTGACGAATTAAAAAGCTTCGTGACGGGCTGTATTGTGTTCGGGGGAGACCTCAACCTAGCACTCAATCCTTTACAAGACACATCGGATGGCAAATCTAGTGTGCCATACAAAAAACTAAAGAAAATAAAAACACTCCTAGCCTCACTCACGTTGATAGATACATGGCGCTCATGCAACCCATCAGGGAAAGACTATACATACTTTTCGACATTGCATAATAAATTTACATGTATTGATTATATCTTTATTTCACAAAGAGATCTACCACTCTTACATTCAGCCGATATTGGAATAAAGACTCTTTCGGACCACGCACCCATATCAATGACTCTACACAAAAAGGACCAGAACAACAATTTGGAGGTTAAATCCTTCCCTGCTCACTGATATAGCAGATACAAATAAAGTATCAGAAACGATTAAATATTATTTTAAAGAAAACGAATCAGAAGACATATCACCTATGAACATATGGGAAGCTCACAAATGCGTGGTCCGAGGGGAATTTATCAGATTAGGGGCTGCAAAAAAGAGAGAAACAGAAAAAGAACTCATGGTTCTAACACAGGCCATAAGAGATATGGAAGCTAAACATAAACAATCTTTAGCGATTGAAACAGCCACAGCTTTATTTGATTTAAGGAAAAAACTACAGTCCATTTTGAACCTTAAAGCCCAAAAGATCCTTTTTTCAAGAAAAAGGTTCTTTTACGAACACGGAGACAAGTCAGGTAAAATTTTAGCAAGAGCATTAAAGGAAACTTTATTATCGACAAACATAATGGCCATCAAAACCAGACAAAACCAAATAACTAATGATACCCAAAAGATCGCCCAGCGATTTCAAGAATACTACACAGATTTATACAACTTATCCTCCACACATAAACCTAAAGACCTTATAGGATCCAAAGCAGAAATAATTCGCAAGTTCCTTATAGATAGTGACCTACCCATTCTAAAAGACATAGACACACGAACATTAGAAGAACCGATAACAAAAACAGAAATGACTGAAGCCATTAAATTCCTCAAATTAGGAAAAAGTCCCGGTCCAGACGGCCTAACGGCCCATTATTACAAAACTTTTTCCGACATTTTGATACCACACCTCCTTAAAACACTGAACTCCCTAAGGAATCCACAGGCTATTTCTGAGGACTTTTTGAGAGCTCACGTAACAGTATTGCCCAAACCAAATAAAGACCCCACAGACTGTGCTAATTACAGACCGATTTCCTTACTGAACATCGATCTGAAAATACATACTAAAATACTAGCAAACCGACTAAGACCATTACTAAATCAAATAATAGGACCTGAACAGGTGGGATTCATGCCAGGCAGAGAGGCCAAAGATAATGTGACCAAGGCCATGAATCTCATTCATAAAACACACATAGATAAATTGGAAGGCATGATCTTATCAACCGATGCGGAGAAGGCCTTCGACCGGGTGTCGTGGGACTTCCTTTTTGCCGTATGCTCACATATAGGACTAAAAGCACATATGTTAACTTGGATAAAGACGTTGTACTACAATCCGACAGCCCAAATTAAAATAAATGGAACACTATCTGACAAAGTAAGGATTCGTAATGGGACAAGACAGGGATGCCCATTGTCACCCCTATTATTTATTCTCACCTTAGAACCACTAATTCGCATTGTAAACAAATTACCCAACATTCATGGTTTCGATATCAAAAACAAAACATACAAATGTGCAGCATACGCTGACGATTTACTATTTTTCATATCTCAACCACACATCACTATGCCCAACCTACGTAAGGTATTTTCCCAATATAGCTATATGTCAAACTTCAAAATGAATTACAAAAAATCTGAGGCATTGAATCTGACACTCCCAGAAACCACTTTAAACAACACAAAAAACAACTGCAAATTTAAATGGGAAACAACATCTCTCACATATTTAGGAATACAATTAACTCCAAAACTAGATTTGATGTATAAAGCCAACTTTCAACCACTCTTACAAAAGATCACCAAAGACCTAGAGAAGTGGACATTGAAATATTTTTCATGGTTCGGCAGGGCAGCCATAATTAAAATGACAGTTTTACCCAGAATACTATACTTTTTCCAAACAATACCCATATTACTACCTTCAAGCTTCTTTAAATCCTTACATTCTATGATAAGAAAATTCCTTTGGGCTGCCAAAAAACCCAGAATTAGTTTAAACCTACTAACTATGAATAAACAAAAGGGAGGCATGGGTTTTCCTAATTTTAAAAATTATTATATAGCCGCACACCTAACTAGAATTATAGATTGGACATGCCACAAAGAGAATAAAGATTGGGTGAGATTGGAGAATAATATAGGACCTATTCCGACATCACATACTCCATGGATACCCTGGAACCTATGCCCAAAACAATTAAAACAACATCCTCTCATTGGGGCCACTTTAAAAAACTTACAAACAATCAATCAGAGGCATTTCCTCACCTCATCACTGGGACCATTAACACCTCTGACAACAAACCCTGATTTCTCACCGGGAATGGATGGCTCTATCCAATCGCTTTACAACAGAAACACACCACTATTAGTGGCACACTGTTTACAGAAAAACAAAATCAAATCTCTATCAGAATTACAAAAAGAAATAGGACAAACACCTCTACAACCAAGGGAATATCAACAAATACATGAATTCATTATGAACACTCAAAAACAAAAACATTTCCTTAGACCATTAACACCCTTCGAAACTATTTGTCTTTCAGCTACTACAACCACTAAGAGTGTTTCCTTAACATACACATGGTTGCAGTCCAGCGATGTACAGGAACCGAATAGACACAAAACTTTCTGGGAATCAACTTTAAACACTTGCCGACCGCCTAACGCAGATATACTGCGGCAGAATGGCACGGGCAGGCAGAATCACGTTCCCATACGTGATCTGCCTCCCGCGGGCGGGGGGTCCGATCGGACCCCCCCCCGGTGCCAGCGGCGGTCGGCTTGTGACTGGGAGCGTCGGGAGGTGAGGGGGAGACCATCCGATCGTGGCCCCCCCCTCGCGATCGCTCCCAGCCAATGGGAATCCTCCTCTGCCTGTGTGTAGTTTCACACAGGCAGAGGATGTGATGTCATCTCTCCTCGGCTTTGGCAGTTTCCGTTCCAGCGCCAAGGAGAGAAGACAAGTGAGTGCACAACACTACACACACACAGTAGAACATGCCAGGCACATAAAACACCCCGATCCCCCCCGATCGCCCCCCGACCCCCCCCAATCACCCCCCCCCCCCAATCACCCCCCCCCTGTCACAAACTGACACCAGCAGTATTTTTTTTTTTTTTTCTGATTACTGCATAGTGTCAGTTTGTGACAGTTACAGTGTTAGGGCAGTGAGTGTTACCCCCCTTTAGGTCTAGGGTACCCCCCTAACCCCCCCTAATAAAGTTTTAACCCCTTGATCACCCCCTGTCACCAGTGTCACTAAGCGATCATTTTTCTGATCGCTGTATTAGTGTCGCTGGTGACGCTAGTTAGGGAGGTAAATATTTAGGTTCGCTGTCAGCGTTTTATAGCGTCAGGGACCCCCATATACTATCTAATAAATGTTTTAACCCCTTGATTGCCCCCTAGTTAACCCTTTCACCACTGATCACCGTATAAGTGTTACGGGTGACGCTGGTTAGTTCGTTTATTTTTTATAGTGCCAGGGCACCCGCCGTTTATTACCGAATAAAGGTTTAGCCCCCTGATCGCCCGGCGGTGATATGCGTCGCCTCAGGCAGCGTCAGATTAGCGCCAGTACCGCTAACACCCACGCACGCAGCATACGCCTCCCTTAGTGGTATAGTATCTGTACGGATCAATATCTGATCCGATCAGATCTATACTAGCGTCCCCAGCAGTTTAGGGTTCCCAAAAACGCAGTGTTAGCGGGATCAGCCCAGATACCCGCTAGCACCTGCGTTTTTCCCCTCCGCCCAGCCCAGCCCACCCAAGTGCAGTATCGATCGATCACTGTCACTTACAAAACACTAAACGCATAACTGCAGCGTTCGCATAGTCAGGCCTGATCCCTGTGATCGCTAACAGTTTTCTTGGTAGCGTTTTGGTGAACTGGCAAGCACCAGCCCCAGGAAGCGTCAGGTTAGCGCCAGTACCGCTAACACCCACGCACGCAGCATACACCTCCCTTAGTGGTATAGTATCTGATCGGATCAATATCTGATCCGATCAGATCTATACTAGCGTCCCCAGCAGTTTAGGGTTCCCAAACACGCAGTGTTAGCGGGATCAGCCCAGATACCTGCTAGCACCTGCGTTTTGCCCCTCCGCCCGGCCCAGCCCAGCCCACCCAAGTGCAGTATCGATCGATCACTGTCACTTACAAAACACTAAACGCATAACTGCAGCGTTCGCAAAGTCAGGCCTGATCCCTGCGATCGCTAACAGTTTTTTTGGTAGCGTTTTGGTGAACTGGCAAGCACCAGCCCCAGGCAGCGTCAGGTTAGCGCCAGTAGCGCTAACACCCACGCATGCACCGTACACCTCCCTTAGTGGTATAGTATCTGAACGGATCAATATCTGATCTGATCAGATCTATACTAGCGTCCCCAGCAGTTTAGGGTTCCCACAAACGCAGTGTTAGCGGGATCAGCCCAGATACCTGCTAGCACCTGCGTTTTGCCCCTCCGCCCGGCCCAGTCCAGCCCACCCAAGTGCAGTATCGATCGATCACTGTCACTTACAAAACACTAAACACATAACTGCAGCGTTTGCAGAGTCAGGCCTGATCCCTGTGATCGCCAACAGTTTTTTTTGTAGCGTTTTGGTGAACTGGCAAGCACCAGCGGCGTAGTACACCCCGGTCGTAGTCAAACCAGCACTGCAGTAACACTTGGTGACGTGGCGAGTCCCATAAGTGCAGTTCAAGCTGGTGAGGTGGCAAGCACAAGTAGTGTCCCGCTGCCACCAAAAAGACAAACACAGGCCCGTCGTGCCCATAGTGCCCTTCCTGCTGAATTCGCCAATCCTAATTGGGAACCCACCACTTCTGCAGCGCCCGTACTTCCCCCATTCACATCCCCAACCAAATGCAGTCGGCTGCATGAGAGGCATTTTTATGTCCTCCCGAGTACCCCTACCCAGCGAACCCCCCCCAAAAAAGATGTTGTGTCTGCAGCAAGCGCGGATATAGGCGTGACACCCGCTATTATTGTCCCTCCTGTCCTGACAATCCTGGTCTTTGCATTGGTGAATGTTTTGAACGCTACCATTCACTAGTTGAGTATTAGCGTAGGGTACAGCATTGCACAGACTAGGCACACTTTCACAGGGTCTCCCAAGATGCCATCGCATTTTGAGAGACCCGAACCTGGAACCGGTTACAGTTATAAAAGTTAGTTACAAAAAAAAGTGTAAAAAAAAAAAAAACACATACAAAAATATAAAATAAAAAAAAATAGTTGTCATTTTATTGTTCTCTCTCTCTCTATTCTCTCTCTCTATTGTTCTGCTCTTTTTTACTGTATTCTATTCTGCAATGTTTTATTGTTATTATGTTATATCATGTTTGTTTTTCAGGTATGCAATTTTTTATACTTTACCGTTTACTGTGCTTTATTGTTAACCATTTTTTTGTCTTCAGGTACGCCATTCACGACTTTGAGTGGTTATACCAGAATGATGCCTGCAGGTTTAGGTATCATCTTGGTATCATTCTTTTCAGCCAGCGGTCGGCTTTCATGTAAAAGCAATCCTAGCGGCTAATTAGCCTCTAGACTGCTTTTACAAGCAGTGGGAGGGAATGCCCCCCCCACCGTCTTCCGTGTTTTTCTCTGGCTCTCCTGTCTCAACAGGGAACCTGAAAATGCAGCCGGTGATTCAGCCAGCTGACCATAGAGCTGATCAGAGACCAGAGTGGCTCCAAACATCTCTATGGCCTAAGAAACCGGAAGCTACGAGCATTTTATGACTTAGATTTCGCCGGATGCAAACAGCGCCATTGGGAAATTGGGAAAGCATTTTATCACACCGATCTTGGTGTGGTCAGATGCTTTGAGGGCAGAGGAGAAATCTAGGGTCTAATAGACCCCAATTTTTTTCAAAAAAGAGTACCTGTCACTACCTATTGCTATGATAGGGGATATTTACATTCCCTGAGATAACAATAAAAATGATTTAAAAAAAAAAAAAAATGAAAGGAACAGTTTAAAAATAAGATAAAAAAAAAATAATAAAGAAAAAAAAAAAAAAAAAAAAAAAAGCACCCCTGTCCCCCCTGCTCTCGCGCTAAGGCGAACGCAAGCATCAGTCTGGCGTCAAATGTAAACAGCAAATGCACCATGCATGTGAGGTATCACAGTGAACGTCAGATCGAGGGCAGTAATTTTAGCAGTAGACCTCCTCTGTAAATCTAAAGTGGTAACCTGTAAAGGCTTTTAAAGGCTTTTAAAAATGTATTTAGTTTGTCGCCACTGCACGTTTGTGCGCAATTTTAAAGCATGTCATGTTTGGTATCCATGTACTCGGCCTAAGATCATCTTTTTTATGTCATCAAACATTTGGGCAATATAGTGTGTTTTAGTGCATTAAAATTTAAAAAAGTGTGTTTTTTCCCCAAAAAATGCGTTTGAAAAATCGCTGCGCAAATACTGTGTGAAAAAAAAAAATGAAACACCCACCATTTTAATCTGTAGGGCATTTGCTTTAAAAAAATATATAATGTTTGGGGGTTCAAAGTAATTTTCTTGCAAAAAAAAAAATAATTTTTTCATGTAAACAATAAGTGTCAGAAAGGGCTTTGTCTTCAAGTGGTTAGAAGAGTGGGTGATGTGTGACATAAGCTTCTAAATGTTGTGCATAAAATGCCAGGACAGTTCAAAACCCCCCCAAATGACCCCATTTTGGAAAGTAGACACCCCAAGCTATTTGCTGAGAGTCATGTCGAGTCCATGGAATATTTTATATTGTGACACAAGTTGCGGGAAAGAGACAATTTTTTATTTTTTTTATTTTTTGTGGCGCAAAGTTGTCACTAAATGATATATTGCTAAAACATGCCATGGGGATATGTGAAATTACACCCCAAAATACATTCTGCTGCTTCTCCTGAGTACGGGGATACCACATGTGTGAGACTTTTTGGGAGCCTAGTCGTGTACGGGACCCCGAAAACCAAGCACCGCCTTCAGGCTTTCTAAGGCCGTAAATTTTTGATTTTACTCTTCACTGCCTATCACAGTTTCGGAGGCCATGGAATGCCCACGTGGCAAAACCCCCCCCCCAAATGACCCCATTTTGGAAAGTAGACACCCCAAGCTATTTGATGAGAGGTATAGTGAGTATTTTGCAGACCTCACTTTTTGTCACAAAGTTTTGAAAATTGAAAAAAGAAAAAAAAAATTTTTTTTTCTCGTCTTTCTTTATTTTCAAAAACAAATGAGAGCTGCAAAATACTCACCATGCCTCTCAGCAATTAGCTTGGGGTGTCTACTTTCCAAAATGGGGTCATTTGGGGGGGGTTTGTGCCACCTGGGCATTCCATGGCTTCCGAAACTGTGATAGGCAGTGAAGAGTGAAATCAAAAATTTACACCCTTAGAAATCCTGAAGGCGGTGATTGGTTTTCGGGGCCCCGTACGCGGCTAGGCTCCCAAAAAGTCCCACACATGTGGTATCCCCGTACTCAGGAGAAGTAGCTAAATGTATTTTGGGGTGCAATTTCACATATGCCCATGGCCTGTGTGAGCAATATATCATTTAGTGACAACTTTGTGCAAAAAAAAAAAAAATTGTCACTTTCCCGCAACTTGTGTCAAAATATAAAACATTCCATGGACTCAACATGCCTCAAAGCAAATAGCTTGGGGTGTCTACTTTCCAAAATGGGGTCATTTGGGGGGGGGTTATGCCATCTGGGCATTTTATAGCCTTCAAAACCGTGATAGGTAGTGAGGCGTAAAATCAAAAATGTACGCCCTTAGAAATCCTGAAGGCAGTGATTGGTTTTCGGGGCCCCGTACGCGGCTAGGCTCCCAAAAAGTCCCACACATGTGGTATCCCCATACTCAGGAGAAGCAGCTAAATGTATTTTGGGGTGCAATTCCACATATGCCCATGGCCTGTGTGAGCAATATATCATTTAGTGACAACTTTTTGTATTTTTTTTTTTTTTTGTCATTATTCAATCACTTGGGACAAAAAAAATGAATATTCAATGGGCTCAACATGCCTCTCAGCAATTTCCTTGGGGTGTCTACTTTCCAAAATGGGGTCATTTGGGGGCAGAGGTGATCAAATACCATCAACAGAAAGCTCTATTTGTGGGAAGAAAAGGATGCAAATTTCGTTTTGGTACAGTATTGCATGACCGCGCAATTAGCAGTTAAAGCGACGCAGTGCCGAATTGTAAAAAGTGCTCTGGTCAGGAAGGGGGTAAAACCTTCCGGGGCTGAAGTGGTTAAAAAAATCCTTTACAAAAGACCAATGGTTACAAGCATGTGTGTTCGCACACAAATGTGCAATCAGTGTAAGATTGCAAGAAACATCATTTAAAATTTTAACAATTTGGTACATAACACCAAATAGAATACACAAATGGTTTCCGGCAGTGCCTGGACATTGTTGGCGCTGCAACCAAGAAGAGGGTACTCTATATCATATCTGGTGGGAATGTGGCCTGATAAAATCCTTTTGGAATCAAGTAATAAAGATCATAAAACATATCACAAAAACGACAATTCATTTAGATGATGCTTGCTGCCTCATAAATATCACCAATTGCACTCTGAGAAAATACAAAAACTCTTTGACCAGATTCTTAATCACATCAGCTAAAACAGTGATACCAAGACACTGGAGAAGCACCACCGCCCCTACAATTAAGGAATGGCTGGAAGAAATACATCTCCTTAAAGGAATGGAAGAGATCAGAGCAACAACACAAGGGAATATATAAAATTTTAATAAAATATGGCAACCATGGATTACTTTTAAATATTCTGATTCATATACCACTTTCACATAAAGATAAACCTTTTATACATAGACCAATATTTTTCCTATAATATATTTATTTTATTTTATTTTTATTTAATTTTCTTTCCTCCTCTTTACTCCTCATTTCTATTACTATATCTATATCTAAGGACACCTTTCAGGGGTACACAAATTTATTCTCCCTTTCAAAATAAATAACAGATTTTTTCTATACAAAGCTAGAGTATTTCCAAATAATTTATCAATATAACAATAGGTCGGATACGAAACCACCTTGGTGGCCTTACCAGTAAATACTCTATTATTGAAGTCAATTATTCACTGTTATATGAAACTTATGTACAAATGTTAATATGATTGTACCAATGTTATTTTCAAACATTAATAAAAGCTTTTTGTTAAAAAAAAAAAAAAAATTATTAGGGAAACTAGCAGAGGCAATTTGAAGTTCCTCTAATGTCAAGGGCTGATCCAACATCTCCCTATCAGCCACTGATAGTTCTACTAACCTAATGGAATTTAGAAAAAGTTGCAAATCAGCCTCCTTATAAGATACTTTGCTACTATACAGGTTTTTATAAAAGTCAAGAAATACCGATGAAATCTCCAAGGTAGTTCGGGCAGTTTCAGTTGATGAGATTTGTAATTCTACTACTTGTGTCAGTGGTTTCTGAGATTTTACAATTGCTGATAAGAGATGGCCCGTGTTTTCACCATCCTCAAAAAAGGTTGCTGAAAGAAAAAAAGTTTCTGCTCTGCTTTTTTACGAGAGATATCTGCATATATCTGTTGTTTTTGTAACCACTTCTACTGTGTTTTGTATCCACTTCTGCTGTGTTTCTGTAGTAGGATTTGCTATATATATTGAAGCTTGACCTTTAAAACGTCTTCAGTCACTAAATATTCCCAAGCCCTAGATTTTTTTTTTTTTGATCCTTAAAATTTGGAATATAAACAAACCTCTCATATAGGCTTTTAAAGAATCCCAGTAAATCTGTGAGGATACAGTGGGCCTATTAATAGTACCATAGGCAAGAACATCATGCGTTATCTTCTGTTTTGAAGGAAAAAGGTCAAACCAATAAGGGCAGTGCAAATCTGAGTTGAGTTTGAAACTAACTTGAAAACTAATGGGGAGTGATTAGATAATCCTCTAGCTGCATAAGCATCTTCATATATCACAGGTAGCATCATTAATGTAGCTAATGTCAGGTCTATTCTAGATAGAGTCCCATGGGTGCTAGAGAAACAAGAAGACACTATCATTAGAATGTAGCATTCTCCAGACATTCACAAGGCCAATCTCACGAATAGGGATGAGCTTCGTGTTCGAGTCGAACCCATGTTCGTCTCGAACATCGTCTGTTCGCCTGTTCGCCGAATTGCGAACGATATGGGCCGTTCGTGCCAAATTCGTGTGGCGCGTCACAGCCCATAATTCACTGCGGCATCGCAGTGCATTGCTGGCTGATGATTGGCCAAGCATGCACTATGACCCGCATGCTTGGCCAATCACAGCACTGTCTGAACAGAGAGCCATAATTGGCCAAAGCCAAGGAGGCTTTGGCCAATTATGGCTCAGGGGATTTAGTACACGCCAAACAATATATAAGGCCGACTGCACGGCGGCCCTGTGTAGTGTGTGTTCCGGCGTTCATAGATAGAGAGAGAGAGAGAGAGAGAGGCAGACAGTGTCATTTGATTTGAGTTAGATAGATTAGGCAGAACAGTCAGTCAGTTAGCTGCACTTACAGTGTATTGTGTATATATATGCATCCCAGGTGTTGCATATATATATATACACTGTATTCAGTTTAGCTAGATCCGTTCCTGTTATCTTCTTACTGACAGGCAGGCTTGTCTTGTTACAATATTTACAGCTACCTGAAGAAAATTGCTGGTGTTCTTTTGATCCTATTAGCACCACAGTCAGGCAGATAGACTATTTACAGTTAGTGCAGTGCGTCCTGCTCACAGTGTTCAGCTAAACCTACAAGTTAGTGGGGTGCGTTCTGCTCACAGTGTTCAGCTAAACCTACAAGTTAGTGCGGTGCGTCCTGCTCACAGTGTTCAGCTAAAACTACAAGTTAGTGTAGTGAGACCTCTGCACAGTGTTCATCTAAAGCTACAAGTTAGTGTGGTGTGTCCACCTCACAGTGTTCAGCTAAACCTACAAGTTAGTGAGGTGCGTCCTGCTCACAGTGTTCAGCTAAAACTACAAGTTAGTGCGGTGCGTCCTGCTCACAGTGTTCAGCTAAAACTACAAGTTAGTGCGGTGCGTCCTGCTCACAGTGTTCAGCTAAAACTACAAGTTAGTGCGGTGCGTCCACCTCACAGTGTTCAGCTAAACCTAGAAGTTAGTGCGGTGCATCCTGCTCACAGTGTTCAGCTAAAACTACAAGTTAGTGCGGTGCGTCCACCTCACAGTGTTCAGCTAAACCTAGAAGTTAGTGCGGTGCATCCTGCTCACAGTGTTCAGCTAAAACTACAAGTTAGTGCTGTGCGCCCTGCTCACAGTGTTCAGCTAAACCTACAAGTTAGTGTAGTGAGACCTCTGCACAGTGTTCATCTAAAGCTACAAGTTAGTGCAGTGTGTCCTGCTCACAGTGTTCAGCTAAAACTACAAGTTAGTGTAGTGAGACCTCTGCACAGTGTTCATCTAAAGCTACAAGTTAGTGTGGTGCGTCCACCTCACAGTGTTCAGCTAAACCTACAAGTTAGTGCGGTGTGTCCTGCTCACAGTGTTCAGCTAAAACTACAAGTTAGTGCGGTGCGTCCTGCTCACAGTGTTCAGCTAAAACTACAAGTTAGTGCGGTGCGTCCTGCTCACAGTGTTCAGCTAAAACTACAAGTTAGTGCGGTGCGTCCTGCTCACAGTGTTCAGCTAAACCTAGAAGTTAGTGCGGTGCATCCTGCTCACAGTGTTCAGCTAAAACTACAAGTTAGTGCAGTGCATCCACCTCAAGTGTTCAGCTAAACCTAGAAGTTAGTGCGGTGCATCCTGCTCACAGTGTTCAGCTAAAACTACAAGTTAGTGCTGTGCGCCCTGCTCACAGTGTTCAGCTAAACCTACAAGTTAGTGTAGTGAGACCTCTGCACAGTGTTCATCTAAAGCTACAAGTTAGCGCAGTGCGTCCTGCTCACAGTGTTCAGCTAAAACTACAAGTTAGTGCTGTGTGCCCTGCTCACAGTGTTCAGCTAAACCTACAAGTTAGTGTAGTGAGACCTCTGCACAGTGTTCATCTAAAGCTACAAGTTAGTGCAGTGCGTCCTGCTCACAGTGTTCAGCTAGATCCGTTCCTGTTATCTTCTTACTGACAGGCAGGCTTGTCTTGTTACAGTATTTACAGCTACCTGAAGAAAATTGCTGGTGTTCTTTTGATCCTATTAGTACCACAGTCAGGCAGCTAGACTATTTACAGTTAGTGCAGTGCATCCTGCTCACAGTGTTCAGCTAAACCTACAAGTTAGTGGGGTGCGTCCTGCTCACAGTGTTCAGCTAAACCTACAAGTTAGTGGGGTGCGTCCTGCTCACAGTGTTCAGCTAAACCTACAAGTTAGTGTGGTGCATCCACCTCACAGTGTTCAGCTAAACCTACAAGTTAGTGCGGTGCGTCCTGCTCACAGTGTTCAGCTAAAACTACAAGTTAGTGCGGTGCGTCCTGCTCACAGTGTTCAGCTAAAACTACAAGTTAGTGCTGTGCGTTTTGCTCACAGTGTTCAGCTAAAACTACAAGTTCGTGCGGTGCGTCCACCTCACAGTGTTCAGCTAAACCTACAAGTTAGTGTGGTGCTTCCTGCTCACAGTGTTCAGCTAAAACTACAAGTTAGTGCGGTGCGTCCACCTCACAGTGTTCAGCTAAACCTAGAAGTTAGTGCGGTGCGTCCTGCTCACAGTGTTCAGCTAAAACTACAAGTTAGTGCTGTGCGTCCTGCTCACAGTGTTCAGCTAAACCTACAAGTTAGTGTGGTGCGTCCACCTCACAGTGTTCAGCTAAACCTACAAGTTAGTGCGGTGCGTCCTGCTCACAGTGTTCAGCTAAAACTACAAGTTAGTGCGGTGCGTCCTGCTCACAGTGTTCAGCTAAAACTACAAGTTAGTGCTGTGCGTTTTGCTCACAGTGTTCAGCTAAAACTACAAGTTAGTGCGGTGCGTCCACCTCACAGTGTTCAGCTAAACCTACAAGTTAGTGTGGTGCTTCCTGCTCACAGTGTTCAGCTAAAACTACAAGTTAGTGTGGTGCGTCCACCTCACAGTGTTCAGCTAAACCTAGAAGTTAGTGCGGTGCGTCCTGCTCACAGTGTTCAGCTAAAACTACAAGTTAGTGCTGTGCGTCCTGCTCACAGTGTTCAGCTAAACCTACAAGTTAGTGTGGTGCGTCCACCTCACAGTGTTCAGCTAAACCTACAAGTTAGTGCGGTGCGTCCTGCTCACAGTGTTCAGCTAAAACTACAAGTTAGTGCGGTGCGTCCTGCTCACAGTGTTCAGCTAAAACTACAAGTTAGTGCTGTGCGTTTTGCTCACAGTGTTCAGCTAAAACTACAAGTTAGTGCGGTGCGTCCACCTCACAGTGTTCAGCTAAACCTACAAGTTAGTGTGGTGCTTCCTGCTCACAGTGTTCAGCTAAAACTACAAGTTAGTGCGGTGCGTCCACCTCACAGTGTTCAGCTAAACCTAGAAGTTAGTGCGGTGTGTCCTGCTCACAGTGTTCAGCTAAAACTACAAGTTAGTGCTGTGCGCCCTGCTCACAGTGTTCAGCTAAACCTACAAGTTAGTGTAGTGAGACCTCTGCACAGTGTTCATCTAAAGCTACAAGTTAGCGCAGTGCGTCCTGCTCACAGTGTTCAGCTAAAACTACAAGTTAGTGCTGTGCGCCCTGCTCACAGTGTTCAGCTAAACCTACAAGTTAGTGTAGTGAGACCTCTGCACAGTGTTCATCTAAAGCTACAAGTTAGTGCAGTGCGTCCTGCTCACAGTGTTTAGCTAGATCCGTTCCTGTTATCTTCTTACTGACAGGCAGGCTTGTCTTGTTACAGTATTTACAGCTACCTGAAGAAAATTGCTGGTGTTCTTTTGATCCTATTAGTACCACAGTCAGGCAGCTAGACTATTTACAGTTAGTGCAGTGCATCCTGCTCACAGTGTTCAGCTAAACCTACAAGTTAGTGGGGTGCGTCCTGCTCACAGTGTTCAGCTAAACCTACAAGTTAGTGGGGTGCGTCCTGCTCACAGTGTTCAGCTAAACCTACAAGTTAGTGTGGTGCGTCCACCTCACAGTGTTCAGCTAAACCTACAAGTTAGTGCGGTGCGTCCTGCTCACAGTGTTCAGCTAAAACTACAAGTTAGTGCGGTGCGTCCTGCTCACAGTGTTCAGCTAAAACTACAAGTTAGTGCTGTGCGTTTTGCTCACAGTGTTCAGCTAAAACTACAAGTTAGTGCGGTGCGTCCACCTCACAGTGTTCAGCTAAACCTACAAGTTAGTGTGGTGCTTCCTGCTCACAGTGTTCAGCTAAAACTACAAGTTAGTGCGGTGCGTCCACCTCACAGTGTTCAGCTAAACCTAGAAGTTAGTGCGGTGCGTCCTGCTCACAGTGTTCAGCTAAAACTACAAGTTAGTGCTGTGCGTCCTGCTCACAGTGTTCAGCTAAACCTACAAGTTAGTGTGGTGCATCCACCTCACAGTGTTCAGCTAAACCTACAAGTTAGTGCGGTGCGTCCTGCTCACAGTGTTCAGCTAAAACTACAAGTTAGTGCGGTGCGTCCTGCTCACAGTGTTCAGCTAAAACTACAAGTTAGTGCTGTGCGTCCTGCTCACAGTGTTCAGCTAAACCTACAAGTTAGTGTGGTGCGTCCACCTCACAGTGTTCAGCTAAACCTACAAGTTATTGGGGTGCTTCCTGCTCACAGTGTTCAGCTAAAACTACAAGTTAGTGCGGTGCGTCCACCTCACAGTGTTCAGCTAAACCTAGAAGTTAGTGCGGTGTGTCCTGCTCACAGTGTTCAGCTAAAACTACAAGTTAGTGCTGTGCGTCCTGCTTACAGTGTTCAGCTAAACCTACAAGTTAGTGTAGTGAGACCTCTGCACAGTGTTCATCTAAAGCTACAAGTTAGTGCAGTGCGTCCTGCTCACAGTGTTCAGCTAGATCCGTTCCTGTTATCTTCTTACTGACAGGCAGGCTTGTCTTGTTACTGTATTTACAGCTACCTGAAGAAAATTGCTTTTGTTCTTTTGATCCTATTAGTACCACAGTCAGGCAGCTAGACTATTTACAGTTAGTGCAGTGCGTCCTGCTCACAGTGTTCAGCTAAACCTACAAGTTAGTGGGGTGCGTCCTGCTCACAGTGTTCAGGTAAACCTACAAGTTAGTGGGGTGCGTCCACCTCACAGTGTTCAGCTAAACCTACAAGTTAGTGTGGTGCGTCCACCTCACAGTGTTCAGCTAAACCTACAAGTTAGTGTGGTGCGTCCACCTCACAGTGTTCAGCTAAACCTACAAGTTAGTGCAGTGCATCCTGCTCACAGTGTTCAGCTAAAACTACAAGTTAGTGCTGTGCATTCTGCTCACAGTGTTCAGCTAAAACTACAAGTTAGTGCGGTGCGTCCACCTCACAGTGTTCAGCTAAACCTACAAGTTAGTGTGGTGCTTCCTGCTCACAGTGTTCAGCTAAAACTACAAGTTAGTGCAGTGCGTCCTGCTCACAGTGTTCAGCTAAAACTACAAGTTAGTGTGGTGCGTCCACCTCACAGTGTTCAGCTAAACCTACAAGTTAGTGCGGTGCGTCCTGCTCACAGTGTTCAGCTAAAACTACAAGTTAGTGTGGTGCGTCCTCCTCACAGTGTCCAGCTAAACCTACAAGTTATTTTTTTGCGAGCTCTGCACAGTGTTCTGTGCAGAGCTACCTGTAGAAGGTTGGTGGTGTTTTCCTGATCCTATCACTACCGCAGGCAGCTAAAAAAGCTACAAGTTAGTTTTTTGCGAGCTCTGCACAGTGTTCAGCTAAAGCTACCTGTAGAAGGTTGGTGGTGTTCTCATACTACAGGCAGGCAGTTGATTTTGCTAGCTGCAGTATCAGTACATATATATATATATATATATATATATATATATATATATATATATATATATATCCCAGCTTAGTGCAGCTACAGGCCATTAGTATGTCTGGAAGGCCAAGAAGGAGAGGCAGACAGTCACAAGCCAATAAGAGAGGGCAAGCAGGCTCTGTGTCTAGTGCTGGTCGTGGAGACGGTGCATCCTCATCAGCACGTGGCCGTGGGACACGCTTGGCCTTTTTTCGGCAGCTGGCCGTGTTGAGCCGGAACATGCGGAAGACTTGGTCGAGTGGATGACCAAGCCGTCCTCATCCTCCTCATCCTCTCTCACCATGCCCAGGGTACTTTGTCTGGCAAAGCAGCGGGCTCTTCCCTCGGCTCAATGTCATCAGTGACTCCTTCCCTAGCCCCACCATGTCCTCCTGAGGAGTCCCTCGAACTGTTTGACCACAGTGTTGGGTATATGCTCCAGGAGGATTCCCAGCGTTTGGAAGGCTCTGATGATGATACTGAGCTCGATGAAGGCAGTAACGTGAGCACAGACAGAGGGGGTGCCCAAGAAGGACAGCAATCTGGCAGTCATGCTCCCCCTGCTGCAGCATACTGCCAGGTTTTCTCCAGTGATGAGGAGGGAGGGGATGATGAGGCCACTGACTCAACGTGGGTGCCTGATAGGAGAGAGGAGGAGGAGGAGGAGGAGGAGGAGGCGGCACATCACCAACGAGGCAGGATGCCCTCCAGGGGCCAGCCTAAGGGCAGCACATTGACTGCATCACACCCCAAAGCTCCACATGTGCAGGGCGCTGCAGTGTCTGCGAGTTATTCAAAAAGTTCTTTGGTGTGGGCCTTTTTTGAGATGAGTGCATCAGATAGCACCGCTGCTATTTGCAACATATGTCTCAAGCATATCTCGCGTGGCCAAAACATCTCCCGCTTGGGTACCACATGCTTGACCAGACATATGTTGACCTGCCATGCAGTTTGTTGGCAAGCGTATCTCAAAGACCCACACTAAAGAACAAAGATGACCTCTCCTTGCTCCTCATCAGCTGAGATCTCCAACCCCACTATACCTTCAGTCCTCTCTGAGACCTGCACTGAGAGGAATGAAGGTGTAGAATTAGGTGTGTCACAGCCAAGTACTTGTGGGCAATCTGCTTTTGGTACACCGACGTCAGATTGTACCAGGCAAATTTCCCTGCCCCAGCTGCTGCACCGCTGAAAGAAGTTTGCTCCCAGCCATCCACAGGCGCAGCGGTTGAATGCTAGCTTGGCAAAATTGCTAGCACTTCAACTGCTGCCTTTTCAGTTGGTAGACTCTACCCCCTTCCGTGAGTTTGTGGAATGTGCGGTTCCTCAGTGGCAGGTACCCACACGCCACTTTTTCTCACGGAAGGCGATTCCGGCTCTCTACCGGCATGTGGAAGGCAATGTCCATGCCTCGCTGGACAGGGCGGTCAGCGGTAAGGTGCATATTACCGCTGACTCATGGTCCAGCAGGCATGGACAGGGACGTTACCTAAGTTTCACGGCCCATTGGGTGACTCTGCTGGCAGCTGGGAAGGATGCAGGACAAGGTGCAGTAGTGTTGGAGGTTTTTCCGCCACCACGCCTCCAAAATGCTAATGATTGTGACACACCTCTCTCCTCCACCCCCTCCTCTTCTTCTTCCTCCATGGCCTCTTCCTGTGCTTTGACCTCAGAACCAGCGGTGCTCCGTAGCCGTTCAAGGGGCTACGCAAGTACGCAGGCCAAAAGATGCCATGCGGTGCTTGAGCTGGTGTGCTTGGGGGACAGGAGCCACACTGGGGCAGAGGTTCCGTCAGCTCTGCAGGGGCAGGTTCAGAGGTGGTTGACGCCACGCCAACTTAAGGCAGAAGTGGTGGTTTGTGACAATGGCACCAACCTCCTCTCTGCCCTCCGACAATGACAAATGACCCATGTGCCCTGTTTGGCTCACGTCCTTAACTTGGTGGTGCAGCGGTTCTTGGGCAGGTACCCGGGCTTACAGGATGTCCTGAGGCAGGCCAGGAAATTCTGTGTGCATTTCCGCCGGTCATATAATGCCAGTGCTCGGCTGGCGGACCTCCAAAAGGAGTTTAACCTGCCCAAGAACTGCCTAATCTGTGACATGCCCACCAGGTGGAACTCAACGTTGGCCATGCTGCAGCGGCTGCACACGCAGCAGAGGGCCATCAATGAGTACCTGTGGGACTATGGCACCAGGACAGGGTCAGGGGAGCTTGGTTTTTTTTTTCCCACGCCAGTGGGCCATGATCAGGGATGCATGCACTGTCCTGTCACCATTTGAGGAGGCCACGAGGATGGTGAGCAGTGACAGTGCATGCATCAGTGACACTGTCCCCCTTGTCCACCTGTTGGAGCACACGCTGCGTGGAATAATGGACAGGGCACTTGAGGCAGAACAGAGGCAGGAAGAGGAGGACTTCCTTAACTCTCAAGGCCCCCTTTATCCAGACAGTGTTCCTGCGTGCCCGCCAATCACACAGGAAGAGGACGAGGAGGAGGAGGTGGAGGAAGATTGTGTCAGTATGGAGGTGGAGCCTGGCACTCAGCATCAGCAGCAGTCTTTAAGGGATCAGTCCCAAGAAACACATGGACTTGTACGTGGCTGGGAGGAGGTGGCTGCGGACCATGTCGTCCTTAGTGACCCAGAGGACTCCGGACCGAATGCCTCAGCAAACCTACGCTGCATGGTCTCCCTGATCCTGCAAAGCCTGCGTAAGGATCCTCGTATTCGTGGTATCAAGGAGAAGGACCAATACTGGCTGGCAACCCTCCTTGATCCACGTTACAAGGGTAAGGTTGCGGACCTTATCTTGCCATCGCAGAGGGAGCAGAGGATGAAACATCTTCGTGAGGCCTTGCAGAAAGGTCTGTGCAACGCGTTCCCAGAGACTGGGAGGTTACAAACTCCTGTTTCTGGACAACGTGTTGCTGAGGCTTCGGTCAGTCAAAGAAGGAGCAGTGGAGAAGGTGGCCGTCTGACCGATGCGTTCAGACAATTTTTTGGTCCGCAGCCCCAAGGTATGATCGGTTCCAGCAACCATCGCCAGCGTCTAATTTACATGGTGCAGGAATACCTAGGGGCAAGATCTGACTTGGACACCTTTCCCACCGAAAATCCTCTGGGTTACTAGGTCTTGAGGATGGATCACTGGCCAGAGCTTGCACAGTATGCAATTGAGCTACTGGCCTGTCCTGCATCCAGCGTTCTTTCGGAATGCACATTCAGTGCTGCTGGAGGCTTTGTAACCGATCACAGGGTGCGTCTGTCAACCGACTCGGTCGATCGACTGATCTTCATAAAAATGAATCAGTCTTGGATCACCACCAGCTACCAAACACCTGATGCTGATGTAACCGAATAATTTTTTTTGAAATCTCAGATCCCTTCAAAGACTGCCTATGCTGATGCTGAGTGACTATCCCTGAGTAATTATCCTCTTCCTCCTCAATCATCACGCTGATAGCTTGTAAGAACATTTTTGGTTCTGGGCGCCACCACCAGTGCCTAAGGCACAATTTTTCAGCCCCTGTTTAACAGGAGCGTGTAATTACAATTATTGATGCAATACTTTGCAGCAGGGCTCGTTCCTGCGTTCCAACTAGAGTGTCTGTGAGGGGTTGCAGTGTTGTGGCACCAGCACCAGTGCCTAAGGCCTAATTTTTCAGCCCCTGTTCAAGAGGGGCATGTAATTACAATTCTTGATCTAATATTTCACAGCAGGGCCCATTTCTGCACCCACCAAGAGAGAGTGAGGACTTACAGTGTTGTGACACCAGCACCACCACCACCACCAAAGGCCCAATTTTTCTGCCCCTGTTCATCAGGGGCATGTAATTACAATTCTTGATCTAATATTTCACAGCAGGGCCCTGTGAGGGCTTACAGTGTTGTGGCCACAACAACACCTAAGGCCCAAATTTCTGCTGAGTATATAGGGCAGGCCCCTACTTTCAAACATCTAACTTACAAACGACTCCTACTTGCAAACGGAAGGAGACAACAGGAAGTGAGATGAAATCTACCCCTAGGAAGGGAAATTCTCTCCTGTAAGAGTTAATATGGGAAAAACATTTCTCCTTTCCACTGATGCTTTCCAATCCTTGTTCCACAAAAAAACCCAAATTTAAAAAAAAACATTTGTCATTGGGACAAAAAGTGAGGTGAAATCTTCTGAAGAGGAGGAAAGACAGCAAAACAAATGTCACATAACCCTTCCCTATGTTTTCCAAAAAGCTTAAAAAAGATTTTTTGGCTGGAGCTAAACACGTTAAAAATGTACCCGTTCAAAATTACAAACAGATTCTACTTAACAACAAACCTACAGTCCCTGTCTTGTTTGCACCGCCTGTATACTGCTGTTCAGAGTATATAGGGCCTGGTTTCCCCACACCTTTCCTTATTTTAATTTGGGTGCGGGTTTCCCCTTAATATCCATACAAGACCCAAAGGGCCTGGTAATGGACTGGGGGGTACCCATGCCGTCCATTTTCATCCATATTGCCAGGACCCGACATTACATTAAACCTGCAAGCAGTTTTAAATGAGATTTTTTCCTTTAAAAATGACATTTTGTGCAGGGACTGTTCTAAACACGGGAAACACGCGCCACTTTACAGTCATACTATAGACACACCCCAGGTACGATATTTAAAGGAATATTTCACTTTTTTTTTTTTACTTTAAGCATCATTAAAATTACTGCTCCCGAAAAAACGGCCGTTTTTAAAAGTTTTTTTTGCATTGATACATGTCCCCTGGGGTAGGACCCGGGTCCCCAAACCCTTTTTAGGACAATACCATGCAAATTAGCGTTTAAAATGAGCACTTTTGATTTCGAACGTTCGAGTCCCATAGACGTCAATGGGGTTCTAACGTTCGTGCGAATTTTCAGGCCGTTCGCAGGTTCTGGTGCGAACTGAACCGGGGGGTGTTCGGCTCATCCCTACTCATGAATATAGCCAGCAAAGGGAGTACATACAGAAGTTACAGGAGCTGTAGCCAAACTATATCTATCTAAGGAAGGGTCAGGGTAATTATTGAAATGTCCTATTATAAGAGATGGTTAATACCAAGGAAAATCTCCTATTATAGGTTTCCTTGATTAATACCAAGGAAAATCCATTTTATCAGAAGCAAAGTTCAATAGTTCTTTAACCACTAAGCCACCGCCCACCGTCATATGACGGCTGGACGAGGCTTCTGTTGTTCTGGGCGGGCGTCATATGACGTCCTCGCCCTTCCGAGCAACTAGGGGGCGCGCGCGCGCGCTGCCGGCGGCGCGCGCGCGTGCCCGCTGCGTCGTTCGGGACCCGGTGTGCGTGCCCGGCGGCCGCGATGTCCGCCGGGCACCCGCGATTGCCGGGTAACAGAGCAGGACTGTGGATCTGTGCATGTAAACACAATTCCACGTCCTGTCAGAGAGGAGAGGAGACCGATGGTGTGTCCCTTGTACATAGGGACACCGATCGGTCACCTCCCCCAGTCATTCCCCTCCCCCCACAGTTAGAATCACCTCCTTAGGTCATACATTAACCCCTCGATCGCCCCCTAGTGTTAACCCCTTCCCTGCCAGTCACATTTACACAGTAATCAATGCAATTTTATAGCATTGATCGCTGTATAAATGTGAATGGTCCCAAAAATGTGTCAAAAGTGTCCGATGTGTCCACCGCAATAGCAAAGGGAGTACATACAGAAGTTACAGGAGCTGTAGCCAAACTATATCTATCTAAGGAAGGGTCAGGGTAATTATTGAAATGTCCTATTATAAGAGATGGTTAATACCAAGGAAAATCTCCTATTATAGGTTTCCTTGATTAATACCAAGGAAAATCCATTTTATCAGAAGCAAAGTTCAATAGTTCTTTAACCACTAAGCCACCGCCCACCGTCATATGACGGCTGGACGAGGCTTCTGTTGTTCTGGGCGGGCGTCATATGACGTCCTCGCCCTTCCGAGCAACTAGGGGGCGCGCGCGCGCGCTGCCGGCGGCGCGCGCTGCCGGCGGCGCGCGCGCGTGCCCGCTGCGTCGTTCGGGACCCGGTGTGCGTGCCCGGCGGCCGCGATGTCCGCCGGGCACCCGCGATTGCCGGGTAACAGAGCAGGACTGTGGATCTGTGCATGTAAACACAATTCCACGTCCTGTCAGAGAGGAGAGGAGACCAATGGTGTGTCCCTTGTACATAGGGACACCGATCGGTCACCTCCCCCAGTCAGTCCCCTCCCCCCACAGTTAGAATCACCTCCTTAGGTCATACATTAACCCCTCGATCGCCCCCTAGTGTTAACCCCTTCCCTGCCAGTCACATTTACACAGTAATCAATGCAATTTTATAGCATTGATCGCTGTATAAATGTGAATGGTCCCAAAAATGTGTCAAAAGTGTCCGATGTGTCCACCGCAATATCGCAGTCACAATAAAAATCGCAGATCGCCGCCATTACTAGTAAAAAATAAATAAATAATAAAAATGCTATAAATCTATCCCCTATTTTGTAGACGCTATAACTTTTGCGCAAACCAATTAATATACGCTTATCGCAATTTTTTTTTACCAAAAATATGTAGAAGAATACATAATGGCCTAAACTGAGGAAAAAATTTATTAAAAAAAAAAAAAATTGGATATTTATTATAGCAAAAAGTAAAAAATATTGTGTTTTTTCAAAATTGTCCCTCTTCTTTTGTTTATAGCGCAAAAAGTAAAAACCGCAGAGGTGATCAAATACCACCAAAAGAAAGCTCTATTTGTGGGGAAAAAATTATAAAAATTTCATTAGGGTGCAGTGTAACATGACCGCGCAATTGTCATTCAAAGTGCGGCAGTGCTGAAAACTGAAAAATGGCTTGGGCAGGAAGGGGGTGAAAGTGCCCTGTATTGAGGTGGTTAAGTACCTCTGAGGAATATGGGGGTGATATATATACTGTATACAAACACATATGATTTTCTGTACATTGTACCAAATAAAAAAATATAGCGACTTTAGTATCTGTTTGTACCTGTCTGCAGGAGAAATCAACTTAATTTGCTATCAATAAAGATACACCTCTGGAATATGTAGTATAAGTAGAGTGATATTGCCTACTATATTGTGCACACTTCAAATAGTTTAATTTATGTGTATTTAAATGAGTCTCCTGCAGGCAAATAATAGATGGAGAAAATTGTTTCAATGCAGTGAACATAGCTTGTCTCTTTACTGGGTCACTAAGCCCCCTAAAATTCCAAGGTACTAATACTTGCATTAAAGTTGACATATTACTACAATATCAGATTTTTGAGTCATAGCCCTGGAGTAAATGATATGCCAATGATAGAAATAGATCCCATCTATTATCCATGTTAATATTATCAAACTAATATCTTTTAAAAATTTTTGTAAGGAGATAATTTCTGTATTTGTTTTATTTTCAAAGTGTTTATTGTGTTTTTTACAAATAAAGAAAAATAAGCCTTACAGGACAGTTTCAATCTTATCGTCAGACCAAACGGCCCTGTCACAGGAGAGACAAAGCAGTATCACATAAGGCAACAGAAGAACAGCTGCTCATCTTAAGGTGTTAGAAATCTATCACTAGTTGTTTGTAGTAGGCTAGCAGATAACTCAGAGCTGTGACTGTAGACCTTATAGTTCTGCGGAGATAAGACCTTCATGTCTAGGGAGTCAAATAATCGAGTCATGCTGCCCAGTATTGGAACCCCAGGCTGCAGTGACACCTGGGGATCACGAGAGGGGGTCAGTCACCCGACCCAGGAGGTTCCCAGCACCCCACCCCTTTGGGAACTCTATATGGAAGTGCCCAGCCCTCCCTAGGTGTTATGCCCACCCCCCTTCCAGTCCAGCGGTGGGCTGACTGGGTTACATAGCCTATTCGTCGCAGCATTTTGTTTAATGTGTTTCTGATCAAGGAGGTAGTCAGGATCTACAGCTGCTGGAGTAAACATAACCTGCTGGCCTGCTTAAATCTTTTTCTGCTTCCCCCATAGGGGGTGTAAGTACCCCTGCTTGTATAGACAAGAGAGTGGGAACAGGGTGTCCCAGACAGAGAAAGTAAAGGAAGGGAGAGGAGAGATAAAGGGTAGAATTCCAGGTTCGTCCAGAGCTCAGGGTGGTATACCCGAGCAGAGGGAGATATTACAATAAGAGGCCCAGGGTTCCCAGGTAGCTTTGAACTTTCCTATTCTATCGTGCAATTTTGCTACTATGTTTTCTTGTGCCACTATCCAATATACTTTCCTCTTAACTCCTCTGAAAGTTACAGTAGGTGTTTTCCATGCCCTTGCTAGTGCTATCTTGGCTCTTAGAAGGATAAAGAATGTTAGAGCTTGTAAATGTTTGGGGTATCTCAGGAATGGGGTGGTTCAGAAGGGCACTGGTGGGGCTGGAGTTATAGTGGCATCTGTTATATTCCAAATGGTGTGAAAGACCTTTTTCCAAAATGATCTAATGCGGAGACAAGTCCACCAGATATGGAACATTGTGACCTCTAGATCACATCCTCGAAAGCATAAGGGCAAAACCCCTGGTTAGATCAATGCCAACCTAGAGGGGACATAGTACCACCTAGTCAGGATTTTGAGGTTAGCTTATATCAGGGAGATATTGAGAATACCTTTGTAGGAGTGTTGAAATGTGTGATACCAGACTGCTGGTGTCCAGGAGCATCCCGTGTCCACCTCCCAGGCCCGAGCATATGCTGGAATGACGTCTTTACAGGCCCGAGCATATGCTGGAATGACATCTTTACCAGCCAGAGTGGAATATATCAGCGAGATTCCCCCCCTCTGATCCATGGTGTTTGAGCACCAATGCTCGGATGAGGTGATTGTAGGGGATTCAATCCTGTCGGTCCAAATGGAGTTAAGGAAATTAGCAATTTGGGAGAAGCAGAACATTTCTGAATGTGGCATCCCTAATGTCTTTCTACATTGTTTCAAAGTGAGGGGGCCCACTGGGGTGAGAAAGTGGCCAAAGCGATATAGGCCTTTGTTAGTCCACCAGTCGTGGGCTTTGATATTTAGGCCTGGGGGAAATTACGGGTTGTGGAAGATATGCAACAGGGGCTTCAGGGGTGAGATCAGCGAGTGGTGTGTATGTAGTGTGGAGCACAGTGCCACCGAGTGGAAGAGAGTATGAGACATTATAGCCGGTCTGGATTTTATATCTCTCCAGAGGAGGTGATCTATGGTATTTAAGGGGATAGCTTGCCTTTCCATGGAGAGCCAGTCGGGCTTAGGGCCCCTAGAGTAGACTGTGGAGTTGGGCAGCTTGGTAGTACCACCACAAATTCGGAAGTCCTACGCCCCCCTGTGATTTTGTCCTGTGTAGTATCTCTTTGGAGCATCTGTAGCCTTTGCTTCCTCAGACAAACTTCACTAGGGGACTGAAAATTACAAATGTATTGCTTCTTTATAGGGATCGGGAGAGAGCGGAAAAAGTATACCATTCGCAGGAGAAGGGTCGTTTTTACCGCGTTAACTTTGCCTAGCCTGGATAGACCACATTTCAACCACCTCTCCAGGTCTTCCCTACACTTATGTACCATAGGGGGGTAATTTGCATGAAAGTGCTTGCTTATGTCAGGAGTAAGTCTAATGCCCAAGTACGGGATTGCGTCTGTTGCCCAAGAGAAGGCGAAGTTATGTATTAGTTGGGTGTGCAAATCTGGGGGGGACTGAGACGTTTAGGACTATTGGTTTAGTCAAGTTGACCTGCAGTCCCAAGACTTGACCAAATTCCCGTAGGATTTTGTAAACCGTAGGGGTGGCTGTCAGTGGGGAGGTAATAAATAGGAGTAAGTCATCTGCATATAATGCGCACTTGTGTTCCTGCTCCCCACAGGTAACCCCCTTGATGTCGGCATTGGTCCGGATCACGATGACCAGAGTTTCAATGGCCATCGCGAAGAGGAGAGAGGAGGGGGAGAGCGAGCAGCCCTGTCTAGTACCTCTGCCGATGGTGAAGGTGTCAGATTATCTGCCCATCAAGCACACTTGTGCATTCGGGGATGAGTACAGTGAGTGGATTATGCCCAGGAAGTTTGGGCTGAAACCCCACCTTCCAAGAATTTCGTAAAGGTATGGCTAGGCTACCAAGTCAAATGCCTTATGAAGGTCTATTGAGAGAAGGAAACCCTTTTGAGAGGGGCCTCCATCCCATTGTGATTTGAGTAAGGAGATAATATCCACCATTCTCTGGATCTGATCTGGTCCTTGTCTTCCAGGGATGAAGCCCACCTGATCTCTGTGAAACTCGCTACCCTGTTAGCAAGAATCTTTGTCATTATTTGTATATCACTATTGATGAGTGAGATTGGACGGTAGTTACCAACCTTGCTCGTATCCTTTCCTAGTTTAGGGATGACTGAAATGTATGCTGAGTTGAGATCATTCCCTAGAGGGGGCTCCATCCCTGAGGGAGTTGAAGAACCGCGTCAGGTATGGGGTTAGGCAGGGGCCAAATTTTTTGTAGTATTCTGTGGAGAAGCCATCAAGGCCAGGCGAAGAGCCCAGTTTGAGGGAGTTGATGGTGTCTAAAACCTCCTCGGGTGCAAATGGGTTCTCCAACAGTTCTTTGTGGTCTCTGGTTATCGAAGCTAAAGGGTTGTCAAGGAAGGTATTCTTGAGTGTTTGGGGAGTTGATTTTATAAAGGTCTGAGTAAAACTGTAAGAAAGTGTCCATTATTTTGGTCGGGTTCTGGGTCAGGTCCCCGGAGGAGGATCAAATTTTGAGGAAGGTCAATGTGCGTTGTTTGGGACTCAGTTTGGTGGCGAGTCTGGAGCCAATTCTGTCTTTTTGGGAGTAAAATTTAGCCCCAGTCCATCTAAAGCAGGGGTCCTCAAACTTTTTAGACAGGGGGCCAGTTCACGGTCCCTCAGACTGTTGGGGGGCCGCACTAGGGGGTGGACAGGGGGACAGTGGGGTGGACAGAGGGACAGAGGGGGGGGCAGTGGGGTGGACAGGGGGAAAGAGGGGTGGACAGGGGGACAGTGGGATTGACAGGGGGACAGTGGGGTGGACAGGGGGACAGTGGGGTGGACAGGGGGACAGTGGGGTGGACAGGGGGACAGTGGGGTGGACAGAGGGATGGACAGTGGGACAGAGGGGGGGACAGTGGGGTGGACAGGGGGACAGGGGGACAGTGGGGTGGACATGGGGACAGTGGGATGGACAGGGGGACAGTGAGATGGACAGGGGGACAGTGATATGGACAGGGGGACAGTGAGATGGACAGGGGGACAGTGGGGTGGACAGTGGGGTGGACAGGGGGACAGAGGGGTGGACAGGGGGACAAAGGGGTGGACAGAGGGGTGGACAGGGGGACAGAGGGGGGGACAAGGGGACAGAGGGGGGGACAAGGGGACAGTGGGGTGGACAGGGGGACAGTGGGATGGACAGGGGGACAGTGGGGTGGACAGGGGGACAGTGGGGTGGACAGGGGGACAGTGGGGTGGACAGGGGGACAGAGGGGTGGACAGGGGGACAGAGGGGGGGACAGGGGGACAGAGGGGTGGACAGGGGGACAGTGGGGTGGACAGGGGGACAGTGGGGAGGACAGGGGGACAGAGGGGTGGACAGGGGGACAGTGGGGTGGACAAGGGGACAGTGGGGTGGACAGGGGGACAGTGGGGTGGACAGGGGGACAGAGGGTGGACAGGGGGACAGAGAGGTGGACAGGGGGACAGTGGGGTGGACAGGGGGACAGAGGGGTGGACAGGGGGACAGAGGGGTGGACAGGGGGACAGAGGGGTGGACAGGGGGACAGTGGGGTGGACAGGGGGATAGAGGGGTGGACAGGGGGACAGAGGGGTGGACAGGGGGACAGTGGGACAGTGGGGTCCTCACTTGTTCGTAGGCTGTTGCTTGAAGCCTCCGCTCTCTCTGTCACTCTTCGCGCCTCCTGTCTCACTCTCCGTGCGGGACTGTGCTGGGAACTACACTTCCCAGCATGCAGCGCTGCACATGGAGCCCTCCATTACTGGTGTGGGGGAGGCGGCTTGAGCAGAGCGGAGCGGATATGCTCCCTGCCGAAGCCGAGCCGACCTGGCCCCGGCCCGAGCCTGGATTGTCGGGAATCCGGCCCTGGGTGGATTGGGCCGGATAAATGTCCTCGGCGGGCCGCATGTGGCCCGCGGGCCGTAGTTTGAGGACCCCTGATCTAAAGTGTTTCTCTGCAGCTGTTGTGAGGGATAAATTGAGGTGTGTACGAGCTGTGTCTAGCTGAGCTAGCGTTTGGGGTGTAGATGTGTGCTTGTGAGCTTTAGCTAGTGATTGGTATTCCTCTGTTCGCTTCTGTATATCTGCCCTGTGCTCTTTCTTAATTTTAGAGGAGAGCTGGATGAGCTTTCCCCTGAGGACCGTTTTGTGAGCTGTCCATAAGATCAATGGGGGTACCTCGTTGTTGTCGTTTTCAAGGAAGTACTCCTTAACTAGGGTGCACTGTATTGGGTCACTCAAGAGGGCCTCATTGAGACGCCATCTGAAGCATCCTGTGGATCCTGATGACCGTTGAGTAACGAGGGTGAAGATAGAGTGGTCTGAGAGAAGGGTATCGATAATTTTAGACCCCACGATTAGTGGGATCGTTGTGGAGTGTGTGAAGATGTGGTCTATCCTGCCAAAGGAATTGTGGGGTGCTGAAAAATGAGTGTAGTCTTTTGCATATAGGGGTTGACCTCTCTCCAAATATCCACAAGCCCTGCCGAATGTAGCTGGTGTGCGATTTTCATGCTCTGTTTTGAAGGGCATTTGGGTTTTGGTTTCCCTCCCACCGTTTTGTCCAGAGAGAAGTCAAAAGTGGTATTGAAGTCTCCTCCAATGAATACCGTTCCCTTGTAATGTTTTGGTAGTTTGTGCAGTAATGAGTCAAAAAATTTCCCTTGGCCCTTATTGGGGGTGTAGTAAGAAATAAATGTGTATGCCTCCCCATCAATGGTACCTGAGACTAATAAGTAGCGACCTAATGGGTCTGAGACAACCTCCGGTTAAGAAAGGTTAATGTGTCTGGCGAAGCATATGGCCACTCCTTTTGTTTTCGGCGGATGCAATATAAAATTGTGGGTAGCGCTGATGTAGAAAAGTGGATTTATATGTAGCCAGAAAGTGGGTTTCCTGTAGTAGTAGGATATCGGCGGGCATGGTATGGTATAGTTGGAATAGCTTCTGTCGTTTAATAGGGGAGTTGAGTCCCTGGGTGTTGTGTGTGACAATTTTGAAAGTGGGGGTTGGGTGGTTTGTGTTAGCCATGGATCAGAGATGAAGGAATCGCTGAAATGGTGCGTGACCTACCTCCTCCCGGTGGAGAGTATGAGTGGTGAATCCATTCCGTCAGTGAAGCTGAAGCTCGGGACCTAGAGTGGAGAGACTGGATGCACCTGGAGAACCTGGAATAAGTCAGCGGGAAGGCAGAGAAGTAGGAAGGGAGGGGAGTGGAAAAAGAGAAGGAGATTAGATAAGTAAAATCAAACATCTTATAATATTTGCTCAGAAAATAAAGAAAAAGGGGGCCCCCTGGCCCCCTCCAGCTCCGGGGTAGGAACAGGCCTGCCATTGCCCACCCCCTAACCTGAGAGATTTGGAGTACTCTGGATCATGGACTCTGAAGTGTCCCCTGGAGGCAAACTAGATGCATACGGAGACTGGTGGAGGTGCACTCGGTCCACCACGGTCCCACCACTAAAAAAAAAAGACAAAAAAAATTAACATTGTAGAATTAACAGAATGCCCCTAAAATGGTTATAACTGGAATCATAACTTCACACTAGGTTCTCCCTCCCGGGCCCAGCTCCCCCAAGCCCCCCAAACTAACGGGGGAGCTCGTGTGATACCCGGCCCAGGAAGGGGAGTAAATAAACCTTTAAGCCCGTTGCGGTGCATGCTTCCCCTATTTGTGTGGTTAGGACCTCCTCCTCCTAAGGTGCATACGGGCCAGGAGGAAGCACTCTCAACCTAGGGGAGGATGATAACTTCACGAGAACTCTAGCAGACAAGTAAAACTTTGTGGGTGAGAGGAACTTGTGTAACAGGGGAGTCACGAATGCTGTGAATGAATAGAGGTCCAATGATCAACTGGGTCTAACGTAGGGGCCAAGTGTACATTCTCTTCCTCCCCGTCCTGAGCCCAGGCCTGGGGTTGCCCTACTTCCCTAAACTATACATAACTGTGAGGGAGAGGGGATTAAACACCTTTAGGGCTAGCAATCCGGGGAGGTAAGTCCTGTGGGAAAAACCTCAAGAGAGCTCTTTGGACCTCTTGGAGAGGGGGCTTGCCGGCGGTGGTCTCTTCGTTGACGAGGAGGATCCCTTGCTGGTAGGTATGGTAGGTGGTAGGTATGGGGGGAAGCTCCTGGGAGAGCAGGTCAACATGTAGCAGTAGACGTTCCCCCTCTGCAAAAGAAGAGAAGCCATAGCCTTTGTTTTGGTACGAAAAATTCAGGCGGAGCGGGAAGTACCATCTGTAGGTGATCTCCTTTAGAATCAGGATTTGAAGTAGCGATTTAAGCAATCTTCATTTCTGCACTGTGTAGGGGGAGAGGTCAGCAAATATCTGAACTTTGCGTCCATGTATGTTGAGGGTGTCAGATCCTCTGGATTTCCTCATCACATCCTCCTTTACTGAATAAATAGGGTTTAACTATAAATGTCCCTGGGGAGCCTGTCTGGGCGGAGGGGATGTAAGGCTCTATGCGCTCTGTCGAGTTCCAGGCGGTGTTCAGCAATGTCAGGGATGAGTCCTTTAATAAGTGATTTAACAGCTGAATGGGCCTCCTTCTCTGATTCGGGGAGCCCTCTTATCCTAAAGTTGTATCGTCTCGACCTGTTCTCAAGGTCGTCGAGCTTTGAGAGTGCAGTCTCCAGTTGTTCTTGCATATCTTGAGGCCTGGCTGAATTTTGATTCATCCTGGCCACAGATTGGTCTGCTTTCTTCTCGATCACTTCAATCCTCATTCCTAATTGCTGCAAATCTGTATGGATGGATGAAGTAATCTGTGCAGCATTCAGTGCCAGGCTCCTAGATAGCATCTGTGAAAAAGCTTGCATCATGAAAGGGAAGTCAGTGGGGGCAGGGGTGACATCACAGGCTTCACCATTACAGAGAAGCAGGCCTGTATTAGGGTCCAGCATAGGGGTTGTGGGGAGCCCTGTCCCCGTTCTTCCCAGCAGGGATTCGGTAGAGGTAGGTGAGGGAGCTAAGCACAGTGGGGAATGTGCGGTACCTGGGGAGGATGGAGGGGCCGGGTCCTGGTCTGCAATGGAGCCCTCTGTCTCTCCCTCTGTGAATCCTCCTTGTGGTGCGGCCGCCATTTTGGTGTAGCTGAGCGGGCCGGTAGCGGCGGTCATCTGGTGGGCGAGGCTTCTTTTATCCGTACCGAGGACATGCATGCGTTCCCGGAGGGTTCCCCTGCTATATCGTCCCTGTGTGGTGGACCGGGGGGCGTTCTGTAAGCTGCAGTGGCTGATTATGGGGCCATGGTGGCGTGGAGCTGTAGATGATCACGGCCATCTTGGGAGCTGCCACGCATGCACCTCCTTCTGTATTTATTTTAATCATCTGGTGAGCGCATATAAAAAAAAAGAAAACTGCAAAAAAGAAAGAAAAAAAATTCCCAAAACGTGCAAATCCCATATAAACCCCTGAAAGGCTGCCATCCCCCTCAATAGCAACCTCCCAAAGGGTCTTACATGAAAAAAAAAAACATCACAGTGTACACAAAATAAATTTTTTCCAATACTTAGAATGAGATTTTGAAAGCTAATAAAAAAAAAAGAAAACTCCCAAAAACTAACATATACCTAAATATATTCCTACAAATACACAATACAAACATTTGCATCTAAACAGTTCCATTCCATGTCCATTCCGTGGAAAATAAACACCTCCCTATGATGTCAAATGAGAGAAAAAAAATCATAATGTTATCTATTTCTATTTTACAACAGCTCTTTCTAAAGCTCATACCTGACCTCACTCCTCGTGACCTCCTGGATAAAGCTCATGGAATTCCCAAAACTGGCATACCTCCCTGACACCATAGCACGAAATGTCTTAGTGAGGATACATTTTTATCACATCAAAGAGTGCCCTCTCAGAGCTGCTAGAACCACCAGCACAATCACTTCCAGCACAATATGCAGGAGTTGCTCTTTTTCAAGACCTCTCTGCAGCCACATCTCAGAGAAGAAAGGAATTTACACCCATCACCACTGTTCTGCGGGAGCATAACATCATTTACCACTGGGGCTTCCCCACTAAGCTCTTGGTTACCCACCAAACCCAACAGGTTGCCATCATGTCCCCAAAGAAGGGCTTCAAACAGCTCCACAACTGGGGCTTGACATCTCCATCTAATGAATAACGCAAACGTATGACCTCCAACTCCAGACCAGACTGATAGGTCCTAATCTTCAAATGACCCAGATCATTGGTCCTGCTCCCTATCTTTATGTTAAGCCATATTTCCAGGGACACGGTACTTAATTGTCACCAATCACCCGGGAAGTGGAGCACAGTAGCCTTCTATTTTTTTTTCTCTTGCCTTTCTCATCAGGGATTTTGATGTTCTTTTTTTTCTTCTATCGGCTTTGTGCGCACACCTAAGTTACCCACTGTGCTATGCACATTACTTCTATTGTTGTCAGCTTATTGTTAACCATTGATAATTTCCAGTAATATTCCTGCCATTTTCTTTTATTGCTCTGCACATCTTAATCATTCAGGTATCACCCTTGTCTTCCTTTGCGCTAATAAATAAAAAATAATATACTGTACAATCCCATGTACACAATCCTATACCCACAGTTGATCCAGAGGAAGGCAAAAAACCCCAGCAAAGCATAATCCAATTTGCTACAGCACGGGAAAAAATTCCTTCCTGATCCCAGCAGAGGCAATCAGATTTTCCATGGATCAACCCTACCTATAAATGTCAGTACTCAATTATATTATGTACATTTAGGAAAGTATCCAGGCCTTTCTTAAAGCAATCTACTTAGCTGGCCAGAACCACCTCTGGAGAGAGACTATTATGCCGCGTACACACGGTCGTACTTTTCGTCTACAAAAGTCAGACAGCCTGTCCGACAGACTTCCGGCAGACTTTCGGTGGACTTGCGGCGGACTTGCGGCCTACTTTCTAACGAACGGACTTGCCTACACACGACCACACAAAAGTCGGTCGGATTCGTACGTGATGACGTACACCGGACTAAAATAAGGAAGTTCATAGCCAGTAGCCAATAGGTGCCCTAGCGTGGCTTTTTGTCCGTCGGACTAGCACACAGACGAGCGGATTTCGGGGTCCGTCGTAGTTACGAAGTAAAGTTTTGAAGCATGTTTCAAATCTAAAGTACGTCGGATTTGAGGCTAAAAAAGTACGTTGAAAGTCCGGAGAAGCCCACACACGATCGGATTACCAGCCAGCTTTAGTCCGTCAGCGTCCGTTGGACTTTTGTAGACGAAAAGTACGACCGTGTGTACGCGGCATTACACATTTTCACAGCTCTTATGCCCCGTACACACGGTCGGATTTTCCGATGGAAAATGTGTGATAGGACCTTGTTGTCGGAAATTCCGACCGTGTGTGGGCTCCATCACACATTTTCCATCGGATTTTCCAACACACAAAGTTTTAGAGCAGGCTATAAAATTTTCCGAGAACAAAATCCGTTGTCGGAAATTCCGTGTGTACACAAATCCGACGCACAAAGTGCCATGCATGCTCAGAATAAATAAAGAGATGAAAGCTATTGGCTACTGCCCCGTTTATACTCCCGATGTACGTGTTTTACGTCACCACATTCAGAATGATCGAAATTTTCCGACAGCTTTGTGCGACTGTGTGTATGCAAGACAAGTTTGAGCCAACATCCGTCGGAAAAAATCCATGGATTTTGTTGTTGGAATGTCCAATCAATGTCCGACCGTGTGTACGGGGCATTACTGTGATGAAACCTTTCCGTATTTGGTGATGAAATCTCTTTTCCTCTAGGCGTAAAGCGTGCCCCTTGTGTTGACCGTAAAGTGAATGACGCAACACCAAGTTCACTATATGGACCCCTTATACATTTGTACATGTTGATCATATCCCCTCTTAATCCCCTCTTCTCAAGAGAGAATAAATTCAGTTCCTCTAATCTATCCTCATAGCTGAGTTCCTCCATTCCTCTTATAAGTTTGGTGGCCCTTCTCTGCACTTTATCCAGTTCCCTGATATCCTTTTTGATAACTGGTGGCCAAAACTGAACTGCATATTCCAGATGAGGTCTCACTAATGATTTGTACAGGGGCAAAATGATATCTCTCTCTCTGGAGTCCATACCTCTCTTAATATAAGAAAGTATTTTGCTCGCTTTGGAAACCACAGCTTGGCATTGCATGCTATTATTGAGCTTATGACCTACCAAAACCCCCAGATCCTTTTCCACTATAGATCCCCCCAGTTGTACTCCCCTAGTATGTATGATGCATACATATTCTTAGCCCCCAAGTGCATAACTTTACATGTATCTACATCAAACCTCATCTGCCACATAGTCGCCAAATTAAACAGTGCATTGAGGTCGACTTGTAAGTTGGAGACATCCTGTAAGGATGTTATACCACTGTATAGTTTGATGTCATCTGCAAAGACTGAAATGGTATTTTTAATCCCAGACCCTATATCATTTATAAAGCTATTAAAAAGTAAGGGTCCCAACACTGAACCTTGGAGTACACCACTGATAACCTTAGACCATTCAGAGTAAGAGTCATTAACCACTACTCTCTGAATTTGGTCTTTTAGCCAGTTTTCTATCCATTTACAAACCAATCTTTCCAAGCCTGTGGACTTTACCCTACACATTAGCCATGTGTGGGGAACTGTATCAAACGCTTTTGCAAAATCCAAGTAAACCACGTCCACAGCCACCCCTCTGTCCAAGGTTTTACTTACCTCTTCATAAAAGGAAATCAGATTTGTTTGATAACTTCTGTCTTTCATGAATCCATGCTGTCTGTTGCTTAAAATATTTATTTCCAGCAAAAACTTGTCTATGTGGTCTTTTATTAAACTCTCCAGTATCTTCGCAACTATAGAAGTTAAACTAACAGGTCTATAGTTACTTGGTAATTACTTTGTTCCCTTTTTAAATATACAATGTGTAGCGTCCCCTCTCTGTTCCCTGTCACCGCCGCCAGAAACAAAAACAAATGTCATTACACATTAACATGAAGGGGCTTAACAGTCCTTTCAAATGTTCCAGACTATAGAAAGAGGCCCTCTCCCAGAAGACTGACATCATTTTGCATTAAAAAAAAACTAATTTTATGCAAGAGAAGGCACCCTTCTGTCAACATAAGATGTTTCACAACACATTGTTTGTCAATGCCCCCAAAAAGGTCAGGGGCGTGATGATTGCCATATGCAACTCCTTTCCTTCCAGCTTAAACATGTGGAAGTGGACCCAATAGGCAGATACATCATCCTAGATGCTTTATTTGATGATTCACCTTTAGTCCTTGTCATTATTTATGCACCCAATAATCATCAGAAATTATTTTACAGATCTGTATAAAAATTCCTTATATGCATACTTCCCATGGGCAGAGAGTAAGCAACCCTAGAGACATTGCAAATTGCCTCAGCAAATTCTATGCCAAATTATACAATTTAAACCAGTCCTGTACAGAGCCCTCGCCAGACTCTGCATAAATTGCAAAATTTTTAGATCAGCTGAACTTGCCCACTCTGTCCTCTACTCAACTCAACAAGCTCAATACCCCAATCACACCAGCAGAATTATCAAAAGCTATCCAATCTCTGCCCCTCCAAAAAGCCCTTGGTCCAGATAGATTCTGCAAAGAACATTTCAAAACATTTGCAGACATTTCCCCCCCCCCTCCTTAAATATTTCAATCAGATAACGACCACTGGAGATATCCCAAAAGAATATCTCAAAGCACTTATTTCACTATACCAAAACCGGGCAAACACTTAGATGCTAACTTTAGGTCTATTTCCCTTAAAATATATGCAAAAAAACTTGCCTCTCATATCTCTAAGTTTATCCCCACACTGGTCCACTGGTCCACTCTGATCAGGTGGAATTCTTCCCACGTAGACAATCCTCAGATGGTACCAGAAGATTTATAGACGTACTGTAATTCAATGGGCAGAACACCAAAGAATGCCTTCTCTGCTCCTGTCTCTCGATGCAGAGAAAACATTCAACAGGGTACACTGGTTCTATCTTAGAGCTGTGCTCCAAACATTGGGCCTTTCCGATATTATACTCACCGCTGTACTCGCCCTTTACTCCCACCCTTCAGCAAAAGTATTTTCCTCAGGCATACTGTCCAATCCATTTAACATTACCAATGGAACACGTCAGAGCTGTCCCCTCTCCCCCACTAATATTTGCCCTTGTCATGGAACCCCTTGCAGAAACCATACGGGTACACTCATTAATTTCGGGACTCCAGATCGGGCTCTATTCGGATGATGTGATTGTGGCAATCTCTCCTGAACTCCTGAAGCTTTTTGGTCAAACCTTTCTATACAAAGTTAACTGTACTAAGTCCTGCATGCTTGGAACTTGCCTAGACCATAACAGCCACAAAATCCCCTCAAGTTCCTTGCCCTTTCCCATGGGCCCCAGCTTCCTCTCTCAAATACATAGGGATACAACTGGTTGTTCCTTCTAGTAACTTGTTAAGCCTACATTATGAAACTTTGCTCAAGAAACTACATGTCCTTTCCAATGACTTACTGTATGCTCCATCCGTGCCTCATGGGCAAGCAAAATAGCTTTAACAAAAATGTTCCTACTGCCCCATGTTTTATACTTTTTCACCTCCCTTCCAATTGCCATCCTTTCATCCCAACTCACCACTAGAGTTGGGCGAATGATTTGGCCTGAGCATGAGTTTGGCCAAACATTAGCTGTTTCCCCGTTTGGGGAACACCCAAATTTGCAGGATGTTCGCCCGGCCGGATGCTCTGCAATGCACTGTGCAATGCACAGTACAAAGCTTTTCCCAATCATTGTGCAGTAAAAGCTGGTTGTTAAGGAGCTGGCCGCGGCATCCTCAACAACCAATGAGTCATCAACTGTCAATGGGCTTCCTCGCTGACAACTGAATAATGAAAAAAAAAATTGCTGGTAAAAAAAAACAAAAAAACGGCATGCCCCCCCAGCCAAATCCATACCAGACCCTTAACCCGAGCATGCAGCCCAGCAGGTCACATCAATCACACCACCTGCACACCAATCACATCAATCACACCGCCTGCCATACCCGAAAAAAAAATGCTCCCTTCATCCATAAAGGCTGACCGCCTTCTGCCTCCTCCGCTGGGTTTACATCAGGGGAATTTTTTTATTTTTTATATAAAGTAATTGTTAAAAACGTAAATCTCCCTGTTTTTATTACTTTTTGATGCTTTTTTGGTGAATAAGCAGGGGTACTATGAACCCCATACTCATTCAGATCTGGGGGCCCCCCTATTAAAGGAGGCTTTCAGATTCTGATAAGCCCCCTGCCCACATACCCCCACAACCACGGTTGTGAGGATGAGACTCTTGACCCCATTAACATGGGGACAGGGTGCTTTGGGGTTGGGGGGCAGAGCCCCCCCTCTGCTCCAAAGCACCCACCCCCCCATGTTGAGGGCATGTGGCCTGGTATGGTACAGGAGGGGGGGCGCTCGCACATCGCCCCCTTTCCTGACCTGCCAGGCTGCATGCTCGGATAAGGGTTTGGTATGGGTTTGGGGGAGGGCCATACCATTTTTTTCTTTATTTTTTTTAATAGTCGGGTGTCGGCAATTACAAACATGAATAAATTTAAGTTGACTTGTTTTTTTTTCTTTAGAAATGTAATTTTTGCTGCCACTTTGCAGGCAGACTAAGGGGACCCCAGGCACAATATATTCAAATAAATTTTTCATTTTTATTGATGCACTTTAAGCATCATTAAAATCACAGCTCTTAAAAAAACAATACTTTTTTTTAAAAATGTTTGCACTGATACATGCATGTCCCCCAGTTCAATACCCGGACCCCCATACCCCTTTTATGGCCAATTACTTGCATATAAGCCTTCAAAATGGGCACTTTAGATTTTTCCTGTTCGGCTCTCATAGAATTCAATGGGGTTTGCCATTCGGGTTAGCACTTTTCGCCTGTTTGGGAATTCTTCTGTGAACCGAACAGGGGGTGTTCAGCCCATCTCTACTTACCACTCTCCATTGAATTTTGAACACATTTATCTGGGAAACTAAACACCCTAGAGTACAACAATCCATTCTATGCACTCCAGCTTTAGAAGCAGGAATGGGCTCACCAGTTTTTAAGTCACAATTCAAAGCCACTTTATTGACAGAAGCCAATCATTGGTAGTCATCTGTTTCACGTCCTGTATTGGCACAAATTAAAGAAGCATCCTTACACTGCCCCGCCAAACATCTTCTGGCCACAATATGGGTAAAATTCCATCCGCCCCTCTCTTTCCTCACTACAGTCACTGCCATCATAAAAGTCTGGAGGGCTATCCAACATCAAGCAAGATGCATATTGAAGCAGACACTAACACACCTACCACTTTCCACTATAGAACAGATCTGTGAGGACCTTTCCATCTCCAAGTGGACATCTGCAGGTATTGACACCATCGAAGACATCATTAATCAAAGACATCATTAACAAAGACGGAATACATGCAGTACCTTTCAGGATCGGAACACCAAATACAAAATTGCCCATCTGGACTTTTTTAAGTATCTCCACATAAGACATGCTATGAACACGGTCCTATGGTCGGATTCCTCATTGACATCAGCCATTACTCAGACCTATGAAAGTACACTCTCAACCCACACAAGAATTTCACATTTCTACCAGATTCTGATCTCTCCATCTAATCCACAAAAGTTACCAACAATGAGGAAATGGGGATACTCTCTCAACTTCTCAGCAGATGTAATATCTTGGCATTCAGCCACTCGCATCATCCTTAAATTCTCAAGATGCCTATCATATTGGGAATCAGCACAAAAGCTGCTGCACCTTTGGTACCTGACCCCAGTGAAACTCTCACACATTTTTCCTTCCCACCCCTCTGCTTGCTGGAGACAATGTGGTAGCATCCTAGATAGCAAGAATAACTTGCTACAAATTTGTGGCATTGTTGAATTGTTAGACTGTTAACTTTCTGCACATTTTCACTGGCAAGTTGTACACTTGCAGAGCACTTAAAGCACAAATTCTAGTTGGCACTTTTCCAATTTTTAGAAAATTTGCGTGGCAAGACTCTAGCAAGAGCAAAGTTGCAGTGGTAGGTCTACAGCAAGATCTCTGCAAGTCTACAGCATGAAAATTCAGCCACAGTGACCCCTGCGGTGGGATGACTATTGCACAGCATAACTAAAGCAGAACTTGCAGCAGACTTGCAGAATGTTTGCAAAGAAAGTTGATCTGAAGCCATGCAATGATGCAACAAACTTGTGAAGCCTGGCAAGTCTAGCAATAGCTTAGCAAGTAATTTTCAAACTTGCATGAAAATTGCTTGCTGTTTGGGATTGGATCATTCACCCACATATGGCAGACTTGCCCAATTCTTTCACTCTTCTAGAAAGATGTACAAGTGTTTATAAAAAGTGTTATGCCGCGTACACACGGTCGGACTTTTCAGCTACAAAAGTCCGACAGCCTGTCCGACATACTTCCGGCGTACTTTCGGCGGACTTGCGGCAGACTTTCTAACGAACGGACTTGCCTACACACGACCACACAAAAGTTCGACAGCCTAGTACGCGGTGACGTACACCAAGTCCGGCGAGACTATAAAACGGAAGTTCAATAGCCCGTACGACACCCTTTGGGCTCCTTCTGCTAATCTCGTGTTTATCTCGTGTTAGTAGAAGTTTGGTGAGAGACGATTTGCGCTTGTGAGACTCATATTTTTCAGTTCGTTTTAACTGTTGTTCAGTCTGTGCTTGTGAGGTTTGTATCTGCTTTTTAGTGCGTTTGGTCAGTTGGCATTGAGAAATCTTTGTTTTATTGTCCGCTCGTTCCTGATTTTCAGGTCGCTCTTCACAGGCCTTGCTGTTCTTCAGTGCGTTCTGTTTAGTGCGTTCTGACCAGCCGACCGTTTTGTAACCATGTTACCTGTACGTACTCGTCGTCGAGCTCGTGCATTGTATGTGTTTGGTGCTGTAGTTTATTCTTCAGACCAAGACCAGTCCATGAACAGGGCGAGGAGGAGTTCATGGACCAAGAATTGGTTGCTCCAGCGTGACCAGTTCTGTCACATGCCATTGCTCCGTGAGATCCGTGAGAATAATCCTGAGGATTTCAGGAACTTTCTCCGGATGACGGACCCCGTTTTTGACCGTTTGTTGGCTTTGCTGACCCCCTATATCAGCAGGCAGGATACCTGCATGAGGCAAGCCATCACTCCGGAGCAGAGGCTAGTTGCCACGTTGCGGTACTTGGCGACAGGGAGAAGCCTGCAGGACCTCAAGTTCTCGACAGGCATCTCCCCCCAGGCTCTGGGGATCATTATCCCAGAGACCTGTTCTGCCATCATACAGGTCCTGCAGAAGGACTATATTAAGGTAAGATATTTTTCTTTGATTAGCATCACATGTTCTTTTATGTAATCTTTGATAATGTAATGTATTTCTTGCTTCAAACACTACTTACCATCATTGCAATATAGTGTGAATGTCCCCTTTTTATCCTCACACATGCTGGATTTTTTTCCTGTTCTTTTTTGTCATGCATGTATATTTTCCTTCAATAACCTCCCCAGCATGCAATGATGGGAACATATCCACCTAGTCTACTCATTTTGAATGTATTTTGTTTGAGTGTATTTAGTGTGCTGCTAATTAGCAATTAGCTAGATTTCCCAACCCCCCACCTAAACTCACTCCAAATAGTGTGCTGCTAATTAGCAATTAGCTAGATTTCCCAACCCCCCACCCCCCACCTAAACTCACTCCAAATAGTGTGCTGCTAATTAGCAATTAGCTAGATTTCCCAACCCCCCACCTAAACTCACTCCAAATAGTGTGCTGCTAATTAGCAATTAGCTAGATTTCCCAACCCCCCACCCCCCACCTAAACTCACTCCAAATAGTGTGCTGCTAATTAGCAATTAGCTTGATTTCCCAACCCCCCACCTAAACTCACTCCAAATAGTGTGCTGCTAATTAGCAATTAGCTTGATTTCCCAACCCCCCACCCCCCACCTAAACTCACTCCAAATAGTGTGCTGCTAATTAGCAATTAGCTTGATTTCCCAACCCCCCACCCCCCACCTAAACTCACTCCAAATAGTGTGCTGCTAATTAGCAATTAGCTTGATTTCCCAACCCCCCACCCCCCACCTAAACTCACTCCAAATAGTGTGCTGCTAATTAGCAATTAGCTTGATTTCCCAACCCCCCACCCCCCACCTAAACTCACTCCAAATAGTGTGCTGCTAATTAGCAATTAGCTTGATTTCCCAACCCCCCACCTAAACTCACTCCAAATAGTGTGCTGCTAATTAGCAATTAGCTAGATTCCCCCCCCCCCCCACCCTCGTAAAAATTGGCTTGAATGTTCTGTGGTGTTGATTTGTATAAAGCAAATATATGTTGCACTTTGCAAAATGCATGTGCACTCTACAAGTGCATTTGTTCCAGTGCTTTAGTAAATGAGCAGAAGCTCTGCTGATTTCCATCATCAAATCATATGCAAGCCACAAAGTGTTTTCATTAATTGCCCTTGCATGTGATTGTGTACTCCTTGCAACATGACTGCCTTTTTACCTTACCTCATTTACTGTAAGCTGGTTAGCAACTGCACTTGCAGAGTGCGACAACTGCAGTCTTGTAGCCTTTTTAGTCCCTAAATTCCTGCGTGTCCTAAAAGTAATCTTTTTTATGGATTTCACAACCCCCTAAAATGTAATCAATGTTCCATCAGAGGGGGTGAGCAATCTGATAAGTGTGCCTTTCCATATTAGATATTCCAGAAGATTTAAATTATTTAATGTTATACTGATGCTGGGGAATAATGTTTTTAATTGTATAATTTTCTTGCAATGTTAGCTTCCAAATTAATGATTTTGGTTTTCTGGTTTGATTCCCCAGTTTCCTTCAACGCCACAGGAATGGCAGACTGTGGCATCCCATTTTGCCAGCCGTTGGGACTTTCCCAATTGTGGAGGGGCTATAGATGGGAAACATGTCCACATCGTGCCACCACCCCATTCGGGGTCATACTATTTTAATTATAAGGGGTTCCACAGTATTGTTTTAATGGCAGTGGTGTCGGCACACTATGAATTTTTATATTTGGACGTGGGGAAGAATGGCCGGATGTCGGATGGAGGAGTATTTGCCCAGACGGAGTTCTGCCAGCGTCTCCAGAGTGGTGGCCTGGGATTGCCACCTGATGCGGATAACGTGGAAGGACTCCCCTTTGTCTTCATTGCTGATGAAGCCTTCGCTCTGAGCAAGCACCTCATGAGGCCATTCCCCCAAAGAACCCTCACCCCGGAGAGGAGGGTTTTTAATTTCCGGCTGGCCAGAGCTAGAAGAGTGGTTGAGAATGCGTTTGGGATTCTGGCCAGCCGGTTCCGCCTGTTTCAAACATCCATTAATTTGGCGGAATACAAACTTAATTTTATCATTTTATCCTGCTGCATTCTGCACAACTTTTTACACAAACATTCTCAAAATTATATCGGAACAGTTGGGCCTGAGGCCGTACTTCTAGATGACCACCTTACGGGCCTGGATACTGTCCGTACTGGCTTGGCCCCCCAAAGTGCCCGTCAAGTTAGACAGCAATATGTGAATTATTTTATGGGTAATTTTTTTAAATAAAAAAAATTTTGATGAAATCTGGAATTATATTTATTGCTTGCCTTTCTTTTGGGCTTTCTCCTAAGGTTATGGTCGATCAGTTGTAGTGCCAACTGTATTTTCCTTTTAAATGTCTAAATAAGCTCCATTGCCACTGTAAACAACTTGTTGACAATTATAACCAAACTGATACTGAGCATTGAAATAACAAACCACACATTTATTGAATTCCTATAAGGAGATGTTTTTATTAATCGTTGTTATGCATTCAGTTATGCATTTAGTATAAAATGTTCCTAGCCAAAAATATAATGATATCTTAAGAATTTGGAAAAATATAATTATATTTAAAGATTTGTACATAATCCACAAAAAAAATTTTTGGGCTTTTTGATTTTCGCAAACAGGCTTTTTTTTTATTTTTTATTTTTTTAAAGCCTTTTTTTTGGGGGGGGGGGGGTTTAAAATCCTTTATTTTATTTTTTTGGGGTTTTTTAAAATCCTTTTTTTTTTTTTTTTGTGTTTTTTTTTAAATCTATTTTTTTTTTTAAATCAATTTTTTATTTATTTTTTTTGGGTTTTTTTTAATCTATTTTTTATTTTTATTTTTGGTTTTTTTTTTAAATCAATTTTTTTTTTTTTTTAAATCAATTATATATTTTTTTTTTTTTTTTAAAAATCAAGTTGTTTTTTTTGTGGATTTTTAAGGTATTTTCTATAAACAGCCCTCCTTTTTTAAATTTTGTTAAACAGCCATATAAGTAATGCAAAAATAATAAAGAGAAGGCCCAGAATGGGGTCAGCAAAACAGGAAATGAAGGACATGATCGATGTTTTGGGGTTTCAAAAAGGGAATTTAGATTCGACCCAAAACATCAATCATGTCCTTCATTTCCTGCTGCATACGATCCAGCCGATTCCGCATTTCATCGATCTCCCCATTCCAGGCCATTATTTGACCAATTAGCCGTTGGGCACTGTCTGAGGTGAAATATTCAGTTCTTGTACCTAAAGTGGAAAGAAAACAAATAATGTGTTTAGAAATATGCACACATAAATAAAAAAAAAAAGATAACTTAAATTATTCCAAAAGAATGTTTTACATTTCTATATCTATCTATATCTCTCTATCTATCTACCTATATCTATCTCTCTCTCTCTCTCTCTCTCTCTCTCTCTCTCTCTCTCTCTCTCTCTCTCTCTATATATATATATATATATATATATATATATATATATATATATATATATATATATATATATATATATATATATATATATATACATACACATATATACATACACACACATATATATAGATAGATATATAGATATTCCTACATACATATATATAGATATATAGATATATCTATAGATATGTAACGATGTTTATTAAAAGATCGTTTGAAACGAGGAGAAAAAAAATCGTATAGGAATGAAAAGCACATGGAGCAGTATACAAGGTAATAAACACAAGAGAAAAACACGACAAGTACTTACTTTTTTTAAGCACTTTACGGATCCGTCTGTACTGATCCGGCTCCCTGAGCTTGAGGTCAGACCATCTTTTTCGAATTTGATCCTTGGAGCGCTGGACCCCAAAAGAAGCCTGTAAAGTGTCCACCACCTTCGCCATTAATTTGGCCGGGCGTACGGCCCATACTTCCCATCATAGTCCTTTTTTTGAAGAATGGCCACCATCTCCACCATCTCTTCAAAACTCATATTGGAGGCCTTAAATCTAGGCTTCACAGATCTTGTTGACGTTCCAGCCTCCGGGCTTTTTTCGCTACCTGAGGTAGTTAACATGTCATGTGTCTCCGCCATTATTCACCCCTCTACGCGCCGTAATTAAAAATGGGCGGAGAACATGAGTTAAAATCGAACGTCAGGGGCGGGCGACGCAGGCGGAGTTTCACACATGCGTAGTGTATAAAGAGGGGCCTTGTGCACGTGTCGTACGTACGTTCTGTGCGTCGAATTAGGGGGCGGAGAACATGAGTTAAAATCGAACGTCAGGGGCGGGCGACGCAGGCGGAGTTTCACACATGCGTAGTGTATAAAGAGGGGCCTTGTGCACGTGTCGTACGTACGTTCTGTGCGTCGAATTAGGGGGCGGAGAACATGAGTTAAAATCGAACATCAGGGGCGGGCGACGCAGGCGGAGTTTCACACATGCGTAGTGTATAAAGAGGGGCCTTGTGCACGTGTCGTACGTACGTTCTGTGCGTCGAATTAGGGGGCGGAGAACATGAGTTAAAATCGAACGTCAGGGGCGGGCGACGCAGGCGGAGTTTCACACATGCGTAGTGTATAAAGAGGGGCCTTGTGCACGTGTCGTACGTACGTTCTGTGCGTCGAATTAGGGGGCGGAGAACATGAGTTAAAATCGAACATCAGGGGCGGGCGACGCAGGCGGAGTTTCACACATGCGTAGTGTATAAAGAGGGGCCTTGTGCACGTGTCGTACGTACGTTCTGTGCGTAGGTGATAGTGGACCGGGACGTTACTAAACGAAGGTAATTTTAAAATTATATTTTTTTTATGGTCATGACTTTGTAGCAAGCGGCCTATATGGCTTGATAGATTGATGAGGCCTACATAGGGAGAAGATGATGAGGGGTTAGCAGAAACCTAATAAGTGTTTTTTGTCTTGTGACTTTATCTTTTCCAGATATAATGAATCCCCTATTTAAGGATCCAGAGTTCCTTACAGCTTTCATATCTAAATATCGAGAGATGAGGAATTTGTGGGAGGTGAAACACCCTCAGTATTATGCTAAGCATGTGAGGAAGTCAACGCTGGAGAGACTTCTGTCCTTTGTCCAGGCGACCATCCCGGAAGCAACAATGGAGACATTGCTCAAGAAAATTGGGGTCTTGAGGAATATGTATAAGAGGGAGCATAAGAAGATCCAGGAATCAATGAGATCAGGAGCATCAGCAGATGATGTTTATGTACCCAGGCTGTGGTACTACAATCAACTCCGTTTTCTTGATGACCAGACTGAAGCCAGGGCATCACTTTCAACCCTTCCCTCCACCCTTCCCTCCACCCTTCCCTCCACCCCAGCAGAGGCTGATGAGGAGCAAGCTGGGTCTTCCATCCTGGATGAACCGGATATGACCATCTGGAGTCAGGTAAATTAGTTTAAACAATATTTACTGTACTAATATTAATGAGGTTAACTGGATGTTATAATTTTCTCCAAGATTTTTGCACTCGAAATTGTGTATACATATCAATTGACAGGAGTGGCTAAATATGTTTGGCACCTGCTAGAAAAAAATAGGGTGTCTGATTAGACTCTTTTATTAAAGAGATGTATTCACTTTGAATTTGCTAGTCATGAGAAGCAAATTGTGTGTCATTGATGAACCCCAAAAAAATAAATAAAACTATGTCCTTTTTTTATACACAGGATGAGTCCATCCAGGAGGAATGTGTGGAAAGTGGCAGGCAGGAAGAGACCGGGCCCATGGACAGCCTGGAGGAGGCCGGATTCCCCATCATCCTGGAGGAGGCTGGGCCCAGTGTCAGGCAGGAGGTGGCTGGTCCCAGTGAGGTGGCTGGTCCCAGTGAGGTGGCTGGGCCCAGTAGGAGCATGACCCAATCCCAAGTGCCTCCCCTCCACCTTCCCAAAAAAAGGGCCAGGAAGGGGGCCGTCACACAGGAGGCATCCCTGCGCCTCATGCAAGAGGCCACACGTTTTTTGAGGAGCCCCCCCGAAGCAGAAGAGGCCTATGGCTGCTACTTAGCCAGCAGGCTTCTTCAAATGGATTGGGAGCAGCGTCTCATTTGCGAGCGCCTATTTGGGGAAACTATCCAGAAGGGGCTGCAGGGCACGCTAACCCGAAACACCCAACTACATGAGGCAGCCCCCCCTCCTCCTCCTCCTCCTCCTCCTCCTCCTGCCACAACTGAAACACCACAGCCACAGCCTCCAAAGAAGGCTACAGGGAAGGCTGCAGGGAAGGCTGCAGGGCAGCGTGGAGGAAAGGCTGCAGGGAAGAGAAGAAAGTGATGACCTGGGTTCAGTCTGGTCTGACAGAAGACGCAGGCTGTTGTAGTACCACAGTCTGGGGACATCTATATCATCTGCTGGTGCTGTTGATCTCTGGGATTCTTGGACCAGATTGTGCTCCCTCTTATATGGACTCCTCAAGATCCCAATTTTCTTGTACACAGACTTTTTCCAGCGTTGACTTCCTCTTTATTTTATTTTGACCATGAATAAATGGATCTTTTTTGAGTTTAGCAAAAGACTTTATGTGTTTTCTTTTAAATCATTGATTTTACACACAATGTTAAATTATCAAGGGACAACAATCTCATTGAGTTTGCAAAAACACACCAAAAATACATTACTAATGTTAATAATGTTCGAGTGGTAAGTCTGGGAAAGAACAAAAATATACATAACCAAAAACGGTGCTTTGGGTTAACTTTATCTTAAAAATAAAAAATAATCACTAGAAAAACAAAACTATAATAATGGGTTCTTTGTGGTAACTTTACAAACCTAAAAAATATTTAAAAAAAAAACAAAAAAAAAATACAAATGGGTTCTTTGTGGTAACTTTACAAACACCAAAAAATGAAAAATAAAAATCTAGAGATAAACATATAAAAAAGTTCAACACCAATCATAAAATAAATATCTGGATAAAAATTACAAGAAAATATGACTCCACACAAAAAAATCAAAAACAAAAAAAAGGTAAAAAGTATTATATTAGTATGGAAACATTGTTTTTAAAAAGCATACTATATCATTCATGAGATCAAAGAGAAAAAGAATCCAGAAATCAGTTTGGGAGAACTCTGAATATGAACAGCAAAACACCTTCGTTCTTTATAGCATTCGTAAAGAAGAAATAAAATGCGCTGCATTCAACGATCACAGATTTTGCAGCGTGATGAATGTGCTACCTACAATACGAACACTAGTTTTACTAGACCGAGTGCTTCCGTTTAGTTTTTGCTTATGAGTAGGGATGAGCCGAACACCCCCCGGTTCGGTTCGCACCAGAACCCGCGAACGGACCGCAAGTTCGCACGAACGTTAGAACCCCATTGACGTCTATGGGACTCGAACGTTCGAAATCAAAAGTGCTCATTTTAAAGGCTAATTTGCATGGTATTGTCCTAAAAAGGGTTTGGGGACCCGGGTCCTACCCCAGGGGACATGTATCAATGCAAAAAAAACTTTTAAAAACGGCCGTTTTTTCGGGAGCAGTGATTTTAATGATGCTTAAAGTAAAAAAAAAAAAGTGAAATATTCCTTTAAATATCGTACCTGGGGGGTGTCTATAGTATGCCTGTAAAGTGACGCGTGTTTCCCATGTTTAGAACAGTCCCTGCACCAAATGTCATTTTTAAAGGAAAAAATCTCATTTAAAACTGCTTGCGGGTTTAATGTCATGTCGGGTCCTGGCAATATGGATGAAAATCAGTGAGACAAACGGCATGGGTACCCCCCAGTCCATTACCAGGCCCTTTGGGTCTTGTATGGATATTAAGGGGAACCCCGCACCCAAATTAAAATAAGGAAAGGTCCCTATATACTCTGAACAGCAGTATACAGGCGGTGCAAACAAGACAGGGACTGTAGGTTTGTTGTTAAGTAGAATCTGTTTGTAATTTTGAACATTTTTAATGTGTTTAGCTCCAGCCAAAAAATCTTTTCTAAGCTTTTTGGAAAACATAGGGAAGGGTTATCACCCCTGTGACATTTGTTTTGCGTCTTTCCTCCTCTTCAGAAGATTTCACCTCACTTTTTTGTCCCAATGAAAAATGTTTTTTGAAAATTTGGGTTTTTTTGTGGAACAAGGATTGGAAAGCATCAGTGGAAAGGAGAAATTGTTTTCCCATATTAACTCTTACATGAGAGAATTTCCCTTCCTATGGGTAGATTTCATCTCACTTCCTGTTGTCTCCTTCCGTTTGCAAGTAGGAGTCGTTTGTAAGTTAGATGTTTGAAAGTAGGGTCCTGCCCTATATACTCAGCAGAAATTTGGGCCTTAGGTGTTGCTGTGGCCAAAACACTGTAAGCCCTCACAGGGCCCTGCTGTGAAATATTAGATCAAGAATTGTAATTACATGCCCCTGTTGAACAGGAGCTGAAAAATTAGGCCTTAGGCACTGGTGCTGGTGCCACAACACTGCAACCCCTCACAGACACTCTAGTTGGAACGCAGGAACGAGCACTGCTGCAAAGTATTACATCAAAAATTGTAATTACACGCCCCTGTTAGACAGGGGCAGAAAAATTGGGCCTTAGGCACTGGTGCTGGTGCCACAACACTGCAACCCCTCACAGACACTCTAGTTGGAACGCAGGAACGAGCACTGCTGCAAAGTATTGCATCAAAAATTGTAATTACACGCCCCTGTTAGACAGGGGCAGAAAAATTGGGCCTTAGGCACTGGTGCTGGTGCCACAACACTGCAACCCCTCACAGACACTCTAGTTGGAACGCAGGAACGAGCACTGCTGCTAAGTATTGCATCAAAAATTGTAATTACACGCCCCTGTTAGACAGGGGCAGAAAAATTGGGCCTTAGGCACTGGTGCTGGTGCCACAACACTGCAACCCCTCACAGACACTCTAGTTGGAACGCAGGAACGAGCACTGCTGCAAAGTATTGCATCAAAAATTGTAATTACACGCCCCTGTTAGACAGGGGCAGAAAAATTGGGCCTTAGGCACTGGTGCTGGTGCCACAACACTGCAACCCCTCACAGACACTCTAGTTGGAATGCAGGAACGAGCCGTGCTGCAAAGTATTACATCAAAAATTGTAATTACACGCCCCTGTTATACAGGGGCTGAAAAATTGTGCCTTAGGCACTGGTGGTGGCGCCCAGAACCAAAAATGTTCTTACAAGCTATCAGCGTGATGATTGAGGAGGAAGAGGATAATTACTCAGGGATAATCACTCAGCATCAGCATAGGCAGTCTTTGAAGGGATCTGAAAAAAATTATTCAGTTACATCAGCATCAGGTGCTTGGTAGCTGGTGGTGATCCAAGACTGATTCATTTTTATGAAGGTCAGCCGATCGACCGAGTCAGTGGACAGACGCACCCTGTGATCGGTTACCACGCCTCCAGCAGCACTGAATGTACGTTCCGAAAGAACGCTGGATGCAGGACAGGCCAGTAGCTCAATTGCATACTGTGCAAGCTCTGGCCAGTGATCCATCCTCAAGACCCAGTAACCCAGAGGATTTTCGGTGGGAAAGGTGTCCAAGTCTGATCTTGCCCCTAGGTATTCCTGCACCATGTAAAACAGACGCTGGCGATGGTTGCTGGAACCGATCATACCTTGGGGCTGCGGACCAAAAAATTGTCTGAACGCATCGGTCAGACGGCCACCTTCTCCACCGCTCCTTCTTTGACTGACCGAAGCCTCAGCAACACGTTGTCCAGAAACAGGAGTTTGTAACCTCCCAGTCTCTGGGAACGCGTTGCACAGACCTTTCTGCAAGGCCTCCCGAAGATGTTTCATCCTCTGCTCCCTCTGCGATGGCAAGATAAGGTCCGCAACCTTACCCTTGTAACGTGGATCAAGGAGGGTTGCCAGCCAGTATTGGTCCTTCTCCTTGATACCACGAATACGAGGATCCTTACGCAGGCTTTGCAGGATCAGGGAGGCCATGCAGCGTAGGTTTGCTGAGGCATTCGGTCCGGAGTCCTCTGGGTCACTAAGGACAACAACGTCCGCAGCCACCTCCTCCCAGCCACGTACAAGTCCATGTGTTCCTTGGGACTGATCACTTAAAGACTGCTGATGCTGAGTGCCAGGCTCCACCTCCATACTGACACAATCTTCCTCCTCCTCCTCCTCCTCCTCCTCCTCGTCCTCTTCCTGTGTGATCGGCGGGCACGCAGGAACACTGTCTGGATAAAGGGGGCCTTGAGAGCTAAGGAAGTCCTCCTCTTCCTGCCTCTGTTCTGCCTCAAGTGCCCTGTCCATTATTCCACGCAGCGTGTGCTCCAACAGGTGGACAAGGGGGACAGTGTCACTGATGCATGCACTGTCAGTGCTCACCATCCTCGTGGCCTCCTCGAATGGTGACAGGACAGTGCATGCATCCCTGATCATGGCCCACTGGCGTGGGGAAAAAAAACCAAGGTCCCCTGACCCTGTCCTGGTGCCATAGTCGCACAGGTACTCATTGATGGCCCTCTGCTGCGTGTGCAGCCGCTGCAGCATGGCCAACGTCGAGTTCCACCTGGTGGGCATGTCACAGATTAGGCGGTTCTTGGGCAGGTTAAACTCCTTTTGGAGGTCCGTCAGCCGAGCACTGGCATTATATGACCGGCGGAAATGCACACAGACTTTCCTGGCCTGCCTCAGGACATCCTGTAAGCCCGGGTACCTGCCCAAGAACCGCTGCACCACCAAGTTAAGGACGTGAGCCAAACAGGGCACATGGGTCAGTTGTCCCTGTCGGAGGGCAGAGAGGAGGTTGGTGCCATTGTCGCAAACCACCATTCCTGCCTTAAGTTGGCGTGGCGTCAACCACCTCTGAACCTGCCCCTGCAGAGCTGACAGAACCTCTGCCCCAGTGTGGCTCCTGTCCCCCAAGCACACCAGCTCAAGCACCGCATGGCATCTTTTGGCCTGCGTACTTGCGTAGCCCCTTGAACGCCTACGGAGCACCGCTGGTTCCGAGGAAGAGGCCATGGAGGAAGAAGAAGAGGAGGGGGTGGAGGAGAGAGGTGTGTCACAATCAGCATTTTGGAGGCGTGGTGGCGGAACAACCTCCAACACTACTGCACCTTGTCCTGCATCCTTCCCAGCTGCCAGCAGAGTCACCCAATGCGCCGTGAAACTTAAGTAACGTCCCTGTCCATGCCTGCTGGACCATGAGTCAGCGGTAATATGCACCTTACCGCTGACCGCCCTGTCCAGCGAGGCATGGACATTGCCTTCCACATGCCGGTAGAGAGCCGGAATCGCCTTCCGTGAGAAAAAGTGGCGTTTGGGTACCTGCCACTGAGGAACCGCACATTCCACAAACTCACGGAAGGGGGCAGAGTCTACCAACTGAAAAGGCAGCAGTTGAAGTGCTAGCAATTTTGCCAAGCTAGCATTCAACCGCTGGGCATGTGGATGGCTGGGAGCAAACTTCTTTCGGCGGTGCAGCAGCTGGGGCAGGGAAATTTGCCTGGTACAATCTGACGTCGGTGTACCAAAAGCAGATTGCCCACAAGTACTTGGCTGTGACACACCTAATTCTACACCTTCATTCCTCTCACTGCAGGTCTCAGAGAGGACTGAAGGTCTAGTGGGGTTGGAAATCTCAGCTGATGAGGAGCAAGGAGAGATCCTCTTTGTTCTTTGGTGTGGGTCTTTCAGATACGCTTGCCAACGAACTGCATGGCAGGTCAACATATGTCTGGTCAAGCATGTGGTACCCAAGCGGGAGATGTTTTGGCCACGCGAGATACGCTTGAGACATATGTTGCAAATAGCAGCGGTGCGATCTGATGCACTCGTCTCAAAAAAGGCCCACACCAAAGAACTTTTTGAATAACGCGCAGAGACTGCAGCGCCCTGCACATGTGGAGCTTTGGGGTGTGATGCAGTCAATGTGCTGCCCTTAGGCTGGCCCCTGGAGGGCATCCTGCCTCGTTGGTGATGTGCCGCCTCCTCCTCCTCCTCCTCCTCCTCTCTCCTATCAGGCACCCACGTTGAGTCAGTGACCTCATCATCCCCTCCCTCCTCATCACTGGAGCAAACCTGGCAGTATGCTGCAGCAGGGGGAGCATGACTGCCAGATTGCTGTCCTTCTTGGGCACCCCCTCTGTCCGTGCTCATGTTACTGCCTTCATCGAGCTCAGTATCATCATCAGAGCCTTCCAAACGCTGGGCATCCTCCTGGAGCATGTACCCAACACTGTGGTCAAACAGTTCGAGGGAATCCTCATGAGGACATGGTGGAGCTAGGGAAGGAGTCACTGATGACATTGAGCTGAGGGAAGAGGCCGCTGCTTTGCCAGACAAAGCACCCTGGGCATGGGTGAGAGAGGATGAGGAGGATGAGGACGGCTTGGTCATCCACTCGACCAAGTCTTCCGCATGTTGCAGCTCAACACGGCCAGCTGCCGAAAAAAAGGCCAAGCGTGTCCCATGGCCACGTGCTGATGAGGATGCACCGTCTCCACGACCAGCACTAGACACAGAGCCTGCTTGCCCTCTCTTATTGGCTTGTGACTGTCTGCCTCTCCTTCTTGGCCTTCCAGACATACTAATGGCCTGTAGCTGCACTAAGCTGGGATAGAACACCTGTAATTTTCTTCAGGTAGCTTTATATACTGTAACCAGACAAGCCTGCCTGTCAGTAGGAAGATAACAGGAACGGATCTAGCTGAACACTGTGAGCAGGACACACTGTACTAAATGTAAATAGTCTAGCTGCCTGACCGTGGTACTAATAGGATCAAAAAGAACACCTGTAATTTTCTTCAGGTAGCTTTATATACTGTAACCAGACAAGCCTGCCTGTCAGTAGGAAGATAACAGGAACGGATCTAGCTGAACACTGTGAGCAGGACGTACTGCACTAAATGTATATAGCAGGAACGGATCTAGCTGAACACTGTGAGCAGGACGCACTGCACTGAATGTAAATAGCAGGAACGGATCTAGCTGAACACTGTGAGCAGGACGCACTGCACTGAATGTAAATAGCAGGAACGGATCTAGCTGAACACTGTGAGCAGGACGCACTGCACTGAATGTAAATAGCAGGAACGGATCTAGCTGAACACTGTGAGCAGGACGCACTGCACTGAATGTAAATAGCAGGAACGGATCTAGCTGAACACTGTGAGCAGGACGCACTGCACTAAATGTAAATACCAGGAACGGATCTAGCTGAACACTGTGAGCAGGATGCACTGCACTGAATGTAAATAGCAGGAACGGATCTAGCTGAACACTGTGAGCAGGACGCACTGCACTGAATGTAAATAGCAGGAACGGATCTAGCTGAACACTGTGAGCAGGACACACTGTACTAAATGTAAATAGTCTAGCTGCCTGACCGTGGTACTAATAGGATCAAAAAGAACACCTGTAATTTTCTTCAGGTAGCTTTATATACTGTAACCAGACAAGCCTGCCTGTCAGTAGGAAGATAACAGGAACGGATCTAGCTGAACACTGTGAGCAGGACGTACTGCACTAAATGTATATAGCAGGAACGGATCTAGCTGAACACTGTGAGCAGGACGCACTGCACTGAATGTAAATAGCAGGAACGGATCTAGCTGAACACTGTGAGCAGGACGCACTGCACTGAATGTAAATAGCAGGAACGGATCTAGCTGAACACTGTGAGCAGGACGCACTGCACTGAATGTAAATAGCAGGAACGGATCTAGCTGAACACTGTGAGCAGGACGCACTGCACTAAATGTAAATACCAGGAACGGATCTAGCTGAACACTGTGAGCAGGACGCACTGCACTGAATGTAAATAGCAGGAACGGATCTAGCTGAACACTGTGAGCAGGACGCACTGCACTGAATGTAAATAGCAGGAACGGATCTAGCTGAACACTGTGAGCAGGACGCACTGCACTAAATGTAAATACCAGGAACGGATCTAGCTGAACACTGTGAGCAGGACGCACTGCACTGAATGTAAATAGCAGGAACGGATCTAGCTGAACACTGTGAGCAGGACGCACTGCACTGAATGTAAATAGCAGGAACGGATCTAGCTGAACACTGTGAGCAGGACGCACTGCACTAAATGTAAATACCAGGAACGGATCTAGCTGAACACTGTGAGCAGGATGCACTGCACTGAATGTAAATAGCAGGAACGGATCTAGCTGAACACTGTGAGCAGGACGCACTGCACTGAATGTAAATAGCAGGAACGGATCTAGCTGAACACTGTGAGCAGGACGCACTGCACTGAATGTAAATAGCAGGAACGGATCTAGCTGAACACTGTGAGCAGGACGCACTGCACTGAATGTAAATAGCAGGAACGGATCTAGCTGAACACTGTGAGCAGGACGCACTGCACTAAATGTAAATACCAGGAACGGATCTAGCTGAACACTGTGAGCAGGACGCACTGCACTGAATGTAAATAGCAGGAACGGATCTAGCTGAACACTGTGAGCAGGACGCACTGCACTGAATGTAAATAGCAGGAACGGATCTAGCTGAACACTGTGAGCAGGACGCACTGCACTGAATGTAAATAGCAGGAACGGATCTAGCTGAACACTGTGAGCAGGACACACTGCACTAAATAGTCTAGATAGAAGATAACAGGAACGGATCTAGCTAAACTGAATACAGTGTATATATATATATGCAACACCTGGGATGCATATATATACACAATACACTGTAAGTGCAGCTAACTGACTGACTGTTCTGCCTAATCTATCTAACTCAAATCAAATGACACTGTCTCTCTCTCTCTCTATCTCTCAGCACACCGGAACACACACTACACAGGGCCGCCGTGCAGGCGGCCTTATATAGTGTGGGGTGTGTACTAAATCCCCTGAGCCATAATTGGCCAAAGCCACCCTGGCTTTGGCCAATTACAGCTCTCTCTACTGACGGCGCTGTGATTGGCCAAGCATGCGGGTCATAGTGCATGCTTGGCCAATCATCAGCCAGCAATGCACTGCGATGCCGCAGTGAATTATGGGCCGTGACGCGCCACACGAATTTGGCGCGAACGGCCCATATCGTTCGCAATTCGACGGACGGTCGAACAGCCGATGTTCGAGTCGAACATGGGTTCGACTCGAACACGGAGCTCATCCCTACTTATGAGCATGCGTCGTTTTTTTGTCCGTAGGACTAGCATACAGACGAGCGGACTTCGTAGTTACGACGTAAAGATTTGAAGCATGTTTCAAATCTAAAGTACGTCGGATTTGAGGCTAAAAAAGTACGTTGAAAGTCCGGAGAAGCCCACACACGATCGGATTACCAGCCAGCTTTAGTCCGTCAGCGTCCGTTGGACTTTTGTAGACGAAAAGTACGACCGTGTGTACGCGGCATTACAGACATATCACAAAGAAACATGCCTCAGTTGGCTCTGTTGGGTCTGGGCCTAGAAGAATGGCCCAACCTCTTCCATGCTTTTTTAAAACACACCTTTACAGTATTGTGGCCTGCTTATCCATCACACGATCGTGGAAAAATACTGATCCCCATCTATTCAACAATTGATTAGCACTCTTAAAGGAGTTGTAAAAGCAGAAGGTTTTTTTTTTTAATCTTAATGCATTATATGTATTAAGATAAAATACCTCCTGTGTGTAGCAGCCCCCCCCCAGCACCCACTCTAATTACTTACCTGAACCCCTTCTTTCTGCTGCTGCGATGTCCACAAGTGTCTTAGCTGCCCCAGATAATCCTCCTAATTGGCTGAGACACAGCAGCGGGGCAATTGACTCCTGTGTCTGTCAATCAAAGTCAGTCAGCCAATCAGGGGAGAAATCTGGTGGGGCCAGGTCTGGGCTCCATGTCTGAATGGATACATGGAGCCCTGACTCGGCTTGGGTGCCCCCTGTAGCAAGCTTCTGGCTGAGGGGCACTCCCCAGAGGGAGGGGCCAGGAGAGCAGAAGAGGGAAGAGGAGGATCCGAGCCACTCTGTGCAAATCCAAATGCACAGAAGAGGTAAGTATAACATGTTTGTTATGTAAAAAAAAAAAAAAATGAGCCTTTACAATCGATTTAACCAACACCAACAGTTGGAACTCATGTTTGCTAAAGCTCACCTGACCTTTCCAAAATGTATCTTAAATTGGTCTGCCAGGATAAATGACCCAAGATATCACAAGCTTGACTATTCACAGCTCTCTAATGCCCACCAAAATCATGTACATGCCTTATTCCCCTCTATATTTGTACCAGGCCCTACACACAACGGAGCCATACTGAGCATCATAAACTCATCCACTGTCCCACAACTATATCATTTTCTGCATCCCCCTCTCCTTTTCTACTCTCTCTTCTTTTTACTTCCCTCTTGATATCTGGATTTGATGTAGATCTGGCTTCATCAGACCTAATCGTTCATGATTTAAATGGATCTTCTCCTGACAGATTATTTATCAAAGGATACTCCCAGTTATTAAGGGTTATTCTGTAACACCAGTTCTGTTTTCTCCAAAAGCGAACATGGCTTTTACCATCCTTTAGACCAGGCATAACAGCTTGTACTTGTTTTATGATAAACCCAATGAAAACTTCAAGCTAAAAAAAAATGCTCAGGCATTGAAATAGAAATTAAAACTGCTGGTTTGTGTTCCACCTGCCTTCCAAACAGTGGAAGTGATGTGTCAAAGAAGTCCCACCTAATGCATTTCGTTGCATCCCAGAAGGCTCCAGGGGGAAGTAGGATTGGCCACAGTGATCTTACCTGGAAGTGGGAGTGGGTTCCTGTCAAAACCAGGTACCCGCTCCCCCAAAAAAGTGCCAAATGTGGCAGAGGAGGGGGAGAGGGTGCATATAACCAGAAATTTCCTTTTTGGGTGAAGTTCTGCTTTAAGCTCCAAAAAGTTTTACCCCCTTCATGACCAGGCCATTTTTTGGCTTTTCAGCACTGTGCTACTTCAACTGTCAATGGCACTGTCATGCAACACTGTACGAAAATTATATTTATATTTTTTTTTCACACAAATAGAACTTTCATTTGGTGGTATAAAATCATATTTCTTCATAAATTTAGGCCAGCATGTTTTCTGCCATATATTAAAAAAAACAAAAAAAAAACAATAAGTGTATATTAATTAGTTTGCGTGAAAGTTATATTGTCTACAAACTATAAGATATGTATTGGAATTTTTATTTTTCATTTTTTTTTATACTAGTAATGGTGGCAGTCAGCGACTTACTGGTTCACACCGGTACGACAAATGCTCCGACATTGAGAGCTCATGTCGCATGACATTTGAAAATCAATGTTTCCCTATGGGAGCCATCTTAACTGGTCCGACACAAGTCGGTCTGACTTTGAAAATGCTCCCTGCACTACTTTGGTCTGACTTTGATCCTACTTCAGCCCATTGAATATCACTGAAGTCAGTTCAAAGTCGGATCACCGTCCTAACTGATCCGATTTTGGCATGCTTGTGCTCTGATGATCTGGACAAGGGCCTCTTCCCGACAACCCTTGCCATTGGTTGTTGGGGTCTGTGGGCGGGGAGCTTATCGGAATCTGGAGGCCCCCTTTAACCACTTGACCACTGGGCACTTAAACCCCCTTAATAACCAGACCAATTTTCAGCGTTCGGTGCTCTCACATTTTGAATGACAATTACTCAGTCATGCAACACTTTACCCATATGAAATGTTTGTCCTTTTTTTCACACAAATAGAGCTTTCTTTTGGTGGTATTTAATCACAGCTGGGTCCTTTATTTTTTGCGCTTTAAAAGAAAAAAGACCGAAAATTCAGTAAAAAATGCATTTTTCTTTGTTTCTGTTATAAAATTTTGCAAATGAGTAATTTTTCTTCATATATTTTGGCCAAAATTTATACCGCTACATATCTTTGGTAAAAATAACCCAAGTCGGTGTATATTATTTGGTCTTTGTGAAAGTTATAGAGTCCAAAATCTATGGTGCCAATATCTGAAAATTGATCACACCTGAAGTACTGACGGCCTATCTAATTTCTTGAGACCCTAACATGCCAGAAAAGTATAAATACCCCCCAAATGACCCCTTTTTGGAAGGAAGACATTCCAAGGTATTTAGAAAGATGCATGATGAGTTTTTTGAAGTTGTAATTTTTTCCCACAATTCTTTGCAAAATCAAGATTTTTTTTTCTTTTTTTTTTTTTCACAAAATTGTCATATTAGCAGGTTATTTCTCACACACAGCATATGCATACCACAAATTACACCCCAAAACACATTCTGCTATTACTCCCGAGTACGGCGATACCACATGTGTGAGACTTTTACACAGCCTGGCCACATACAAAGGCCCAACATGCACGGAGCACCTTCAGGCGTTCTGGAGCACCCAGGCCAATTCTGACATTTCTCTCCTACATGTAAAAATCATCATTTATTTGCTAGAAAATTACATAGAACCTCAAAACATTATAAATTTTTTTAGCAAAGACAGACTAGAGAATACAATGGCGGTCGTTGCAACTTTTTATCTCGCACGGTATTTGCGCAGCAATTTTTCGCACACGTTTTGTGCTTTAACCACTTGACGACCGCCTCACGCCGATGTACGTCGGCAAAGTGGCACGGACAGGCAAAATCACGTACAGGGTACGTGATTTGCCTTCCGCGGGTGGGGAGTCCGATCGGACCCCCCCCCGGTGCCCGAGGCGGTCGTCTTTTGTCCAGCGGCGATCGGTGATGAGGGGGAGACCATCCGTTCGTGGCCCCCCCCTCGCGATCGCCGCCGGCCAATGAGAACACTCCTTTGCTGCTGTATGCTAAACAGCAGCAAAGGAAGTGATGTCATCTCCCCTCGGGTCGGTATTTTCCGTTCCGGCCCGAGGAGAGACGACAAGTGAGTGAGTGCGCAACACTACACACACACAGTAGAACATGCCAGGCACACAAAACACCCCGATCCCCCCCCCGATCGCCCCCCGATCCCCCCCCAATCACCCCCCCCCCCCTGTCACAAACTGACACCAGCAGTTTTTTTTTTTTTTTTTTTTTCCTGATTACTGCATAGTGTCAGTTTGTGACAGTTACTGTGTTGGGACAGTGAGTATTACCCCTTTAGGGTCTAGGATACCCCCCTAACCCCCCCTAATAAAGTTTTAACCCCTTGATCACCCCCTGTCACCAGTGTCGCTAAGCGATCATTTTTCTGATCGCTGTATTAGTGTCGCTGGTGACGCTAGTTAGTGAGGTAAATATTTAGGTTCGCCGTCAGCGTTTTATAGCGTCAGGGACCCCCATATACTACCTAATAAATGTTTTAACCCCTTGATTGCCCCCTAGTTAACCCTTTCACCACTGATCACCGTATAACCGTTACGGTTGACGCTGGTTAGTTCGTTTATTTTTTATAGTGTCAGGGCACCCGCCGTTTATTACCGAATAAAGGTTTAGCCCCCCGATCGCCCGGCGGTGATATGCGTCGCCCCAGGCAGCGTCAGATTAGCGCCAGTACCGCTAACACCCACGCACGCAGCATGCGCCTCCCTTAGTGGTATAGTATCTGATCGGATCAATATCTGATCCGATCAGATCTATACTAGCGTCCCCAGCAGTTTAGGGTTCCCAAAAACGCAGTGTTAGCGGGATCAGCCCAGATACCTGCTAGCACCTGCGTTTTGTGCCTCCGCCCAGCCCACCCAAGTGCAGTATCGATCGATCACTGTCACTTACAAGGCACTAAACGCATAACTGCAGCGTTCGCAGAGTCAGGCCTGATCCCTGCGATCGCTAACAGTTTTTTTGGTAGCATTTTGGTGAACTGGCAAGCGCCAGCCCCAGGCAGCGTCAGGTTAGCGCCAGTACCGCTAACACCCACGCACGCAGCATACACCTCCCTTAGTGGTATAGTATCTGAACGGATCAATATCTAATCCGATCAGATCTATACTAGCGTCCCCAGCAGTTTAGGGTTCCCAAAAACGCAGTGTTAGCAGAATCAGCCCAGATACCTGCTAGCACCTGCGTTTTGCCCCTCCGCCCGGCCCAGCCCACCCAAGTGCAGTATCGATCGATCACTGTCACTTACAAAACACTAAACGCATAACTGCAGCGTTCGCAGAGTCAGACCTGATCCCTGCGATCGCTAACAGTTTGTTTGGAGCGTTTTGGTGAACTGGCAAGCACCAGCCCCAGGCAGCGTCAGATTAGCGCCAGTACCGCTAACACCCACGCACGCACTGTACACCTCCCTTAGTGGTATAGTATCTGATCGCATCAATATCTGATCCGATCAGATCTATACTAGCGTCACCAGCAGTTTAGGGTTCCCAAAAACGCAGTGTTAGCGGGATCAGCCCAGATACCTGCTAGCACCTGCGTTTTGCCCCTCCGCCCGGCCCGGCCCAGCCCACCCAAGTGCAGTATCGATCGATCACTGTCACTTACAAAACACTAAACGCATAATTGCAGCGTTCGCAGAGTCAGGCCTGATCCCTGCGATCGCTAACAGTTTTTTGGTAGCGTTTTGGTGAACTGGCAAGCGCCAGCGGCCTAGTACACCCCGGTCGTAGTCAAACCAGCACTGCAGTAACACGTGGTGACGTGGCGAGTCCCATAAGTGCAGTTCAAGCTGGTGAGGTGGCAAGCACAAGTAGTGTCCCACTGCCACCAAGAAGACAAACACAGGCCCGTCGTGCCCATAGTGCCCTTCCTGCTGCATTCGCCAATCCTAATTGGGAACCCACCGCTTCTGCAGCGCCCGTACTTCCCCCATTCACATCCCCAACCAAATGCAGTCGGCTGCATGAGAGGCATTTTCTTTATGTCCTCCCGAGTACCCCTACCCAACAAACCCCCCCAAAAAAGATGTCGTGTCTGCAGCAAGCGCGGATATAGGCGTGACACCCGCTATTATTGTCCCTCCTGTCCTGACAATCCTGGTCTTTGCATTGGTGAATGTTTTGAACGCTACCATTCACTAGTTGAGTATTAGCGTAGGGTACAGCATTGCACAGACTAGGCACACTTTCACAGGGTCTCCCAAGATGCCATCGCATTTTGAGAGACCCGAACCTGGAACCGGTTACCGTTATAAAAGTTAGTTACAAAAAAAGTGTAAAAAAAAAAAAAAATAAGAAATAAAAAAAAATAGTTGTTGTTTTATTGTTCTCTCTCTCTCTATTCTCTCTCTCTATTGTTCTGCTCTTTTTTACTGTATTCTATTCTGCAATGCTTTATTGTTATTGTTATTGTTATTATGTTTTATCATGTTTGTTTTTCAGGTGTGTAATTATTTACACTTTACTGTGCTTTATTGTTAACCATTGTTAACCATTTTTTTGTCTTCAGGTACGCCATTCACGACTTTGAGTGGTTATACCAGAATGATGCCTGCAGGTTTAGGTATCATCTTGGTATCATTCTTTTCAGCCAGCGGTCGGCTTTCATGTAAAAGCAATCCTAGCGGCTAATTAGCCTCTAGACTGCTTTTACAAGCCGTGGGAGGGAATGCCCCCCCCCCCCACCGTCTTCCGTGTTTTTCTCTGGCTCTCCTGTCTCAACGGGGAACCTGAGAACGCAGCCGGTGATTCAGCCAGCTGACCATAGAGCTGATCAGAGACCAGAGTGGCTCCAAACATCTCTATGGCCTAAGAAACCGGAAGCTACGAGTATTTCATGACTTAGATTTCGCCGGATGTAAATAGCGCCATTGGGAAATTGGGGAAGCATTTTATCACACCGATCTTGGTGTGGTCAGATGCTTTGAGGGCAGAGGAGAGATCTAGGGTCTAATAGACCACAATTTTTTCAAAAAAGAGTACCTGTCACTACCTATTGCTATCATAGGGGATATTTACATTCCCCGAGATAACAATAAAAATGATTAAAAAAAAAAATATGAAAGGAACAGTTTAAAAGTAAGATTAAAAAAGCAAAAAAATAATAAAGAACGCTAAGGCGAACGCAAGCGGCGGTCTGTCGTCAAACGTAAACAGCAATTGCACCATGCATGTGAGGTATCACCGCGAAGGCCAGATCGAGTGCAGTAATTTTTCCAGTAGACCTCCTCTGTAAATCTAAAGTGGTAACCTGTAAAGGCTTTTGAAGGCTTTTAAACATGTATTCATTTTGTTGCCACTGCACGTTTGTGCGCAATTTTAAAGCATGTCATGTTTGGTATCCATGTACTCGGCCTAAGATCATCTTTTTTATTTCATCAAACATTTGGGCAATATAGCGTGTTTTAGTGCATTAAAATTAAAAAAAGTGTGTTTTTTCCCCAAAAAATGCGTTTGAAAAATCGCTGCGCAATTACTGTGTGAAAAAAAAAAATGAAACACCCACCATTTTAATCTGTAGGGCATTTGCTTTAAAAAAATATATAATGTTTGGGGGTTCAAAGTAATTTTTTTGCAAAAAAAAAAAACTTTTTCATGTAAACAATAAGTGTCAGAAAGGGCTTTGTCTTCAAGTGGTTAGAAGAGTGGGTGATGTGTGACATAAGCTTCTAAATGTTGTGCATAAAATGCCAGGACAGTTCAAAACCCCCCCAAATGACCCCATTTTGGAAAGTAGACACCCCAAGCTATTTGCTGAGAGGCATGTCGAGTCCATGGAATATTTTATATTGTGACACAAGTTGCGGGAAAGAGACAAATTTTTTTTTTTTTTTTTGCACAAAGTTGTCACTAAATGATATATTGCTCAAACATGCCATGGAAATATGTGAAATTACACCCCAAAATACATTCTGCTGCTTCTCCTGAGTACGGGGATACCACATGTGTGAGACTTTTTGGGAGCCTAGCCGCGTACGGGACCCCGAAAACCAAGCACCGCCTTCAGGCTTTCTAAGGGCGTGAATTTTTGATTTCACTCTTCACTGCCTATCACAGTTTCGGAGGCCATGGAATGCCCAGGTGGCACAAAACCCCCCCAAATGACCCCATTTTGGAAAGTAGACACCCCAAGCTATTTGCTGAGAGGTATAGTGAGTATTTTGCAGACCTCACTTTTTGTCACAAAGTTTTGAAAATTGAAAAAAGAAAAAAAAAATGTTTTTTCTTGTCTTTCTTCATTTTCAAAAACAAATGAGAGCTGCAAAATACTCACCATGCCTTTCAGCAAATAGCTTGGGGTGTCTACTTTCCAAAATGGGGTCATTTGGGGGGGTTTTGTGCCACCTGGGCATTCCATGGCCTCCGAAACTGTGATAGGCAGTAAAGAGTGAAATCAAAAATTTTCACCCTTAGAAATCCTGAAGGCAGTGATTGGTTTTCGGGGTCCAGTACGCGGCTAGGCTCCCAAAAAGTCCCACACATGTGGTATCCCCATACTCAGGAGAAGCAGCAAAATGTATTTTGGGGTGCAATTCCACATATGCCCATGGCCTGTGTGAGCAATATATCATTTAGTGACAACTTTATGAAAAAAAAAAAAAAAAAAAAAAAAAAAAGTGTCACTTTCCCGCAACTTGTGTCAAAATATAAAATATTCCATGGACTCAATATGCCTCTCAGCAAATAGCTTGGGGTGTCTACTTTCCAAAATGGGGTCATTTTGGGGGGTTTTGTGCCACCTGGGCATTCCATGGCCTCCGAAACTGTGATAGGCAGTGAAGAGTGAAAGCAAAAATTTACACCCTTAGAAATCCTGAAGGCGGTGATTGGTTTTCGGGGCCCCGTACGCGGCTAGGCTCCCAAAAAGTCCCACACATGTGGTATCCCCATACTCAGGAGAAGCAGCTAAATGTATTTTGGGGTGCAATTCCACATAGGCCCATGGCCTGTGTGAGCAATATATCATTTAGTGACGACTTTTTGTAAATATTTTTTTTTTTTTTTTTTTTGTCATTTTTCAATCACTTGGGACAAAAAAAATAAATATTCAATGGGTTCAACATGCCTCTCAGCAATTTCCTTGGGGTGTCTACTTTCCAAAATGGGGTCATTTGGGGGGGGGTTTGTACTGTCCTGCCATTTTAGCACCTCAAGAAATGACATAGGCAGTCATAAACTAAAAGCTGTGTAAATTCCAGAAAATGTACCCTAGTTTGTAGACGCTATAACTTTTGCGCAAACCAATAAATATACGCTTATTGACATTTTTTTTACCAAAGACATGTGGCCGAATACATTTTGGCCTAAATGTATGACTAAAATTTAGTTTATTGGATTTTTTTTATAACAAAAAGTAGAAAATATCATTTTTTTTCAAAATTTTCGGTCTTTTTCCGTTTATAGCGCAAAAAATAAAAACTGCAGAGGTGATCAAATACCATCAAAAGAAAGCTCTATTTGTGGGAAGAAAAGGACGCAAATTTCGTTTGGGTACAGCATTGCATGACCGCGCAATTAGCAGTTAAAGCGACGCAGTGCCAAATTGGAAAAAGACCTCTGGTCCTTAGGCAGCATAATGGTCCGGGGCTCAAGTGGTTAAAAAAAAAAACAGTAAAGTTAGCCCAATGTTTTTGCATAATGTGAAAGATGAAGTTATGCCGAGTAAATAGATACCTAACATGTCACCCTTCAAAATTGCACAAGCCCGTTGAATGGCGCCAAACTTCACTACTTAAAAATCCCCATAGGCGACGTTTTAAATTTTTTTACTGGTTACATGTTTTGAGTTACAGAGGAGGTCTAGGGCCAAAATTATTGCTCTCGCTCTACCGATCGCAGCGATACCTCACATGTGTGGTTTGAACACCATTTTCATATGTGGGCGGGACTTAAGTATGCATTCGCTTCTGCATGCGAGCACACGGGGACATGGGGAAAAGAAAAAAAATTGTTTTTTTTTATTGTTCATTTTACGTTATTTATTTTAGTTTGATGCTTTTTTCCAAAAAATAAATTTTTAGATCACTTTTATTTATTTTTTTCCATTAAAGAGTTTTATTGAAGGTTAATGACGTTTAACAAACAAAGCTATTCGTCAATGAGTATCTGCAATACAAGCTCATTACATTCGATGAACAATGGGTACAACGGCTCACATCCAGGTAAAAGTATATTGCAAAGCATATTAGCCATAACAACTTGTATTTGTACCATAGAGGTATCCATGAGTAGTTGTGTTAAGGCAGCTGTTTCTATGATTGTATAGTAAATTGTAACAAATAAAACAATTAGAGTTGTAGATCTAGTCATCTGTTAGCTTTGAGTTCTATGTAGATAACGTAATTTTAATGTTCAGTGAAATACAAATAAGAGAGAAAGAAAGAGAAGTGAAAAATAACCCAGCCATGGGTAAAGAGGTAATTAAGATGAAAGACTAAAAGAAAAAATAGAAAGAAAGAAAGAAAGAAAGAAAGAAAGAAAGAAAGAAAGAAAGAAATGGGCCTGCCTGCAACCTGGTGGAGCCCCCCCCCCGGTCCCCAAATGCGCACTGTGGCCCTGTAATAGGGCGAAGAGAAGCTTCCATACTCAGAAATGTTTTAAATGGTCAATTAGGTGTTCATAAGGAGTTCATGGGCCGAAGAGAACTTGAAGAGGAGCCACGGGGTCCATATTTTGTGATATCTTTCTATGCCATCTGAGGTTTGGGCCAGTAAGTCTTCCATATGACAGATCTCGGAGACTTTCTGAAGCCACTCCTTAACTAAGGGAGCTTGAGTGCTCTTCCAGCGTAACGGAATTAGTGCTTTAGCTGCATTCAGAAGGTGTTTCGTTAAAGATTTTTTATATCTTTTGTAGGGGAAGTTTGAAATGTGGAGTAGGCAGCATGCAGCATCCAGATTAATTTTTGTCTCCATTATCTGTCGTATAATGTCCCTAACCTTTGTCCAATAGTTTTCGAGAACAGGGCACTGCCACCAAATATGTATGAGAGTACCCGACTCTCTGTTACAGCGCCAGCATCTATCTGATGCCTCAGGGAACCATTTATTGCGTTTATGTGGAGTGATATACCAATGGGTCAGAAGTTTGTAAGCCGTCTCTTGTGTTTTAGTGCTAATGGAACATTTATGTGCCAGCGAGCAGGCCGTCAGCCATTGATTATCTGTGATGTCTTTCTGTAAGGCTCTAGACCATTCTGTTCTGAACCTGTCATCAGTGACAGTGCTAGGATTCTGAAGCCATGAGTAGACAACAGAAGCTGTCTTGTTAAAATCCTCTCCCCTATGGCAAACTGCCTCTAGGTGGGTCATAGGTCTTTGGAAGTGGGGTAATTTGGTCTTATCTGTGATAAAACTACGGATTTGAAAATAAGACCACCTGGATAGGTGTGGGGTATCAATCTCCTCTTACACTAAGAAGTCTTTAATCCTGCCATTGCGAATGCAATCTCCTGCAGTCAGTAATTTAGATGTGTCTAAAGCTTGGAACTCTCTACCTGTCAGACCCGGAGCGAAATCTGGGTTATTTTGAAGTGGAGTCACTGGGCACCACTGCGTCGTCAAGTCAAATTTTTTAATTACCGTCTGAAAGGCCTTCAAGGTAACCCCCGTCATTGGGTGTTTCTGCATGGACTTGTGTAGCTTTCCCCATGGAATCCAGGGGGAAAACCTAAGACCACTTGAGGTCAGTGACTCCTCCAGTTGGACCCAGTGCTTTGATTTTCTGTGACAATGCCAGTCAATTACCCTAGTGAGGTGAGAGGCTAAATAGTAATTGTAAAAGTGTAGTAGATCCATGCCTCCTCGCTCCTTGGGTCTGGTCAGGAGAGAGAATTTGACTCTAGGCCTCCTTTGACCCCACAGAAATCCTGCAAGGATGGATTGTAATTGCTTGAAAAAGTTCAATGGGATCCCAACAGGCAACGATCTCAGTAGGTATAATAACCTTGGAAGGATGACCATTTTGAGGATAGCCGCCCTTCCGAACCAAGAAAAAAATTTAGAGTTCCAACTCTGTAAGTCCGAGGCAATGTTCCTTAGCAAAGGGGGGAAGTTCTTCTCGAAAGTTTTTGTCAGATTCGAGGGTAACCAAACCCCTAGATATTTGAGTTTGATTGTTACCCAGCGGAACTTACAGTTCCCCTGTGTTCTGGCCAACGTGTTTTCTGTTAGCGTTATGTTCATTGCCTCAGACTTAGAGTAATTGATTTTGAGGTTCGATATGTAACCATAATTTGTAAATTCCTCCAATAGGTTTGGGATTGTGGTATGTGGTTCGGTGAGAAAAAACAAAAGGTCATCCGCGTAAGCGGCTGTTTTGTAAGTTTTTTTAGCCACTTCGAAGCCTGAGATGGATTCATTCTTATTAACCTTTCTGATAAAAGGCTCTAATGAGAGGATAAACAACAGCGGCGACAGGGGACAGCCCTGTCTAGTGCCATTGGAGATCATAACTTTGTCTGACAGTATGCCATTGACCTTTATCCTAGCGGTCGGGTTCTGGTAAATAGCTGTAATCCAAGTCAACATGTGTGATCCCAGCCCCACATGGCGACACACCTCTAGCATGTAGTCCCATGAGACCCGATCGAAGGCCTTCTCCGCGTCCGTGGACAGGAGAAGACCCTCGATGCCCTGTGAATGTGCCGCATGCGTTAGGAGCAGTGCCTTTATAATGTTGTCTCTTGCCTCCCTTCCCGGCATGAAGCCTACTTGGTCTTGGCCTATTAGAGAAGGGAGTAGTGGTTGCAGTCTATTGGCTAGTATCTTAGTTAGTATTTTGAGGTCTAAATTTAGTAATGAAATGGGCCTATAACTTGGGCACTCTGTGGGGTCTTTCCCGGTCTTATGTATTACCGTTATGTGAGCTGCTAGGAAGTCAGTGGGTATTTGTCTGGGTGAGGAAAGGGAATTCAAGGCTTTCATCAAAGGGTCAGACAATATATCACTAAAGGTCTTGTAGTAGGCGGATGTGTATCCGTCTGTACCCGGGCTCTTTCCAGGTTTGAGTCCTTTAATGGCCCCTAGAATTTCAGTCAGTGATATCTGTTCCTCTAAAGGAGTCGTCTCTTCAGTCTCCAGTCGTGGTAAACTACTGTCTGTCAGGTAGTCATGTATGGCCTGTGGTCTATCGGTCGGTATCATGGGGGGTCTGTTTTGTCTCGTCAGGTTGTAGAGTTTGGAGTAGCATTTATGAAACTGAGAAGCGATGGCTTCTGAGGTTACCTCCAAAGTCCCCTCCGGGGACCTGATCCCAGAAATCGCATTAGTGGAGCAAGTCTCCTTTAAGGCCCTGGCTAGGAACCGTCCAGTCTTGTCCCCTGATTCGTAGTATATTCATTTTTTTAAAAAAAGGGATCTCTGTGTTTTAATGTGGAATAGGTCTTGCAACTTTTTCCTGGCTTCTAACAATTCTGTGGCTGTCAGAATCGCCAGAGATTGTTTGTGTGAGGTTTCTAGGGTGTGTATTCTGTCAGTTAAGTCCCTTAGTTCTTTTTCTTGCTTTTTCTTGCGTTGTGCCCCTAGTTTGATTAGTTCTCCCCTGATTGTGCATTTATGCGCCTCCCAAATCATCATCGGATCCATGTCCGGTGTGTTATTGTAGGTGAAAAAGTTGGAAATGGCTTCCCGTATACGAGGAAGTAAGTCAGGGTCTGTTAGTAAAGAGGTGTTTAATCTCCATGTATTGGCTCTGGGTGGAGTGTACATTAAGTCTATTCCCAGGGAGATAGGTGCATGGTCAGAAATCGTCTGAATGCCAATGTGCGCCTCTTTCACCTTCAGTAGGTCCCTCTGGGAAATGTATATGTGGTCAATGCGGGAGTATCGATCATGGGGGATAGAATGAAATGTGAAGTCCCGGGTGTTTGGGTGGAGGAATCTCCACGAATCAACTAATTGTAAAGAGTTTAAGTATCTTTTGATTGTTTTGAGAGCTCTGTAGGTAATACAAGACTTTCCAGTGGAAGAGTCTATGGTTGGATTTAATGGGACATTAAAGTCTCCTCCCATGATCAACGTTCCCGCTGCGAAGCCCTTCAGTTCATGTGTGACCCTTCGACAAAAGGTGACCTGGGCAGCATTTGGAAAGTACACATTGGCCAGCTTCACGGTCCTGTTTCCGTATGTGCCTTTAATGAAAATAAATCGACCTTCTGGGTCTGACAGTCGGTCGGTGAGGGTAAAAGGGTTGTCTTTGCTGAGTAGGATAGTCACCCCTTTGGTTTTTGCTAGGTCATTGGTAGCGTGGTATGCCCTGTTGAAGTATGCATTGGTAAGTCTAGGAATTTGGTTGGTGCGGAAATGGGTTTCCTGTAGGAAAACAAATTGAGGCCTACCTTTCTTCAGTTCTCTGAGGAGTGAGACCCGTTTCTCTGGGATATTCAATCCCTTAATGTTGTGGGAGATCACCATAGGCCCTTCCCCCAGTGATAAATATGCCATCTCTGTAGATTAAATGAGTGGAAGACTTCTCAATCTAAGTCTGCAATGACAAATAGAGGTTATGCAATGTTTGCACAGGTGGACAGTAGGCCAGGGAGGGGGAGCCCCAGAGAAGCCCAAAGGTAAAGAGGATAGAAGAAAGAATTGAGAGAATTAGATTCAGAGTAGGTAATGAATCCTATAACAGTGGAGAGATTCACAGATAAATAAACTTTAGATGTTGAACAACGTCTCTAAAGAGGGTGGGTAGTACACCTAGGACGCAAAACCAACGGCCCAAGTGTACTTTGTGGGTTCGTGGGTGGTTTGCCACCAAAGTGGGCAAGTCACACCAAGTAGTGTCGTGAGGAAGAACAAGTCTTGTACACGAGACTCCTGTGGTCTGTACGATCAGTATGTTAGCTCAAAAACTTAACTTGAGTAATGTCAATCAAACAATTTGGAACTACATAAAGAGAACGACACAGCCTGTAAAAAATAGGCAAAAAGAAAAAAAAAGACATAAAAACTAATGTCTTGAAGGATCAACCCTAGTATAAAAGAATAATAAATCTTTGCGGACCGATATATCTTCCCTGGAGTCTGTATAAGGTGCTTTCATTTTGGATAATTTGTCAGCACCCTCAGCACTTCTGTATGGCAGTCTCGTGTTAGTTGAAGCCCAGGGTACAGGGACTCTGTCGTTGTCCACCCTCCAAAGCAGAGACCTCCCTTTAAGGTATTTTCCTGTCAGTCACTAGTTGCTTGAGGAAGGCTTCGTAATTACTCTATTTCTTTATTTTGGGTAATGCCGCGTACACACGAGCGGACATTACGGCGGACTTTGCCCGGCGGACTGGATTTCGTCGGACAATTCGATGTGTGTGGGCTCCAGCGGACTTTGTTTTCTCAAAAGTTGGACGGAATTAGATTTAAAACTTGTTTTAAATTTATCCGTTGAAATCGAGTCCGGTCGAAAAGTCCGCCGTCTGTATGCTAGTTCGACGGACAAAAAGCCACGCTAGGGCAGCTATTGGCTACTGGCTATGAACTTCCTTGTTTTAGTCCGGTCGTACGTCATCACGTACGAATTCGACGGACTTTGGTGGATTGTGTGTAGGCAAGTCCGTTCATTCACAAAGTCCGTCGGAAAGTACGTCGAAAAGTCCGCCGGGCAAAGTCCGCCTTAATGTCCGCTCGTGTGTACGCGGCATAAGTCCCCTGTCTTCTTTAATTTGGTAGAAGAGGGCCACGATCAGATGTGGTAAATGGCTAACCGGGGGCTGACCTATAGTGTGGATAAATGAAAGTTAATGCACCCGACTTCAGGATTGAACTTCAGTAGCTTTACTCCCCCATTTGGGATCCAGACGGAGTTTGTCTCCTATTAGGGGTCCCTGAATGGTGGCCTCCTCCGCGGCCATGTTTCAGCCGCTTGGGGAACTGCTTCTCCGGAGTGGAAGATGGTGAGGCGTGGGGACTTCTTGTAGGTGGTGGGAGAATAAACTCCTGGTACCATTCCGGTAGATCCACTTTGTCAAATCCAAGGCTTGCGCAGAAGTCTGTTAAATCTGCTGGTGAGCGTAAAGTATGTTGCTTACCGGCCAGCGTCACTACAAGTGCAAAGGAGAAGCGCCATGTGTAGCGCAGATCAAGTTCCCTGAGTTTGTCCAGGAGGGGGCGCAGAGCTCTGCGATTGCGCAGGGTTATTTGGAAGAGATCTTGGAACAGCATAATGTGCTCACCATTAAAGACAATGTGGTCATTTCTGCGGGCCTTCCGCATGATTTCCTCCTTAAGTGGGAAGCTCTGAAGGCAGCAAATAATGTCTCTGGGGGGTGCTGTATCTGGGCCTCTGGCTCTGAGGGCTTTGTGTGCTCTGACGAACTCTATGCCCATGTCGTCCTGTCTCTCCAGGAGGGAATTGAATACACGCTGCAACGCTGGGATAATTTGGTCCGGGTCTACAGTCTCAGGGATCCCCCTCACCCTAATGTTATTCCTCCTCCCGCGGTTGTCAAGGTCCTCTAAATGCCTATTCATTTCATTGAATTGTTCAGCATGAGAGTCAGCAACCTTTTCTAGCCTGTATATGGCCCTATCCCTGCGCTTGCCTGCCGCCTCCACATTCTCCATCTTGTCAGACAGTGAGAGAAGGTTGGATTTCAAATCCGTGATGGCCGCAGAGAAAGTGGACTTTATGTCTGCGGCAAATCCGGTCATGTCATCATATGTGAGGGGCTTGTTGGAGCGAATACGTCCCCTACCTGAGTCCTCCTGTGTGGATTGGGAGTCCTCACTGAAGTCCTCCTCGTCTTGCGGCGCCCGCGTCATCTTGGGGCCTGTACCGCTGCCTCGTGGAGACGGCTGAGCTTTTAGGAGTTCGGCTATGCTTCTGGCGGCGGCAACAGCTGCAGAGTTGCGGCGTGATCTGGAGTGTGGTGTATGCTGAGTCAGCTTGCCCATCTCCAGGTCTGTGCTCTCGGGTTGTCCGGCTTTAGGCTGTGTCGTTCCGGGAGCTCCTCTAACACACGTCCATCTCGGTCACTTGCCAAGCCACGCCCCCCTAGATCACTTTTATTCCTATTGCAAGGAATGTAAACATCCCTTGTAATAGGAATATGGCATAACAGGTCCTCATTACAGTGAGATGTGGGGTCAATAAGACCCCACATCTCACCTCTAGGCTGGGAAGCCTGAAATAAAAAAAAATGATCCTGGCTTTGATCGTATTGGTGAGTCGGTAGAAGCACCTGAGGGCGGCGGGAGGGGGGGGGATGTCCCCTCTCGCCTCCCATAAGAAAGATCAAGCAGCAGAACAGCCGCTATGATCATTCTTATGGTGTAGGGAATCGTCAGCTGCATCATTCAGATATCCCCGCACAAAGTCAAGGACGTCGTATGACGGGCGGCGGGTGGGAAGTGGTTAAAAACACATTTTTTTTTAACCCAAAGTTGTCCATTTATACAATAATTTTAACACATAGCATGTACATACCAAAAATGACACCCAAAATAGGTTCTCCTACTCCTCCTGAGTACGGCGATACCACATGTGTGAGACTTCCACAGCCTGGCCACATACAAAGGCCTAATACAGCCGAGTATTGTGGGGTATGGCAGAGTATGGCTGAGCATGGCTGCGCATGGCTGGGTATGGCAAAGTATGGCTGGGTATCACCGAGTATTGCAGAGTATGGCTGGGTATGGCAGAGTATAGCTGGGTATGGCAGAGTATGGCAGGGTATGGCAGGGTATTGCAGATTATTGCGGGGTATTGCGGGGTATTGCGGGATATTACAGGGTATTGCAGAGTATTGCAGGGTATTGCTGAGCATTGCAGAGTATTGCAGAGTATTGCAGGGTATTGCAGAGTATTGCAGAGTATTGCGGGGCATTGCAGAGAATTGCAGGGTATTGCAGGGTATTGCAGAGTAGTGCAGGGTATTGCGGGGTATTGCAGAGTATTGCAGGGTAATGCTGAGCATTGCAGAGTATTGCTGAGCATTGCAGAGTATTGCTGAGCATTGCAGGGTATTGCAGAGTATTGCGGAGTATTGCGGGGCATTGCAGCATATTGCAGGGTATTGCTGAGTATTGCAGAGTATTGCTGAGCATTGCAGAGTATTGCTGAGCATTGCAGAGTATTGCAGAGTACTGCAGGGTATTGCAGAGTATTGCGGAGTATTGCGGGGCATTGCAGCATATTGCAGGGTATTGCAGGGTATTGCTGAGTATTGCAGAGTATTGCAGAATATTGCAGAGTATTTCAGGGTATTGCTGAGCATTGCAGAGTATTGCAGAGTATTGCAGGGTATTGCAGAGTATTGCAGAGTATAGCAGGGCATTGCAAAGTAGTGCAGGGTATTGCTGAGCATGGAGGGATGGCTGAGCATGGATGGATGGATCCATGGATGTGACTGTATTTGTCACAGAGGAGCACTGTGGGCACTACACATCCAGCCCACAGCGCTGCTGCCATCCGATCCCTCCCCCTCTGTACCGATCGTTACAGAGAGGGGAGAGAGGAACCGGCGTCATGACATGACGCCAGTTTGTTTACATGTGATCGCTCCGTCATTTGACGGAGCGATCACATGGTAAACGGCCGTGATCAGCGGCCGTTTACCGTGATCTGTGATGCGCCGGGTCCTCTGGACCCGGTGGTCACTGATGGTCTCGGGTGCGCGCCCCAGGGGGCGCGCGAGAGCAGGATTCTGGGAGGATGCCATAGTATGCCCTCCCAGAGTTATCCAACCATCCTGCAGCCGTTATTTGGCTATGGGCCGGTTGGTAACTGGTTAACAAGTGGACCCCCAGATTCCGGCCCCCCACCCTATGCGATTGAGTATAGGGTACATTGTACCCCTACCCATTCACCTAAAAAAAGTTGCAAAAATAAAACACATTACACATGTTTTTAAAGTAATTTATTAAGGCAGCTCCGGCGTCTCTTCTCCCCTCCCCGGCTCTTCTGTCTCCTCCGCTGATGTCTTCTGCCTCTGTCAGTTCTTCTCCCCTCTCTGGGTCTTCTAGCCTTCTCTGCTCTGATTCTTCTCTCTCTGTCCACTGTCTTCTGCCTCTGCCAGGTCTTCTCTAGTTTGATGCTTTTTTCCAAAAAAATAAATTTTTTGATCACTTTTATTCTTATTACAAGGAATGTAAACATCCCTTGTGATAGGAATATGGCATGACAGGTCCTCAATACAGTAAGATGTGGGGTTAATAAGACCCCACTTCTCACCTCCAGGCTGGGAAGCCTGAAATAAAAAAAAAGATCCTGGCTTCGATCGTAGCAGTGAGTCGGTAGAAGCACCTGAGGGCGGCGGGAGGGGGGGACATCCCCTCTCGCCTCCCATAAGAGCGATTAAGCAGCGGAAGAGCCACTATGATCATTCTTATGGTGTAGGGAATCGTCGGCTGAAAAAGCTGATATCTGAATGAAGCCTGTAGCTGCAGGCATCATTCAGATATCCCCGCACAAAGTCAAGGACGTCGTATGATGGCCGGAGGGTGGGAAGTGGTTAAAATGCATTTTTCTTTTAACACAAAGTTGTCCATTTATACAATATTTCTAACACATAGCATGTACATACCAAAAATGACACCCCAAAATAGATTCTCCTACTCCTCCTGAGTACGGCAATACCACATGTGTGAGACTTCCACAGCCTGCCCACATACAGAGGCCGAGTACAGCCGATTATTGTGGGGTATGGCAGAGTATGGCCGAGCATGGCTGCGCATGGCTGGGTATGGCTGGGTATGGCAAAGTATGGCTGGGTATCACTGAGTATTGCAGAGTATGGCTGGGTATGGCAGAGTATGGCTGGGTATGGCAGAGTATGGCAGGGTATGGCAGGGTATTGCAGATTATTGCGGGGTATTGCAGGATATTGCAGGGTATTGCAGGGTATTGCTGAGCATTGCAGAGTATTGCAGAGAATTGCTGAGCATTGCAGAGTATTGCAGAGTATTACAGGGTTTTGCAGCGTATTGCAGAGTATTGTGGGGCATTGCAGCATATTGCAGGGTATTGCAGGGTATTGCAGAGTATTTCAGAGTATTGCAGAGTATTGCAGAGTATTGCAGGGTATTGCTGAGAATTGCAGAGTATTGCAAAGTATTGCAGGGTATTGCAGAGTATTGCAGAGTATAGCAGGGCATTGCAGAGTAGTGCAGGATATTGCTGAGCATGCAGGGATGGCTGAGCCTGGATGGATGCATCCATGGATGTGACTGTATTTGTCACAGAGCAGCACTGTGGGCACTACACATCCAGCCCACAGCGCTGCTGCCATCCGATCCATCCCCCTCTGTACCGATCGGTACAGAGAGGGGAGAGAGGAACCAACGTCATGACATGACGCCGGTTTGTTTACATGTGATCGCTCCGTCATTTGACAGAGCCTGCACATGGTAAACGGCCGCAATCAGTGGCCGTTTACCGTGATCCGTGATGCGCCGGGTCCTCTGGACCCGGTGGTCATGGATGGTCTCGGGTGCGCGCCCCAGGGGGTGCGCGAGAGCAGGATTCTGAGAGGACGCCATATTACGCCCTCCCAGAGTTATGCAACCATCCTGCAGCTGTCATTTGGCTATGGGCCGGTTGGTAACTAGTTAACAAGTGGACCCCCAGATTCCGGCCCCCCACCCAATGTGAATGAGTATAGGGTACATTGTACTCTACCCATTCACCTAAAAAAAGTTGCAAAAATAAAACACATTACACATGTTTTTAAAGTAATTTATTAAGGCAGCTCCGGCGTCTCTTCTCCCCTCCCCGGCTTTCCTCCGCTGATGTCTTCTGCCTCTGTCAGTTCTTCTCCCCTCTCTGGGTCTTCTAGCCTTCTCTGATTCTTCTCTCTCTGTCCGCTGTCTTCTGCCTCTGCCAGGTCTTCTTCGCTGTCTTCTCCCTCTGTTCTTCCGATGTTGACTCAACGCTTTCTCCCGCTCTAATGCTGGATGCGCGGTATGCTCCTACTTATATTGGCATGGGGCGGGGTCACCAGGTGATGTCACCTGGAAGGCCCACCTCATATGATGTCACCAACCAGGGCATGATGGGGCGATGACATCATAATGGGCGGGCCTCCGGTGACCCCGCCTCATGCCAGTATAAGTAGTGGCACACCATGCACCCAGCATTAGAGCAGGAGAGAGCGTTGAGTAAACATCGGAAGAAGAACAGAGGCAGAAGACAGCAGAGAAGACACGGCAGAGGCAGAAGACAGCAGACAGAGGGAGAAGAACCAGAGAGGGCTAAAAGACAGTGGAGAGTACCCAGCAAAAGAACGAGAAGACTCAGCAAAAATGTGAGAAGACAACGGAGAGGACCCGGCAGAGGCAGAAGACAGTGAACAGAGGGAGAGGAACCGGAGAAGGCTAAAAGATCATCAGTGGAGAGCAGAGAAGACCCGAAGAGGGGAGAAGAACCGACAGAGGCAGAAGACAACAGTGGAGGGGGCACAAGAGCCGTAAAGGGGAGAAGAGATTGGAAGAAATGCCCGGGGGGCTGCCTAAATAAATTACTTTAACACCCTGTGTGCTGTGTCTTATTTTTTACACTTTTTTTCAGGTGAATGGGTAAGGGGTACAATGTACCCCATACTCATTCACATAGGGTGGGGGGCTGGGATCTGGGGGTCCTCTTGTTAAAGGGGGCTTCCAGATTCCAAAAAGCCCCCCCACCCGCAGACCCCGACAACAAACGGCCAGGGTTGTTGGGAAGAGGCCCTTGTCCTCATCAACATGGGGACAAGGTGCTTTGGGGTGGGGGGGCGCAGGGCCCCACTGACCCAAAGCACTCACCCCCCATGTTGAGTGCATGCGGCCTGGTACGGTTCAAGAGGGAGGAGACCGCTCGATTGTCCCCACCACTTTCCTCACCCGCCGGGCTGTGTGCTCGGATAAGGGTCTGGTATTGATTTTGGGTGGGGACCCCCACACCGTTTTTTCGTCATGGGGGTTCCCCTTAAAATCCGTACCAGACCGAAGGGCCTGGTATGCTCTTTGAGGGGGAACCCATGCCGTTTTTTTAACATTTTGCTTGGAGTTCCCCCTAAAGATTAATACCAGACAGGCGGATCTCCTATCACAATTTGGATTAGCAGCAAGGATGGGAAGTGTTATAATAATGGGGGATTTTAATTATCCAGACATAGACTGGGCAGAGGGAACCATGCATTCATCTAAGGCTCGCCAGTTCCTAAATGTCTTGCAGGACAATTTTATGGGTCAGATGGTAGATGCACCAACTAGAAATAAAGCATTACTGGATCTACTGATTACCAACAATACAGACCTGTTCACGGATTTGGAAATACGGGGCAATTTAGGTAACAGCGATCATAGGTCAATTGGCTTCAGTATATATCACACAACTAGGAAACATAAGGGGAATACAAAGACACTGAATTTCAAAAGAGCCAACTTCTCTAAACTAGAAACTTTGCTAGAAGGCATAAACTGGGAAAAAATCTTAGGAACAAAGAATACGGAGGAGAGATGGGTTTGCTTTAAGAGCATATTAAATAAGGGCATTAGCCAATGCATCCCATTGGGTAATACATTTAAAAGAGCGAACAAAAGTCCTGGATGGCTTAACTCCAATGTAAAAATGCATATAGAAGCAAAGGAGAAGGCCTTCAAAAAATACAAGCTTGAGGGATCATAATCAGCATTCAGACTTTATAAAGAATGCAGCAAGAAATGTAAGGGTGCAAAAAGGATAGCTAAGATAGAACATGAAAGACACATTGCGGAGGAGAGCAAAAAAAATCACAAGAAATTCTTTAATTATGTAAACAGTAAAAAAGGGAGGAGAGACCATATTGGCCCCATAAAGAATGAAGAAGGACATCTGGTTACAGTCTTCACTAGGGAATCGGGGGGCTTCAGTAACCAAAACTGCACTGTTTATCTTCATGACACATCACAGGAAGCACCTCCATGGTTAACAGAGGACAGAATTAAAATTAGACTTGGGAAACATAACATTAATAAATCACCGGGACCAGATGGCTTGCACCCGAGGGTACTTAGGGTACTCAGTCAAGTAATTGCCAGACCATTGTTCCTAATTTTTACTGACAGTCTACTGACTGGAATGGTACCAGCTGATTGGAGAAAAGCCAATGTAGCACCAATATTTAAAAAGGGCCCAAAATACATCCCTGGGAATTACAGACCAGTTAGCCTAACATCAATAGTATGCAAGCTCTTGGAGGGGATGATAAGGGACTATATACAATATTTTAGTAATGAGAACGTTATCATTAGCAGTAATCAGCATAGATTCATGAAAAATCTTTCTTGCCAAACCAATCTATTAACCTTCTATAAAGAGGTGAGTTGCAATCTAGATAAAGGAAGGCCCGTAGACGTGGTGTATCTGGATTTTGCAAAAGCATTTGACACAGTTCCCCATAAACGTTTACTGTACCAAATAAGGACCATTAACATGGACTATAGAGTGAGTACATGGATTGAAAACTGGCTACAAGGGTGAGTTCAAAGGGTGGTGATAAATGTAGAGTACTCGGAATGGTCAGGGGTGGGTAGTGGGGTCTCCCAGGGTTCTGTGCTGGGACCAATCCTGTTTAATTTGTTCATAAACGACCTGGAGGATGGGGTAAAGGGTTCGATCTCTGTATTTGCGGACGATACTAAGCTAAGCAGGGCAATAACTTCTCTGCAGGATGTGGAAACCTTGCTAAAAGATCTGAACAAATTAATGGGGTGGGTAACAACATGGCAAATGAGGTTCAATGTAGAAAAATGTAAAATAATGCATTTGGGTGGCAAAAATATGGATGTAATCTTTACACTTGGGGGAGAACCTCTGGGGGAATCTAGGATGGAAAAGACCTTGGGGTCCTAGTAGATGATAGGCTCAGCAATGGCATGCAATGCCAAGCTGCTGCTAACAAAGCAAACAGAATATTGGCATGCATTAAAAAGGGGATTAATTCCAGAGATAAAATGATAATTCTCCCGCTCTACGAGACTCTGGTCCGGCCGCACCTAGAGTATGCTGTCCAGTTCTGGGCACCAGTCCTCAGGAAGGATGTACTGGAAATGGAGCGAGTAAAAAGAAGGGCAACAAAGCTAATAAAGGGTCCTGGAGGATATTAGTTATCAGGAAAGGTTGCGAGCACTGAACTTATTCTCTCTGGTGAAGAGAAATGCTTGAGAGGGGATATGATTTCAATTTACAAATACCATACTGGTGACCCCACAATAGGGATAAAACTTTTTTGCAGAAGGGAGATTAACAAGACTCGTGGCCACCCATTAAAATTAGAAGAAAAGAGGTTTAACCTTAAACAACGTAGAGGGTTCTTTACTGTAAGAGCGGCAGGGATGTGGTCTCAGCGGGGGGGCATCGATAGTTTCATGAAACTATTAGATAAGCACCAGAACGACCACAACATACATGGATATTCAATACAATACTGACATATAATCATACACATAGGTTGGACTTGATGGACTTGTGTCTTTTTTCGACCTCACCTACTATGTAACTATGATATTAACGCTTTTATTAATCAAGTGTAAAATATTGCGTAAATAGTATTTTAATACACATAATCAGGGGTTTCTAAATCTTCTATTTTATTTTAGTTTGTATATTAATTTTCAATTGATATCAAGTTTGTATTATCGTTTTAAACATTCTCACAATTCATTGTATCTGTTTTAGATGTTGTTTATCCTCATTTCTATGTAGAGGCTTGTCTTGCAATTTAGTCGTCATTCTGCTTGGTTTTTGTCTTGACTTTCAGATGAGGCTTGACTTTTTTGTTTGACGCTGATAGTTGCATTAGCTTGTCTCTCCACATGGGGGCTAGAGTGATGTATATTGGGCCATGTTTGACATGACGTGGGCTAGTCCATGCCTCGACTTTCAAATGAGGCTTGACCCGCTTCCGCATTGTCGTAATTTCCGGTCCTTCACCTCGCTTCACTTCAAGGTTTGACGTGCATACCTCACTTTCAGATTGAGGCTTGATGTGCAAGTTTTGGTGCCATTTTGCTGACGACCCTGGAAACGTTAGGATGATTAGAGGCTGTGTCAGACAGCGTGGTCAACGTTATGTTACGTCGCTTCGCCCTGTGGCCACTAGGGGTGCGCTGCTTGCCCCCGACCTGATCGCCGCTGACACACGGAGAGCCGGGATCTGTGTGTGTAAACACAGTTTCCGGTTCTCTGAGGGGAGAAGAGACAGATCGTCTGTTAATACAGAGTATGAACAGCGATCTGTCATCTCCCCTACACAGTCCCCTCCCCCTTCAGTTAGAACACACACTAGGGAACACACTTAACCCCTTGATTGCCCCCTAGTGTTAACCCCTTCCCTGCCAGTGACATTTCTACAGTAATCAATGCATTTTTATAGCACTGTATAAATGACAATGGTCCCAAAAATGTGTCAAAATTGTCCGATGTGTCCGCCATTATGTCGCAGTCCCGATAAAAATCGCAGATCACCGCCATTACTAGTAAAAACAATTTCTATAACTTTTGCGCAAACCAATCAATATACACTTATTGCGATTTTTTACCAAAAATATGTAGAATACATATCGGGCTAAACTGAGGAAAAAAATAGTTTTTTTAATATATTTTTGGGGGTATTAATTATAGCAAAAAGTAAAAAATATTGCGGTTTTTTTCAAAATTGGCGCTCTTTTTTTGTTTATAGCACAAAAAATAAAAACTGCAGAGGTGATCAAATACCACCAAAAGAAAGCTCTATTTGTGGGAAAAAAAGAACATAAATTTTGTTTGGGTGCAACGTCGCACGACCGCGCAATTGTCAGTTAAATCAACCCAGTGCCGAATCGCAAAAAGTGCTCTGGTCAGAAAGGGGGTTATATCTCCCGGGGCTGAAGTGGTTAACAAGAGGACCCCCAGATCCCAGTCCCCCACCATGTGAATGAGTACATGTGAATACATTGTACCCCTACCCATTCACCTAAAAAAAGTGTCAAAAATAAAACACAGTACAAAGGTTTTTAAAGTAATTTATTTAGCAATATAAGTAGTTGCACACCGCGCACCCGGCATTAGAGCGGGGGAGAGTGCCAAGTCAACATCGGAAGAAGAACAGAGGGAGAAGACAGCGAAGAAGACTGGGCAAAAGAGCGAGCAAAAGAGCAAGAAGACAGTGGAGGAGACCTGCCAGAGGCAGAAGACAGCGGACAGTGGACAGAGGGAGAGGAACCAGAGAGAGAGCGGAGAAGAACCGGAGAGAGAGCGGAAAAGAGCCGGAGAGGGGAGAAGAACCGGAGAGGGGAGAAGACATCAGCAGAGGAGATAGAAGAGCCTGAGAGGGAAGAAGAAGAAGTCGGAAGAGACGCCAGAGCTGCTTAATAAATTACTTTAAAAACCTTTGTACGGTGTTTTATTTTTGACACTTTTTTTAGGTGAATGGGTAGGGGTATAATGTACCCCATACTCATTCACATAGGGTGGGGGGGCCGGGATCTGGGGGCCCCCTTGTTAAAGGGGGCTCCCAGATTCCGATAAGCCACCTGCCCGCAGACCCTGACAACCAACGGCCAGGGTTTTTGGGAAGAGGCCCTTGTCCTCATCAACATGGCCTGGCCATGAATCATTGGCTTGGATAAAAAAACTTGTGCTCTGTCAAATCACATTTTTACACTTCTACACTATTTATTACAAAAAAAATTCTCCTGTTAACCTTCATTCCATTTCCTATGTCCGGTCTAGTCATGTATTGGTTCAAACCCAGCCCTTCTCCAATCCCCCCTGCATCTCCGCAAGATAGGACTTAAGTTCTTATCACTCAAAGGTAAAGGTCTGAACCATCCAGCCAAATGCCTCTCCATGTGGAATGAAGCTTGCTACTGATGTCCTGAACATAGAGGAAACTCACTTCCACATTAACACCACCCCTAAATGTGCACATCCTACCTACCCACACGTCTTCTTGGCAAGTGCTCCAGAAAAAAAAGAAAGGAATTATCGTGGCTATCAAGCACGTTGTATTATTTGTTCTGAAGAACTGCATCTCCGAGCCTGATGGCAGATACATCATTCTGGTTTGTACCCTTAATTCCATTCCATACACCCTGGTGAATGCCTACACACCAAACTCCCATCAGCTAAGATTCCACAGGAAATTATATCAAAAATGTAAAGCTGGGGGCGCATGCGCGAGGCTTTACATGGCAGACGTGTCTCTGTGAAGCTCCGCACTCCCCGCCGCACACCCGGGACTATTGTGCCTTACTGAACCGGCAAATCGGAGCCATTTCCACGGGGATCGCTTCTCCATATATCAGTGCCCCTTCCGGTATGGTGTTAACGGGCCATCGCCGAAAACCGAACCATAAACCCATCAAAGAAGCGCTGGCCCGCGCTTCCTCCAAGATGGCGTCGAAGGCCCGGAACCTGGCTGATCTTTCAACAACATCTCCAGCTCGCTCTGATATACCTGACAGCGAGGAGGAGGCTGACATACAAGAAGGCTCAGGTGGCTCACCACCCGCCCCTGATACAGGTATGTCACAAGCTGCCTTTATGAGAGTCATGGAATCTATGCTACATAAGGCCCTTAAAGCAACATCAGACCAGATCACTACTAGTCTGACACGTGAGATACGCGAGATAGGCCAGCGCACAGCAGACCTGGAAACAAGGGTAGATGACATAGAACTCACCCTCCAAGAACAAGCACAAGAGCAAATTGCTCTCAGAGAGGAGAACTCTATGCTTTTATCCCGCCTCGAGGACGCGGAGAATCACTCCCGCAGATCCAATCTACGCCTCAGAGGCATCCCAGAAACAATTGATGACCTGCAATCTTTTACAACAGCACTTTTCCAAGAGCTAGCACCCTCCATACCCATCGAACGTCTTGAATTCGATAGAATTCACAGAGCGCTCACCAGGCGCCAAACAGACGGACCACCAAGAGACATTATCATCAAGCTGCATTTTTTTCGCACAAAAGAACAGCTCCTGGCGGCCGCCCGCAACAACAACACCCTGCAATTTCAGAGCCATACATATCAATTGTTTTCCGACTTGGCACCCCTCACGATTGCTAAACGCCGCGCCATGAAGCCTCAACTACAGGTACTTATACATCATCAACTTAAGTACACATGGCGGTTCCCGTTCGCATTGCAATTCTCCTATCAAGGTCAGCAACATACCTCCACCACACCAGAATCTCTCCAAAGGCTGCTGGAATCGCTCCACCTGTCTCCCCAGACTGTCCATTCAGACACAGCCCTTCCTCGCACTCCAGCCAGATCTGCCTCACAACCATACACCACTACTCCCAAACGGAAAAACCCCGGACCACCATCCATCCGGAAGGGAACTCCAGCCAGATTATCCGAATACTCCTATCGCAGCCCGAAATCCCGAGCTCCACGCTGAAAACAAAGGAACTGCCTTTTCTATTTTCTTTTGTCTCCTCTTCTTTTTTGAATACGCAGGTACTCGGTTGCACAAGCAGAGAATGTCTCCATGCCACCTTTGAGACCCCACTCGTGACCGAGACCTGCTAGAGGACCCCCGTCAAGAACGGATATATGGTAACCTGAAATTGTTTCCTTTTCAGGGCTCGTAGGTCTTTTAAGGCCTTCTCAGGTTCAGTTATTTTGTTCAATTTTTCTTTTACACCTTAAACTTTTTTATTTGTTATTATAGCCATGTTGTTCTTAAACGCACAATTCTGTTTTGCACATATCCAGAGCACATTTGACCTGGTTTGCATTTTGTGAACCAGGTGAACCCCGCTACTCTGTCGTTTTCAAGATTGAATACCGGTAATGAAACAATTAGACAGCTTTTATGCTTTGACTAATCTACCGTGAATTTCATGCACACTTTTCTGGTATGTACCCCACATCTTCCCCTCCCCCTCCTCCCCCCTCTTCCCCTCCCCCTCCTCCCCCTCTTCCCCTCCCCCTCCTCCCCCTCTTCCCATCCCCCACCTCCCCCCTCTCCCCATCCTCCCCTCTCCCCCTCCTCCCTTCTCTCCCTTTTCCAACCCTCCCTCCCTCCTCTCTCCCTCCCCCTCCCAGTTTCTCCCACCCTTTTTCCTCCCTATCCCACCCTCCTTCCTCTCCAACCCCCCCTCCCCCCAGCTCGAAGACACTAATCCCTCATGGTGAACGTTACCACCTGAAAACTCACATGTGTGCTTAGCAGTTATTGAATTGAGCTGTACCATACGCTCTTATGTTCCCCACCCCCCACCCATTACTTGATGTTCTGCTGTTATTTACATTATCTGGGGGCAATGGGGAATGTTTTGTATTTTCCACTTTACTTTGTTTTGTTGTTTTCCATTATACCTACTTTTTAAATCATTTTTATTCATTTGCTGCTCCCGGTTGCGGCGGGGAGCAGTCAATGCTTACCCTCTCTGCGGTGCATCCACTCTTTGACCAAAACCTTGGTCGCAGAGTCAGTGCACGCATTAGTCGGGCTCTACTGACGTGCTGCCCCCTTATTAAGGGGGTCGCTCGGTACTCCACCCGACCCACAATGCTCTCCCTCTCCCCCCCCTCCCTCTCCCCCCTCTTTGACTCTATATCTTTACTCCCTTCCCTTTTTCTGTGCTGGTTGACCCGCGTGGGCCCCCCCTTTTTTTTCTTTGATATTTACCACCCACACACCCCATAATGGCCCCACTTGAAATCCTTACCCTGAACGTTAAGGGGCTAAATTCCCCACATAAACGAGTAAAAGCATTTCAAACCTTTGCGTCCCTGAAAGCCAAAATCGTAGCCCTCCAGGAAACCCATTTTTCCATACACCAAACACCGAGATTTTTTAGCTCTAAATACCCACAGGTATTTACTGCTTCAGCAAATACAAAACACAGAGGAGTTTTACTCGCTTTTCACCACACCATGCCATTTACCCCCCTCACTGAAATAAAAGACCCTGAAGGTCGCTATCTCATCCTAGTGGGACTATTACAGGACATAACCACAACCTTCGTCTCCTATTACGCCCCCAACACAAACCCGAATCCCTTTTTTTCGCATCTCTTACAAGTCGTGCAGGCACACTGCAAGGGAACCTTGTTCCTCTGCGGAGACTCCAATTCAGTACTGCAACCACACACAGACAAATCACCCTATGCCCCGGAACATTACTCCCCCTCTTCACAATTTCGTAAACTTATACAGACAGCCTCCCTCCTAGACACATGGAGAGAACTCAATCCCACAAAGAGAAACTATACATTTTATTCACATCCACACAAATCATTTTCCAGGATTGACCATATATTTACCTCAATAGCTTCTGCACCACTTCTCCTTCATTCACACATCCAACCAATTACATGGACGGACCATTGTGCCGTTATTACCACAGTGTCATCCCTAATCCCACAAGCTACTAACAGATCATGGTGTATGAATGATTCCCTCCTAACCAATCCATCATACTGCCTAGATATTCAAGTAGCCCTTAAGGATTATCTAAAACACAACGCAACCCCCGACATCTCCCCCCATCCTCCTCTGGGAAGCACACAAACCCGTGATTCGTGGCACATGTATCTCAGTGGCATCCCATCTTAATACAGACAGGAAGCTCAAATTACACCAACTCGAATCAGATTACCATAATAGTTTCCTTTTATTCCAATCTGACCCTACTGAATCACGCAAATTAACATTAGAAAAAATGAAGCTAGAACTAGATCTAATCTTAGCCGAGACGGCTGATAAAACTATCCGTAGAACAAACCACACGATCTATACAAAAGCAAACAAACCAGATACCTACCTGGCCCTGCGCCTACGTAGACCAGACCGTGCTCGTATTCCCATTAGACTCAGACTGGCTAAAGACGTAATCACTAGCAACCCTGTTAAGGTTCTCTCGGAGTTCCGTAAACAGTTGGCAAATCTATATGATTCTAAAACAGCATTTCCACTACGCCAAGCAGAAAAACTGTTTCATAATCTACCTATACCAACCCTGTCTGAATCCAATCGCGAGCTGATGGAGAGCACGACCTCGACAGACGAAGTACTAGCAGCCATAAAAACCCTAAAACCTAATAAACGCCCAGGCCCTGATGGCCTCCCCAGTCTCTACTATAAAAAGTTTGCCACAGAACTAGCCCCCCTTCTTACCAGCACATTCAATACCATACTAAAGCAACACTCTTTTGGCAGGGACACATTGACTGCTCTTATCTCAATGATCCCCAAACCAAACACTGATAGCACGTTATGGTCCAACTATAGACCAACCTCACTTCTTAATGTGGATATTAAGATTTTAGCCAAAATTCTCGCCCTACGCCTCAATCCCATCATTGGTGGCTTGATACACAAAGACCAGGTTGGCTTTATACCCAAACGACAAGCGAGCGACAATATCAGACGAGTAATTCTCCTGCAACATCTGGCCCGTTCCCGTAAGATCCCCATGCACCTCCTCTCCTTAGATATACGCAAAGCCTTCGATACAGTCTCTTGGCCCTACCTAATTTTTATCCTCCAACGTTGGGGCTTCGGTCCCAATTTCTTAAATTGGATCAAGGCCCTCTATAATCACCCACAAGCGTATGTGCACTACTCCGGATTCCGATCAGATCCTTTTCCAATTGCACGGGGGACTAGACAGGGATGCCCTTTATCCCCCCTGCTCTTCGCACTCACTATCGAACCCCTGGCAGCCCTGATTAGATCTAATCCCGACATTCGAGGCTTAGACATAGCATCCACCTCCCACAAAGTGTTCCTCTTTGCTGATGACACACTTCTCTTCATTACTTCACCCCATACCACATTACCCAACCTTATGAACATCTTAGACAAATTTTCCAACATATCTGGACTTGAAGTCAACCAATCCAAATCGAAGGCCCCCTGATGTGTCCCTGCCACAAGCTGATCTAGTAACATTACGTAGCAACTTCCCCTTCCTCTGGTCTACCACATCGATCCCATATTTAGGGATCAAGCTCACTAAGGATCCCTCCAACCTGTTCCAATCTAATTACCTCCCAATGCTTTCACAAATATCTTCCTTACTAAATACTTGGTTACCGCTATGTGTCTCCTGGTTGGGACGTATAGCAGCTGTGAAAATGTCCCTATTACCAAAACTGTTATACTTATATAGAGTGCTCCCTATCAAAGTCCCTCCTTACTACCATAGGATTATACAGAATAAAGTTTTCAAATATATATGGGGTCCTACTAGACCCAGAGTGGCGAGACCGATTCTTCTCCGTAACAAGCTCTACGGCGGCCTGGGCATTCCCAACTTCTCACACTACTATCACGCAGCCCGCCTAGCACAGTCTATTTTATATCATGCCAAGACAGAGACCCCACTTTGGGTTGCTCTCGAAGCCATTGATCTACACCCGATTAATATAGGCAATTTGCTATGGCTTCCTACATCAGCTAGAGGACCCATAGCTAACCCATTAACACTTCACACACTTAAACTTTGGGATAGACTAAAAGCTCCATTTAAACTAATCTCTCCACACTCCCCACTTCTATCTTATTTAGGTCACCCTCAATTCCTCCCAGCCTACACAGAACCAACCTCATTCCATGCCTGGGTCCAGGCGGGTCTGACTCGCATCTGTGATCTCGTTAGTGGAGACACTGTGAAGCCCTTTCCAATTATCCAGGAGCAAACACAACTCCCTCACAGGGAATGCTTCCGCTACCTCCAAATTAAACATTTCGTGCAAATAACCATAAAAACCAACTCTGGACTGGATACTTTGACCGAGTTTGAGCATATGTGCGAGTCGGATCCGCATGCCCCCGGTATTATCTTCCGCCTATACTCCCATCTTACATTACCACCCCCAGATCTACCCACATATGCACAAAGATGGTTGAGAGACCTCGATATTACCCTCGAACCAGAAGACTGGTCGACCATATGGTCTAACACAAAAAACTCATCCCAGAATGTTATTGCCTCAGAAGTGAACTATAAAGTGCTAATGCGCTGGTATCTAGTCCCAGATAGAATTGTTAAGTTTCTACCTGAATCCTCCCCGAACTGTTTCAGAGGTTGTGGGGAAAGGGGCACGCACCTACATATATGGTGGACATGCCCACAAGTACAACGCTTCTGGGCAATAATATTTCAGATGGCAACCACCCTCCACCAAACTACTTTATCTCCTAGCCCCACAATAGCCCTCCTCAACCTCTTCCCACAAGACTACACCAGATCACAACTCCGACTTCTCCTACATTTATTCACAGCAGCCAAACAGACGATAGCTAAGACTGGCCATACACTATTCAATTTTCCTGTTCAACTTTCCTTTAGATTTACCAAAACCATATAATAGGAGGTCAAACCTAAACACTTTCAATTTGTATGCAATCAGGCAGGCCCTTGTACTACATAGTTGAAGGTAAATCTAAAGAAAATTGAACAGGAAAATTGTATGGTGTATGGCCAGCTTAAGGCTTGGAAAACACCCACTCTTAACATAGTCGAAACAAAGAATAGGATCACCCAAGCAATGATACATAGCAAAACAGAGGCAAAAATCCTTGATAAAGCCACCCAACACAACAGAGTCTGGCGACCCTGGGTTGAACACTTTTTACCAACAGACATCGATGAAGACCTAGTATCGCTTTAAGTGGGCCTGGACGTCGCCCCGAGACTCTATTATGGCTCCTGTACCCACGCGGGTTAGCCGGCACCTCCTTCTTCCCTCCTTCTCCTATCTACAACTCTCTCGCCTATACCCCCTCTTTACTACCCCCTTTTTCATAATTTCACCTCTCCACTCCATCTTACCCTCCAAACTTGAAAATAGGTAATATACTCTGTTACAAGCAATACTTTTGAGGGCCCCCCCACCACCGTTATTGGGGAATGGCCCAAATTTATAGTGTTAAAAAAGGGATCGTAATTCCCTTTAATCTCTCATATATATGCGTATTTAGTTCCAGCATGCCGCACGATTTAGAAATATACATGCTATCTTAATACTCAGCTTTCATTAAACCAAAATTCTCCGGCATTATTTTTATGTACACTGTCATATATTCGATTGAAACTATGTATGGAACTTAATGTAACAGTTGTATGTGAAATTACCAATAAAATATTTGAAACAAAAATGTAAAGCTGTGAAGTCTGGCCACCTGCTTCTATGCAGTGACTTCAACATGGTTGTCAACCCCAATCTGGACACTACATCCTCATCTAAAGGTCATTGTCCTGCTCCAGGGAACTTTATGCACACTGAAGAATTATATGACTTTTGGAGTGCCTCTATGGAAAAGAAAGAGACCACACCTTTTTTTTCCTTCAGATTCCATTCCTATTCCAAGATAGATTATTTTTCTGTTGACAAAGGGCTATTACAACAGACCTCTTCTTCCTCCATTCATGACATTACGTGGTCTGACCACGCAGCAGTCTCGCTAACTGTAGAGGAAAAGGATGCCTGTACCCCAATGTTTGTTTGGCGATGCAATAACTTGACTGTCCAAAATTTTGAGTTGCCGCCACCCCTATTCATGGGTCTGTCCCCTTTCAGGATGCTGGGTGCATTAATTACAGCAGTAGGTTTCTTTTAAAGCACCTGATTAGAGCCAGAGGCTCTAATAGACTTCAAAATAGGGTAGGCTTTGGATGCAGAGAATTGTGCTTGGAGCCCACCCAGGTGTTACAACAGCGAATGAATATTCGCAGTTGAAACACTGATCCTCAATCTGGTGTGAGGACCATTTTCCAAGTGGCCAAAAAGAGAAGTCTTCCAATTGGCCGCAGAGGAGGAGGTAGGAAATGGAAGCCGCCATCATAATGACCCGTGGAGAGCAGGGGAAGGGGGGCCACTGCCACCGAGCAGGGGAAGCCGCCGGTGAAGCAATGGGGTAAGTGCTACCAACCTGGGGGCAGTGGCATACTGTTTGCCACCCCCCCAAAAAAAATTACCACTGGCCGCCACTGGCTGAATAAATCTTGTTCTAGGAAATATGAACAACCAAGGAGGTCAAGCGCTGGGGGATGGCTTCCATGAACAATACATTGAGACCCTCCGTGGATTAATTGTGAAACTCTGAGAAGTGTCTGGATACACTGAATTTGTCTATTCCCCTCCTCCAGAAACCTTCAGTGTTCCCCAAACCTTTTCCTGAGGGTACAGATGGCCCGGCCAATGTACGGCAGGTTGCATGGATATGACAGACTGTATATAACTTATTCGGAGGAACATGTGTAAAAGTCAGGAATTTGGAAGGTTTTTCCTTTTGTAGAAAATAATTTTTTACCTTGTTCATAGATTTGAACAGGTTCATCAGGAACCTAACTGTCCATCGCTTTTACAACATCAAAGCTCTTAAGGCCATTCCTCCCCCCTTCCAATGACAACCTTCCTGACTTTTCTCTCATGTCGCCTTCCCGCGCCGTTTTTTTTTAAATTTTGGCGCGGGGTTCCCCTTAATATCCATACCAGACCTGAAGGGCCTGGTATGGAATTTAGGGGGACCCCCACATCATTTTTTTTTTTAATTTTGGTTCGAGGTTCCCCTGTGGGGAATTCCCATGCCGTTTTTATCAATGAACTTCTATGTGTATTGTCGGCTTGGCAATGCATTAATAGCCGCGAGTAGTTTTAAATGACTTTTTTTCCTTTAAAATGTTATTTTGCTGTCAGACTGTTCTAAACACGGGAAACATGCACCCCTTTAAAGGCATACTATAAACACCCCCCAGGTACGTAATTTAAAGGGATATTACACTTATTCATGTTCGTGTCCCATAGACTTTATCGGTGTTCGCGTGTTCGAACAATTTTTTTGCCTGTTCGCATGTTCTGGTGCGAACCGAACAGGGGGGTGTTCGGCTCATCCCTACCCGTGACTTCAGCTTAACCCCCGTCCACCCAGGACTCTCAGACCAGCTCCAGGAAGTGTTGCTGTCTACCCACACTGCCAAAGATTCCATCTGGTCTCCTTGACGATGTATGCCAGCCATCCAGATGCCCACAGCGGTAGCTACCCGTCAAGCATACCCACTATCATCTTGTAAGTTGTTAACAAATTGTGGCTACTAAAGTCTCATACTGATACTCTTAGATGGCGCTGCCTTTGTTCTCGTTGTTCACAGCTACTCCTGCTTAAGCCAGGAATGATGGTTTGCGGTAATGGCACTAACTTCCTGTCCACCCTTCAACAGGGAAAGTTGACACATGTGCCATACCCTCAATTTGGTGGTGGAAAGGTAATGCCGCTCTCCAAACTCCATGGACCCTTAATGAGAGTCAGGTGCAGACTATGGTAGGAAAGAAAACGCGGACCGCTGCACTCTGAGTACGGTCATCTTTATTCCAAAAAGTTTAAAATCCAACAAAATAGGTACGATGGGAGAATAGCAACAGCTAACGCGTTTCACATACAAAGATGCTTACTCAAAGCTAGAGGGTAAGACATGAGCGAAAGATGGAAAGTAAGAAATAAAAAATAAATAAAAAAATATGAAGCGGAGAAACAGAGAGACTAGATATTTGTATATACAGTATGCTATCAGAATGTATGTCTCTCCCAGACTATTTAGTGCCTGAAATAAAACCAAACTTAAAGTGGTGTTCCACCCAAAAAAAAAAAATACATGAATGTGCCTAAAAAAAAATAAAAAAAAACATTTGAATTTTTTTTTTTTACTCACCTCTAAATGCCTGTTGCTAGGGGGTCCCTCGTAGTCCACCTCTTTCAGTGCCTGGGCTGGTGACATCACTTCCCCTCAGCACAGGAAGGGCTCAGCTCTGCTCCCTCCCTCTTGTCAATCGACTGAGTGGCCAATCACAGCGCGCTGCGCCGCTTGCGCATGCGCAGAGGGTGCCCGGCTGTGAAGCCACAGCCCGGCGCCAACAGTTGCAATGCCGGCGCCGCTGAACGGAGGGGGAGACAAGCGGGGCTTCGATCCCCTGCATCGCTGGACCCAGGGACAGGTAAGTGTCCAATTAAAAGTTAGCAGCTACAGTATTTATAGCTGCTGACTTTCAATTTTTTTTTTAAAATAGGAACTCCTCTTTAAATCGGAGGAGATTATCAGTGTCACGTATCTAGAGCAACATACTATCCTCAGAGATGAGAATATCAACACATCTCTAAAGTTACAAAAAATTGTCTCAAAAGAACAGAAAATGAATACAATGTTGCCTCTAGAGAGAAGAAGGTGGATACATTTCTATGGTAACATGACACTGCCTTGAGAGGGAATGTATTGATCTTTTTCTCTCCTAGGGTAGCGTCATGTTACCATAGAAATGTATCCACCTTCTTCTCTCTAGAGGCAACATTGTATTCATTTTCTGTTCTTTTGAGACAATTTTTTGTAACTTTAGAGATGTGTTGATGTTCTCGTCTCTGAGGATAGTATGTTGCTCTAGATACGGGACACTGACAATTTCCTCCGATTTAAGTTTGGTTTTATTTCAGGCACTAAATAGTCTGGGAGAGATATACATTCTGATAGCATACTGTATATACAAATATCTAGTGTCTCTGTTTCTCCGCTTCATATTCTTTTATTTATTTTTTATTTCTTACTTTCCATCTTTCGCTCATGTCTGGTATATCTTTTTGGCATTAACATGTAGATATAGACATACCGTTCTAGCAAAAAAAGCTCTTAGTAGTTCTGGAATTATATGTTTTTGGAAGGTTGGAATGGATGTGAGACATACAATGTACGTTTTTTGCCCTTCAGCAGGCGGAGGGAGACTCTGTATAGTTTTACAGCACCAGCACCAGTTTTACTCCAGACGATGTCCGTGGAGACGAAACGCGTCGGGATGGTCCCCACTGCTGCCAAATTGATTTTATATCAGCGCTGTTTTTACGCACATTCATGTGAGTTTTTTTTAATTTCATTAAATTTATTCTTGTTTTACGGAATCACGCTATGGTCCTTTTTCATTTTCCTCTTTGATATTCTCTATATACCTACGGATTTCTGAGCTTCGGTTTGCCTGTGGTACTACATTTCCTGTGATTCCATCTGGCTGCCATCCGTGTAAACCTGTCTGACGACACTGATCCAGAGTCCACCCAATTATACTCAAGCCTGTTTGACACGCAGAGCGTATGCTCTAGCATCATCAAACGATCTGGTAAGCCTCTCCTACATTTGGTGGTGGTTCTCTTCACAAGTGTATACATTCACCGTTTGCAAGATTTCCTCACACTCAGACTGGGAATAGATTCACATCTATTATTACTTATGGACTTTTTTCATTTTAAACATTATTGATTGTGTATATTATTTTTATTCAGTGTATTCATGTTGTTATTCCAGTGTTATTTTGATTTATGTATGGATTGCACTGGGCACATCATCCTTTAGCGCTACATTTTGTTATATTTGTTTTTGTATACCATTTTTTCAATGTGGTGTGTTAGCTGCTAATCTTGTGAGCTGCTAATCTTGTGAGCAGCACAGAATTATCTGGTTTACTTATAGGTTTACAGCAGCCTTCGGAATTATGTCATTGGAAAAAGATATTTCATGGATATGATACACATAATTTGTGATTTCCGTTTTTTCAGCAAGTGGAGTGAGACTCTGTTCATTTATATTCATATCTATATTTATAATTTTTTAGATCTCCTCCCGGAGCAGTTTGGGCTTTTTGAGAGAATAAGATGAATACAATCCCTCAAGTGTCTATATAGGCATTTTAGTTTGTAATTTCAACGTCTCTATAGTTCTAATGTATACAATGCATGGTCTTTACCTTTCAGCAAGCGGAGGGAGACTCTGTATAGTTTTACAGCAGACTTTGGAATTATATTATTGGAAACAGATATTTAATGGATGTGATACATATAATTTGTGATTTCCGTTTTTTCAGCAAGTGGAGTGAGATTCTGTTCATTTATTTTCACATTTATATTCATAATTTATAGATCTCCCCCCGGAACAGTCTTCATTTTTGGTTTGGGGTTTTTTGAGAGAAGAAGATGAATACAAATCCTCGAGTGTCTATATAGCCAATCGAGTTTGTAATTTCAACGTTTTTATAATTCTAATTAGGGATGAGCCGAACACCCCCCGGTTCGGTTCGCACCAGAACCTGCGAACGGACCGAAAATTCGCACGAACGTTAGAACCCCATTGACGTCTATGGGACTCGAACGTTCGAAATCAAAAGTGCTCATTTTAAAGGCTAATTTGCATGGTATTGTCCTAAAAAGGGTTTGGGGACCCGGGTCCTACCCCAGGGGACATGTATCAATGCAAAAAAAACTTTTAAAAACGGCCGTTTTTTCGGGAGCAGTGATTTTAATGATGCTTAAAGTAAAAAAAAAAAAGTGAAATATTCCTTTAAATATCGTACCTGGGGTGTGTCTATAGTATGCCTGTAAAGTGGCGCGTGTTTCCCGTGTTTAGAACAGTCCCTGCACAAAATGTCATTTTTAAAGGAAAAAATCTCATTTAAAACTGCTTGCAGGTTTAATGTAATGTCGGGTCCTGGCAATATGGATGAAAATCAGTGAGACAAACGGCATGGGTACCCCCCAGTCCATTACCAGGCCCTTTGGGTCTTGTATGGATATTAAGGGGAAACCCGCACCCAAATTAAAATAAGGAAAGGTGTGGGGAAACCAGGCCCTATATACTCTGAACAGCAGTATACAGGCGGTGCAAACAAGACAGGGACTGTAGGTTTGTTGTTAAGTAGAATCTGTTTGTAATTTTGAACGGGTACATTTTTAACGTGTTTAGCTCCAGCCAAAAAATCTTTTTTAAGCTTTTTGGAAAACATAGGGAAGGGTTATTACCCCTATGACATTTGTTTTGCTGTCTTTCCTCCTCTTCAGAAGATTTCACCTCACTTTTTGTCCCAATGGCAAATGTTTTTTTTTAAATTTGGGTTTTTTTGTGGAACAAGGATTGGAAAGCATCAGTGGAAAGGAGAAATGTTTTTCCCATATTAACTCTTACAGGAGAGAATTTCCCTTCCTAGGGGTAGATTTCATCTCACTTCCTGTTGTCTCCTTCCGTTTGCAAGTAGGAGTCGTTTGTAAGTTAGATGTTTGAAAGTAGGGGCCTGCCCTATATACTCAGCAGAAATTTGGGCCTTAGGTGTTGTTGTGGCCACAACACTGTAAGCCCTCACAGGGCCCTGCTGTGAAATATTAGATCAAGAATTGTAATTACATGCCCCTGATGAACAGGGGCAGAAAAATTGTGCCTTTGGTGGTGGTGGTGGTGCTGGTGCCACAACACTGTAAGTCCTCACTCGCTCTTGGTGGGTGCAGAAATGGGCCCTGCTTTGAAATATTAGATCAAGAATTGTAATTACATGCCCCTGTTGAACAAGGGCAGAAAAATTGGGCCTTTGGTGGTGGTGGTGGTGGTGCTGGTGCCACAACACTGTAAGTCCTCACTCGCTCTTGGTGGGTGCAGAAATGGGCCCTGCTGTGAAATATTAGATCAAGAATTGTAATTACATGCCCCTGTTGAACAGGGGCTGAAAAATTAGGCCTTAGGCACTGGTGCTGGTGCCAAAACACTGCAACCCCTCACAGACACTCTAGTTGGAACGCAGGAACGAGCCCTGCTGCAAAGTATTGCATCAAAAATTGTAATTACACGCTCCTGTTAAACAGGGGCTGAAAAATTGGGCCTTAGGCACTGGTGGCGGCGCCCAGAACCAAAAATGTTCTTACAAGCTATCAGCGTGATGATTGAGGAGGAAGAGGATAATTACTCAGGGATAGTCACTCAGCATCAGCATAGGCAGTCTTTGAAGGGATCTGAGATTTCAAAAAAAATTATTCGGTTACATCAGCATCAGGTGCTTGGTAGCTGGTGGTGATCCAAGACTGATTCATTTTTATGAAGATCAGTCGATCGACCGAGTCGGTGGACAGACGCACCCTGTGATTGGTTACAAAGCCTCCAGCAGCACTGAATGTGCATTCCGAAAGAACGCTGGATGCAGGACAGGCCAGTAGCTCAATTGCATACTGTGCAAGCTCTGGCCAGTGATCCATCCTCAAGACCCAGTAACCCAGAGGATTTTCGGTGGGAAAGGTGTCCAAGTCAAATCTTGCCCCTAGGTATTCCTGCACCATGTAAAACAGACGCTGGCGATGGTTGCTGGAACTGATCATACCTTGGGGCTGCGGGCCAAAAAATTGTCTGAACGCATCGGTCAGACGGCCACCTTCTCCACCGCTCCTTCTTTGACTGACCGAAGCCTCAGCAACACGTTGTCCAGAAACAGGAGTTTGTAACCTCCCAGTCTCTGGGAACGTGTTGCACAGACCGTTCTGCAAGGCCTCCCGAAGATGTTTCATCCTCTGCTCCCTCTGCGATGGCAAGATAAGGTCTGCAACCTTACCCTTGTAATGTGGATCAAGGAGGGTTGCCAACCAGTATTGGTCCTTCTCCTTGATACCACGAATACGAGGATCCTTACGCAGGCTTTGCAGGATCAGGGAGGCCATGCAGCGTAGGTTTGCTGAGGCATTCGGTCCGGAGTCCTCTGGGTCACTAAGGACGACATGGTCCGCAGCCACCTCCTCCCAGCCACGTACAAGTCCATGTGTTTCTTGGGACTGATCCCTTAAAGACTGCTGCTGATGCTGAGTGCCAGGCTCCACCTCCATACTGACACAATCTTCCTCCTCCTCCTCCTCCTCCTCATCCTCTTCCTGTGTGATCAGCGGGCACGCAGGAACACTGTCTGGATAAAAGGGGCCTTGAGAGCTAAGGAAGTCCTCCTCTTCCTGCCTCTGTTCTGCCTCAAGTGCCCTGTCCATTATTCCACGCAGCGTGTGCTCCAACAGGTGGACAAGGGGGACAGTGTCACTGATGCATGCACTGTCACTGCTCACCATCCTCGTGGCCTCCTCAAATGGTGACAGGACAGTGCATGCATCCCTGATCATGGCCCACTGGCATGGGGAAAAAAAAACAAGCTCCCCTGACCCTGTCCTGGTGCCATAGTCGCACAGGTACTCATTGATGGCCCTCTGCTGCGTGTGCAGCCGCTGCAGCATGGCCAACGTTGAGTTCCACCTGGTGGGCATGTCACAGATTAGGCGGTTCTTGGGCAGGTTAAACTCCTTTTGGAGGTCCATCAGCCGAGCACTGGCATTATATGACCGGCGAAAATGCACACAGACTTTCCTGGCCTGCCTCAGGACATCCTGTAAGCCCGGGTACCTGCCCAAGAACCGCTGCACCACCAAGTTAAGGACGTGAGCCAAACAGGGCACATGGGTCATTTGTCCCTGTCGGAGGGCAGAGAGGAGTTTGGTGCCATTGTCGCAAACCACCATTCCTGCCTTAAGTTGGCGTGGCGTCAACCACCTCTGAACCTGCCCCTGCAGAGCTGACAGAACCTCTGCCCCAGTGTGGCTCCTGTCCCCCAAGCACACCAGCTCAAGCACCGCATGGCATCTTTTGGCATGCGAACTTGTGTAGCCCCTTGAATGACTACGGAGCACCGCTGGTTCCGAGGACAAAGCACAGGAAGAGGCCATGGAGGAAGAAGAAGAGGAGGGAGTGGAGGAGAGAGGTGTGTCACAATCATTAGCATTTTGGAGGCGTGGTGGCGGAACAACCTCCAACACTACTGCACCTTGTCCTGCATCCTTCCCAGCTGCCAGCAGAGTCACCCAATGCGCCGTGAAACTTAGGTAACGTCCCTGTCCATGCCTGCTGGACCATGAGTCAGCAGTAATATGCACCTTACCGCTGACCGCCCTGTCCAGCGAGGCATGGACATTGCCTTCCACATGCCGGTAGAGAGCTGGAATCGCCTTCCGTGAAAAAAAGTGGCGTTTGGGTACCTGCCACTGAGGAACCGCACATTCCACAAACTCACGGAAGGGGGCAGAGTCTACCAACTGAAAAGGCAGCAGTTGAAGTGCTAGCAATTTTGCCAAGCTAGCATTCAACCGGTGGACATCTGGATGGCTGGGAGCAAACTTCTTTCGGCGGTGCAGCAGCTGGGGCAGGGAAATTTGCCTGGTACAATCTGACGTCGGTGTACCAAAAGCAGATTGCCCACAAGTACTTGGCTGTGACACACCTAATTCTACACCTTCATTCCTCTCAGTGCAGGTCTCAGAGAGGACTGAAGGTCTAGTGGGGTTGGAAATCTCAGCTGATGAGGAGCAAGGAGAGGTCCTCTTTGTTCTTTGGTGTGGGTCTTTTAGATACGCTTGCCAACGAACTGCATGGCAGGTCAACATATGTCTAGTCAAGCATGTGGTACCCAAGCGGGAGATGTTTTGGCCACGCGAGATACGCTTGAGACATATGTTGCAAATAGCAGCGGTGCGATCTGAAGCACTCGTCTCAAAAAAGGCCCACACCAAAGAACTTTTTGAATAACGCGCAGAGACTGCAGCGCCCTGCACATGTGGAGCTTTGGGGTGTGATGCAGTCAATGGAGGGCATCCTGCCTCGTTGGTGATGTGCCTCCTCCTCCTCCTCTCTCCTATCAGGCACCCACGTTGAGTCAGTGACCTCATCATCCCCTCCCTCATCACTGGAGCAAACCTGGCAGTATGCTGCAGCGGGGGGAGCATGACTGCCAGATTGCTGTCCTTCTTGGGCACCCCCTCTGTCCGTGCTCATGTTACTGCCTTCATCGAGCTCAGTATCATCATCAGAGCCTTCCAAATGCTGGGCATCCTCCTGGAGCATGTACCCAACACTGTGGTCAAACAGTTCGAGGGACTCCTCAGGAGGACATGGTGGGGCTAGGGAAGGAGTCACTGATGACATTGAGCCGAGGGAAGAGGCCGCTGCTTTTCCAGACAAAGTACCCTGGGCATGGGTGAGAGAGGATGAGGAGGATGAGGACGGCTTGGTCATCCACTCGACCAAGTCTTCCGCATGTTGCGGCTCAACACGGCCAGCTGCCGAAAAAAAGGCCAAGCATGTCCCACGGCCACGTGCTGATGAGGATGCCACGTCTCCACGACCAGCACTAGACACAGAGCCTGCTTGCCATCTCTTATTGGCTTGTGACTGTCTGCCTCTCCTTCTTGGCCTTCCAGACATACTAATGGCCTGTAGCTGCACTAAGCTGGGATATATATATATATATATATATATATATATATATATATATATATATATATATATATATATACTGATACTGCAGCTAGCAAAATCAACTGCCTGCCTTCTACAGGTAGCTTTAGCTGAACACTGTGAGCAGGACGCACCCCACTAACTTGTAGGTTTAGCTGAACACTGTGAGCAGGACGCACCCCACTAACTTGTAGGTTTAGCTGGACACTGTGAGCAGGACGCACCCCACTAACTTGTAGGTTTAGCTGAACACTGTGAGCAGGACGCACCCCACTAACTTGTAGGTTTAGCAGAACACTGTGAGCAGGACACACTGCACTAACTGTATATAGTCTAGCTGCCTGACTTTGGTACTAATAGGATCAAAAGAACACCAGTAATTTTCTTCAGGTAGCTGTATATACTGTAACAAGACAAGCCTGCCTGTCAGTAAGAAGATAACAGGAATGGATCTAGCTGAACACTGTGAGCAGGACGCACCCCACTAGCTTGTAGGTTTAGCTGAACACTGTGAGGTGGACGCACCCCACTAACTTGTAGGTTTAGCTGAACACTGTGAGCAGGACGCACCCCACTAACTTGTAGGTTTAGCTGAACACTGTGAACAGGACGCACCCCACTAACTTGTAGGTTTAGCTGAACACTGTGAGCAGGACGCACTGCACTAACTGTAAATAGTCTAGCTGCCTGACTGTGGTACTAATAGGATCAAAAGAACACCAGTAATTTTCTTCATGTAGCTGTAAATACTGTAACAAGACAAGCCTGCCTGTCAGTAGGAAGATAACAGGAACGGATCTAGCTAAACTGAATACAGTGTATATATATATATATATATGCAACACCTGGGATGCATATATATACACAATACACTGTAAGTGCAGCTAACTGACTGACTGTTCTGCCTAATCTATCTAGCTCAAATCAAATGTCACTGTCTGTCTCTCTCTCTCTCTCAATGAACGCCGGAACACATACTACACAGGGCCGCCGTGCAGGCAGCCTTATATAGTGTGGGGCGTGTACTAAATCCCCTGAGCCATAATTGGCCAAAGCCTCCTTGGCTTTGGCCAATTACGGCTCTCTGTTCAGGCGGCGCTGTGATTGGCCAAGCATGCGGGTCATAGTGCATGCTTGGCCAATCATCAGCCAGCAATGCACTGCGATGCCGCAGTGAATTATGGGCCGTGACGCGCCACACGAATTTGGCGCGAGCGGCCCATAACGTTCGGAATTCGCCGAACGGGCGAACAGGCGATGTTCGAGTCGAACATGGGTTCGACTCGAACACGAAGCTCATCCCTAATTCTAATGTTTTGTTAGTGAACCATTTAAATTTGTGAATATCTGTAACGCTTTCAGACAGTGATTATTTGGGATGTATACCGCATTGACATTACCAAAGTAGTCCGTTGTACATTTAACTCTTTGACTTAATGTAATTCAATGTTATCTAAATTGATTTGGTATGCTTATATTTGAGTGTTTTTACCACTATATATTCTCATTATATCCTTTTTGACTGCCTTTATATTATTTATATTAGTTATTTCGGTAGTGTCGGTGCGGGAAGCCCTATATGGTTATAGTTCACTGTCTACAGGTGTCCTCTCTATTAGCCTTTTAAAGCTTCATATACGCTATTGGACTGCTTCTAGGATGGTCATCATGTACAATGTGAATATAAATTTGTGTTTAATGCGAATATATATGTATATATATTTTCTTCTGTAGGTTGTCTTTACTGTTGGGATTCTCGGTCTATGTGATGTTCCACAAGTGTGTCATTTTAACGAATTATTGTTCATTGGTTTAATTGATTGCTTCACCAGTTTCTTATTGGTGGTTTTTATATCCTTTTGTTCTATTTAGTTGTGACTACATTCACTTACCCTCTAGCTATGAGTAAGCATCTTTGTATGTGAAACGCGTTAGCTATTGCTATTTTGTTGGATTTTAAACATTTTGGAATAAAGATGACCGTTCTCAGAGTGCAGTAGTCCGGGTTTTCTTTCCTACCATAGACTCAATTTGGTGGTGCAGCTTTTCGGGTACCCAGGCTTGCAAGATCTTCTAAGGCAGGCAAAAAGAGTCTGTAGCCATTTCAGGCAGTCATACACAGCCAGTGTTTAGTTGGCTGAAATTCAGCAGGAATTCCACCTGCCCATAAACCGCCTGATTTGTGACATGCCCATCAGGTGGAACTCAACTTTGACAATGCTGCAGCGGCTGAACATGCAGCAGAGGGCCATCAACAAGTACCTGTTTTACCGGATGCTTGCACTGTACTGTCACCATTTGAGGAGGCCACAAGGCTGGTAAACCATGACAATGCATGCATAAGTGACACAATCCCTCTTGTGTTCCTGTTGGAGAATACTCTTTGTGGCATTATGGACAGGGCACTCGAGGCAGAGCATTGGGAGGATGAGGAAGACTTCCTTACCTCTCAAGGCACACTTTATGCAGACACCATTCTTGCAACTCCACAGAACACACAAGAGGAGAGGGAGGAGGATTCTGGCAGCTTTGGATGCATGGAAGCAGAGGAAGACATATGTCAAACCTTAAGAGATAGTTTTCAGTCCCCAGAACCATAGGGAGTAGTATGTGGCTGAGAGAAGGCAGTTTCAGATATTATAATTCTCAGTGACCTTGAGGACTCTACTTTTCATACTTCCGCAAACTTGCAGTGCATGGGCTCCATTTTACGTGGCATCAAGGATAAGTATCATTATTGTTTGGCAACCCCTTCTTGACCACCTTTACAAGGGGAGAGTCATCCTGTCCTCACAGAGGGAGAAGAGAATGAAATATCTCCAGGACACCTTAAAGAGGAGTTAATGTACAGTAACACCTTACCAGACTCTGGTAGGTTACAGTCTCATGGAAAAGCTAGTTTTGAGTCTTCTGTTGGTCAAAGGAAGAGCAGTGGAGAAGGGGGGGGGGCGCCTCAGTGATGCATTTCAATTTTTTTTTAGTCCTCTGTGCCCAGGGCTGTCAGCTTTAAGATCCCATCGGCAGCATCTGCAACACATGGTGGAAGAATATATGGGGGAGAAAACAGACATGGAGAGCTTTCCAGTAGATAATCCACTGAGTTACTGGGTCATGAGAATTAGGGATGAGCCGAACACACCCCGGTTCGGTTCGCACCAGAACCTGCCGAAAATTTGCATGAACTTTAGAACCCCATTGACGTCTATGGGACTCGAACGTTCGAAATCAAAAGTGCTAATTTTAAAGGCCAATTTGCATGGTATTGTCCTAAAAAGGGTTTGGGGACCCGGGTCCTGCTCCAGGGGACATGTATCAATGCAAAAAAAACTTTTAAAAAACGGCCGTTTTTTCGGGAGCAGTAATTTTAATGATGCTTAAAGTAAAAAAAAAAAGTGAAATATTCCTTTAAATATCGTACCTGGGGGGTGTCTATAGTATGCCTGTAAAGTGGCGCATGTTTCCCGTGTTTAGAACAGTCCCTGCACAAAATGTCATTTTTAAAGGAAAAAATCTCATTTAAAACTACTTGCGGGTTTAATGTAATGTCGGGTCCTGGCAATATGGATGAAAATCAGTGAGACAAACAGCATGGGTACCCCCCAGTCCATTACCAGGCCCTTTGGGTCTTGTATGGATATTAAGGGGAACCCCCGCACCCAAATTAAAATAAGGAAAGGTGTGGGGCCACCAGGCCCTATATACTCTGAACAGCAGTATACAGGCGGTGCAAACAAGACAGGGACTGTAGGTTTGTTGTTAAGTAGAATCTGTTTGTAATTTTGAATGGGTACATTTTTAACGTGTTTAGCTCCAGCCAAAAAATCTTTTTTAAGCTTTTTGGAAAACATAGGGAAGGGTTATCACCCCTGTGACATTTGTCTTGCTGTCTTTCCTCCTCTTCAGAAGATTTCACCTCACTTTTTGTCCCAATGACAAATGTTTTTTGAAAATTTGGGGTTTTTTGTGGAACAAGGATTGGAAAGCATCAGTGGAAAGGAGAAATGTTTTTCACATATTAACTCTTACAGGAGAGAATTTCCCTTCCTAGGGGTAGATTTCATCTCACTTCCTGTTGTCTCCTTCCGTTTGCAAGTAGGAGTCGTTTGTAAGTTAGATGTTTGAAAGTAGGGGCCTGCCCTATATACTCAGCAGAAATTTGGGCCTTAGGTGTTGTTGTGGCCACAACACTGCAAGCCCTCACAGGGCCCTGCTGTGAAATATTAGATCAAGAATTGTAATTACATGCCCCTATTGAACAGGGGCTGAAAAATTAGGCTTAGGCACTGGTGCTGGAGCCACAACACTGCAACCCCTCACAAACACTCTAGTTGGAACGCAGTAACGAGCCCTGCTGCAAAGTATTGCATCAAAAATTGTAATTACACGCCCCTGTTAAACAGGGGCTGAAAAATTGGGCCTTAGGCACTGGTGCTGGTGCCACAACACTGTAAGTCCTCACTCGCTCTTGGTGGGTGCAGAAATGGGCCCTGCTGTGAAATATTAGATCAAGAATTGTAATTACATGCCCCTGTTGAACAGGGGCTGAAACATTGGGCCTTAGGCACTGGTGCTGGTGCCACAACACTGTAAGTCCTCACTCGCTCTTGGTGGGTGCAGAAATGGACCCTGCTGTGAAATATTAGATCAAGAATTGTAATTACATGCCCCTGTTGAACAGGGGCTGAAAAATTAGGCCTTAGGCACTGGTGCTGGTGCCACAACACTGCAACCCCTCACAGACACTCTAGTTGTAACGCAGAAACGAGCCCTGCTGCAAAGTATTGCATCAAAAATTGTAATTACACGCCCCTGTTAAACAGGGGCAGAAAAATTGTGCCTTAGGCACTGGTGGTGGCGCCCAGAACCAAAAATGTTCTTACAAGCTATCAGCGTGATCATTGAGGAGGAAGAGGATAATTACTCAGGGATAGTCACTCAGCATCAGCATAGGCAGTCTTTGAAGGGATCTGAGATTTCAAAAAAAAATATTCGGTTACATCAGCATCAGGTGCTTGGTAGCTGGTGGTGATCCAAGACTGATTCATTTTTATGAAGGTCAGTCGATCGACCGAGTCGGTGGACAGAAGCACCCTGTGATCGGTTACCACACCTCCAGCAGCACTGAATGTGCGTTCCGAAAGAACGCTGGATGCAGAACAGGCCAGTAGCTCAATTGCATACTGTGCAAGCTCTGGCCAGTGATCCATCCTCAAGACCCAGTAACCCAGAGGATTTTCGGTGGGAAAGGTGTCCAAGTCTCATCTTGCCCCTAGGTATTCCTGCACCATGTAAAGCAGACGCTGGCGATGGTTGCTGGAACCGATCATACCTTGGGGCTGCGGACCAAAAAATTGTCTGAACGCATCGGTCAGACGGCCACCTTCTCCACCGCTCCTTCTTTGACTGACCGAAGCCTCAGCAACACGTTGTCCAGAAACAGGAGTTTGTAACCTCCCAGTCTCTGGGAACGCGTTGCACAGACCTTTCTGCAAGGCCACCCGAAGATGTTTCATCCTCTGCTCCCTCTGCGATGGCAAGATAAGGTCCGCAACCTTACCCTTGTAACGTGGATCAAGGAGGGTTGCCAGCCAGTATTGGTCCTTCTCCTTGATACCACGAATACCTGGATCCTTACGCAGGCTTTGCAGGATCAGGGAGGCCATGCAGCGTAGGTTTGCTGAGGCATTCGGTCCGGAGTCCTCTGGGACACTAAGGACGACATGGTCTGCAGCCACCTCCTCCCAGCCACGTACAAGTCCATGTGTTTCTTGGGACTGATCCCTTAAAGACTGCTGCTGATGCTGAGTGCCAGGCTCCACCTCCATACTGACACAATCTTCCTCCTCCTCCTCGTCCTCTTGCTGTGTGATCGGCGGGCACGCAGGAACACTGTCTGGATAAAGGGGGCCTTGAGAGCTAAGGAAGTCCTCCTCTTCCTGCCTCTGTTCTGCCTCAAGGGCCCTGTCCATTATTCCACGCAGCGTGTGCTCCAACAGGTGTACAAGGGGGACAGTGTCACTGATGCATGCAATGTCACTGCTCACCATCCTCGTGGCCTCCTCAGATGGTGACAGGACAGTGCATGCATCCCTAAACATGACCCACTGGCGTGGGCAAAAAAAACTAAGCTCCCCTGACCCTGTCCTGGTGCCATAGTCGCACAGGTACTCATTGATGGCCCTCTGCTTTGTGTGCAGCCGCTGCAGCATGGCCAACGTTGAGTTCCACCTGGTGGGCATGTCACAGATTAGGCGATTCTTGGGCAGGTTAAACTCCTTTTGGAGGTCCGCCAGCCGAGCACTGGCATTATATGACCGGCGGAAATGCACACAGACTTTCTTGGCCTGCCTCAGGACATCCTGTAAGCCCGGGTACCTGCCCAAGAACCGCTGCACCACCAAGTTAAGGACGTGAGCCAAACAGGGCACATGGGTCATTTGTCCCTGTCAGAGGGCAGAGAGGAGGTTGGTGCCATTGTCGCAAACCACCATTCCTGCCTTAAGTAGGCGTGGCATCAACCACCTCTGAACCTGCCCCTGCAGAGCTGACAGAACCTCTGCCCCAGTGTGGCTCCTGTCCCCCAAGCACACCAGCTCAAGCACAGCATGGCATCTTTTGGCCTGCGTACTTGCAAAGCCCCTTGAACGGCTACGGAGCACCGCTGGTTCTGAGGACAAAGCACAGGAAGAGGCCATGGAGGAAGAAGAAGAGGAGGGGGTGGAGGAGAGAGGTGTGTCACAATCATTAGCATTTTGGAGGCGTGGTGGTGGAACAACCTCCAACACTACTGCACCTTGTCCTGCATCCTTCCCAGCTGCCAGCAGAGTCACCCAATGTGCCGTGAAACTTAGGTAACGTCCCTGTCCATGCCTGCTGGACCATGAGTCAGCGGTAATATGCACCTTACCGCTAACCACCCTGTCCAGCGAGGCTCGGACATTGCCTTCCACATGCCGGTAGAGAGCCAGAATCGCCTTCCGTGAGAAAAAGTGGCGTTTGGGTACCTGCCACTGAGGAACCGCACATTCCACAAACTCACAGAAGGGGGCAGAGTCTACCAACTGAAAAGGCAGCAGTTGAAGTTCTAGCAATTTTGCCAAGCTAGCATTCAACCGCTGGGCATGTGGATGGCTGGGAACAAACTTCTTTCGGCGGTGCAGCAGCTGGGGCAGGGAAATTTGCCTGGTACAATCTGACGTCGGTGTACCAAAAGCAGATTGCCCATAAGTACTTGGCTGTGACACACCTAATTCTACACCTTCATTCCTCTCAGTGCAGGTCTCAGAGAGGACTGAAGGTATAGTGGGGTTGGAGATCTCAGCTGATGAGGAGCAAGGAGAGGTCCTCTTTGTTCTTTGGTGTGGGTCTTTTAGATACGCTTGCCAACGAACTGCATGGCAGGTCAACATATGTCTGGTCAAGCATGTGGTACCCAAGCGGGAGATGTTTTGGCCACGCGAGATACGCTTGAGACATATGTTGCAAATAGCAGCGGTGCGATCTGATGCACTCGTCTCAAAAAAGGCCCACACCAAAGAACTTTTTGAATAACACGCAGAGACTGCAGCGCCCTGCACATGTGGAGCTTTGGGGTGTGATGCAGTCAATGTGATGCCCTTAGGCTGGCCCCTGGAGGGCATCCTGCCTCGTTGGTGATGTGCCGCCTCCTCCTCCTCCTCCTCTCTCCTATCAGGCACCCACGTTGAGTCAGTGACCTCATCATCCCCTCCCTCCTCATTACTGGAGCAAACCTGGCAGTATGCTGCAGCAGGGGGAGCATGACTGCCAGATTGCTGTCCTTCTTGGGCACCCCCTCTGTCCGTGCTCATGTTACTGTCTTCATCAAGCTCAGTATCATCATCAGAGCCTTCCAAACGCTGGGCATCCTCCTGGAGCATGTACCCAACACTGTGGTCAAACAGTTCGAGGGACTCCTCAGGAGGACATGGTGGGGCTAGGGAAGGAGTCACTGATGACATTGAGCCGAGGGAAGAGGCCGCAGCTTTGCCAGACAAAGTACCCTGGGCATGGGTGAGAGAGGATGAGGACGGCTTGGTCATCCACTCGACCAAGTCTTCCGCATGTTGAGGCTCAACACGGCCAGCTGCTGATGAGGATGCACCGTCTCCACGACCAGCACTAGACACAGAGCCTGCTTGCCCTCTCTTATTGGCTTGTGACTGTCTGCTTCTCCTTCTTGGCCTTCCAGACATACTAATGGCCTGTAGCTGCACTAAGCTAGCAAAATCAACTGCCTGCCTGTAGTATGAGAACACCACCAACCTTCAACAGGTAGCTTTAGTTGAACACTGTGCAGAACTCGCAAAAAACTAACTTGTAGCTTTTTTAGCTGCCTGCGGTAGTGATAGGATCAGGAAAACACCACCAACCTTCTACAGGTAGCTTTAGGTGAACACTGTGCAGAGCTTGCAAAAAAATAACTTGTAGGTTTAGCTGAACACTGTGAGGTGGACGCACCACACTAACTTGTAGTTTTAGCTAAGCACTGTGAGCAGGACGCACAGCACTAACTTGTAGTTTTAGCTGAACACTGTGAGCAGGACACACAGCACTAACTTGTAGTTTTAGCTGAACACTGTGAGCAGGACGCACTGCACTAACTTGTAGCTTTAGATGAACACTGCGCAGAGGTCTCACTACACTAACTTGTAGGTTTAGCTGAACACTGTGAGCAGGACGCACCCCACTAGGAATGAGCCGAACACCACCCTGTTCGGTTCGCACCAGAACATGCGAACAGGAAAAAAGTTTGCTCGAACACGTGAACACCGTTAAAGTCTATGGGACACGAACATGAATAATCAAAAGTGCTAATTTTAAAGGCTTATATGCAAGTTATTGTCATAAAAAGTGTTTGGGGACCCGGGTCCTGCCCCAGGGGACATGGATCAATGCAAAAAAAGTTTTAAAAACGGCCGTTTTTTCAGGAGCAGTGATTATAATAATGCTTAAAGTCAAACAATAAAAGTGTAATATCCTTTTAAATTTCATACCTGGGGGGTGTCTATAGTATGCCTGTAAAGGGGCGCATGTTTCCCGTGTTTAGAACAGTCTGACAGCAAAATTACATTTCGAAGGAAAAAAACCCATTTAAAACTACCCGCGGCTATTGCATTGCCGACAATACACATAGAAGTTCATTGATAAAAACGGCATGGGAATTCCCCACAGACAAACCCCGAACCAAAATTTAAAAAAAAAAAATGACGTGGGAGTCCCCCTAAATTCCATACCAGGACCTTCAGGTCTGGTATGGATATTAAGGGGAACCCCGGCCAAATTTTTTTTTAAAAAATGTCGTGGGGTTCCCCCTAAATTCCATACCAGACCCTTATCCGAGCACGCAACCTGGCAGGCCGCAGGAAAAGAGGGGGGGACAAGAGTGCGCCCCCCCTCCTGAACTGTACCAGGCCACATGCCCTCAACATTGGGAGGGTGCTTTGGGGTAGCCCCCCAAAACACCTTGTCCCCATATTGATGAGGACAAGGGCCTCATCCCCACAACCCTGGCCGGTGGTTGTGGGGGTCTGTGGGCAGGGGGCTTATTGGAATCTGGAAGCCCCCTTTAACAAGGGGACCCCCAGATCCCACCCTCCCCCTGTGTGAAATGGTAAGGGGGTACTTACCCCTACCATTTCACTAAAAAACTGTCAAAAATGTTAAAAATGACAAGAGACAGTTTTTGACAATTCCTTTATTTAAATGCTTCTTCTTTCTTCTATCTTCCTTCATCTTCTTCTTCTTCTGGTTCTTCTGGCTCTTCTGGTTCTTCCTCTGGCGTTCTCGTCCAGCATCTCCTCTGCGGCATCTTCTATCTTCTTCTCCTCGGGCCGCTCCACACCCATGGCATGGGGGAAGGCTCCCGCTCTTCTCTTCATCTTCTTCTTCATCCTTCCTTCTTCTCTTCTTCTCTTCTTCATTTTCTTCTCCGGGCCGCTCCGCACCCATGCTGGCATGGAGGGAGGCTCCCGCTGTGTGATGGCGTCTCCTCGTCTGACGGTTCTTAAATAACGGGGGGCGGGGCCACCCGGTGACCCCGCCCCCCTCTGACGTACGGTGACTTGACGGGACTTCCCTGTGACGTCACGGGGAATGCCACAGGGAAGTCCCGTTATGTCCTGTGCATCAGAGGGGGCGGGGTCACCGGGTGGCCCTGCCCCCCGTTATTTAAGAACGGTCAGATGAGGAAACGCCGTCACACAGCGGGAGCCTCCCTCCATGCCAGCATGGATGCTGAGCGGCCCGGAGAAGAAAATGAAGAAGAGAAGAAGAGAAGAAGGAAGAAGAGAAGAGGATGAAGAAGAAGATGAAGAGAAGAGCGGGAGCCTCCCCCCATGCCATGGGTGCGGAGCGGCCCGAGGAGAAGAAGATAGAAGACGCCGCGGAGGAGATGCTGGACGAGAATGCCAGAGGAAGAACCAGAAGAGCCAGAAGAACCAGAAGAAGATGAAGGAAGATAGAAGAAAGAAGAAGCATTTAAATAAAGGAATTGTCAAAAACTGTCTCTTGTCATTTTTAAAATTTTTGACAGTTTTTTAGTGAAATGGTAGGGGTAAGTACCCCCTTACCATTTCACACAGGGGGGGGGGCGGGATCTGGGGGTCCCCTTGTTAAAGGGGGCTTCCAGATTCCGATAAGCCCCCCGCCCGCAGACCCCCACAACCACCGGCCAGGGTTGTGGGGATGAGGCCCTTGTCCTCATCAACATGGGGACAAGGTGTTTTGGGGGGCTACCCCAAAGCACCCTCCCAATGTTGAGGGCATGTGGCCTGGTACGGTTCAGGAGGGGGGGCCGCACTCTCGTCCCCCCCTCTTTTCCTGCGGCCTGCCAGGTTGCGTGCTCGGATAAGTGTCTGATATGGATTTTTGGGGGGACCCCACGCCGTTTTTTTTTTTTTTTTTTTGGTGCGGGGTTCCCCTTAAAATCCATACCAGACCTGAAGGGTCTGGTATGGAATTTAGGGGGAACCCCACGTCATTTTTTTTTTAAATTTTGGTTCGGGGTTTCCCTGTGGGGAATTCCCATGCCGTTTTTATCAATGAACTTCTATGTGTATTGTCGACAATGCAATAGCCGCGGGTAGTTTTAAATGGGTTTTTTGCCTTCGTAATGTCATTTTGCTGTCAGACTGTTCTAAACACGGGAAACATGCGCCCCTTTACAGGCATACTATAGACACCCCCCAGGTATGAAATTTAAAGGGATATTACACTTTTATTGTTTGACTTTAAGCATTATTAAAATCAATGCTCCTGAAAAAACGGCCGTTTTTAAAACTTTTTTTGCATTGATCCATGTCCCCTGGGGCAGGACCCGGGTCCCCAAACACTTTTTATGACAATAACTTGCATATAAGCCTTTAAAATTAGCACTTTTGATTTCTCCCATAGACTTTTAAAGGGTGTTCTGCGGCATTAGAATTTGCCGCGAACACCCCAAATTGTTCGCTGTTCGGCGAACTTGCTAACAGCCAATGTTCGAGTCGAACATGAGTTCGACTCGAACTCGAAGCTCATCCCTACACCCCACTAACTTGTAGGTTTAGCTGAACACTGTGAGCAGGACACACCCCACTAACTTGTAGGTTTAGCTGAACACTGTGAGCAGGACGCACCCCACTAACTTGTAGGTTTAGCTGAACACTGTGAGCAGGACGCACCGCACTAACTTGTAGGTTTAGCTGAACACTGTGAGGTGGACGCACCACACTAACTTGTAGGTTTAGCTGAACACTGAGCAGGACGCACCCCACTAACTTGTAGGTTTAGCTGAACACTGTGAGCAGGATGCACCCCACTAACTTGTAGGTTTAGCTGAACACCGTGAGCAGGACGCACACTACTAACTTGTAGTTTTAGCTGAACACTGTGAGCAGGACGCACTGCACTAACTGTAAATAGTCTAGCTGCCTGACTGTGGTACTAATAGGATCAAAAGAACACCAGCAATTTTCTTCAGGTAGCTGTAAATACTGTAACAAGACAAGCCTGCCTGTCAGTAAGAAGATAACAGGAACGGATCTAGCTGAACACTGTGAGCAGGACGCACTGCACTAACTGTAAATAGTCTAGCTGCCTGACTGTGGTACTAAAAGGATCAAAAGAACACCAGCAATTTTCTGCAGGTAGCTGTAAATACTGTAACAAGACAACCCTGCCTGTCAGTAAGAAGATAACAGGAACAGATCTAGCTGAACACTGTGAGCAGGACGCACTGCGCTAACTTGTAGCTTTAGATGAACACTGTGCAGAGGTCTCACTACACTAACTTGTAGGTTTAGCTGAACACTGTGAGCAGGACGCACTACACTAACTTGTAGCTTTAGCTGAACACTGAGGTGGACGCACCGCACTAACTTCTAGGTATAGCTGAACACTGTGAGGTGGACGCACCGCACTAACTTGTAGTTTTAGCTGAACACTGTGAGGTGGACGCACCACACTAACTTGTAGGTTTAGCTGAACACTGTGAGCAGGACGCACCCCAGTAACTTGTAGGTTTATCTGAACACTGTGGGCAGGATGCACCCCACTAACTTGTAGGTTTAGCTGAACACTGTGAGCAGGACGCACCCCACTAACTTGTAGGTTTAGCTGAACACTATGAGCAGGACGCACCGCACTAACTTCTAGGTTTAGCTGAACACTGTGAGGTGGACGCACCGCACTAACTTCTAGGTTTAGATGAACAGTGTGAGGTGGACGCACCGCACTAACTTGTAGGTTTAGCTGAACACTGTGAGCAGGACGCACCCCACTAACTTGTAGGTTTAGCTGAACACTGTGAGCAGGACGCACCCCACTAACTTGTAGGCTTAGCTGAACACTGTGAGCAGGACGCACCCCACTAACTTGTAGGTTTAGCTGAACACTGTGAGCAGGACACACCCCACTAACTTGTAGGTTTAGCTGAACACTGAGCAGGACGCACCCCACTAACTTGTAGGTTTAGCTGAACACTGTGAGCAGGACGCACCGCACTAACTTCTAGGTTTAGCTGAACACTGTGAGGTGGACGCACCGCACTAACTTCTAGGTTTAGCTGAACAGTGTGAGGTGGACGCACCGCACTAACTTGTAGTTTTAGCTGAACACTGTGAGGTGGACGCACCACACTAACTTGTAGGTTTAGCTGAACACTGTGAGCAGGACGCACCCCACTAACTTGTAGGTCTAGCTGAACACTGTGAGCAGGACGCACCCCACTAACTTGTAGGTTTAGCTGAACACTGTGAGCAGGACGCACCCCACTAACTTGTAGGTTTAGCTGAACACTGTGAGCAGGACGCACCCCACTAACTTGTAGTTTTATCTGAACACCGTGAGCAGGACGCACTGCACTAACTGTAAATAGTCTAGTTGCCTGACTGTGGTACTAATAGGATCAAAAGAACACCAGCAATTTTCTTCAGGTAGCTGTAAATACTGTAACAAGACAAGCCTGCCTGTCAGTAAGAAGATAACAGGAACGGATCTAGCTGAACACTGTGAGCAGGACGCACTGCACTAACTGTAAATAGTCTAGCTGCCTGACTGTGGTACTAATAGGATCAAAAGAACACCAGCAATTTTCTTCAGGTAGCTGTAAATACTGTAACAAGACAAGCCTGCCTGTCAGTAAGAAGATAACAGGAACGGATCTAGCTGAACACTGTGAGCAGGACGCACTGCACTAACTGTAAATAGTCTAGCTGCCTGACTGTGGTACTAATAGGATCAAAAGAACACCAGCAATTTTCTTCAGGTAGCTGTAAATACTTTAACAAGACAACCCTGCCTGTCAGTAGGAAGATAACAGGAACGGATCTAGCTAAACTGAATACAGTATATATATATATATATATATATATATATATATATATATATATATATATATGCAACACCTGGGATGCATATATATACACAATACACTGTAAGTGCAGCTAACTGACTGACTGTTCTGCCTAATCTATCTAACTCAAATCAAATGACACTGTCTCTCTGTCTATCTCTTTCAACGCCGGAACACACACTACACGGGGCCGCCGTGCAGGCGGCCTTATATAGTGTGGGGCGTGTACTAAATCCCCCGAGCCATAATTGGCCAAAGCCTCCTTGGCTTTGGCCAATTACGGCTCTCTGTTCAGACGGCGCTGTGATTGGCCAAGCATGCGGGTCATAGTGCATGCTTGGCCAATCATCAGCCAGCAATGCACTGTGATGCCGCAGTGAATTATGGGCCGTGACGCGCCACACGAATTTGGCGCGAACGGCCCATATCGTTCGCAATTCGGCGAACGGGCGAACAGACGATGTTCGAGTCGAACATGGGTTCGACTCGAACACGAAGCTCATCCCTAATGAGAATAGACCATCTGGCCAGAACTTGCCCAGTATGCAATTGAGCTGCTGGGCTGTCCTGCGTCCAGTGTGCTTTCTGAATGGGCATTCAGTGCTGCCGGAGGTTTTGTGACAGATAAAAGAGCACGTCTGTCCACGGACTCCATTGATCATCTGACATTTGTCAAAATGAATCAGTCCTGGATTAGCAGCAGCTATAAAGCCCCTGATGCTAATGTCACTGATTAAGTGTTATTGGGATCTCAAATCTCTGCAAGACTGTCTAGGTTGCCTAGCTTTGTGGGTGTTGATTTTATCTTGAAGTCATTTATTGGTATAGGCATCACCAACACCCAAAGACCAATTTTTCTGCAACTGTTTGACCGAGGCATCAAATTTCAATTTTGTACAGCTAGCCAATTCTTGCTTTCATCAAGAGTACCTCTAGAAGGTTACGGGGTGAAGGCACCACCAACACCAAAAGCCCAATTTTTCAGCAACTGTTTGACCGAGGTATCAAATTAAAAATTTTTTCAGCAAGGCCAGTTCTTGCTTTCTCTAAGCATACCTCTAGAAGGGTATGGGGTAAAGGCACCACCAACGCCCAAAGACCAATTTTTCTGCAATTGACTGGCAGGGGCATCAAATTAAAATTTTTTACAGCAATTTCAATTCTTGCTTTCATCAAGAGTACCTCTAGAAGGTTACGGGGTGAAGGCACCACCAACACTCAAAGCCCAACTTTACAGCAGCTGTTTGGCTGAGGCATCAAATTTAATTTTTTTTTTACATCAAGGACAATTCTTGCTTTCATCAAGAGTACCTCTAGACGTTTACTAGGAGAAGACACCACCAACACCCAAAGAACAATTTTTTCACAACTGTTTGAAGGGGGTATCAAATGTATTTTTTTTACATCAAGGCCAACTCTTGCTTTTTCATCAAGAGTACTTCTATAGAGTTACAGTGCGGAGGCATCACGAACACCCAAAGTCCAATTTTTCCGCACCTGTTACTTCTTTTCAAAGTCTGCGAAAGAGACACCAGACCTTATCTAAAAAAATTTGTTAATCTTGGCTTGAGTGTACTATAATTTGGCTTATTTACATAAGGCTTTGCTCACTCTGGTGCAAAACTTTGTTATTCCCATCCAAAGTCTGCTAAAGAGACACCAGAATTTATTCAAAAAATCTCTAATCGTGTTCCAAGTGCACTAAATTGTGGCCTCATCATACAGACTGGCTCCCCAAGTTGTTGTTTACAAAATAAATAATTTTTTTATTTAAAATAAATAACTTTTTTTTTCTTTATAAATGTCAGTTTAGCTGTAGCAGGTTCTATACACACTACAGATGCACCACTTTCCAGGCAGACTAAGGGGACCCTCAGGCACTATAACTAAAGGAATTTTTTATTTTTATTGTTTCACTTTAAGCCTCATTAAAATCACTGCTCCTTTAAAAACTATCTTTTTTAAAAGTTATTTTTGCATTGGTACATGTCCCGCAGGGCAGCAGCCAGGCTCCCATACCCTTTTTATGGCCAATAACTTGCATATAAGCCTTCAAATGGGGACTTTTGATTTTTCAAGTTTGGGTCCCTTAGACTACAATGGGGTTTGCCGTTCGGGTCTGAATTTTTGCGATGTTCAAGAGTTCTGGCGCAAACCAAATCAGGGGTGTTCGGCCCATCTCTAGATATCAATAATTTTCTGAGTAAAATTAAACTCCCAGTTCCATCCCCTGCCCAGCTAGAATCCCTGAATGATCCATTTACAGATGGTGAAATAGCTCTATCGATTAAAGCTTTGCCTACTGGCAGATCTCCAGGACCAGATAGTTTCACAAATGATTACTATCAGTGCTTTGCAGAAATTGGATCCCCGTACATGAAATGATTCTTCTCGGAAGCAGCAACTAAAGCATCCTTTCCTGCGGAGATGCTGTCATGATGTTGTAACCCAATATTATCACCTTGCCTAAACCTGGCAAGGAACCCACCACTCCTGCTAACTTCCAATTTGGAATCTCACCCTTTTAAAAAGAAAAAAGACCGAAAAGTCTGTAAAAAATGCATTTTTCTTTGTTTCTGTTATAAAATTTTGCAAATTAGTAATTTTTCTTCATATATTTTGGCCAAAATTTATACCGCTACATATCTTTGGTAAAAATAACCCAAATCGGTGTATACTATTTGGTCTTTGTGAAAGTTATAGAGTCCAAAAGCTATGGTGCCAATATCTGAAAATTAATCACACCTGAAGTACTGACGGCAAATCTAATTTCTTGAGACCCTAACATGCCAGAAAAGTACAAATACCCCCCCCCCCCAAATGACCCCTTTTTGGAAAGAAGACATTCCAAGGTATTTAGAAAGATGCATGATGAGTTTTTTGAAGTTGTAATTTTTTCCCACAATTCTTTGCAAAATCAAGATTTTTTTTTCTTTTTTTTTTTTTCACAAAATTGCCATATTAGCATGTTATTTCTCACACACAGCATATGCATACCACAAATTACACCCCAGAACACATTCTGCTATTACTCCCGAGTATGGCGATACCACATGTGTGAGACTTTTACACAGCCTGGCCACATACAGAGGCCCAACATGCATGGAGCACCTTCAGGCGTTCTGGAGCACCCAGGCCAATTCTGACATTTCTCTCCTACATGTAAAAAGCATCATTTATTTGCTAGAAAATTACATAGAACCCCAAAACATTATATAAGTTTTTTTAGCAGAGACCCTAGAGAATACAATGACAATTGTTGCAACTTTTTATCTCGCACGGTATTTGCGCAGCAATTTTTCGAACGCGTTTTTAAAAAAAAAAAACAGTTTTGTGCTTTAAAAAAAAACAAAACAGTAAAGTTAGCCCAATGTTTTTGCATAATGTGAAAGATGAAGTTATGCCGAGTAAATAGATACCTAACACGTCACCCTTCAAAATTGCACAAGCTCGTGGAATGGCGCCAATTTGCACTACTAAAAAATCCCCATAGGCGACGCTTTATTTTTTAAATTTTTTACTGATTACATGTTTTGAGTTACAGAGGAGGCCTAGGGCCAAAAATATTGCTCTTCTTCTACCGATCGCAGCAATACCTCACATGTGTGGTTTAAACACCATTTTTATATGTGGGTGGGACTTACGTGTGTGTTTGCTTCTGCATGCGAGCACGCGGGGAACAATTTTTTTTTTTTTTATTGTTCATTTTACTTTATTTATTTTAGTTTGTCGCTTTTTTCCAAAAAAAAAAAATTTTGATCACTTTTATTCCTATTACAAGGAATGTAAACATCCCTTGTAATGGGAATATGGCATGACAGGTCCTCTTTACAGTGAGTTATGGGGTCAATAAGACCCCACATCTCACCTCTAGGCTGGGAAGCCTGAAACAAAAAAAAAAGATCCTGGCTTTGATCGTAGCGGTGAATTGGTAGAAGCACCTGAGGGCGGCGGGAGGTGAGGGTGGCGGGAAACAGCAAACAGGTCCTCCCACTGACCTTGTATATATAAAAATAAAGTCCAGATGTGTTCTGACTGATCTAAGGAAGGGTGCGAACAAATCAGCCTGAAACGTAATCTTTGTCTGAACAAATGATTGTAATGATTCTGTTTGGAATGACTCTACTTGCTTTGTAATCTTTTTCTAAAGATTTGATGGAATAAAGCAACAAATTTTTAAGCGCAGCAACCTTTGGAACTTATATATATATATATATATATATATATTATTCTATTGTTTTTCTAGTCTATTCTTTTCTATTCTTTACTTCTATTCTTATTCGATTTTCGAAATTAGAATTTCTGAAAATGGTCATATATATATATATATAAAAATAAAACCATTTTCCGAAATTCAAATTTTGTATAGAATGATTTTGAATTTGAATAGAAAAGATTAGAATAGAATAGAAAATAATAAAAAAGAATAGAATAGAAAAACAATAGAACAGAATAGAATAAAATACAATATATGTTTTTCTAGTTTATTCTTTTCTATTATTTTATTTTCTAATCTAATCTTTTCTATTCAAATTCATTCTATACGAAATTCGATTTTCAGAAGCCATGTTCCGAAATTCTAATTTCGTATAGAATGAATTCGAATAGAAAAGACTATTAAAGAATAGAAAATAATAGAAAAGAAAAGCATAGAAAAACAATAAAACAGAATAAAAAAAATATTATATATATATATATTCTATTGCTTTATGATTTTATATTCTATTTTATTGTATTTTTTAGAAAATCGATTTCTATTGTTTTCAAATTCGACTTCGATTTGAATATGTTTTCGACTTCGATTCGAATATGTTTTCGAATTCGAATATGTTTTCGAATTCGATCCAAATTTGTTTTCGAATTCGATCCGAATTTGTTTTCGAATTCGATTCGAATTTGTTCGCTTTTTTTCGGATTCGTTTAAATTCATCACTTTTGTATTTCGGAAATTCGTATGCATCTGAACCCATCCGAATTTCCGAATAATGAAAAATTTGTCCGAATTTCGATTCGAAACTAAACGAAATGCACATGTCTAGGCGATACCACATGTGTAAGACTTCCACAGCCTGGCCACATGCAGAGGCCGAGTACAGCCGAGTATGGCTGAGAATGGCAGAGTATGGCTGGGCATGGCAGGGCATGGCTGGGTATGGCAGAGTATGGCTGGGTATCACCGAGTATTGCAGAGTATGGCTGGGTATTGCAGAGTATGGCTGGGTATTGCAGAGTATTTCAGAGTATTGCGGGGTATTGCAGATTATTGCGGGGTATTGCAGGGTATTTCAGAGTATTGCGGGGTATTGCAGAGTATTGCAGGGTATTGCAATGTATTGCAGAGTATTGCGGGGTATTGCATAGTATTGCAGAGTATTGCGGGGTATTGCAGGGTATTGCAGAGTATTGCAGAGTATTGCGGGGTATTGCAGAGTATTGTAGAGCATTGCAGGGTATTGCAGAGTGTTGCAGGGTATTGCAGGGTATTGCAGAGTATTGCAGAGTAGTGCAGGGTATTGCTGAGTATGGAGGGATGGCTGAGCATGGATGGATGGATCCATGGATGTGACTGCATTTGTCACTGAGCAGCGCTGTGGGCACTACACATCCAGCCCATAGCGCTGCTGCCATCCGATCCCTCCCCCTCTGTACCGATCGGTACAGAGAGAGGCAAGAGGAACCGGTGTCATGACATGACTCCGGTTTGTTTACATGTGATCGCTCCGTCATTTGACGGAGCGATCACATGGTAAATGGCTGCGATCAGCGGCCGTTTACCGTGATCCGTGAGGCGCCGGGTCCTCTGGACCCGGTGGTCATGGATGTCCTTGGGAGAGCAGGATTTTGGGAGGACATCATAGTACGCCCTCCCAGAGTTATCCAACCACCCTGCAGCCGTCATTTGGCTATGTTTGGTTGGATACAGGCCTACAATATAAAACGCCACATTTCTATGCAAAATAATTGTACCGCTTTCAGCATCAAAAATCTGAAATAATCATACCGCCAGGGAGGTTAAAGCGGTTGTATAGTCAAAATGTTAACTTTTACCTACAGGTAAGCCTATAATAAGGCTTACCTGTAGGTAAAAAAAAAATATTCCCCTTGCAATGAGCCGCTGACTGCAGCGGCGCATGCGCACAGGGGATTCTCGGCTGCAAGCCCGCCAGAAGCCGGACCTTGCCGGAAATAAATCTCCAGCGCGCATGCGCGGAAGTGAAGACATTGCGGCTCCAGCCACTCACAGCGCTGGAGCCGCGATACCCAGAAGACACGTCGAGGCAACATGTCAGCAACCTCGGCGTGGACCAGGTAAGATACTGATGCCTCGTTCTAAGGTAAGTATTTCATAATGAGCTAGTATGCCTTGCATACTAGCTCATTATGCCTTTTACCTTACAGGTATATACAAAAAAAAAGTATGAGCGGGTTTACTACCGCTTTAAGCACAGACACTGGGGCACATAATGTTAGCTAACAGAGGGGATAGTATGTTTATGATACAGTGGCTTCACAACCACTTGAAAGAAGACCAAAAAATGGCACCACTTGTTCTATATACCTGAATTATTCAAACTTCAGTTCATTCTGATCTGCACTCATACCAGAAAAGTAAAGCTAAAAAAATGCACCCATACTGTACTTAGCCATCTATTGGACAAATCATATTACATACATATAATACATTGAAGTGATCACTTACCTGTGTATACCGATACAGACTAAGTAACTGGGCCATCACATGACTTGAATGGAAATTACTGTCACCAATAAAACCAGCCACTTCTCCATGTCCCTTACAGTAATAGTTAGGAGCTTCCTTTTCTCTAGACAATATCTTTATGGCATATCCCAAGGTTTTCTTTGGATCAGAACATGTACTAAATATATGATAGCCCAGGGTAACATTCGGCAGAAGATCGGGGTTCTTGTTAATTTCATTAATAACTAATTTCATCAGGAAGATGCTTTTGTACTCTTCAGAGTCAACTCTGCAGGATTTTGAGAGGTTTTCAAACACCAAATGGTTAATTATGAGATTACAGTTTGGCCACATCCCACAGAACTAACACAAACAGTTTTTCACAGAAAACAAAGTAAAACGAAAGGAATAGAAATAATATGAAAAACTCAAATTGATAAAGCAAGGAACAAAGCTCACATGATCCCCGTGTATAAAACTAGGTAGGGGTGGAGATATTTGAGACTAGGGATGAGCCAAACATCCACCGGAACATGCGAACAGGCAAACAATTTGTGCGAACATGCGAACATGAAAAATCTATGGGACACGAACATGAAAAATCAAGAGTGCTCATTTTAAAGGCTTATTTGCAGGGGACATGTATCAATGCAAAAAAAGCAGTGATTTTAAGAATGCTTAAAGTGAAACAATAAAAATTCTTTAAATATTCTAAAAATATTCCTTTAAATATTGCGCCTCAGGGTCCCCTTATGCCGCGTACACACGGTCGTACTTTTCGTCTACAAAAGTCCAACGGACGCTGACGGACTAAAGCTGGCTGGTAATCCGATCGTGTGTGGGCTTCTCCGGACTTTCAACGTACTTTTTTAGCCTCAAATCCGACGTACTTTAGATTTGAAACATGCTTTAAATCTTTACTTCGTAACTACGACGGACCCCGAAATCCGCTCGTCTGTGTGCTAGTCCGACGGACAAAAAGCCACGCTAGGGCACCTATTGGCTACTGGCTATGAACTTCCTTATTTTAGTCCGGTGTACGTCATCACGTACGAATCCGTCAGACTTTTGTGTGGTCGTGTGTAGGCAAGTCCGTTCGTTAGAAAGTATGCCGCAAGTCCGCCGCAAGTCCGCCGAAAGTCTGCCGGAAGTCTGTCGGACAGGCTGTCTGACTTTTGTAGACGAAAAGTCCGACCGTGTGTACGCGGCATAAGTCTGCCTGTAAAGTAGTGCATCTTTCTGATTTGTTTCACAGTCCCACAGTAATATGATATTTCTAAAAGAAAAAATGTCATTTGTATACAAATATATGGCTCAGAGGGTTGGATGCGTCATTGCCATCATCCCCAAAGAATTCAAAAAAACAAATATAAACCTCGAAATGGGATTTTTAAGGCAATGTAGTAACAGCGAATTTCTTTATATTAAAAACGGGTATTTTATTATTCCAAAAAAAATTAAAAAGTTAGAACATACATAGAAAAAATTTGACATGTTTTCACAATTGAAAAAAAATCTTCAGATAACATAAGAAAAGTAGGGAGCAATAGCTCCTATACAGTGATACAGCCTGCTACTTGATACAATCACCACCTAAATTGATGCGATGGCGTCAAGTACCGAAATTCCAACGCGTTTCAACTTAATATTATCAAAACAAAGTCTTCCTCAGGGAAGGGATGCCTCACGTTCTAGGATTTCAAAAAATAACAGTATTACAAATCATATATATATATATATATATATATATATATATATATATATATATATATATATATATATATATATATATACGGTATATATATCGCATATATCCTGTTATATTTAGACCAAAAAATGACAACTTACATTTTACATGTAGCTGCAAGAAAACCACATTCCCAATACTGACAGGGGCTCTCGTCACCAACTACCTATGCTGTTTGCTATCCTCTACAGAACGGCCGGGTATAATTTGAAAAAAACAATGTTAGGCAGCCTTAGAAGGAGGAAAGCTAAAGAATAAAAAAATAGATAAAATTAAACTTAAAAAGGATGAAATATCCGGGGAAGTATCTTCCCCAAGGGAGCATGGTAATTGAGTTTTAAATTGAGGTTACCTTAAGTCGTTTGTGGAGTGTAGATGGTTAAATTTAAAGAGCTTTAATCCTGGAGTACCTCTCGGTTAACAGCCAAGTCAGGAATGCTGCCATGAGCCGTCCCTGGCGTCCTAATAAAGGGATTGTGGGAGTGGTCAGAGTAATGGGCGTCTCATCACTGTCAGTGATGTTCTATGCCCATTGGTAACACTATATAGGAGGCGCGGTTTCGGCCATCCATGATCCCGCCCATGTTAAATTAGATTGAAGTTCCTGTATGTGAGGCATTAAGGTGAGGTCCCGTAGCTCGTTGTTAGGGACGCCTTATTCTACCCCCAAGTATAACACCGCCCCTCTCCTTTCCACGTCCCAACCCCCAAACCCCCAAACGCCCCAAACCCCAAATTACCTACAGAAAATCAGGCTCAATAGGAAACCTACTAACCCAGAGTGAATATAGGGACAGAACTAGAAAGGATCCCTGCAGAACATGGGGTACATACCCATGCGGATCTTGTGCCCAATGCAAGGTCATTGGTAGGAGGACCACACTGGCACTGCCCAACGGGGAGAGCTTCTCCCTGCGTCATTTCACCAACTGTAAAACGCAGGGGGTGGTCTACCTCATGCAGTGCCAGTGTGGTGCCTTCTATGTAGGCAAAACAAGACAGGAATTGGGGAAGCGAGTCGACAAGCATATGCAGAGCATGCGCATTGGGAACTTGTACTTGCCTTTGGGTAGACATGTCGCCATGTTTTTAATTCTTGACACTTTTTTTGGAGAATGGGTAGGGGTACAATGTACCCCATACCCATTCACATAGGGGGGCGGGATCTGGGGGTCCCCTTGTTAAAGGGGGCTTCCAGAATCTGATAAGCCTTCCCCGCCCGCAGACCCCCACAACCACCGTGCAATGGTTGTGGGGATGAGGCCCTTGTCCCCATAAACATGGGACCCCAAAGCACCCTCCCCATGTTGAGGGCAAACGGCCTGGTATGGTTCAGGAGGTGGGGGCACTCGCTCATCCCCCCTTTCCTGACCTGCCAGGTTGCATGCTCAGATAAGGGTATGGTATGGATTCTGGGGGAGGACCCCCGCGCCGTTTTGAAAAACAATTTGATGTGGGGTTCCACTTTAATTCAATGCCAGACCCAAAGGGCCTTTTATGGATTGGGGGAACCCCTTGCCATTCTTAAAAATGTTTTTCTATTACCGGCAATGGTAATGTATTGCTGGCAATTTAAATGTCTTTTTTTTTCATTAGAAATGTCAGTTTTGCTGCAGCAAGTTCAGATGTGCCACTTTACAGGCAGACTAAGGGGTCCCCCCAGGCACTATATTTGAAGGAATTTTTCATTGTTATTGTTACACTGTCATTAAAATCACTGCTTCTATAAAAACAATCTTTTAAAAATAAATGTTTTGCATTGGGGATCCCCCACCACTTCAATACACTGTGTTATATATACTACACTGCCTGCATTGACTGAATATAGAGTCTACACTGTCTATATAGTCTACACTAAATGCAGAGTATATATATATATATATATATATATATATATATATATATATATATATATATATATATATATATATATATATACATACATATACTAGACTCAATCTAGTATAGACTCAATCTATCAACATCCACAAACTATACACGACTGCTATGTAAGCAGGCTTATATAGTTTGGGGCATGGACTTGGTCCCCCTGAGCCATGATTGGCCAAAGGCACCCTGCCTTTGACCAATTATGACTCTCGCAGGAGAGAGTGGTCTGATTGGCCAAAGCATGCAGGTCAGGTGCATGCTTTGACCAATCATCAGAGGTCAATGCACTGTGATCTCGCTGGAATTTCCCGCAAACGCCCCATATGTTTGGCTCGTTTGCGAGCAAACGAACACCCGATGTTCGAGTCGAAACGCGGGTTCATCCCTATTTGAGACTTTGGTGTAGACCTTTACATCAGCATGTAACCACTTTCCACTTGGCCTATTGTGAGGAAGAAGGAAGGACCAGGACCGTTTTTAAGGCAGGGCAAAAGGGGCAGCTGCCCTGGGCCCCATCATTGTTGTGGGGCCCAAAGCAGCTGCCTCATACTTGCCAACTATCCCAGTTTAAATTACCTTATCCCTTGAAGTTTTAGCTTTGTGCTGTGTCTCAATATCTTACTTAGTAGGTGAGGTTGAAAAAAGACACAAGTCCATCAAGTCCAACCTATGTGTGTGATTATATCTCAGTGTAAAGTTCTGTTACTACTGCCCAGCTCTGCCCTATTGCCATGTACAGATGACTCACCTGCAGACCCTGTGGTTTTTTTTTTTTTTTTTAACAAGAAAAAATGTTTATTCAATGTTTACAATACAAGCGATGCATATACACAGTTGTACACAGAAATATTATCACATAAGTTGTCACAAGACAAATGAGCGACATCTTGAACAGTATAAAAAAGTGCAGAGGTGTCGAATTACATCACATTAGGAGATGAGATCAAAGACAATAGGTTCCAGGACTAATAGTTGAGGAGGTCTTGGAGAGGGGGAGAGGGAGGGAAGGGGGGGGGGTGGAAGGAAAAAGGGGGAGGGAGAGGGGGGGGGGAAGGGGGGGGGGGCCAGGGAAGGACCACATCCATCTTGCTAGGTTCACAGTACTCAAAGCAGGGTTAAGCATTCAGAAAATTAAAACAGTGGTAAACTATTATCGGGCGGGTCCAACAGCCTCATCGCGGTGGTCATCCTCCCCCAATGTACCCCACGCATCTATCCAACCCGACCATATCTTGTCAAATTTGGCAGGACAGTTTCGGTTAGTATAGGTAAGTTTATACAATGGTAGCACCGAGTTCAATTTAAGGCGCCATAAGGATACTGTGGGTGGGGCATTGTCCTTCCAGTGAAGAAATATCTCTCTACGAGCGTAAAATGTGGCATAATTCAAAAATAGTCTAGTGTATTTACCCCTTACCCTAGAGTCAAAGACATTGAGCAGCATCAATTTGGGGTCTGTGACCAGTTCTAGAGAGGTAACCCGACTAAGGGTGTCAGCTATCCCAAGCCAGTAATCCCTAAGGCGAGGACAGGACCATATCATATGAAAGAAAGCAGCAGAACTCTGACCACACCTAGGACAGGCCACCGGAGTGTTAGGATTCATAAGTGTTAATCGCTTTGGAGTATAATAGGCTCTGTGGAGGAACTTGACCTGCATAAAACGGTCTCTGGCCGATATCATATTAGTGACAAAGGATGATACACAGGACTCCCATTCCTCCTCTGTCAGATCTGGGATATCTATTTGCCATCTATCATGAGTTTTTTCAAGTTTTTTCAATGGAGCTACGGACAGATGAAAATATAGGGAGGAGAGGGGTTTATCTATGACCCTAGCAGTGAGTAGTCCCTCCACAGAGTCTGATTTCAATATAATTTGAGCTGGGAACTGTTTCTTGTACGCGTGCCGAAGTTGATAGTACCTAAACAGCATCCATCCCGGGAGTGAGTAGGCACTTTTGAGATCCGCAAAGGATCTCAGTTTACCCCCCATCACAATATGTTTCAGTTTTACTATGCCCTTCCCTGCCCAAACCTGGGGGTCTGGAACAGTATTCAGGTGTGGTAAGTTGGGATTACCCCATAAAGGAATATGGGGAGAAAATGTCTCGGGAGAGGCAAAGCGGGCCCTGGCCTTATGCCATACAGTAATGGTTGTACGCATCAAGTCCGTGATGCCGGGGTGAGACCTCACCCCCCTAAACACCACATTGCTGAGAGAGGAGTATGAACCCATTATGGCTGCCTCCAAGGTTACCGCTGGGTTGTCCTGTAGCTGTGAGAACCACCATCTGACCGTCACCAGAACGGCCGCCCAGAAATAGATCTGAAAATCTGGTAGGGACAGGCCGCCCTGGGTGACGGGCAGCTGGAGGGTAGTAATGGCCAGTCGCGGGGATCCGCCATTCCAAACAAAGGACGAAATTATACTTTTCACTCTTGCAAAGAATGAGGCCGGAGGGATTAAAGGGGCATTACGAAAGAGGTAAAGGAACTTGGGGAGATAAACCATTTTAATTAAATTTACCCTACCCACGGGTGATAGGGGAAGAGTCCTCCAGGCTGTACAGAAGTGGTTGAAGGTTCAGCTCATAATATGAGGACAATGGAGTCCCAACCCTTACACCCAGGTATTTGAACTCTGATGTCCAGTTTAGGGGGGTGCCTGTTGGTGGGTGGGGACTCGCTGGATTCAGCGAGAAAAGAAGGGATTTTCCCCAGTTAATTTTAATGCCCGAGAACGATCCGAATTCATCTATTATTTGTAGCGCGGGTGGGAGGGAAGAAATATCTTTAAGGAAAAGGAGGGTATCGTTGGCGTATAAGGATATTTTATCTGTTATTACACCGACTTGGATTCCTTTTACTGAGGAAGCGGATCTAATACGAGCTGCCATGGGCTCCATGGCTAGCGCGAATAATCCAGGGGATAGTGGGCAGCCCTGTCTGGTACCCCTAGACACAGGAAACGGTGGGGATAATGAATTATTTGTGCGTATACGGGCCGTGGGATTAGAGTATAGCATCTGGACCCAACTAATAAAGCGAGGGCCAAATCCAAACTTGCGAAGAACCGCCCAGAGGTAGCGCCACTCAACTGAATCAAAAGCCTTTTCGGCATCTAGAGAGGCGACAACCTCCGGGCCGTCCCCGCTCGCCCTGGACAGATGCGTTAAGAGACGCCGGATGTTTATGTCGGTCCCTCTGCCCGGCATAAAACCAGACTGGTCCGCATGCAACAGTGCCGTAATCACAGTATTTAAGCGACCAGCCAAAACCTTGGCCAACAGCTTGGCATCCACATTAAGGAGAGATATAGGACGATATGAAGAGCAGTGTTCGGGAGGCTTGCCTTGTTTAAGAATGACTACTATAACCGCCTCAGCCATTGTCGGGGGCAATGAATTCCCCTCCATGGCGTTTTGGAGCATTCTTTTGAACAATGGCAGTATTTCTTCTGCATATGTCTTAAAGAATTCGGCAGGTATCCCATCCGGGCCTGGCGTTTTGCCGTTTTGTAAGGAGGCCACTGCCTTCTGTACTTCCTCTAATAGGATAGGACCGTCCAAAGCTTCTCTAAATGTGGATGTCAGGCAAGGGAGCTCCACCCCGTCAAGATATGTCGCCAGTTCCGCGTCTGTACAATTCATTCTAGAACTGTATAGGTCCCGATAAAATGACGCAAATCTATCATTAATGGATGAAGGATCTGTTAGGGTCATCCCGTCTAAGTCATAAATGGTGGAAATAGTGACTGGGGAGGAGCTTTCCCTCGCCAGCCATGCCAGCATACTACCAGTCTTTTCCCCGTGCTCAAAAATTCTTTGGGACTTTTAGTCCTAGTGGTCTTTTAGTCCTTTAGTCTTAGTGGCTGATGTTCGTAGCAGGAGAACATCCCGCAGTGCTGCCTGAAAGTCAGAGTACGCCCTCGAAGTCCGAGACGCCGAGTATTCCTCCTCTAGTACCGCCACCTTCTCCTCAGCCTTTCGGGTCTCCTCTCTCAGGTCCTTACGGACCTTACGGATATGAGACTGCAGGTTACCTCTAGTGAAGGCCTTGAATGCGTCCCAGGACGTGGTCAGAGATATCGATTGGTCCAAATCGCGCCAATATTGTATTGCCTCAGATCTAAATGGTTCCGATATTCTGGAATCATCTAGCCAAAATCTGGACAATCTCCAGAGATTCTCACCCGGTGAACAGGACACACACAGCCTCAAGGCAAGCGGAGCGTGATCGGATACGCCACGGGGGAGAATGGTGATGTCCCTAACCCTGGGCAGCACAGACCCCCCCGCATAGGCCAGGTCTATGCGCGAGAAGGTCTTATGCGAAGCCGAATGACACGTGTAGGCCCTTCGGGAAGGGTTCCTCCATCTCCATACATCGGTCAGGTTAGAGGCTTCGGCCCATGAGATCAGGTCTGAAGAGGAGCCGGCTCCGGGTGAGAACCTGTCCATCCCAGGATCCGGCGCCATGTTAAAATCCCCCAACACCACCACATTATCCGTAGCATAGGTGGCAATTTTAGAGATAAGCTGATTAAGCAATCTCATGGAGGCCGGGGGGGGGGAGGTACAAACCCACCACCACTAGTTCCAATCTATCTACCATGGCATGTAGTATAACAAAACGACCCTCCGGATCTAGCTCCAGCGCCAACAGTTTAAACGGTAGAGACTTATGAATTAGAATGCTGACTCCCCTAGAGAAGTTGGTGTAAGTAGAGTGATATTGATGTCCCACCCATGGCCGTCTGAGGCTCAGGATTTTACTGCCTGTCAAGTGAGTTTCTTGCAGTATACATATTTGGGGATGATAGGTTTTAAGAAATTGAAATACCAATGACCTTTTCACAGAAGAATTTAAGCCCCTAGTGTTCCATGAGACAATAGTACAATCAGCCATAGTCATCTATAGGTACATTTCCCAGCTGTGGACCTCTACCCAAATTTAGGTGCAACGCTCGGACCACCATGGCACCCCAAACACTGAGTGACAATTATATTTGCATCGCTTGTGGAAGAACAACATAAGAACCAAACATAACCAAATAAACCCAACCAACCCCCCCACCCCCCACCCCGCCAACCCCAGCCCCAACTTGGGGGAGGCTCAGGATCCCAATCTCGAACCAAGGCGAACGTGCCTGTAAAGGGGGAACATGTGCAAAACGGCATCTGCAGTTCAACAATTAGATCTCACATGTAGTCTCTTGCTGGAGACCGGACTGATAAAAGAGCAGGTGCAGGCACCCAGCAGCCGCCGGGGGTACAAACTTGAAAGGTAACGTTACAGAGTAAATTCAAATGATTCAGTCATTACCAGAGGATTTACCATATAGTGTTATTAGACAATGCAGGACAGGAGGCCCTAAAAGGGCCAATGTATAAGAGAGGCACGTCTTTAAGGCCACACATGGCTAAGGCAATCAGGGGCCAGATCCCATCCATAGAGATAGTGATAACTGAGTAAATAATCAACATTTAGAACCGGTAGTGGGCCTGGGTCCAGGACATGCAAAAATGGGGATGGGGAAGAAGGAGCATTAGGAACAGCCCTGGTATCACTATTGCAGTAATGAGGCCTCGAGAAGCCTCTCGGGGTCCATCCATCCGAGTCTCGAGAATTCAAAAGTAAGAAGCCACAACATGTGGTGGGTGTCAGTAGGAAGACCCAGGCCAACGGATAGGAAAAGGCACGTTTCAGGAAAAACAGTAAACAGTAACAGTCCACTTAAGTGGGTAATTAGGTAATTCACTTATCTGGGCGGAAGTGTATCAATCCAGGCAGAGGCCTCCTCTGGGGACACAAAGAACCGCGTAGACTCTCCATCTTCCACCCTCAGCCTGGCCGGGAACAGCATGCTGTATTTAATATGAAGGGAGCGAAGCCTCACTCTAACAGCATCAAAGGATTTTCGTTGCTTTTGGGTTTCCAGCGAGTAATCCGGGAATATGAGAAGCTTAGCATTTTCGAAGCGGAGTTCGCCTTGGGCTCTGGCCTCCCTCATCACAATATCTCTGTCCCAAAAATGAAGGAGTTTGAAAATAAAGGTACGGGGAGGTGCTCCCTGGGGTCCCCTGGCGGTGGGTATGCGGTGGGCCCTTTCCACTGTAAAAAATGGGGAGAAGCGGGCTGAAGGGAGCAGTTGTTGCAGTAGGCATTCGGCGAAGGCCGTAGGATTTGTGCCCTCCGCCCCTTAAGGGAGTCCCAATATGCGTAAATTATTCCGTCGATTACGGTTCTCCACATCTTCTGCGCGGGACTCAAGCGTTTTTACTCTGGCCTTAAGTGCATGAATGTCAGCCCCATGATCATGCACCGTATCTTCCGCCTGGGAGATCCTTTGCTCCACCTCAGATACTCGTCCCCTAAAGGCGTCAAAGTCCTTCCTAATAAACTCTACATTAGCTTGTATGTGATCCACCTTACCGGTCAGGGTAGTTATGGCCTGTAGAACCGCCTTAAAATCAGCCGCTGTGGCAGGCATCTTATCAGGATCTTCGGCCTGGTTCTCCATCTGGGGAAGAGTCTTAGGCGAGGCCCCGGCTGCGGCCTTGTCTATGGTGTCGGGTTTTGTGGCCTTTTTCCTTGATCTAGGCTGACTTTTTCGCCTTTGCATACCCCCAGGAAGGCACCAGGAGTGAGGAGGGACAGGGAGAGCCCGCCGGATCTGTAGTTTACGGCGCCCGAACGGGCACCGCGCCGGCCGCGTGAGGCCGCGGGCAGGGCCTTCTAGGCGAGACCGCAGCTTCGGCCTAGTCCGCGCCGGCCGGCTCCGGTCCTTTTTTTTAGATTTCGGCCGGCTGATTCTCTGCTCCAGCAATCCGGACCTGTCCCCCAGGCAGTAGGGGTCTAAGTAAGCCAATATTATGGGGTCTGCACCCAGTAAAAAGGGGATTATTGATCCGGTCTCAGGGAGCTCAGACAAACACGTCTGCTCCCTCTGCCATCCTGGACACGCCCCCGACCCTGTGTTTACATGTAAATAACCTGCATTGATGTGTAAATAGCGGTGGCATTAATATGTAAATAGTCATGGACCGCGGCATTGATATGTAAATAGAAACGGCATTCATATGTATATCATGTCCCCCTGACGCCATATCTACCATCACTTCTGCTGAATGCTGCCCACTGGGGAGGTAAAAGAGCATGCTTGAAAGTCCTGCCTACAACTATATTCATTAATGGAGGTCCACCCTGAAAAAAAAAAAATTGCACAAAAAAATACCTGAAAAAATGGAGGAAATTTTTTTTTTTACTTACGTGAAATGGCTGTTGCTAGGCAGTCTTCCTAATCTGCCTCTTTCTACACCGCAGTGATCTTCAGTCTTCTGTCTTCAGTCTTCAGAAAAGGTACACTGGCAGGGGCTGCAGCGGTGGGAGACTCACAATCACTGGAGAATAGACCGCTCTCCCCTATACCGTCGCTGGCTATCCCACAATCAGACATGCAGCCAGACCCGGAACACACAGGGGGGGACAGGCAATCACTCAGAGGGATCCCTCTGGGATATAGTATTGGGTCTGCCCACCAAACAGGACCTCCAGGCCATGGCAGCCTCAATTGTGAATGCCCTCACGTGGGAGCTCCATGATCTTCACCAACAGGTTGACACCATGGAGGAGAGGGTGGTGGTCCTAGACTCATCCACCACCACCATAGATGCCCGCATCACTACCCTGAGGTCCAATTGTGGCTGGACGATGGAGAAAACAGGAGCAGGAGAAACAACTTGAGCCTCCGCAGCGTTCCTGAGGCCACCATGGGTCCAGACCTCCGGGTCACAGTGGTAGCTATTTTAAACCAGGTACTGGGAAAGCCCCCCCACCTCTGAGCTAGAGCTAGACAGGGTCCACACCTCCCCCATCTTCACAGGGCCCTGCTACCCTGGATTTGCCACGAGATGTTTTATGCAGGGTACACTTCTTCACCAAAAAAGGATCCTACACCTGGCCTGGGCGAAAGGCCCGATTGACTTTGATGGAGCCCTCATACGGATCTACCCTGATATCTCCAGGCAGACACGGGTCATGCGAGGGCTTCTGCGGCCTCTCCTTGAGGTGATTCATTAGGCAGATGCTACCTACCGCTGGGGCCATGCTTTCCATCTCATTGTGAGGAAACAGGGATCCGAGTTTCCTCTCCGTGCACCGGATTAACTTCCAGACCTGTTCGCTTTCTAGACAAGCCTGCTGTCAGTATCCCCAACTGGTATAATTACCTACTTACCCAGGAGGCACTTGGCCCACCTTTGCCAAGACCGCAATGGATCATATGACCCCGCTCTCGTGCCCCTAGTCGCGAGGCCTCCAGATCCCATCCAACTTACTCAGAGGCCTGGATTTATTTTACTTCTGTAGCTGGTGTGACACTGCAACAGGTATCTGTTGCCGCAGGCGTATTTTGACTCTTTAGGCCACACCGATCTGTACCTCTGTCAGCCTTACATGGCTCAACTACATAACAGCAAAGGTGGACCCTTGAACATGGGGGAGGGGGGTTCCTCCTGTGATATTGGTAACTTTTATCCATTGCTCCCGGCCTACGGGCACAATTAGAATTGTTTTGTTTTGTATTGCCATATATGTTGCTCTCCCCTGCCCCACCAGCATCTTGGATTGCGGACGAGGAGATTTGAGGGCAAATGACAGGGGTCAACGCACAGGCTTCCAACCCCACTTTCTGCGGTGCCAGCGGCGGTCGGCTTGTGACTGGGAGCGTTGAGAGGCGAGGGGGAGACCATCCGATTGTGGCCCCCCCTCGCGATCGCTCCCAGCCAATGGGAATCCTCCCCTGCCTGTGTAGCACACACAGGCAGAGGATGTGATGTCATCTCTCCTCGGCTCGGCAGTTTCCGTTCCGGCGCCGAGGAGAGAAGACATGTAAGTGCACAAAACACACACACACACACACAGTAGAACATGCCAGGCACACAAAACACCCCCAACCCCCCCAGATCGCCCCCCGATCACCCCCCAATCACCCCTCCCCCCTCTGTCACAAACTGACACCAAGCAGTTTTTTTATTTATTTATTTTTTTTCTGATTACTGCATGGTGTCAGTTTGTAACAGTTAGAAGTGGTAGGGCAGTAAGTATTAGCCCCCTGTAGGTCTAGGGTACCCCCCTAACCCCCCCTAATAAAGTTTTAACCCCTTGATCACCCCCTGTCACCAATGTCACTAAACGATAATTTTTCTGATCGCTGTATTAGTGTCGCTGGTGACGCTAGTTAGGGAGGTAAATATTTAGGTTCACCGTCAGCGTTTTATAGCGACAGGGACCCCCATATACTATCTAATAAATGTTTTAACCCCTTGATTGCCCCCTAGTTAACCCTTTCACCACTGATCACCGTATAAGTGTTACGGGTGACGCTGGTTAGTTCGTTTATTTTTTTATAGTGTCAGGGCACCCGCCGTTTATTACCGAATAAAGGTTTAGCCCCCTGATCGCCCGGCGGTGATATGCGTCGCCCCAGGCAGCGTCAGATTAGCGCCAGTAGCGCTAACACCCACGCACGCAGCATACGCCTCCCTTAGTGGTATAGTATCTGAACGGATCAATATCTGATCCGATCAGATCTATACTAGCGTCCCCAGCAGTTTAGGGTTTCCAAAAACGCAGTGTTAGCGGGATCAGCCCAGATACCTGCTAGCACCTGCGTTTTTCCCCTCCGCCCGGCCCGGCCCAGCCCACCCAAGTGCAGTATCGATCGATCACTGTCACTTACAAAACACTAAACGCATAACTGCAGCGTTCGCAGAGTCAGGCCTGATCCCTGCGATCGCTAACAGTTTTCTTGGTAGCGTTTTGGTGAACTGGCAAGCACCAGCCCCAGGCAGCATCAGGTTTAGCGCCAGTACCGCTAACACCCACGCACGCACCGTACACCTCCCTTAGTGGTATAGTATCTGAACGGATCAATATCTGATCCGATCAGATCTATACTGGCGTCCCCAGCAGTTTAGGGTTCCCAAAAACGCAGTGTTAGCGGGATCAGCCCAGATACCTGCTAGCACCTTCGTTTTGCCCCTCCGCCCGGCCCAGCCCAGCCCACCCAAGTGCAGTATCGATCGATCACTGTCACTTACAAAACACTAAAAGCATAACTGCAGCGTTCGCAGAGTCAGGCCTGATCCCTGCGATCGCTAACAGTTTTTTTGGTAGCGTTTTGGTGAACTGGCAAGCACCAGCGGCCTAGTACACCCCGGTCGTAGTCAAACCAGCACTGCAGTAACACTTGGTGAAGTGCAGTTCAAGCTGGTGAGGTTGCAAGCACAAGTAGTGTCCCGCTGCCACCAAAAAGACAAACACAGGCCCGTCGTGCCCATAATGCCCTTCCTGCTGCATTTGCCAATCCTAATTGGGAACCCACCGCTTCTGCAGCGCCCGTAATTCCCTCATTCACATCCCCAACCAAATGCAGTCGGCTGCATGAGAGGCATTTTCTTTATGTCCTCCCGAGTACCCCTATCCAACGAACCCCCCCAAAAAAGATGTTGTGTCTGCAGCAAGCGCGGATATAGGCGTGACACCCACTATTATTGTCCCTCCTGTCCTGACAATCCTGGTCTTTGCATTGGTGAATGTTTTGAACGCTACCATACACTAGTTGAGTATTAGCGTAGGGTACAGCATTGCACAGACTAGGCACATTTTCACAGGGTCTCCCAAGATGCCATCGCATTTTGAGAGACCCAAACCTGGAACCGGTTACAGTTATAAAAGTTAGAGGTAAATAGAAAACACCGCGCTAACCAGTAAAATGAATGAAAGCTGCTGCATACAGTTTGACAAAAACAACAAAATAGGCATATGGAAAAATGCAGCGCATGTACAAATGAATATAGGTCTTTAAAATGGTGAAACAGTCAAGAAATAACTAATTGACCACAGGTGCCTTGAAACACAAACGTCCATAGATGGATGTAAATGTCCAACCGCACAGGAGGTATAAGTACTCCAAGGGGTGGTGATGGTCTGATGGTTGTCAGAAAACACCTGGCATCATACAGCGACTTCCCAACCGAGAAACCGGGTCCCAATGGGTCATTCAGAGAAAGTGCAAAAAAAGCCTCTTACCAGATCCTGTGGATTCCCATGTCAGCGACAGGGAATCGCATGCGCAGTTTGTCACAAATGACGTGGAATGGGAGCTCAGGAATCGCCAATCTCTTGGATTGTGGTCTGTATGGATCTCGGCCGGCAACCGGATGGGTCCTCACAACGAACCGTCCTCACACCGAACCGTCCCAGCATGCATCAGAAGTTTCACAAACGGTCCCCCGAAAGGAGCAGTTGGAGGGACTGGATCTCATGCGGTAAATGTGGAAACAAAAAGAATGTGCCTCCACATGGTGCAGATAAAAAAGGGTGTTTTTATTGACAAAAACGACCATACACAAATAAAAGCGTGATCACGGTGGATAAAAACAAATGGGCAACAAAGAGAGTGGTGTATGTACCCGACGCGTTTCGACCTAGGGGTCTTCAACAGGGGCATGTTCAACAGATGCCCCTGTTGAAGACCCCTAGGTCGAAACGCGTCGGGTACATACACCACTCTCTTTGTTGCCCATTTGTTTTTATCCACCGTGATCACGCTTTTATTTGTGTATGGTCGTTTTTGTCAATAAAAACACTCTTTTTTATCTGCACCATGTGGAGGCACATTCTTTTTGTTTCCACATTTACCGCATGAGATCCAGTCCCTCCAACTGCTCCTTTCGGGGGACCGTTTGTGAAACTTCTGATGCATGCTGGGACGGTTCGGTGTGAGGACGGTTCGTTGTGAGGACCCATCCGGTTGCCGGCCGAGATCCATACAGACCACAATCCAAGAGATTGGCGATTCCTGAGCTCCCATTCCATGTCATTTGTGACAAACTGCGCATGCGATTCCCTGTCGCTGACATGGGAATCCACAGGATCTGGTAAGAGGCTTTTTTTGCACTTTCTCTGAATGACCCATTGGGACCCGGTTTCTCGGTTGGGAAGTCGCTGTATGATGACAGGTGTTTTCTGACAACCATCAGACCATCACCACCCCTTGGAGTACTTATACCTCCTGTGCGGTTGGACATTTACATCCATCTATGGACGTTTGTGTTTCAAGGCACCTGTGGTCAATTAGTTATTTCTTGACTGTTTCACCATTTTAAAGACCTATATTCATTTGTACATGCGCTGCATTTTTCCATATGCCAGTTATAAAAGTTAGTTACAAAAAAAGTGAAAAAAAAAAAAAAAACACAAACAAAAATATAAAATAAAAAAAATAGTTGTCGTTTTATTGTCCTCTCTCTATTCTCTCTCTATTGTTCTGCTCTTTTTTACTGTATTCTATTCTGCAATGTTTTATTGTTATTATGTTTTATCATGTTTGCTTTTCAGGTATGCAATTTTTTATACTTTACCGTTTACTGTGCTTTATTGTTAACCTTTTTTTGTCTTCAGGTACGCCATTCACGACTTTAAGTGGTTATACCAGAATGATGCCTGCAGGTTTAGGTATCATCTTGGTATCATTCTTTTCAGCCAGCGGTCGGCTTTCATGTAAAAGCAATCCTAGCGGCTAATTAGCATCTAGACTGCTTTTACAAGCAGTGGGAGTGAATGCCCCCCCCCCACCGTCTTCCGTGTTTTTCTCTGGCTCTCCTGTCTCAACAGGGAACCTGAGAATGCAGCCGGTGATTCAGCCAGCTGACCATAGAGCTGATCAGAGACCAGAGTGGCTCCAAACATCTCTATGGCCTAAGAAACCGGAAGCTACGAGCATTTTATGACTTAGATTTCGCCGGATGTAAACAGCGCCATTGGGAAATTGGGAAAGCATTTTATCACACCGATCTTGGTGTGGTCAGATGCTTTGAGGGCAGAGGAGAAATCTAGGGTCTAAAAGACCCCAATTTTTTCAAAAAAGAGTACCTGTCACTACCTATTGCTATGATAAGGGATATTTACATTCCCTGAGATAACAATAAAAATGATTTTAAAAAAAAAATGAAAGGAACAGTTTAAAAATAAGATAGAAAATCAAAAAAATAATAAAGAAAAAAAAAAAAAAAGCACCCCTGTCCCCCCTGCTCTCGCGCTAAGGCGAACGCAAGCGTCGGTCGTGCGTCAAATGTAAACAGCAATTGCACCATGCATGTGAGGTATCACCGCGAAGGTCAGATCGAGGGCAATAATTTTAGCAGTAGACCTCCTCTGTAAATCTAAAGTGGTAACCTGTAAAGGCTTTTAAAGGCTTTTAAAAATGTATTTAGTTTGTTGCCACTGCACGTTTGTGCGCAATTTTAAAGCATGTCATGTTTGGTATCCATGTACTCGGCCTAAGATCATCTTTTTTATTTCATCAAACATTTGGGCAATATAGTGTGTTTTAGTGCATTAAAATTTAAAAAAGTGTGTTTTTTCCCCAAAAAATGCGTTTGAAAAATCGCTGCGCAAATACTGTGTGAAAAAAAAAATGAAACACCCACCATTTTAATCTGTAGGGCATTTGCTTTAAAAAAATATATAATGTGTGGGGGTTCAAAGTAATTTTCTTGCAAAAAAAAATAATTTTTTTATGTAATCAAAAAGTGTCAGAAAGGGCTTTGTCTTCAAGTGGTTAGAAGAGTGGGTGATGTGTGACATAAGCTTCTAAATGTTGTGCATAAAATGCCAGGACAGTTCAAAACCCCCCCAAATGACCCCATTTTGGAAAGTAGACACCCCAAGCTATTTGCTGAGAGGCATGTCGAGTCCATGGAATATTTTATATTGTGACACAAGTTGCGGGAAAGAGACAATTTTTTTTTTTTTTTGCACAAAGTTGTCACTAAATGATATATTGCTCAAACATGCCATGGGAATATGTGAAATTACACCCCAAAATACATTCTGTTGCTTCTCCTGAGTACGGGGATACCACATGTGTGGGACTTTTTCGGAGCCTAGCCTCGCACGGGACCCCAAAACCAAGCACCACCTTCAGGATTTCTAAGGGCGTGAATTTTTGATTTTACTCTTCACTGCCTATCACAGTTTCGGAGGCCATGGAATGCCCAGGTGGCACAAACCCCCCCCAAATTACCCCATTTTGGAAAGTAGACATCCCAAGCTATTTTCTGAGAGGTATAGTGAGTATTTTGCAGACCTCACTTTTTGTCACAAAGTTTTGAAAATTGAAAAAAGAAAAAACATTTTTTTTTCTTGTCTTTATTTATTTTCAAAAACAAATGAGAGCTGCAAAATACTCACCATGCCTCTCGGCAAATAGCTTGGGGTGTCTACTTTCCAAAATGGGGTCATTTGGGGGGGGGGTTTGTGCCACCTGGGCATTCCATGGCCTCGGAAATTGTGATAGGCAGTGAAGAGTGAAATCAAAAATTTACACCCTTAGAAATCCTGAAGGCGGTGATTGGTTTTCGGGGCCCCGTACGCGGCTAGGCTCCTAAAAAGTCCCACACATGTGGTATCCCCATACTCAGGAGAAGCAGCAGATGTATTTTGGGGTGCAATTCCACATATGCCCATGGCCTGTGTGAGCAATATATCATTTAGTGACAACTTTGTGCAAAAAAAAAAAAAAAATTGTCACTTTCCCGCAACTTGTGTCAAAATATAAAACATTCCATGGACTCAACATGCCTCAAAGCAAATAGCTTGGGGTGTCTACTTTCCAAAATGGGGTCATTTGGGGGGGGTTATGCCATCTGGGCATTTTATGGCCTTCAAAACTGTGATAGGTAGTGAGGAGTAAAATCAAAAATGTACGCCCTTAGAAATCCTGAAGGCAGTGATTGGTTTTCGGGGCCCCGTACGCGGCTAGGCTCCCAAAAAGTCCCACACATGTGATATCCCCATACTCAGGAGAAGCAGCTAAATGTATTTTGGGGTGCAATTCCACATATGCCCATGGCCTGTGTGAGCAATATATCATTTAGTTTCAACTTTTTGTAATTTTTTTTTTTTTTTGTCATCACTTGGGACAAAAAAAATGAATATTCAATGGGCTCAACATGCCTCTCAGCAATTTCCTTGGGGTGTCTACTTTCCAAAATGGGGTCATTTGTGGGGGTTTTGTACTGCCCTGCCATTTTAGCACCTCAAGAAACGACATAGGCAGTCATAAATTAAAGGCTGTGTAAATTCCAGAATATGTACCCTAGTTTGTAGGCGCTATAACTTTTGCGCAAACCAATAAATATACACTTATTGACATTTTTTTTACCAAAGACATGTGGCCGAATACATTTTGGCCTAAATGTATGACTAAAATTGAGTTTATTGGATTTTTTTTAGAACAAAAAGTAGAAAATATCATTTTTTTTCAAAATTTTCGGTCTTTTTCCGTGTATAGCGCAAAAAATAAAAACGGCAGAGGTGATCAAATACCATCAAAAGAAAGCTTTATTTGTGGGAAGAAAAGGACGCAAATTTCGTTTGGGTACAGCATTGCATGACCGCGCAATTAGCAGTTAAAGCAATGCAGTGCCAAATTGTAAAAAGTGCTCTGGTCAGGAAGTGGGTAAATCCTTCCGGGGCTGAAGTGGGTAAACAAACGGCGCCACCTTGCCTGGGAAGCTGAGATTGTTTCTTTTTTATTTTTTTATTTCAGCTGTCCCAGCCTAGAGGTGAGATGTGGGGTCTTATTGACCCCATATCCCACTGTAAAGAGGTGCGATCATGCCTTATTCCTATTACAAGGGATGTTTACATTCCTTGTAATAGGAATAAAAGTGATCAAAATATATATATATATATTTTTTTTTTTTTTTTTTTAAGTGTCAAACTAAAAAATTTAAAATAAAATTAACATGAAAAATAAAAAATTAAAGTGCCCCTGTCCCCGTGTGCTCGCATGCAGAATCGAACACATACATAAGTCCCTCCCACATATGAAAACGGTGTTCAAACAACACATGTGAGGTGTCACCGCGAATGTTAGAGTAATAATTCTAGCCCTAGACCTCCTCTGTAACTCAAAACATGTAACCAGTAAAAAAATTTAAATCGTCGCCTATGGAGATTTTTAAGTACCGCAGTTTGGTGCCATTCCACGAGCGTGTGCAATTTTGAAGCGTGACATGTTAGGTATCTATTTACTCGGCATAACTTCATCTTTTACATTATGCAAAATAATTGGGGCTAACTTGACTGTTTTTTTTTTTCACTTTCAATAGTTTCAGCGAGGACATTCTAACAAATGTACAGGTAAAATGGTTTCATTACATGAGGTGTAAAAATACATATTATGACACAATGCTTTTAGAAAACAATGAGGTCTTATGTACCCTCAATGGGGCTTCTATGACATCTGCAAGCTCTTAAAGGAGTAGAGGACTCCTCACTTCCGACACCCCTCAAATGATTTAGCTGTGTCAAGAAGTGAGGGGTAGCTCCTCTCAGGCATAGATTGCTAGATGATCATCAAAGGTTTGATGGGCAACCGATGTAGGATAGACTGGGAAAGATCAAATCAGAGATGGAGGGGAGAAGTGTGGATGGTCATCCTTAAGACAGCTTGTAATGCCTAGCCAAACCTGAAATAGATAGCTTGCAAAAGACTTGTCATGACATATGGCTGTGAGTGCATAGACATTGAAAAAGGCAAAAAATGTTTAAAAAAAAATAAATAAAAGTTGAAATACATTTTATGACTGCAATGCCTAGACACCTGTATGAACTGTTATGAGCCAAAGGGATTCATACATGTGGATGTCTGCTAACCAGGAGGTATCAAGCTGAAGATTGAGGTGTCAACTGATCTACTTTCATAGTGGGCTATATATGCCTCCCCATCGCAGTTCGGGAGAGGGGCAAAATTGTGTCCCAATGGTATAGTCCTGTGACTGTACCTGTAGGATAACAGGCAAAAGCAATTAGAGAAAAAGGAAAAGGATAGAAGAGAGATTTGGGGCATGAGAGAAAGAGGAGAAAGAGAGAGAAACAAAAAAAAGAAAGAAATGCTTGATGACGGTGTGAAACTGGCTCATCTACACAGATCCAGGTTGAGGAGAGGTGGTAGGTGTCAGAGATTTGTATCTGGTCCAGGATTCCCAGATGGCATCATGTTTGTCAACGGTGTCCAAGAGGATGCTAATTGTTTTCTCCTGGGCCATAATCCATGAGATTTTCCTTTTGACCAAGAGAAAGGAAACAGTAGGTTGTTTCCAGGCTCGAGCAATTGTCAGCTTGGTCCCAAGGAGAATAAACGTAATAAGGCGTTGGGCCAATTTCAGGGTCCCGTGGTAAGGAAAGTTTAGAAGAGCAAATTGAGGAGTCCTTTGAATGGGTATGCCTGTAATTTTCCCGATAGCATGAAAGACTCTATTCCATAGGCCCCTGATCTTGGGGCAATCTCACCATATTTGTAGCATCGATCCAATGTGCCCGCAATTTTGAAAGCACAAAGGAGAAGCACTCAGGCAGATTTTGGCAATTTTTAAAGGGACCATATACCACCTCATTAGGACTTTTAGGTTAGCTTCGATTAGTGCTATGTTCAGAATGCCCTTGGAGGCTGAAGCCGAAGCTCTATGCCACTCCGCAAGGCTCCGGTGATGTTCCTGGTCTTTCTCCCATTCTCTCAATAAGAGAGACTTTGTCTCAGCCCTAGCAAGTGATCAGTATATCATTGTTATCCCCCCTCTGCTCAATGCCTTGACCACACCACATTTCATAAGCCGTGATCAAGAGTGGGTTGGGTTTAGAGGACCATAAGGAATGAATAAAATGAGAAATTTGGTGGAATCTAAACCTTTTTGACCTTGGCATATCGAGCTTACTAACGCAGTGGGCCAGAGTGAGAGGTCCTACAGGGTTGTGTCTTATCCTATAGAGCCCCTTGTCTAACCGCCAATGGAAGGCTTTGATGTCCATACCAGGGGGAACAGAGGGTTTGGAAAAATGTGAGATAGTGGGCACCAGTAGGAGATCAGGTATGGGTTATTTTTGAAGGAATCCCATAGTATTAAGGAGTGGGATAATGTGGGGGCCATGATAGCAGATCTAGATTTGGCAGGGCACCAGAGAAGATAGTCCAAAGTGTAGTGGGGTATTGCTTACCTTTCCATGTGTACCCAGTCAGGGTGTGCTATTTTGGAATAAATAGTGGAGAGTTGGGATAACTGGGCTGCTTGATGATACCAGAGAAGGTTTGGTAGGCCCACTCCTCCCTGATCTCTAGTTCTAAAAAGGGTCCCCTTGGCAACTCTATGCCCCTTTACTCCCCATATAAAGTTTATAATTTTGGATTGGAATTTCTTAAATTGATCCCTAGGAATTGGGATAGGTAGCAAACTAAATAGATAGAGAATGCGCGGTAGTAGGGTCATTTTTACTGAATTGACCCTGCCTAGCCAGGAAAGACCCAGTTTATCCCAATGTGAGAAATCATCTTCCAATTTGCAAAAGGTTGGGGGGAAATTGGAGGCATATAGTTTGTCTATCAAAGCTGTTAGGTTAATCCCTAGAAGCGGGAATTGCTGTCTCGTTCCATCCAAATCGGAAGTTGTCTTTAAGCTGTGCAACCAGATGGGCCAGTAAGTTGAAATTTAGTTAAAATTATATAGAACGTCCTGTGAGCCTCCACTAACAATAATAAACCAATAAATCCTCTTTGAATCAGCTGCAAGCGGTAAACATGTCTCATAAACCATGTAAAAGTACTAAAATCGCATTAAAAAAGCTGCGCTATCAAAGGTATAAGCAAAAAGCCTCTGAACTGGTAAAAATATATCCTCTACACCATGGCAATAATAATATATAAAATATATGATGAAAAATATATAAAATGACACGTGCTTAATAGCCAAATAATAAAGTGACAATGTCCATTCATATAGTGATAAAAAATATTAAATATTAAAGCAAATAAGTCCGTGGAAATTTAAATAGATCCAAATACTGGAATTATGAAAAAGTGCTTAAGTGCACTGTGCAAAGTTCAAATTGATCCAATTTACAGGTGTTCCACACTCCATGCGATTCAGTATGCTGTGCAAGTGATGCGATAATCAGACGCTGTGTTCTCACTCAGGTGCTCCCCCCATGTAATGAAGGCTCACCTTAAGGTGTGTGACCTTGCTGTTAAGCTTGGTCAATACACGCTTTGGAACCCCTACAGGGTTCAACAGTGCGTCCGGGATCCATCCCGTTACCGGCCGGTTTCAACCATTAATTTTTTGCTTGATGTAGAATGGCGCACTGAAGTGCCTGGATATTGTGAGTACCCTGTGTGGGACCTGTTTATTTTTGGTTCAATAAATTGCATAAGCATACTACACTATGAGATCCTTTTTTTATTGATTTACTGATTCACATTGGCGATTGATCCAGGATCCCGGACACACTGTTGAACCCTGTAGTGGTTCCAAAGCGTGTATTTGACCAAGCTTAACAGCAAGGTCACACACCTTAAGGTGAGCCTTCATTACATGGGGGGGGGGGCACCTGAGTGAGAACACAGCGTCTGATTATTGTATCACTTTCACAGCATACTGAATCGCATGGAGTGTGGAGCACGTGTAAATTGGATCAATTTGAACTTTGCACAGTGCACTTAAGCACTTTTTCACAATTCCAGTATTTGGATCTATATTACATTTCCATAGACTTATTTGCTTTAATATTTAATATTTTTTATCACTATATGAATGCACATTGTCACTTTATTATTTGGCTATTAAGCACGTGTCATTTTATATATTTTTCATCATATATTTTATACATTATTATTACCACGGTGTAGAGGATATATTTCTACCAGTTCAGAGGCTTTTTGCTTATACCTTTAATAGCACAGTGTTTTTAATGCAATTTTAGTTGAAATTTAGTTCCAGGGATTTCGATTAGTTGACTTTGAGTCCAGAGACTTTGCCAAAGTCATCAAGCACCCTGCAAATATTTGGTAATGAAGTTAGTGGCAAAGTGATAAAGAGTAAGATATCATCTGCGAAAGGAGCGCATGTGTGGGTTTGTGGCCCACATCTCACCCCATGTATATCAGGGTTGTCTCTAATGGCGATGGCTAAGGTCTCGATGACAATGGCAAAAATCATTGGGGACAAGGGGCATCCCTGCCTTGTACCATTGAGAATTGGGAAGGGTTCTGAGTAATATTCCTGCAGTTTAATTTTTGCTTCCGGGTTTGAGTAGAGTGCCCCTATTACGTTCATAAAGAATTGACCAAAGCCCCATTTTTGCAAAATTGGAACCAAATAAGACGAGGAGATGGAATCGAACGCCTTCATGAGGTCTAGAGAGAGCAAGAACCCCTTTTGAGGAGGTCCCTTATCCCATCCAGTCCACAGTAGAGAAACTATGTAAATCGCTCTCCTGATCTGATCTGGGCCCTGTCTCCCAGGTATGAAGCCAGCCTGGTCCTTGTGGATATAAAGACTAATAAAATTGGATATTCTGTCTGCCATAATTTTCGTCAAAATTTTTATTTCATTATTTATTAATGATATAGGGAGATAATTAGCAGTACAACTAGGGTCTTTGCCTGGTTTAGGGATCACTCTGATAAAAGCCGAGTTCAATGTCTTATCAAGTTGTGCTCCTACACGAAGTTGAGCCAAGTAGGGGGAAAGTAATGAGTAGAAGTGTTTATAATATGGGACTGAGAAGCCAACAGGGCCGGGGGCTGAGTTGTTTTTAAGATCTTTAATGACTTGTGAAACTTCTTCTGCCGAGATTGGGGCCTCTAAGCTATCCCTGTGATGGTCCCTAATCTTGGGGATATTGAGTGAACCCAGGAAGGAGTTAATCAAGCTGGGTGAGGATTCCTTCCCTTCCCTACTGTACAGGGTTCGGTAGAAGTCATGAAAAGCTTCCATGATTTTCTGGGGGTTCGTGAGAGGGAGCCATTGCGCAATTTTATTTTAGGTAAGGTATGAGGCCTTATTTTAGGGGTTAGCCTATTCGCTAGCAGAGAGCCCATCTTATCTTTTTGGTGGTAGAACCGCCCACCCTCCCAACGTAAACTCTTTTTGGCTATAGCAGTGAGAGACAAATTTAAGGCTGTACACGCTGCTTCCAGTCGTTCTGCAGAGCCGGAAGAGGGTTTACGTTTATATTGTTTGATTAAAAATTTGAATTCCTTCTCTAACCTGCCAATATCTATTTTGCGATCTTTACATAGCCTTGAGGTCATTTGGATTAGTTTTCCCCTAATGGAGGCTTTGTGTGCTGCCCACAGCGTGGTTGGGGAAATGTTATTGACATCATTCAATAGGAAAAATTCCTGTATGTCTTTTTCAATTTCACTGACATGAGTGGGGTTGCTAACAATTGAGGCATTCAGTCTTGAGAAAGTCCTTGTCCAGGGTGGAAGAAAGCCAGTGGAGGGGCTAAATATAACCAGACAGTATATCAGCAGTGCAGTAAGTTATAAGAGGCAGGCCTGAACAGAAGGGAAAACAGGAGCTCCTTGAGGTCAATTGGTATGTGAGTCCAGATGGGCAGTAATACAGAGGGGGCCTAATGTTAGGAATTAAATGAAGAAATTCTCCAGATCAGGGGGGTAATCCTTGCTTAGCTTTCTTATTTTTAGGCTTCTGCCACAGAGAGGTGAGTGGGCTAGATGGAGGAGGTTGCTTGGTTAGGCTGGAGGTGGAGGACTGAATTGGCGAAGGTGGGTCTTTGGGAAGTATACCCAATTTCTGCATTAGGTGCTCTCCTTCCGGAAGTGTAGAGAATCTAAAGGGCTTGCTGTTAAATTCGAACTTCAGGCTAAAGGGGAAAAGCCACCAATATTTGATGTTCTTCTGTGTCAGTACCATCAGAAGGGGCTTGAGTGCTTGCCTTTTCTGAATGGTGAAGGGAGAGATATCAGCATAGATTTAGATTCAATGTCCCATAAGCTGGATTTGTGGAGTGGTGCAAGCTCTCCTCATAACTTCCTCTTTAACTTTATAGTAGTGAGGTTTGACCACAATATCACAAGGCAGTCCATCAGGTCGGGGGGATCCCAGGGCCCTGTGGGCCCGATCAAGCTCCAGTTTGTGGGCTCAGATGTCTGGAATGAGGCTTTTAATGAGGGAGTGTGCTGCATCTGGCATATCTGTGATGGTCTCGGGCAGTGCTCTGATTCTACAGTTAAGCCTTGTTGACCTATTTTCAAGGTTATCTATTTTGGCCATGGCCCTCTCTAACTGGTTATGCAGGTCTTGGAAGCGATCAGTGTTTTGGTTAACCCGATCTATTGTGGCATCCACTCTATTTTCAATGGTCTCAATGCGATCCCAGAAGTTGGGAGGAAAGGAAACAATACAGAAATCAAATATAAAATTATTAATATACAATGTATATCTAATTAATAAAGTGCAAAAATAAACCATCAAAAATGTCCATAATAATCATATGTGAACAAATCTTCTTGTGTATGCCCCAACACCGTGAAAATAAAGTGCACACGTGCTTCAGTAAACTTGCTAAAAGTGCTTCACCCGAAGTGATAACAAAATGCGCTCACCAGATCGCCTCAGCCACAAAGTGACCTCAAGCGCATGACTAATGGAAAGGACTCCTTAATTCAATGATGTAGCTCCTTTATGCATCCCATTCCAATCAAGCAATCATATATGGAGGAAGCTGGGTCCCAATCCACTTTGCAGGTATACAAATGTAGATGTCTTCACCTTAATACATCACTCCACTGCATGTATCAACTTTCATCAGGTCTGTGAAATAGCTCCCCAAAAAAGATCCACAGAAGGCAGGATATAGTGTAATACCGCTTTGTTTTAAACATTGTGTTAGGAGAAAACCCCGCCGACGCGATCAGGAGTATATCACGCAGAGTATTTGGTTTGAAGGAAGATGATTCTATGATCGACCAGGACTTATTGGGATTTGGGTGCGACCAGTAGTAAAGCTGGTCCAGGATGGAAGCATAGTAGTAGGTTTGTATGTGGGGAAGGCTTACCCCTCATTTTTTGTGATGTCTGGTTAGAATGTAGTGAGCACATATGGGTGGTTTAGTTTCCCATACATATCTGGAAATTTGTTTTTGTATGGAGGTGAAGAAGGAATGGGGTATAAGTAAGATTACTGTGCGGAATAGGTAGAGTAGCTTGGGGAGGATTAGCATTTTAAAGGAGGCAATCCTTACTAGTTTAGATAGGCCTGTTGTGCGCATTTGGTTTAATAGTTGGGGAAGCAGTTTTTGGAAGGCACGGTAGTTAAGATCATAGAGGTGAGGTAGTGAGGGGGCTAATTTTATTCCTAGGTATGGGATAGTTTGCCTTGTCCAAGAATAAGGAAGAGCTCCCTCCAGGAGGGACTGCTATCTGTGTGTGAGATTAACGGTCGGATTTTCTGATGGAAAATGTCCGATCGGAGCATGTCGTCGGAAATTCCGACCGTGTGTGGGCTGCATCAGACATTTTCCATCGGATTTTCCGACACACAAAGTTTGAGAGCAGGATATAAAATTTTCCGACAACAAAATCCGTTGTCGGAAATTCCGATCGTGTGTACACAAATCCGACGGACAAAGTGCCACGCATGCTCAGAATAAATAAAGAGATGAAAGCTATTGGCTACTGCCCCGTTTATAGTCCCGTTGTACGTGTTTTACGTCACCGCGTTCAGAACGATCTGATTTTCCGAAAACTTTGTGTGACCGTGTGTATGCAAGACAAGTTTGAGCCAACATCCGTCGGAAAAAATCCTAGGATTTTGTTGTCGGAATGTCCGAACAAAGTCCGACCGTGTGTACGGGGCATTAGAGGAATTAATTTCATAGAAGGAGGGCAAAGCTAAATTGAGTAATGATGTCTTAAATCGCAGGCATGGAGTGGACTGGGTTTGTGATCAAAAGTATGACATCATTGGCAAAGAGGCTTATTTTATGTTCCATGTCATTGTGCATGATGCCTGATATGCGCTTGTCCCCTCTAATCCTTGCCACTGGGGGTTCCATAATTAGAGCAAAAATGAGAGGGGAGAGCGGGCAGCCTTGGAGAGTGCCATTAGAGATCCCGAATGGTTTAGACAGGGTTCCATCAGTTAACACTCTAGCTGAAGGGTTTGAATAAAGTGAGAGTATTGCAGTTTGAAACCAGCCTGTGATTCCACATTTAGATAGTACTGCTTTCAGGAATCCCCAATGTACCCTGTCGAATGCCTTCTCTGCATCTAAGGATAGCAGCAGAGAAGGTGTTCGTGCTTGGGTGATCTGATGGATAAAATTGATGACCCTTCTAGTTGCATTTGGGGCTTTTCTGTCCGACATAAAGCCAACTTGGTCCGGGTGCACTAGAGAAGGAAGACATTTCAGCAATCCAGATGCAATGACTTTGGCAAATATTTTTACGTCCGTGTTGAGGAGCAAAATGGGTCTGTAATTGGTTGTAGAAGTAGGGTCTTTCTCTGGTTTGGGGATGGTGGTGATAATTGAACGTAGCATGTCAATCGGTATAGAACCAGAGGTGGCAGCAGAATTGAAGAGGTCAGTGAGGTGGGGGGTGATGAGTTTGGCAAATGTTTTGTAAAATTCGTTAGTGTAGCCATTTTCCCCAGGTGATTTGTAGAGAGGGAGAGTATTAAAGCGGAATTCCAACTACAATCAATACATTTTTTTTATACCTTTCACAAGCGTTTACAATGGCATTGTAACACTCACATCTTCTGTATAATTTGTCCCCCCGATGTCCGGTTTCATCTGTTAAAAGAACTTTGATAATGCAGTGGTGGCCATTTTCATTTTGCTTGTGGGCATGTGAAGCCCACAAGCATCCTGTTCCGGGATACGGAGATGAGGGAAGCGTCAAGTCTCCATATTCGTGTTGTTCTAGGTCTACAGTTTCCCACAGTAAGGGAGATAGGTGCATGGTCCGACCATGTGATGGATCCATTCTTGGAGTTCGTCACATTCTAGAGGGTGATTTTGTCAGCAAAGAAGAAGTCAATACGGGAGTATGAGAGTTGAGAGGAGGAGAAATAGGAAAAGTCCTGCTCATTGCTGTGTTGGCATCTCCATGGATCATAGTTTTTTCGAAGAAAGGGGTTTATAACAGGTCGATGGTTTCTAGCTGTGGATGTAGTATCCAAATTTGGGTCTCCAATTATGTTGAAGTCGCCTCCAATAAGAAGCCTCCCCTTTCGGAGTCATGCTACCTTCTTGTATAGCTGTTTGTGAAATCACAGTCATTGTTTGTTTGGCAGATATATGTTGATCAGTGTGTAGGTGACTTGGTTAATGTCACATATACGAGCATCAGGAAACGGCCTTGGGGGTCTGCAATGGATTGGTGTAGCTTGAATTGTAATGTGCTCCATCTTGTATAGCTGTTTTTGGAATCACAGTCATTGTTTGTTTGGCAGATATATGTTGATCAGTGTGTAGGTGACTTGGTTAATGTCACATATACGAGAATCAGGAAACGGCCTTGGGGTTCTGCAATGAATTGGTGTAGCTTGAATTGTAATGTGCTCCATATGGCAGTGAGGACTCCACTTTTCTTCTTCTGGCCTGAAGCAAAAAAAACATGGTCGTAGTTTTTCAGGGTGAATCTGGGAGTTTTAGCAGAGGCAAAATGGGTCTCCTGCACTAAGAGGATATCAGCTTTTTGACTGTTGGCTTCCCTGGGAAGTGCTGATATTTTCTGTGGAGAGTTTAAGCCCCTAGCGTTGATAGAGACTATTTTGAAAGTCATTCTGGGGGAGTAAAGGCAGGGTGGATTGTCCCCAGGTGTAGGTGGCAATTGGTAGGTGTAGAGCGATTTGCTAGTCCCGCTCTGTGTGGTGTGGACAACGTAGGTTGTTGCTTGTCCAATGAAATAGAGATTGGTTGAAAGGTGGGTGGAGGTTGGCTGGTGCTGGGTTCGGGTGAAGGGTCTGTGTTTAAAAAGGGAGAGCCCAGTAACTAAAGGGTCCTGGGCTCAATGTGCAGAAACTACTGCAAACAATCGGTGGGGGAGATTGATCCTTTGTGCACAACATGGGACAGGGAGCACTGAACAGGCAGGCAGGTGCTGGATAAGAGCGCTGCGGTTTCCCAGCCGTTTGGTGGGTGCAGAAAAGGGTATAGGTTGCAGCTGTCTGGAGAATCTCCTCCAGTCTCCATGTGTGCTGGAAGTTGATCAGAAGGGTACGGTATTTCTTCTGGGATGATGCGCCAGTTCCTCATGAGTTTAAGTCCCGTAGGGAGGGTTCGCACTACATGAGTTTTGTTTTGGTGCGTAATGAACAGTTTAGTGGGGAAGCCCCATTTATATGGGATCTTATGATTTTGAAGCGCTTTAGTTATAGTCGCCAACTGTCTGCCATATTCCATTGTTGCTTTGGATAAATCAGTATAAAGAGCGATGTTGGTGAAAGGATCAGGGAGTATCGCTGCTCATTTAGCTGCGTACATGACTTTTTCTTTTACAGTGAAAAAGTGGATGTGGGCCAATACATCCCTGGGTGTGGAAGTAGGAAGGTGAGGTGGCTTGGGGAGTCTGTGTGCCCTGTCAATTTCCATGTCACGGGTTGCTAGGTCAGGTAAAAAGAGCACGCATCAGAGACTGCAGAAATTGTACTAGATCCGGTTGTTGGATCAACTCTGGGATATTACGGAATTTAATATTATTTCATATGGAGCAGTCCTCCAGGTCTGCAAGCTTCAGATTAATTAATTGGAGTTCATCTTCATGATCCGCAAAGCCATCCACTAACTCATTATGTGCAGAGAGTAAGTCTCCCATTTTAGCTTCTATTTCAGTAATGGCTTGTTCATGCTGATGTACAGTTGTAGCTAGTGAGGAGACAGCAGTGGATAGGTCAGTTTATAAAGTTTGCCTCAGTGAGAGCAGCATGCTCTTCATGGTGTTTTCAGACAGTGGCTGATCTGAGGCAGGGAAGGCATCCAGCACTGATGATTGCTGTGGTGGGGGGAGAGATAACAGGCAAGGAGCTGTGACAGGCTGGATCTGCTGTGGCTCATCCATTCTGAGTCTAGTTTTAGCAGGGCTGGATGTTGTGGGTGAGTTGGGAGGAGAGCACTCACACTGTGGCTTAGGAGATCGCTGGAATCCCGGAGCCAGCGTGAGGCTCTGACTGGGATGTGAGGAGGAGAGCCGCGCTGACATTTCGCGGCCACATCCGGCGCCATCTTGGCTGCTTGCCAGGCCTCGCGAGGTGTAATAGTCCGTGCACAGGTATAAAGCTCATAATGTGTGTGCTGCATCTCAGCTATGCAAGCAATAGTATAGGGCTCCTATGGTTCTAAGTGTCAGGCCTTACCTCTATGCATTTCACGCTAGAGCGCGCGTCATCAGGAAGGCTGAATTAAGGAGTCCTTCCCATTAGTCATGCTTTGAGGTCACTTTGTGGCCGAGGCGATCTGGTGAGCGCATTTTGTTATCACTTTGGGTGTAGCACTTTTAGCAAGTTTACTGAAGCATGTGTGCACTTTATTTTCACTGTGTTGGAGCATACACAAGAAAATTTGTTCACATATGATTATTATGGACATTTTTGGTATTTAATCAACAAATAGTTTTTTTGTATTGTGGCGCCAAGACCCAACACTTCCCCAGTGCATGGTCTTAACACTCCGGAAAAATACTCTCAGCTGTTGGCTGACTTGCGCAATTGTAAAACTCAAGTTTCTTTTTTGCAGGAAACGCATTTCCGTGGTGATCAAATCCCTAAACTGACTAATGAGGCCTTCCCAACGGTATAACACAGTGTTTCTCCCATCTCCAAATCTAAGGGGGTTAGCATCCTGATGGCTAAATCGGTCCCCTGAACATTCGAGGCAGAACGAACAGATGCTCAGGGCCGCTTCCTTCTTCTGAAGGGAAGGGTGTTTGACATGTGGGTCACCTTTGCCAACATCTATTTCCCGAATGTGGACCATCCGCAATTCTTGCAGAAGCTCCTTCCCGAGTTGTGGGGGGACCTCAACTTTGCTATGAATCCAACTCTAGATGTCTCGCGTGGCTCCTCCCATCTCCCTTATTCTTGCCTAAAGCGCCTGAAGGTGGATCTGCATACTCTGCATCTGGTTGACCCCTGGCAGTTGTTACACCCTCAAGACCGAGATTATTCCTTGTTCTCTCAGGTCCATCACACCTACTCACGACTAGAATATCTCTTGCTGACCCATAAAGATTTACCCAGAGTTGTGTCCACCTGTATTGACGTCATATCTTTCTCGGACCATGCACCTATCCATCTGATGCTTCAATTGGGTCCAGTGATCCAGACCCCTCCATCTTGGAGACCTGCTCCAGTCAGAGGGGACTCGTTCTGAGCTACTGACCACACTGCGGGACTACTTCTCCATTAATGAAGCATCAGTCTCCAATCCCTTGGTGGTCTGGGAGGCACATAAGACAGTTGTTTAGGGCGCGCTGATCAGAATCGTAGCCCATCTTAAATGGGAGAGAACCCATTGCACGGAAGAACTCCTTGCTCAGATGTGCAGCCTGAAAAGTTCCCATAAGGCCAGCCTTGCTCGTTTAACATATCAGGATCTCCTTAGCGTTTGCGAGGAACTCCGCTCGCTCCTGTTCCACAAAATGAAGCAAAAACTGGCATGCATTTTTCAAACAAACCTGGCATACTGTTGGCACGAGCATTGCGAGGTCCACACGCAAAAACGTACATTTCCCATATTATGGGTTCTTCTGGGCAAAGGTTAAACACATCTTCCGACATGGCGGCGGAGTTCCGGTCTTTCTACGAAGGCCTTTATAATTTTGATGGTTCCTCCACTACTAACCCCCCTCCCGGTGGCAAATGGGGATGAGTTTCGTGTTCGAGTCGAACCCATGTTCAACTTGAACATAGTCTGTTCGCCCGTTCACCGAATTGCGAACAATATGGGCCGTTCGCGCCAAATTTGTGTGGCGCGTCACGGCCCATAATTCACTGCGGCATCGCAGTGCCTTGCTGGCTGATGATTGGCCAAGCATGCACTATGACCCGCATGCTTGGCCAATCACAGCGCTATCTGAATAGAGAGCCATAATTGGCCAAAGCCAAGGAGGCTTTGGCCAATTATGGCTCAGGGGATTTAGTACACGCCCCACACTATATAAGGCTGCCTGCACGGCGGCCCTGTGTAGTGTGTGTTCCGGCGTTCATTGAGAGAGAGAGAGAGAGACAGACAGTGACATTTGATTTGAGTGAGATAGATTAGGCAGAACAGTCAGTCAGTTAGCTGCACTTACAGTGTATTGTGTATATATATGCATCCCAGGTGTTGCATATATATATATACACTGTATTCAGTTTAGCTAGATCCGTTCCTGTTATCTTCCTACTGACAGGCAGGCTTGTCTTGTTACAGTATATACAGCTACCTGAAGAAAATTACTGGTGTTCTTTTGATCCTATTAGTACCACAGTCAGGCAGCTAGACTATTTACAGTTAGTGCAGTGCGTCCTGCTCACAGTGTTCAGCTAAACCTAAAAGTTAGTGGGGTGCGTCCTGCTCACAGTGTTCAGCTAAAGCTACCTGTAGAAGGTTGGTGGTGTTCTCATACTACAGGCAGGCAGTTGATTTTGCTAGCTGCAGTATCAGTACATATATATATATATATATATATATATATATATATATATATATATATATATATATATATCCCAGCTTAGTGCAGCTACAGGCCATTAGTATGTCTGGACGGCCAAGAAAGAGAGGCAGACAGTCACAAGCCAATAAGAGAGGGCAAGCAGGCTCTGTGTCTAGTGCTGGTCGTGGAGACGGTGCATCCTCATCAGCACGTGGCCGTGGGACACGCTTGGCCTTTTTTTCGGCAGCTGGCCGCGTTGAGCCGCAACATGCGGAAGACTTGGTCGAGTGGATGACCAAGCCGTCCTCATCCTCCTCATCCTCTCTCACCCATGCCCAGGGTACTTTGTCTGGCAAAGCAGCGGCCTCTTCCCTCGGCTCAATGTCATCAGTGACTCCTTCCCTAGCCCCACCATGTCCTCCTGAGGAGTCCCTCGAACTGTTTGACCACAGTGTTGGGTACATGCTCCAGGAGGATGCCCAGCGCTTGGAAGGCTCTGATGATGATACTGAGCTCGATGAAGGCAGTAACATGAGCACGGACAGAGGGGGTGCCCAAGAAGGACAGCAATCTGGCAGTCATGCTCCCCCTGCTGCAGCATACTGCCAGGTTTGCTCCAGTGATGAGGAGGGAGGGGATGATGAGGTCACTGACTCAACGTGGGTGCCTGATAGGAGAGAGGAGGAGGAGGAGGAGGAGGCGGCACATCACCAACGAGGCAGGATGCCCTCCAGGGGCCAGCCTAAGGGCAGCACATTGACTGCATCACACCCTAAAGCTCCACATGTGCAGGGCGCTGCAGTCTCTGCGCGTTATTCAAAAAGTTCTTTGGTGTGGGCCTTTTTTGAGACGAGTGCATCAGATCGCACCGCTGCTATTTGCAACATATGTCTCAAGCGTATCTCGCATGGCCAAAACATCTCCCGCTTGGGTACCACATGCTTGACCAGACATATGTTGACCTGCCATGCAGTTCGTTGGCAAGCGTATCTAAAAGACCCACACCAAAGAACAAAGAGGACCTCTCCTTGCTCCTCATCAGCTGAGATCTCCAACCCCACTATACCTTCAGTCCTCTCTGAGACCTGCACTGAGAGAAATGAAGGTGTAGAATTAGGTGTGTTACAGCCAAGTACTTGTGGGCAATCTGCTTTTGGTACACCGACGTCAGATTGTACCAGGCAAATTTCCCTGCCCCAGCTGCTGCACCGCCGAAAGAAGTTTGCTCCCAGCCATCCACATGCCCAGCGGTTGAATGCTAGCTTGGCAAAATTGCTAGCACTTCAACTGCTGCCTTTTCAGTTGGTAGACTCTGCCCCCTTCCGTGAGTTTGTGGAATGTGTGGTTCCTCAGTGGCAGGTACCCAAACGCCACTTTTTCTCACGGAAGGCGATTCCGGCTCTCTACCGGCATGTGGAAGGCATTGTCCATGCCTCGCTGGACAGGGCGGTCAGCGGTAAGGTGCATATTACCGCTGACTCATGGTCCAGCAGGCATGGACAGGGACGTTACCTAAGTTTCACGGCGCATTGGGTGACTCTGCTGGCAGCTGGGAAGGATGCAGGACAAGGTGCAGTAGTGTTGGAGGTTGTTCCACCACCACGCCTCCAAAATGCTAATGATTGTGACACACCTCTCTCCTCCACCCCCTCCTCTTCTTCTTCCTCCATGGCCTCTTCCTCGGAACCAGCGGTGCTCCGTAGTCGTTCAAGGGGCTACGCAAGTACGCAGGCCAAAAGATTCCATGCGGTGCTTGAGCTGGTGTGCTTGGGTGACAGGAGCCACACTGGGGCAGAGGTTCTGTCAGCTCTGCAGGGGCAGGTTCAGAGGTGGTTGACGCCACGCCAACCTAAGGCAGGAATGGTGGTTTGTGACAATGGCACCAACCTCCTCTCTGCCCTTCGACAGGGACAAATGACCCATGTGCCCTGTTTGGCTCACGTCCTTAACTTGGTGGTGCAGCGGTTCTTGGGCAGGTACCCAGGCTTACAGGATGTCCTGAGGCAGGCCAGGAAAGTCTGTGCATTTCTGCCGGTCATATAATGCCAGTGCTCGGCTGACGGACCTCCAAAAGGAGTTTAACCTGCCCAAGAACCGCCTAATCTGTGACATGCCCACTAGGTGGAACTCAACGTTGGCCATGCTGCAGCAGCTGCACACGCAGCAGAGGGCCATCAATCAATACCTGTGCGACTATGGCACCAGGACAGGGTCAGGGGAGCTTGATTTTTTTCCCCACGCCAGTGGGCCATGATCAGGGATGCATGCACTGTCCTGTCACCATTTGAGGAGGCCATGAGGATGGTGAGCAGTGACAGTGCATGCATCAGTGACACTGTCCCCCTTGTCCACCTGTTGGAGCACACGCTGCTTGGAATAATGGACAGGGCACTTGAGGCAGAACAGAGGCAAGAAGAGGAGGACTTCCTTAGCTCTCAAGGCCCCCTTTATCCAGACAGTGTTCCTGCGTGCCCGCCGATCACACAGGAAGAGTACGAGGAGGTTGAGGAGGAGGAGGAGGAAGATTGTGTCAGTACGGAGGTGGAGCCTGGCACTTAGCATCAGCAGCAGTCTTTAAGGGATCAGTCCCAAGAAACACATGGACTTGTACGTGGCTGGGAGGAGGTGGCTGCGGACCATGTCGTCCTTAGTGACCCAGAGGACTCCGGACCGAATGCCTCAGCAAACCTACGCTGCATGGCCTCCCTGATCCTGCAAAGCCTGCGTAAGGATCCTCGTATTTGTGGTATCAAGGAGAAGGACCAATACTGGCTGCAACCCTCCTTGATCCACGTTACAAGGGTAAGGTTGCGGTCCTTATCTTGCCTTTGCAGAGGGAGCAGAGGATGAAACATCTTCGGGAGGCCTTGCAGAAAGGTCTGTGCAATGCGTTCCCAGAGACTGGGAGGTTACAAACTCCTGTTTCTGGACAACGTGTTGCTGAGGCTTCGGTCAGTCAAAGAAGGAGCGGTGGAGAAGGTGGCCGTCTGACCGATGCGTTCAGACAATTTTTTGGTCCGCAGCCCCAAGGTATGATCGGTTCCAGCAACCATCGCCAGTGTCTGTTTTACATGGTGCAGGAATACCTAGGGGCAAGATCAGACTTGGACACCTTTCCCACCGAAAATCCTCTGGGTTACTGGGTCTTGAGGATGGATCACTGGCCAGAGCTTGCACAGTATGCAATTGAGCTACTGGCCTGTCCTGCATCCAGCGTTCTTTCGGAACGCACATTCAGTGCTGCTCGAGGCGTGGTAACGGATCACAGGGTGCGTCTGTCCACCGACTCGGTCGATCGACTGACCTTCATAAAAATGAATCAGTCTTGGATCACCACCAGCTACCAAGCACCTGATGCTGATGTAACCAAATAATTTTTTTTGAAATCTCAGATCCCTTCAAAGACTGCCTATGCTGATGCTGAGTGACCATCCCTGAGTAATTATCCTCTTCCTCCTCAATGATCACGCTAATAGCTTGTAAGAACATTTTTGGTTCTGGGCGCCACCACCAGTGCCTAAGGCACAATTTTTCAGCCTCTGTTTGACAGGGGCGTGTAATTACAATTTTTGATGCAATACTTTGCAGCAGGGCTCGTTCCTGCGTTCCAACTAGAGTGTCTGTGAGGGGTTGCAGTGTTGTGGCACCAGCACCAGTGCCTAAGGCCCAATTTTTCTGCCCCTGTTCAACAGGGGCGTGTAATTACAATTTTTGATGCAATACTTTGCAGCAGGGCTCGTTCCTGCGTTCCAACTAGAGTGTCTCTGAGGGGTTGCAGTGTTGTGGCACCAGCACCAGTGCCTAAGGCCCAATTTTTCTGCCCTTGTTCAACATGGGCATGTAATTACAATTCTTGATCTAATATTTCACAGCAGGGCCCATTTCTGCACCCACCAAGAGCGAGTGAGGACTTACAGTGTTGTGGCACCAGCACCACCACCACCACCACCAAAGGCCCAGTTTTTCTGCCCCTGTTCAACAGGGGCATGTAATTACAATTCTTGATCTAATATTTCACAGCAGGGCCCTGTGAGGGCTTATGCCCCGTACACACGGTCGGATTTTTCGATGGAAAATGTCCGATCGGAGCGTGTTGTCGGAAATTCCGACCATGTGTGGGCTCCATCGGACATTTTCCCTCAGATTTTCCAACACACAAAGTTGGAGAGCAGGAGATAAAATTTTCCGACAACAAAATCCGTTGTCGGAAATTCCGATGTACACAAATCCGACGGACAAAGTGCCACGCATGCTCAGAATAAATAAAGAGATGAAAGCTATTGGCCACTGCCCTGTTTATAGTCCCGACGTACGTGTTTTACGTCACCGCGTTTAGAATGATTGGATTTTCTGACAACTTTGTGCGACCGTGTGTAGACAAAACAAGTTTGAGCCAACATCGGTCGGAAAAAATCCTAGGATTTTGTTGTCGGAATGTCCGAACAAAGTCCGACCGTGTGTACGCCCTATTACAGTGTTGTGGCCACAACAACACCTAAGGCCCAAATTTCTGCTGAGTATATAGGGCAGGCCCCTACTTTCAAACATCTAACTTACAAACGACTCCTACTTGCAAACGGAAGGAGACAACAGGAAGTGAGATGAAATCTACCCCTAGGAAGGGAAATTCTCTCCTCTAAGAGTTAATATGGGAAAAACATTTCTCCTTTCCACGGATGCTTTCCAATCCTTGTTCCACAAAAAAACCCAAATTTTCAAAAAACATTTGTCATTGGGACAAAAAGTGAGGTGAAATCTTCTGAAGAGGAGGAAAGACAGCAAAACAAATGTCACAGGGGTGATAACCCTTCCCTATGTTTTCCAAAAAGCTTAAAAAAGATTTTTTTGGCTGGAGCTAAACACGTTAAAAATGTACCCGTTCAAAATTACAAACAGATTCTACTTAACAACAAACCTACAGTCCCTGTCTTGTTTGCACCGCCTGTATACTGCTGTTCAGAGTATATAGGGCCTGGTGGCCCCACACCTTTCCGAAAAAAACGGCCGTTTTTAAAAGTTTTTTTGCATTGATACATGTCCCCTGGGGTAGGACCCGGGTCCCCAAACCCTTTTTAGGACAATACCATGCAAATTAGCCTTTAAAATGAGCACTTTTGATTTCGAACGTTCGAGTCCCATAGACGTCAATGGGGTTCTAACGTTCGTGCAAATTTTCGGTCCGTTCGCAGGTTCTGGTGCGAACCGAACCGGGGGGGGGGGTGTTCGGCTCATCCCTAATGGCAAACTCACCCCACAGTCATATCTTGCCTCGTGTGGCATGCCATCACTCCCTATTGCAATCCAGGAGGAGCTGGAAGAGCCTATCACAGCTGAGGATCTGGGGTGGCCCTGGCCAATTCAAAGCCGAAGAAGGCCCCTGGCCCCAATGGCCTTACCCTGACCTATTACAAAGTCTTCTTTGAGACGTTATCATGACCCCTGGTCTCTGTCCTCAATTCTATCACAGAAGGGGAATCCTTCCTGGTAGATACTTTGCGAGCTTATATCTCCCTTATCCCGAAGGAGGGGAAAGACCTAATACAATGCGGGAACTATCATTCAATAGCACTCCTAAACAAAGATCTGAAACTATTTGCAAAAATTTTGGCAAGCAGGTTGCTCTCGCATATCCCGAGTCTCATCCATAGAGATCAATCAGGCTTTGTAACCCTTCGGGAGCCTTGCGAAAATACCATCCGGGTGGTAAACCTGATTCATGCAGCCCGGTCATCGAATCAGCCCCTTCTCTTGCTATCTACCGACGCAGAGAAGGCCTTCAATCGCGTTGACTGGTCCTTCATACGAGCCACCCTTGAACACATCGGCCTTCGATCCTCCATGCTGAGCTGGATACTATCCGTCTGTTCTCATCCCACTGCCGCGGTCAAAGTTAATGAGAGTAGGTCGGACTTTTTCAAAATTCACAATGGCAGGGCTGCCCCTTGTCTCCTTTGATTTTCATACTCTTTCTGGAGCCCTTTCTGTGCAAAATTAGGGCAGACTCTGGCATCACTGGCTACCAAAAATCCTCGGGGACCCACAAGGTGGCCGCTTTTGCGGACGACTTAATTTTTTTCCTGACGGGTCCATTTACCTCTCTCCTGACATTGCTCCAGTCTTTGCAGGAGTATGGAACTCTCTTTCTATTGCAAATCAACCTGTCCAAATCCTCCATTCTTAACATTACAGTGGGTAAGGACACTGTCAGATGCCTGCGCTCGGCGTACCCCTTGCATTGGGCGACTGAGTCTTATCACTACTTGGGAGTGGACATTACTTCCGACCCCTCTAACCTGTATAAGACGAACTTCGCCCCGCTATTTATCTGTCTTCGAACAGACCTCCTTCATTTGCACTCACTAACGTTAACGTGGTTTGGTCGCTGCAATGCCCTCAAGATGACCATGTTGCCCAGGGTACTGTACCTGCTGCAGGCTTTCCCTATTCGCCTTTCACTAGTGTTCTTCAACCGGGTAGACTTTATGTTCCATGATTTTGTCTGGTCCCACCGTAGACCATGCATTAGGCTTTAACTTCTCCATCTCGCGAAGCATAGGGGAGGGGTGGGTCTCCCAGATGTGAGAGTCTATTACAGAGTGGCCCATCTCACCAGGTTAGTGAACTGGCATTGCCATGCAGAGGTAAAATAATGGATGGTCATGGAAATGGAAGACTCTAGCGACACAGCCAAGAGCTGGCCATGGATCACCTCACCTCTACCAAAAAACCTCATTGACCACCCTCCACTGGGCAGCACACTATTGGTGGCCAGAGATGCCTTCCGACATTCCTCAGTGGCACCACTACCCTCCCCTATGGTGCCGGTATTGGGCAACCCAGAATTCGCACCTGGCCTTCAGAATCCTCAATTTAAGCAACTAGCTTTGGGCGGCCGGCTTCATTTATGTGACTTTGTAGGACCCGACAGACAACTCTCATCAGCTTCTGGGGTATCTGCTACAGACCCCCCTCTGGACTTCTGGAGTGGCCTACAGCTGTGTAATTTCCTTAGCAGGTGTTTGTGATTCCCAGGCATCTCTCCTGAGCTCACAGAACTGGAACATATCTGGAACATATCTGTCACCAGGGGGGAGCCGGTCCACCCTAGTCTCTCGATCATCTATGCCTCTTTGACTCAAGGGGATTAAGGGTTTTTACCTCCATTGCTCTCTAAGTGGGAATCAGATCTTGGCACACTATTCACTGACTCTCAGAGGGAGAAGATCCTCCACTTTGCTCAGAAGTCCTCCATTGCTACCAGATTTCAAGAGACGTGTTACAAGATCTTGACCCGATAGTATAGGGTACCCATTACTCTGCATCGTTTCTTTCCGCAAGTCCCTAGTCTGTGTTGGCGATGTGGCAATGCAGAGGGAACGATGCTACATGTCTGCTGGGACTGTCCCAAACTCAGGACATTTTGGAGAGAGGTGACCTGCACAATCAAACATCTGACCAATGTTTTTCTAGATAGGAATCCCACGACTTGTTTGCTTCATCTATATGAGAGACCAATCAAGAAATACAAAGATTCTCTCACCATCCAGTTATTAAACGCGGCCAAGGCATGCATCCCCCTCCGTTGGAGATTGGAGAATCGCCATCGAAATCCCTGTGGTTTACTAAAGTGAAGGAGCTGAGAGATATGGAAGATCTCACCGCTACCTTGCACAACTGAGGGGAGATCTTTCGAGAGACCTGTAGACCAAGGCAGAATTTTGTGTATACTGATGCTTACCTCCAAGAGGTCTCACAACCCGCCTTACCTCCTGGACTAGCTTTGCTCCCTGGGTGGGAGGCACTACCTGTCTTCTCTCCCTGTTCCTCTGTCCTTGACTTTCTCCATATCTCACACTAGAAACTTCAGATCCCCTACCCTCTTTCCCCTCTGACCCTTTCTTTGTATGCTTAGCTCAGATATGAGCTGTACCATTCAGATACTGTGAATATCTTAACTTACATTACCCGTCTTAGTGTCACATCTCTGGGCTCAGCTGGCCATCGGGGTGCCTTGTCCCCCAATATACTGTAAGAGGTTTTTTTTGCTGCTTAGTTTTGCACCCATGAATACCTGTTTTGGGTCTCTCACATAACTGATGGAATGTCCTCCCGGCTCTATGCACCAACAATATTTTCTATACATACCATGTTTTCATTCATACAGGTATCATAGATTAAACACTGCGCTATCAAAAAAAGGTGCAGAAAAAAATGAAGCAGCTACATACAGTGCGACAACAACAACAAAAATACAATATATAAAAAAATGTAGCGCATAGACACCAACTGTGAAGATCTACAAAGGGTGTTCATAAATGGTATCACCATCTATACAATGAATAACTCTTGAGTCTCTCATCGTAAAGTGGATAAGTGAAGTCAATCAAATGGACCATATGTAGTTGGAAAATGTCCCACTGATTGAAGATGGGTAGGTATAAAGAGCAGTTGATGTTCAAGCATAGGTAGATAGTTACATCACCAAGGAGAACACATCCATCGGCTGTATAAATCTTGATAAAAGTAGTGTGTAAAAAACTCTTACCAGATGTACTGGACTCCCGTGTCAGCGACAGGGAATCACTTAGGCAGGGTGCCCCACAGGGCGTTGGAAAGGATGTCCCGACTCTCAGAACCCTCCAGGTCAAACTCTGCGTGGATCTCTAGGGGTCACCAGGTAGGTCCTCGCGATGAATGGCCAAGGCACGAATCAAAGGGAATGGAACATCTCCACTGGAACTGAAGTGGGAACTGGATTCTCATTCATATGGTATGTGGAGAAAGGAAAAAATGCCTCCACATAGTTTAGATGAAAAAAGTTGTTTTTTTATTGCTAAAAAGCCTGATTACAATTAAAAATGTGATCACAATTATAAAAACAAAAATGGGCAACAAGGAGGATGCTAAAAGCGCCCGATGCGTTTCGACCAATAGGTCTTCTACTGGGGCATGAAGCGTCCTCTGCAAGTTGCCTTATATTTATAACTAAAAAGTTAGTGTCAACCAATAACAACACAATACAGTCCGACTTTCTCATTGGTTGAACGAGGTCACCTGATCCCACCTGGCTAAACCTGGTTCAGAGGTACTCATCCTATTCCATTGGCTGTGCATCTTCAAAAGGTCACCGTATTACCTGACAGACATATGATGGCAGCAGCCTCTGTCCTCTAGGCTGATCTCAGTCTCCAGCTGGTGACAAGGTGTAGACGTCGGGCGCGCTGTGCAGCCCAACGTCATTTCCCTTTGTTTTACACGTGGAATGACGGTGATTCTGACGAGACCTTCGGTTTGATTGCCTATTGGCCGCCAGAACCGCCTGTCTACCAACACGTTAGCTTCGATTGGCTTTGAGTTTTTATGCGGTCTGAGGCCATTCTAGAAGTGTCAGCAATGAAGTGCTTAGTGTGGTTTTCTCAGCCCCAATTCATTTACCATGTATGGCTGGGTCATGTCAGCATATTGCACCTATTGTTAGGATTGGTTCAATCATATGTCTGTCAGGTAATACGGTGACCTTTTGAAGATGCACAGCCAATGGAATAGGATGAGTACCTCTGAACCAGGTTTAGCCAGGTGGGATCAGGTGACCTCGTCCAACCAATGAGAAAGTCGGACTGTATTTTGTTGTTATTGGTTGACACTAACTTTTTAGTTATAAATATAAGGCAACTTGCAGAGGACGCTTCATGCCCCAGTAGAAGACCTATTGGTCGAAACACGTCGGGCGCTTTTAGCATCCTCCTTGTTGCCCATTTTTGTTTTTATAATTGTTATCACATTTTTAATTGTAATCAGGCTTTTTAGCAATAAAAAAACAACTCTTTTCATCTACACTATGTGGAGGCATTTTTTCCTTTCTCTACATACCATATGAATGAGAATCCAGTTCCCACTTCAGTTCTAGGGGAGATGTTCAGTTCCCTTTGATTCGTGCCTTGGCCATTCATCGCGAGGACCTACCTGGTGACCCCTAGAGATCCACGCAGAGTCTGACCTGGAGGGTTCTGAGAGTCGGGACATCCTTTCCAATGCCCTGTGGGGCACCCTGCCTAAGTGATTCCCTGTCGCTGACACGGGAGTCCAGTACATCTGGTAAGAGTTTTTTACACACTAATTTTATCAAGATTTATACAGCCGATGGATGTGTTCTCCTTGGTGATGTAACTATCTGCCTATGCTTGAACATCAACTGCTCTTTATACCTACCCATCTTCAATCAGTGGGACATTTTCCAACTACATATGGTTCATTTGATTGACTTCACTTATCCACTTTACGATGAGAGACTCAAGAGTTATTCATTGTATAGATGGTGATACCATTTATGAACACCCTTTGTAGATCTTCACAGTTGGTGTCTATGCGCTACATTTTTTTATATATTATAATGTTTTTATTCATGCCATCCACACTGTGTAATGCCGGGACAGTTGATATGTTGAACACATTACGTGACCCTGCCTGTTATCTGATCTTACTAGATATCATTGTTACTTATTTTGGCTGTGAAATGCACTTTCTATGAAAATAAAGGAATTACAAAAAATAAAAAGCATCCCCACTAGTTTGCTAGGAGACAATAGGTGTGGTAATTAGCACAATTGACAATGGGTGAAAGACCTTTCAGACTAGAAAACAACAGGAGACCCAGGGCTTTCCAGATCCCATTAATCAGCGTTCCTTTCACATATATCTGTCTAATGAGTCCCAAGCTGGCAGAGACAATCATGGCCTCCTTAATATCCTTTTGCATTACATAACAGAACATCTTCCTAATTGTTTGTAGCTCCCTCAAATGCCAGGGCCCATAGTCGGGTAGGCAAGAGGCTAGCATTCAGTCCCCTCCAAAAGCCTCTGCCTCGGTTGAGTCTGTCACAGATGCCAAACTCCACCACCTCCTCTGCCATGTGCATGCCTCATAATTATACTGACATACAAAGTGGAGAGTCCAGAAGTGGGTAACCTACAGAGTGCAGAAGTCTGGAGTAAAAGTAATGTGCAGAAACCCATCTCCACCAGGTAACATACAGTGCATACAGTGTAAAAGTAACATACAGTGCAGGAGCCATGAGTACATAATATACAGTGTGAAGGGGTCAGAAGTATGTAGCTTACTAAGTGCAGGGTCAGGAGTAAAAATAACTTATAATGGTTGATTTACAAAAGGCAAACAGTTTCTCCAGATCTTAGTAAATTAGGTGAAGCTTAACTTGCAAAGAACAACCAATCATACGCAAAGAAAAAAACAAAAAAATAAACAGCATTTTTCCTTACACATGTTGGGATGATAGAGGTCAGCAGAGCTTCCCCTTGTTTACTAAGCTCTGGAGCAACTGCTCCAGATCTGATATTGCCGCAGACAAGGTGTTATTTATGTCTATAGCAACTTGCTAAAGGTCTGCTAGGCTGGGTAAAGATGAGGGATGGGGAACTTGAGTGCCTGCACTGGCTGCGCTGGGGGATTCAGCTTCAGTGGTGTAGCCAACTGAACCACGATTCAAGGCTTGAGATGAGGCCTGGGAATTAGCGTGCTGAGTTCGGAACATCGCTGGTATATTCCGGCTTAGCTGAGTAGAAGGGTCCATCTGGTATCGGGTGGCTGACATGCTTCTCCAGGTCATCTTCATTCTCCCGAATCGAAGCTCTCCCACTAATGCCTGGCTAAAATAAAAACCCTAGATGTCGGAGCTTTCAAACTAAGCTGGCATCTGGCTCAGGTGTCAAGCCATGTCCCAGATTTGGGTAGTTTTTAAAGTGTTTGTTACCCTAAAAAAAAAAATTAAAAAATAGATCCTGTTCCCTTAAAGCATGAATAACAACACAGTACTTGTGCTTTGTCATTTGCCCCCCTGTATAAACTAAAATACCTGGTTGATCCTGCCTGGTTCTGCCCTCCCCCCTGTAAACTGACCACGGTTTATCATGGCTGCTGAGCCCAGACACCATGGTAAGTTTACGTGTCTCTGTCATCTGCAGATCTCCTCTCTGCTCTCCCCCCTCTCCCTCTCCTTGCCTGTCAGCTTGAGACACTGCCTGCCCCTCCGCTCCTGCTGCTATAAAAAACTATATTATATGTATACAATCCCATCTGTTATATAACAGTGCCTGTGCTGTATAAAAACTATGCCGATTCTACCTTATCTCAGAGCGTCTCCCAGAGCTCATGTTAGTCCTTGTCCCTCTGCTTCTCTCTTACCCAGCTGATGTCAGTGGGAGTTCTCGGCCCCTCCCACTATAGCTGTCAACCGGGGAGAGGAGAGAGCCAAGTAGTCATGTGAGCGCTGGGAGACACTCTGAGATAAGGTATAAATCAGCATAGTTTTTATACAGCACAGGCACTGGGACACATAGCGTTATATAACAGATAGTATGGTATAAATATAATAGAGTGGCTTAACAATTACTTTAATGACACCACTTGTACAAAGTTCTACGTATGTCTTCACAGCCAACAGCCTCCTAGCAACCAGTGATACTGACAGCATTGCCTTGCAATAAATGTGATAGATCACCATCGCTATATATGAAAATCATTGTGCATTGGATGCAAGTAATCATGATATATTACCACTATGTGCATGATATATGGCATTGACTTTCCCAGGAACTATATACACACAAAGAAGAGGGCCTTACTTCCCTATGTGGACTACCATAATATTACTTGCAACTGCTTATCTATCCTCTAGTCTAGGTGGTGGTAGGTGTTGAGGAAGACCCTTCCACATCTTATGGGAGGACACACTGGATGTTCTAGCATCACAGTTTGGGCATTTTTATTTGCTTAGGTGCATGCACTTCCCGCCCACAATGACAACATTTCTGGTCTGGCACTCCACTCTAGATAGGAAAGAAGTGTCTGCTGATCTCCAGAGAGTGGACCATCTTAGGAGAGACAATGGTTGGATCTGTTTCTGTCCCTATTTTCTTTGGACATTTGCAGCTGGTGTGTACATCCCAATGACATCACAAATCGATGATTTCCAGCTATGGCAAATGTGGTGGAGGATTAAAAGATTGAACTCCGGGGGCGTGGCCTGACCTGGCATGAAGATGGCTGCTTAGTTCTACAGCTCCTGCCATCATACGACCTGAACTCAGCTTACCGGAGGCTCAAATAACCTATACCCGCAACAAAACATGGGGACAGCTTCAAGGAACACCTCCGCCTCACGATCCCGCTCTCCGAGGGAACACCCGGATAACGCTGGACACAATATTCCAGAAATGTTCAGGACGGGCAGAGGAAACATGGCGTCCTCCCGCCACAGGAGCTCACAGGCCGCAACCTCCTCACAGCTGGGAGCGCCGTCTCTCGCTCTCCCTGTCAGCTTAATGGGCAAGAATACCTCAGAGGAACAAGCCCACCATCAATTGAATATAAATGACCTGCGGATGATTGCTGCAGACATAAAGGACACACTTTCTGCTGCTATCTCGGAACTCCGCTTAGACATCCGCGCCCTGTCTGACAGAGTCACGGCGGCGGAGCAAATGGCCGAACACCAAGATCTACAATTGCGCAAAACTACCCGTCATGTTGATACCCATACCCTCCAGATGAGAGACATGCAGAGACACCTCGAAGATCTCGATAATCGGGGCAGACGATGTAACTTGAGGATCAGGGGACTCCCTGAGTCAATTGAGGGAGACCAACTGACACCCTCTGTAATCAGCCTGTTTAATGGTATTCTACACAGACCTCTCCAGACGCCTGTTGATTTCGAAAGGATCCATCGTGCACTGAGACCCAAAGGAAGGGACACAGACCCACCCAGGGATATAAAATGCTGCCTGACTGACTAAGGTCAAAGAAGACATCCTTAGACAGGCCAGAAGCATCCCGCATATAGTACATGAAGGGAAGACTGTCCAAATATTTCAGGATCTCTCAGGCATAACTCTCCAACACCGTAGAGACCTGAAACCCCTGCTAGACACCCTTCGCGCCAAAGGCATCACATATAAATGGAAGTTCCCTTTTTGCCTGGCTGCCACCTCACAAGGTCGCACAGCACTCCTTAAAGTGTCTGAGGATCTTCCTTACTTCTGTGATGCATTAAACATCCCTACAGTGGAGGTACCTAATTGGTACGTGGACTTTCACCGCTCAGCCGTGCATAGAGAACATCAGCCTCAGGAACCTATGGAGGCTTTGAACTCTGGCCACAGGAGGAGAAGATCACCCTCTACTTCAGCGCACCACAGCGCCCACCGCACCCACCATCGTAACTTCAGCGCAACCGACTCACCCACCTCGAGGAGAGCCAGACGGGATCGCTAAAATTACAGGGAGGTACTCGGTGTCACAGTAGCCTAATATTTCTGTTATGCCACGTTAGGCTCTCCTATTTCTTTATTGCGGTTAGACTCTTCATGTTTCTTTCCACGGTTCACATGTATCTGACTTTCTCACTACCGATAAAGATCGGCTTTAAATGCAGGGATTACCTAGAACATGTGTACTTGGATCAATTGCACTAATGAGAATTGGAGTAATCTTTAACTGCCCTTCTTCTAACATTGGCGTTTAGACGCATGTGCGGCAGCCTACAATCCCCACGATGCTTCACGCGCATATACCGGAACTACGTACCTGCTCTCATACACGACGTGGAAGTCTCTATGTTCTCCTTAAGTCAACCACTATTGGAACTATCACCTCGTTAACAAAGGACGGAATACACACTGCGTGTAACAACACGGCCAGGCCTACATACCCAATTCTCTAAAGCACAACCTCAGATCAAGAACACTAGCCGGAGATCGATACACGGAACCATCGCAGCTTACATCTCGGATCACTACCGCGCTAGTTACCTGACGACCCCGCTACGCCAGGATGATCCACATGTCGACCGGCCCACCATGGATGATCGTTCCAGAGACTACCGTCCGCTAACGCAAGAATGTACACGTTGCCCAATTACCCAGACATGGATTCACATGCTATATCAGCTTATTAATGCCGGGGCAATCAGAAGACAGTCTGCTGATCCTTCTACACTGGAGACTGGATCTGCAGACACCTCTGGACTTAGCATCGGAGCGGGCACAAGTCCCATTGAGGTATTTTTCTACCCCTCACACATAACTGTGACTGGCTACCAAGATCCCACCAGTGTTCTCCGATACTACTTTATCACAGCATTGTGACTTAAGTTGTCTCTCTCACTACGGGTATACAGGTGAAAGGAGAAAACACTAAACGGGGTGAACTATATCAGTGTCATTAATACTGAGCAGAATTCTGCCATAGATCTCCTCGTACAGATACATCCCCTGGTTATACCTCCGCGTGAATTCTTTTTTTCACATTGGTTGCATTCATAAGGTTATGGTTTACTAAATGTTTATCAATGTTTGCTATGTTGAGTCTATCTGCTTAGGTCATAGGATTTACAAACATTTTCATTGCTAACCGATCTGCATGGTACCTTACAATTCACACCCTGGAGTCTCCGACACAATTTTACGCAGGTATGAAGGCGACTCCAGCAGTCCGAATTTACCTCACGCAGAGTTTGATACTAAGGAATACATTCCTATTGCACACACTAACGTGAGCAGTTACTGAGGTTATAGGTATTATATCTTCTTTACATTTTTTATTCTCGCATTCATTGACCCCAGCCTCGCACGTATGACCTGCAGGCTCTTACTGCACCCCTCCTATTATCCATCTCCATGGTCAAGGGATGGCAGGACACCCACCTCTTGCACACATCCGCCAGCTCTCTCGCGTCAGGTTTACACCAACCCCCACACAGTAACGGTGTAGTGTACTAGCCCGTACATCACGGGCTATGCGCTACCCCTTCACTGTAAACCACCGATTCTTTTTCTCGAACTGAGAGAACGGGATAGCCAACTATCCCTTTTGCCTCTTCGGTCACTCTTAGGAGCTCTACAGAACACGATACAGACTGCCCACATTAACGATAGAGCGCCTCTAATCTGATCCTACCCCCTTTGCCCCCCCCCCTTTTTTTTTTTCCCGACCCTGACGGAGGTCATGGACCCCGCTCAAGCATCAAAAGATGAGACGCAATCTCCCACCTCACTAAATCTCAAATCTCTCAATGTACGCAGCCTAAACACGCCCGAAAAACGATCTCTCTTACTCTCCTCGCTGCATAGGTCCAAAACCCATATTGCACTTATCCAGGAAACACATTTTAGAACAGACGCAATCCCCAAACTGCAAGACAAACAATTCCCGACAATATACCATGCGACCAATAGTGAAGCTAAATCAAAAGGAGTCTGCATTCTCATTTCTAAGAACTGCCCACTCATAGTATCTGATATCCACAGTGACCCACACGGAAGATTCATAGTCCTAAAAGGTACCCTACACGAGAAACGAATCACTATTGCCAACCTATACACCCCAAATACGCGACAAGTTTCCTTTTTTCGCACCACTCTTCAATTACTCACGACTTTCAGCTCCGGTACACTAATAATCGGAGGTGATTTCAATGTCCCTTTAAACCCCTCTCTCTGCACCTCCAATGGTCACTCTTCTCTCACTTACAGAGCCCTTTGTGCCATAAAAACACAACTCAGTGACCTACTAGTGCACGATACCTGGCGCACAATGCACCCTAATGGTAATGATGTTACCTTTTATTCTACGCCACACTCTAAATATTCGCAAATCAATTACTTCTTTATATCCCAAGTAGATCTACCACTACTCAAAAAAACAACTATTGAACCAATGGTTTTATCGGATCAGAACCCCATAACCTTGACCCTACACCTGCCCAACGCGAAGGTACGCTCTCACATATGGCGACTAGATAACTCCCTACTTACTGATACTGACATCTCAAGCATGATTTCCCAACACCTTACCAATTATTTCACAGAAAATGGAGTGGGCGACACCTCACCTGAAGTAGTCTGGGCTGCACATAAATGCGTTATAAGAGGCACATTCATCTCGATGGCTGCACAACGAAACAAACTTAGAAAAGTTAAACTGGAAGAACTGACTAAACGCATTTCTAAATTGGAACAAAAACACAAAAAATCCTTAGCCTCCGAAGCACTTACAGAACTTACACAAGCTAGAAATGAACTATTGGAGGAATTACATAAAAAAATTAAGCGCAAATACACATTGCAGCAAAAATGCTTCTATGAATTTGGCAACAAGTCCGGGAAGCTTTTAGCTAGAGCTCTACAGGCCAAGAAAGCGGCTCATACCATACACATAATCAAAGACCCTACTGGTAAACCCTTTGTCACTTCAGATGATATAGCAAAACAATTTGTTCACTACTTCACGGACCTATACAACTTACGCTCCCCTCAAAAGACCAACACCCTAGAGGACAGACAGGAGGCAATTAAAACATTCCTCGCCCAATATGCCCCTACCCCCCTCACGACAGAAGAATCCAAATCACTAGACTCTCCATTAACGTCGGATGAGCTCACACTAGCCTTAAAGCAGATGAAACCAGGCAAAAGTCCAGGTCCTGACGGACTTACAGTATTACAAATCCTTTTCTGACATACTTATCCCCCCTCTAGTCAAGGCGTTTAATAGCTTCTCACCTTCAAGTATAGCATCCAAAGACGTATTAGAAGCACACATCACCCTCATCCCTAATCCAGGTAAAGACGCCACCATGGTCTCAAACTATCGTCCAATCTCTCTACTTAATGTAGACGTTAAAGTGTATGCTAAAGCTATTGCCAACCGTCTACTACCGCTAATCCCCAAATTAGTTTCTACAGAGCAGGTTGGTTTTGTTCCTGGAAGGGAAGCCCGAGACAACACCACTAAAGCCCTAGACATCCACCACTGGCTAACCACTTCTGACACCCGCGGCTTCTTCCTGTCCCTGGATGCGGAGAAGGCGTTCGACAGGGTAGCATGGGACTTTATGGAAGCAACCTTACACTCTATAGGCCTACCTCTGCAATTAAACCAAATGATTATGGCTTTATATTCCTCACCCACAGCTAAAATAAGAGTGAATGGTCACCTGTTGGGCGCCTTCTCCATATCCAATGGTACACGACAGGGATGTCCCTTGTCCCCTTTGATTTTTATTCTCACTATGGAACCTTTACTCCGTAAACTTTAAAGGTTTGGTTATTAACAACAAACAATTTAAAGTAGCGGCCTATGCGGACAATATCCTACTATTTCTCACAGATCCGATTACTACCATCCCCAATCTTCTTAAAGACTTTGCAATCTTCAAATCCCTCTCAAACCTACAAATAAACTTCTCTAAATCCAAAGCCCTTAACATCTCTTTACCAAATGAGACAGTCACACAATGCAAACAAAACTTTCCAATTGGGTGGGAACCCCATGCAATCACATACCTAGGCATTAAAATACCCTCCAAACTGACGGATGTTTATAGGCTAAACTTTTTACCTATCCTACAAACCATCCAGACAGGCCTACAAAAATGGACTTCGGGGCCGTTTTCTTGGTTTGGAAGGACAGCTATCTTAAAAATGAATGTGCTACCCAGACTGCTTTACTTATTCCAAACCATACCCATACAAATTCCTCTAGCCTTCTTTTCTACACTCAAGAGGCTATGTAGGAATTTTATCTGGTCCTCCAAACAACCTAGACTAAATTGGCATAGATTAACGAATCCCAAACTCCAGGGGGGACTACACATACCAGACATACAAAAATATTACTGGGTTTGCCACCTTTCCAGAATTGTCGACTGGCATGTTAACAGCACAAACAAAGACTGGGTACATATCGAAAATGCATTCACCCCAATACCGATAAAACTCTTACCATGGATTAATCAAAAAAAATACCTAAGGGAGCCACATTAAACCCACTCATCCATTCCACATTAACAAACTTCAAAGCGGCATGCAAACCACTTCAGTTGAAACCCACACCTGGTCCCATGACACCTCTGGAAAACAATCCAGACTTTGAACCAGGAATACACTTCCGCTATCCTACGACAGACCCAGACAGACCCTGACTCAAATTACAACATATGTTCCATCAAGGAACTCTCATGACGTTCCAGGCCATGACTTGCAAATTTCCGGATTATCACATACCTTTCTACAAATACCTGCAGATACGTAACTTCATTCATAGCCTCAAACCCACCGCAGACATACCCAGAGAACTCATGCCTTTTGAACTCTTATGCAACAATCCAGAACCCCAAAGACACCTTATCTCCTCCATATATACACTCCTATTTTCATCTCACGAAATTAAAAATGACATCTTAGTTAGACAATGGGAACAAGATCAGAATATAGATCTCACCACTGAAGAATGGAAACATGTTCACAATCATATACATAAAGGTTCACTCAATATCTCAACACAGGAAAACAGATATAAAATCTTTACGAAATGGTACAGGACTCCTGATAGAATTCACAAATTCCATCCAAATCTTCCTCCACTCTGCTGGCGTTGCAATGCATCATTAGGTACACTACTTCACATATGGTGGGAATGCCCTCTCATCCAAAATTATTGGACTGAAATCCATCGCTTAATTACGCAGATAACGACATACACTCCTGACTTCACTCCGGCCCAATACCTACTTCATCACACCTCACTTCCACAACATACATATAAGAAATCCCTGGTCCTATACCTCATTAACGCAGCAAATTTATGTATTCCTGTACACTGGAGAAACACATCCCCCCCCCCCCCACTGTTCTAGAATGGATTCAGAGAGTCGATAGAGTGGCTGAAATGGAAAACCTCATCCATCAATCATCCGACACGCCATCCAAATACAAGAATATTTGGGCATGTTGGTCTCATTTTAAATCATCTCAAGCTTCGAACATTTCAACTGGTTTCCCACTCACTGGTCCAGAGGGGAACACGAGCACATAACTACCTGAAAAACTACATGAATCAGCATATAGCATGCCATAAACCTCCGTCCCCTCTTCCCCCTCTCCTTTCCCTTTCTCCTCATCACTACACTCCCTACAACATGAGAGACATACCTGAGGCCACTCTATACTATTGGGAGTCACCTCAGAAATCTTCATAATTTACTTGGCCAGAACCGACATGTTACAGACTTGCCTGTTCTTATACCTCCCCCACTGGGCACAGACAGTTCCCTATAGGGGTGCCCGGGGGCGGGAGTCGAGCTGATAAGGTCGGTAAAAATTAAAATTAAAATTAAACTTAAAAATTCACATCACATATACGCAGTAATATTCCTACTGTTATAGGAACCAGCAAATCATTTCTCATGTTAAATCAGAATTGTCATTGTACACCATAGGATTCGCTCTGAAATCCTCACTCGAAACTTACGAACTAATCTTCTTTTTCTCCAGGTAACAACAAACAAAAAGTATACCCGCAAATTTTTGATATTGTGTTTTATAAAGGTACAACTTTGTCTATTAAGATTTACCTATTAACTTTATTTCTGGCTACTTTGTGACATATGCCTCTGTTTCACTTGATGTAATTTTGTGAAAATTTAATAAAATATATTTAAAAAAAAAAAAGGTTGAACTCCCAGTGATGGCTTATTTGGGTTGGTGATAGGTGGGAGTGCACACTGAAATTGGGCATTTCCCTTACTTTCTAAGGTAAAATTTACATTTTCTACTGCGGCACTATTTTAGCCAAATCACAATAAGGGCTAATAGGCAAGAGGGTGTAAAAATAGCATGATTTCATTCCTGGGAGTGTGCCCTAATCCTGTTTGTGAAGGAGCACATCTCTGCAATGTACAGAAAATGTTGCAACAGCACTGACATTTACAAAGGAAAAAGTGTTTAAATTTGCTGGTAAATGACGACATTTCATTGCCGGCTTCTTCAAAAAAAAAAAACAAAAAAAAACACACAGACCCACAGAGATCTGTGTGCCATTTTAATTTAAATAAAAGCTGGCAATTAAATGTTGTTTGCCCACAATTTACCAGAAAAAAAATTCATAGCAAACCCTAATCTGAGTATGCAGCTTGGTTGGCCAGGAAAGGAATGAACCCCCCTCCTAAACTATACAATACCAGGAGCCCCCCTCCCACAAAACATTTGTCCTGATGTTGATGAGGAGAAGAGTCTCTTCCCCACAACCCTTGCCTGGTACTTTTAGGGGTTTGTGAGCTGGGGTATTATCAGAATCTGAAGCCACTTTAATTAGTAAGGGGACCTAAGATGCTGCACCCCCCCCATCTGAATGAATATGGGGTACATAGTTCCCCCAGTCATTCATAATAAAGAACAATGTAATCTGGAAATAAAGACAGTCAAAGATTATACAACTTCTTTAATAAAATGATGAAAATCCCCCAAAATGTTCCCTGTTGTAAAATTATCATTAATCATGATCCTCGCTGACTCATTGAAAAGAAAACCTGACAGACCTGGCAGATAACATGGATCCCGGGGCTACTCTTCACTAAATAACAGCTCCCTGAGCTTTCATCAGCTGTATAGGTGAAAGAACGGGGATAGTGGTTACTTCATTCAACAAATATGGTCATGGCATTCACATTCATAGCTTGAATCTGTCCTATATAGAAGCTGTAGAATTACAAATTCTATTTGTGATGCTTGGCTCCAGTAAAACAGGGGGCTAACCAGGCAAAAGTTCGGCCCTAACCTAGATTTGAACCGAACCATTAGCTCATCCCTAGTGACAGCAAATGGTAAGCATGAGAAAAAACTAAGAGCCATATTTATAAAGCATGACTTTCACAAATGTTCACTGTTGATGAATCAATCACAGTCATTTAAAACACATTTAGCTGAAGTGAATATTCACCTGCATTTAATATTTGTTAAATGTCATATTGTCTACAATATACAGTACCCATAAGTTTTCACCAGGCTGACCTATTGCTATGCTGTGAATAGTCATTATTGTGAACAGCCATGAACAGTAGAAGATCACACACACAAATATTTAATGATGGCAAACCTCCCTCCCTCTCTCCTGGCAGAAACAGAACCATATGAATTTTCAGTTTGCAGGTACTGACATGACTATTTATCTGAAATCCCAGCATGGCCTGAAGACAAATGTTATGGAAGCCCCATGTATTCATTGTATATTGGTGAAACACAGACTGTAATTTAACAATGAGAAAATAGATAACACATCATTAGAAACATGTGTACATTTTCAACAAATATTACAGTGAAAATAAAGAATTATATTTCTCTTTGTTGAGTCATACAGAGAGAGCAAAGATGATAAAAAGAGACTTACAATTGACAAAAGGAAAAGCTTACAGGTGAATTAGGCCAACCAAACTTTCTCTCATTTAAAGTTGTATCAAATTTGCTGTTCAAGTGAGCAGAGACCAATCCTCCAATAATAACATCTCCCTCCTTGTAATATTCATACTCAAACAATGGCTTTATTATTTTAAGTCTACAACTATGTGGTGATCTCCAGGTCAATGCGACTCCATAGGATGTGATAGGAATGAATAGTATCAGCAGAATGCAGACACAGAACACCATAAAACATGTCATGTCACACAGCAGATCCTCTCAGTCACCGGCAGCTCTGCTCAGGAGGAGACACAATCACCAGAGCTTTATACACATCGACTGACACCGATTTACACTACAGAACAAAGAACAGAATAATAGTAACATCAGTCATAAAATATAACTTCTATATCAGTCAGTGTAACTGATCTAATAAAGTTCATTTATTCTTTATTCCATATTCAGTACACTTTCAGTAGTTCAGAATTATATTTATTAATTTTCAAGATATTCTTCTGTAAAATATATATATTTTTTCATCACAGGATGGAAAGTAAATGTCCAGTAGGGGTGAATAAGTTAATGTACCCATCATTTCCCAACACTACAGGGCTGCTTAAATAGCAGTTCTTCACGCTACTTCTAAGTTACCAATGTGGACTCATCTCAACATTTTAAACTGCTCTCCTATACCAATTGTAATAGTAAGAGTCCCTGTCACTATGAAAATGGGGTTAAAGTGGACACAGAATATGCACATTTGCTTGGTGCAAGGCTACAGAGCATAAATGTGGACTGGAGAAAACGGCTTTCGCAGCTTTCTCCAGGTTTTGGTATTCAGTCATGGGGCTCTGTAGTTTGGAGATTCCATAGTGTCTTAGGTGGGATGAAATCCCCAGTCCTGGGTCCAGATTTTGAGATCCACCAGCATATTGACTGGTCAGGTGTGTGTTGGGCTATTTGTAGACACCTGACCATAGTTCTGGGCTCCACCCTCCCGAGGAGTCCAGGCAAGCAAGGGAGAAGTGTGCATGTCTGCACAGGTCTGTCAGAGTAGACAGAGGGTCCAAGCCTGTGGGCTGGAAAAGGAAGCTGGAAAAGAGTGCTGAGGTACTGGGTTTACAGGAACTCTGTTATAGAGCCGAGAGGGCTGAAGCATAAGTCTGAGCAGCAGTGCTGCTAAAGAGAGCCAGGTGGCTTGGTATTTTTGATTGAACTTACATTGTTGCTGTGGAAAGCTGAAACCCCTGTGTGGGCAACTCTTCTGTTATCGGACATTTTCTTTCTTTAATAAAAGTGGGCCTACAACCCCTTAAAACTGCATATCTGGCGTGGTATCAGCTCACTTGTAAGCTCTACCTTTAAGCTAAACCAACCCCCGATGTTACACAATCTATAACCTAATCTGTTCCCCCAGAAACTTCACCCTCCTATTGATGACCCTACTCTGCAATTGTCCCTAAAACAGTGGGACTCCACTAAATATTCCAGCAGATTAATATCTTCACATCTTCCACTAGCGGGTATACTTAATAATCCTTTGTTCCCTCCTGCACACAAATATCCTTCAGCTTTTCTCTGGTGGTCGAACAAAGACATCAAACATATACACAAACTTCTAACATTTGATGAAGTGCAATCATTTTCGTACCTCCGAGAACACTGGCAACTTCCTGCCTCCAAATCCTCTTGATTAATCATGATACCTGGATATTAGCCACACCCTTCTCAGCAATGTTCAGACTTTTCCTACTTCCCTGACCCCCCCTTTGAAAATATATGTAAGAATGTCCCACATTCAAGTGGCCTGATTTATCTTTTGTACTCAGCCTTGATTTGCCCTACAGAAGTTTGTAAAACTCAATATGTCCTCTCTTGGGAAATTGATTTGGGAGAATCACTAGATATCTCTGAATGGAGTAATATTTGTCCGGCAATAGACTATTGTTCCATTCATGTCTTAGCTAGTATATGGCTTCTGCTTTACTGGCCAAATGTACACCTTCTCTTTCCCTTCTGTGCTTCCGTGGTTGCAACACTCCTGGCACATTATATCACATTCAATCACTCTGGAGGCAACCTTTTAAAAAACCTTACCCTGTGCTCCATGGGATGCTCTTTATTACAGACCAATTTCTAGTTTTACTAAATCAGAATGGAAATTAATATCCTATATACAGTGCCTTGAAAAAGTATTCATACCCCTTGATATTTTCCACATTGTGTCATGTTACAACCATTCTTCTTTGCAAAATAACTCAAGCTCTGTCAGATTGGATGGAGATTGTCTGTGAACAGCAATTTTCAAGTCTTGCCGCAGATTCTCAGTTGGATTTAGGTCTTAACTTTAACTGGGCTTTTCTAACACATGAATATGCTTTAATCAAAACCATTCTATTGTAGCTCTGGCTGTATGTTTAGGGTCCTTGTCCTACTTGAAAGGTGAACCGCCACCCCAGTCTCAAGTCTTTTGCAGACTCTAACAGGGTTTCTTCTAAGATTGCCTTGTATTTGGCTCCATCCATCTTCCCATCAACATTGGCCAGCTTCCCTGGCCCTGCTGAAGAAAAGGATCCCCACAACATGATGCTGCCTCCACCTCATTTCACGGTGGGGATGGTGTGTTCAGGGTGATAGGCAATGTTAGTTTTCCACACGCCACACATAGAGTTACCATGAGCCTCTTGGCTGCTCTGTTGCAGCCAGTAAAGTGAATGAGTTAAATGCACGGTGGCCAGTAAAGTGAATGACTCATCTATGCAGATGTTTTGCTGGGACGTATACACATCTGCAAATTTTTCAGTGAGGTGACTTATGATGTGCTGAATTTTGTAGAGCGGGTAATGTTCAGGGTCACCCCGATTGTGTTATCACTGAAAACGCATGCAATGTGTTATCGTCTCCAGGGCCGCTGATACGCCAGTACAACTGGTCCTGTTGTAATGGGCACAGGCCTCCTCAGCTAAACAGGGGGCTCAAGGCATCTTTATTGTGCATTTCTGCCTAAATTAATAAATTGATTTTATTAGACCACCCCCCTGCTCCTAATTTCTTACCATGACTTAAATTACATTTCCCTGGGCCCCATCATATCAACAGAGGGGCCAAGGAGGTGGGAGAAGAGGAGGGACTTGTTTTTTTGTTTTCCGTGTAGGCGGATAAAGTCAGTGCTGCTGTTCCACTGCACCTCTGGGGGTTGAAGGTAGCGTGGGGATCCCATTGGCAAGGCTGTATGGGGCCCCATGATTTCTAACAGCAGCCCTGATTGTCTCATAGCTGTTCCTGCCCATGGCAGCAAAGAACTTGGGCATATGATGAATTGGCTCTGTGGACCGATACGACTGCAACTCATTCTTTTTAGTAATGCCCATGTTGAAGGTTAGGCCCACAAAAGTTTTAAATTCGGAAACCGCCATAGGTTTCTATGCAAATGGTCTTGCAAGAGCTGAATTTGGGTTGGCAGTAATATATTGTTGTGCATATAAATTGCTTTGGCTCACAATACAATTTTACAAATCTTCAGTGGAAAAACAGCTCAAAAAAATTAGCAGTTTCCATCTGAATTCTGGGTTGAGCAATGAATGGGGGAATAATGAGTGCTGCAGAATCTTTGGGCTGCCAATCAGGACACTATGGGCTCTATACTAGGCCGCTGGTGCTTGCCAGTTCACCAAAAGGTAGTGCAAAACTAGTACTGGCTCCCTGCTTTATATGAGACGAGTTATGCATTCCTAGAACTTCAACTACAAGGTGTTGGGTTCTCCATCATCCGAGCAACTTGTTGGGGTGCTGCTGCTCTCTACAAGTTTGTATTCTGAGGTGGATTCTGTCAGTGAGGTAGGCTTCCCCTTCACTCTCATCTGACATGCTCGGAATCCTGTAGGCCTCTTCACTAGAGTAAATTTTTTGGGTAATTTTGGGCTCGAAATTTATAGGTACCTAAAGCGACTCACGGAAAAAAGAGCACATGGCTGTCAGGGACTGCTTGAACAGCTACCAAAAAAATTCACCTGCTAGTGCTGACAGAGATCAGGCCTAATTATGCTAATGTTGCAGTTTTGTGTTCAATGTATCATAGGCAACATTGATCAGAAATTACACTGACACTTCTTGTTGGGGGTGGGGGGGCAGAGGGGCTAAAGTGCTGGCAACAAACAGGGCTGATCCTGCTAACACTGCATTTTTGGTGACACGAATACTAAGGGGGTACTAGTATAGTTCATTTTGTAATCAATATATTGATCCATACATACACTATACTAGTAATGGTGGTGATCAGCAACCTGTAGCGTGAATGTAATAATGTGCAGACAATCTAACGCTAACTGACCCTGGCTTGGAGGAGCACTAACTGACCCTGATTAGGGATGAGCCGAACACCCCCCGGTTCGGTTTGCACCAGAACCTGCGAACGGACCGTAAATTCGCACGAACGTTAGAACCCCATTGACGTCTATGGGACTCGAACGTTCGAAATCAAAAGTGCTCATTTTAAAGGCTAATTTGCATGGTATTGTCCTAAAAAGGATTTGGGGACCCGGGTCCTACCCCAGGGAACATGTATCAATGAAAAAAAAAACTTTTAAAAAACGGACGTTTTTTCGGGAGCAGTGATTTTAATGATGCTTAAAGTAAAAAAAAAAAAGTGAAATATTCCTTTAAATATCGTACCTGGGGGGTGTCTATAGTATGCCTGTAAAGTGGCGCGTGTTTCCCGTGTTTAGAACAGTCCCTGCACCAAATGTCATTTTTAAAGGAAAAAATCTCATTTAAAACTGCTTGCGGATTTAATGTAATGTCGGGTCCTGGCAATATGGATGAAAATCAGTGAGACAAACGGCATGGGTACCCCCCAGTCCATTACCAGGCCCTTTGGGTCTTGTATGGATATTAAGGGGAACCCCGCACCCAAATTAAAATAAGGAAAGGTGTGGGGCCACCAGGTCCTATATACTCTGAACAGCAGTATACAGGCGGTGCAAACAAGACAGGGACTGTAGGTTTGTTGTTAAGTAGAATCTGTTTGTAATTTTGAACAGGTACATTTTTAACGTGTTTAGCTCCAGCCAAAAAATCTTTTTTAAGCTTTTTGGAAAACATAGGGAAGGGTTATCACCCCTGTGACATTTGATTTGCTGTCTGTCCTCCTCTTCAGAAGATTTCACCTCACTTTTTGTCCCAATGACAAATGTTTTTTGAAAATTTGGGGTTTTTTGTGGAACAAGGATTGGAAAGCATCAGTGGAAAGGAGAAATGTTTTTCCCATATTAACTCTTAGAGGAGAGAATTTCCCTTCCTAGGGGTAGATTTCATCTCACTTCCTGTTGTCTCCTTCCATTTGCAAGTAGGAGTCGTTTGTAAGTTAGATGTTTGAAAGTAGGGGCCTGCCCTATATACTCAGCAGAAATTTGGGCCTTAGGTGTTGTTGTGGCCACAACACTGTAAGCCCTCACAGGGCCCTGCTGTGAAATATTAGATCAAGAATTGTAATTACATGCCCCTGTTGAACAGGGGCAGAAAAACTGGGCCTTTGGTGGTGGTGGTGGTGGTGCTGGTGCCACAACACTGTAAGTCCTCACTCGCTCTTGGTGGGTGCAGAAATGGGCCCTGCTGTGAAATATTAGATCAAGAATTGTAATTACAGGCCCCTGTTGAACAAGGGCAGAAAAATTGGGCCTTTGGTGGTGGTGGTGGTGGTGGTGCTGGTGCCACAACACTGTAAGTCCTCACTCGCTCTTGGTGGGTGCAGAAATGGGCCCTGCTGTGAAATATTAGATCAAGAATTGTAATTACAGGCCCCTGTTGAACAAGGGCAGAAAAATTGGGCCTTTGGTGGTGGTGGTGGTGGTGGTGCTGGTGCCACAACACTGTAAGTCCTCACTCGCTCTTGGTGGGTGCAGAAATGGGCCCTGCTGTGAAATATTAGATCAAGAATTGTATTACATGCCCCTGTTGAACAGGGGCTGAAAAATTAGGCCTTTGGCACTGGTGCTGGTGCCACAACACTGCAACCCCTCACAGATACTCTAGTTGGAATGCTGAAATGAGCCCTGCTGCAAAGTATTGCATCAAAAATTGTAATTACACACCCCTGTTGTGCCTTAGGCACTGGTGGTGGCGCCCAGAACCAAAAATGTTCTTACAAGCTATCAGCGTGATGATTGAGGAGGAAGAGGATAATTACTCAGGGATAGTCACTCAGCATCAGCATAGGCAATCTTTGAAGGGATCTGAGATTTCAAAAAAAATTATTCGGTTACATCAGCATCAGGTGCTTGGTAGCTGGTGGTGATCCAAGACTGATTCATTTTTATGAAGGTCAGTCGATCGACCGAGTCGGTGGACAGACGCACCCTGTGATCGGTTACGAAGCCTCCAGCAGCACTGAATGTGCATTCCAAAAGAACGCTGGATGCAGGACAGGCCAGTAGCTCAATTGCATACAGTGCAAGCTCTGGCCAGTGATCCATCCGCAAGACCCAGTAACCCAGAGGATTTTCGGTGGGAAAGGTGTCCAAGTCAGATCTTGCCCCTAGGTATTCCTGCACCATGTAAAACAGACGCTGGCGATGGTTGCTGGAACCGATCATACCTTGGGGCTGCGGACCAAAAAATTGTCTGAACGCATCGGTCAGACGGCCACCTTCTCCACCGCTCCTTCTTTGACTGGCTGAAGCCTCAGCAACACGTTGTCCAGAAACAGGAGTTTGTAACCTCCCAGTCTCTGGGAACGCGTTGCACAGACCTTTCTGCAAGGCCTCCCAAAGATGTTTCATCCTCTGCTCCCACTGCGATGGCAAGATAAGGTCCGCAAACTTACCCTTGTAACATGGATCAAGGAGGGTTGCCAGCCAGTATTGGTCCTTCTCCTTGATACCACGAATACGAGGATCCTTACGCAGGCTTTGCAGGATCAGGGAGACCATGCAGCGTAGGTTTGCTGAGGCGTTCGGTCCGGAGTCCTCTGGGTCATTAAGGACGACATGGTCCGCAGCCACCTCCTCCCAGCCACGTACAAGTCCATGTGTTTCTTGGGACTGATCCCTTAAAGACTGCTGCTGATGCTGAGTGCCAGGCTCCACCTCCATACTGACACAATCTTCCTCCTCCTCATCCTCATCCTCTTCCTGTGTGATCGGCGGGCACGCAGGAACACTGTCTGGATAAAGTGGGCCTTGAGAGCTAAGGAAGTCCTCCTCTTCCTGCCTCTGTTCTGCCTCAAGTGCCCTGTCCATTATTCCACGCAGCGTGTGCTCCAACAGGTGGACAAGGGGGACAGTGTCACTGATGCATGCACTGTCACTGCTCACCATCCTCGTGGCCTCCTCAAATGGTGACAGGACAGTGCATGCATCCCTGATCATGGCCCACTGGCGTGGGGAAAAAAAAACAAGCTCCCCTGACCCTGTCCTGGTGCCATAGTCACACAGGTACTCATTGATGGCCCTCTGCTGCATGTGCAGCCGCTGCAGCATGGCCAACGTTGAGTTCCACCTGGTGGGCATGTTAAACTCCTTTTGGAGGTCCGTCAGCCGAGCACTGGCATTATATGACCGTCAGAAATGCACACAGACTTTCCTGGCCTGCCTCAGGACATCCTGTAAGCCCGGGTACCTGCCCAAGAACCACCACCAAGTTAAGGACGTGAGCCAAACAGGGCACATGGGTCATTTGTCCCTGTCGGAGGGCAGAGATGAGGTTGGTGCCATTGTCGCAAACCACCATTCCTGCCTTAAGTTGGCGTGGCGTCAACCACCTCTGAACCTGCCCCTGCAGAGCTGACAGAACCTCTGCCCCAGTGTGGCTCCTGTCCCCCAAGCACACCAGCTCAAGCACCGCATGGCATCTTTTGGCCTGCGTACTTGCGTAGCCCCTTGAACGGCTACGGAGCACCGCTGGTTCCGAGGACAAAGCACAGGAAGAGGCCATGGAGGAAGAAGAAGAGGAGGGGGTGGAGGAGAGAGGTGTGTCACAATCATTAGCATTTTGGAGGCGTGGTGGCGGAACAACCTCCAACACTACTGCACCTTGTCTTGCATCCTTCCCAGCTGCCAGCAGAGTCACCCAATGCGCCGTGAAACTTAGGTAACGTCCCTGTCCATGCCTGCTGGACCATGAGTCAGCGGTAATATGCACCTTACCGCTGACCGCCCTGTCCAGCGAGGCATGGACATTGCCTTCCACATGCCGGTAGAGAGCCGGAATCGCCTTCCGTGAGAAAAAGTGGCGTTTGGGTACCTGCCACTGAGGAACCGCACATTCCACAAACTCACAGAAGGGGGCAGAGTCTACCAACTGAAAAGGCAGCAGTTGAAGTGCTAGCAGTAGGGATGATATGGAGGGTGGAGGGGCAAGTCAGGATTATCAAATAGGAAGATGGGTTAATGTAGTTAGAGGGAGTGGAAGGGGCTCGCAGAATAGGAAGGCCAGTCCTGTGTTTGTGCATCAAAACAAACTTGCCAAGTTGGGTAAAGATGTGGAGGTGGCAAACACAGAGGTGGCAGCCCTAGATGTCACTGCTACCCCTAACAGCCGGGAGAGCAGACCATCTAGTAGAGGTGGTGAGGGGAGTGCAGGTAGGCCTAGACAGTTGGTGGTTATAGGGGATTCTATAATCAGAAGGACTGATAGAATAATTTGTCGCCAGGATCGCCTCAACCGAATGGTTTGCTGTCTCCCTGGTGCTAGGGTTCGGCATGTGGTGGACCGGGTGGATAAATTACTGGGAGGGGCTGGGCATGACCCAGCTGTCTTGGTCCACGTTGGAACCAATGACAGTATACATGGAAGGTGGAGGCTCCTTAAGAATCAATTTAAAGAACTAGGCTGCAAGTTGAAGGGAAGGACCTCCAAGGTGATATTCTCTGAAATATTGCCTGTGCCATGCGCAACACAGGAAAGGCAGTGGGTGATTAGAGAGCTGAATGCATGGCTCAAAACCTGGTGTAGGGAGGAGGGATTTGGGTTTCTAGAGCACTGGGCTGACTTTTCATTGGGGTGCAACCTATATGCTAAAGACGGTTTGCACTTGAATGGAAGGGGGTCTGCTGTGCTGGGGGAGAGGTTTATAGGAAAGCTGGAGGAGTATTTAAACTAGGATTGAGGGGGGAGGGTGAACTAGAATTACATCGAGAAGACAGGTCAGTTAGGGGTCAGACATTAATGGAGGGTGGAATGGGGATAGATGGGGGGAGGGTTATGGCAGGTGACAAGAAATTTCCCATGTTGCAAACAGCCATTGGAAACTGTAGTGCCATTTGTACTACTAATAATTATATGAAAAACACCAGACCAAAATGTAATAATGCATTAAAGTGTTTGTTCACCAATGCCAGAAGTCTGCCAAGCAAAATAGGTGAGTTGGAAGCTCTGGTGCATGAGATGAACTATGATGTAATCGGTATTGCTGAAACTTGGCTTCAATCCTCACATGACTGGGCTATTAATATTCCTGGCTATGCACTCTTTCGGAGGGACAGGGTAAAAAGGAAAGGTGGCGGGGTCTGTCTCTATGTGAGAAGTGATCTCAAAGCAAGTGTGAAAGAGGACCTGATTGATGGAGAGTGTGATGAGTCTGAAGCATTATGGGTGGAACTACATATAGATGTGAGTAGTTCAAAGTTAATCATTGGAGTCTGTTATAGACCACCCAATGTTAACGAGGAGGTGGAGACTCAGCTCCTTGCACAGATGGAAAGGGCTGCAAGGGCTGGGACAGTGATAATAATGGGGGATTTTAACTACCCAGAAATTGACTGGAGTAATGGCACTGCTGGGACAGTTAAAGGGCAAAAATTTATAAACCTATTACAGGACAATTTTATGGTCCAGTTTATTGAGGCCCCAACTAGGAATGAAGCTCTGTTGGACCTAGTAATCTCAAACCATGCAGAGCTTATTACTAATGTTCAGATAAAGGAACACCTGGGTAGCAGTGACCATAACATGATTTCATTTGATGTTAGCTGTAAACAAGAAATAAATACGGGAAAGATAAAAACACTTCACTTCAAGAGAGCAAATTTTCCAAGGATGAGGGCTGCTCTCCAGGACTTAGACTGGGAGGGAATATTGGCAGCGATAAACACAGAACAGAAATGGGAATTCTTCAAAAAGACTGTTTGGGACCTCACTGCAAAGTATATTCCCATGGGCAATAAGTTTAAAAGGCTAAAAATAAAACCTATGTGGCTCACGGTCAAAGTTAGAAAAGCTATAAACAATAAGAAAAGAGCTTTTAAAAAATATAAAAATGAAGGAACACTAGTGTCGTTTAAATGCTACAAAGAATTTAACAGAATATGTAAAAAGGAAATCAAGGGTGCAAAAATTCAAAATGAACGACAGATCGCAAAAAATAGTAGGACAAACCCCAAAAAATTCTTCAAACATATTAATAGTAAAAAGGTCAGGTCTGAGCATGTAGGCCCTTTACAAAATAATCTAGAGTGGGTGACCGGGGACAAGGAGAAGGCTAATTTATTAAATACTTTCTTCAGCTCTGTGTATACAAAAGAGCATGGGGGAGCTTATGTCCATAATGGGGGTGGTATTGACACAGCCCCCAATGATCCACAATGGCTCAAAAGGGATACGGTCCAGAAATATTTAGACAGAATAAAGGTGGATAAAGCACCTGGACCTGATGGCATCCACCCACGGATCCTAAAAGAATTGAGCTCTGTAATTTCAAAGCCATTGTATCTAATTTTTAGGGACTCATTAATGACGGGAATAGTACCACTGGATTGGCGCAGGGCGAACGTGGTGCCTATATTTAAAAAGGGATCAAAGTCTTTACCAAGTAACTATAGACCTGTTAGTTTAACTTCTATAGTCGGGAAGATACTGGAGCATTTAATAAAAGACCACATAGATGAGTTCTTGCTAGAAAAAAAAACATTTTAAGCAACAGACAGCATGGGTTCATGAAAGACAGAAGTTGTCAGACAAACCTGATTTGTTTTTATGAAGAGGTAAGTAAAACCTTGGACAGAGGGGTGGCTGTGGACGTGGTTTACTTGGATTTTGCAAAAGCGTTCGATACAGTTCCACACACACGGCTCATGTGTAAGTTAAAGTCTACAGGCTTGGAAATATCAGTTTGTAAATGGATAGAAAACTGGCTAAAAGACAGAATTCAGAGAGTAGTGGTTAATGATTCTTACTCTGAATGGTCTAAGGTTATCAGTGGTGTACCCCAAGGTTCAGTGCTGGGACCCTTACTCTTTAATATCTTTATAAATGATATTGGGTCTGGGATCAAAAGTAACATTTCTGTCTTTGCAGATGACACCAAGCTATGCAGTGGAATAACGTCCTTACAGGATGTCTCCAATTTACAAGCTGACCTCAATGCTCTGTCTAATTGGGCGTCTATGTGGCAGATGAGGTTTAATGTTGAGAAATGTAAAGTTATGCACTTGGGGGCTAAGAATATGCATGTATCATACATGCTGGGGGGGTACAACTGGGGGAATCCATGGTGGAGAAGGATCTGGGGGTTTTGGTAGATCATAAGCTCAATAATAGCATGCAATGCCAAGCTGCGGTTTCCAAAGCGAGCAAAGTCCTTTCTTGTATTAAGAGAGGTATGGACTCCAGAGAGAGATATATCATTTTGCCCCTGTTCAAATCATTAGTAAGACCTCATCTGGAATATGCAGTTCAGTTTTGGGCACCAGTTCTCAAAAAGGATATCGGGGAACTGGAGAAAGTGCAGAGAAGGGCAACCAAACTGATAAGAGGCATGGAGGAGCTCAGCTATGAGGAAAGATTAGAGGAACTGAATTTGTTCACTCTTGAGAAGAGGAGAATAAGGGGGGATATGATCAACATGTTCAAATATATAAGGGGTCCATATAGTGAACTTGGTGTTGAGTTATTCACTTTACGGTCAACACAGAGGACAAGGGGGCACTCTTTACGACTGGAGGAAAAGAGATTTAGTCTCCAAATACGGAAAGGTTTCTTCACAGTAAGAGCTGTGAAAATGTGGAATAGACTCCCTCCAGAGGTAGTTCTGGCCAGCTCAGTAGATTGCTTTAAGAAAGGCCTGGATACGTTCCTAAATGTACATAATATAACTGGGTACTGACATTTATAGGTAAAGTTGATCCAGGGAAAATCCGATTGCCTCTTGGGGGATCAGGAAGGAATTTTTTCCCCTGCTGTAGCAAATTGGAGCATGCTCTGCTGGGGTTTTTTGCCTTCCTCTGGATCAACTGTGGGTATAGTATTGGGTATATTGGATTGTACAATATTTTTTTTTTTTTTATGGTTGAACTGGATGGACTCGTGTCTTTTTTCAACCTGACTAACTATGTAACTATGTAAATTCCTCTCAGTGCAGGTCTCAGAGAGGACTGAAGGTCTAGTGGGGTTGGAAATCTCAGCTAATGAGGAGCAAGGAGAGGTCCTCTTTGTTCTTTGGTGTGGGTCTTTTAGATACGCTTGCCAACGAACTGCATGGCAGGTCAACATATGTCTGGTCAAGCATGTGGTACCCAAGCGGGAGATGTTTTGGCCACGCGAGATACGCTTGAGACATATGTTGCAAATAGCAGCGGTGCGATCTAATGCACTCATCTCAAAAAAGGCCCACACCAAAGAACTTTTTGAACAAAGCGCAGAGACTGCAGTGCCCTGCACATGTGGAGCTTTGGGGTGTGATGCAGTCAATGTGCTGCCCTTAGGCTGGCCCCTGGAGGGCATCCTGCCTCGTTGGTGATGTGCCGCCTCCTCCTCCTCCTCTCTCCTATCAGGCACCCACGTTGAGTCAGTGACCTCATCATCCCCTCCCTCCTCATCACTGGAGCAAACCTGGCAGTATGCTGCAGCAGGGGGAGCATGACTGCCAGATTGCTGTCCTTCTTGGGCCCCCCTCTGTCCGTGCTCATGTTACTGCCTTCATCGAGCTCAGTATCATTATCAGAGCCTTCCAAACGCTGGGCATCCTCCTGGAGCATGTACCCAACACTGTGGTCAAACAGTTCGAGGGACTCCTCAGGGGGACATGGTGGGGCTAGGGAAGGAGTCACTGATCACATTGAGCCGAGGGAAGAGGCCGCTGCTTTGCCAGACAAAGTACCCTGGGCATGGGTGAGAGAGGATGAGGAGGATGAGGACGGCTTGGTCATCCACTCGACCAAGTCTTCCGCATGTTGCGGCTCAACACGGCCAGCTGCCGAAAAAAAGGCCAAGCGTGTCCCATTGCCACGTGCTGATGAAGATGCACCGTCTCCACGACCAGCACTAGACACAGAGCCTGCTTGCCCTCTCTTATTGGCTTGTGACTGTCTGCCTCTCCTTCTTGGCCTTCCAGACATACTAATGGCCTGTAGCTGCACTAAGCTGGGATATATATATATATATATATATATATATATATGTACTGATACTGCAGCTAGCAAAATCAACTGCCTGCCTGTAGTATGAGAACACCACCAACCTTCTACAGGTAGCTTTAGCTGAACACTGTGAGGTGGACGCACCCCACTAACTTGTAGGTTTAGCTGAACACTGTGAGCAGGACGCACTGCACTAACTGTAAATAGTCTAGCTGCCTGACTGTGGTACTAATAGGATCAAAAGAACACCAGCAATTTTCTTCAGGTAGCTGTATTTACTGTAAAAAGACAAGCCTGCCTGTCAGTAAGAAGATAACAGGAACGGATCTAGCTGAACACTGTGAGCAGGACGCACCCCACTAGCTTGTTGGTTTAGCTGAACACTGTGAGGTGGACGCACCCCACTAACTTGTAGGTTTAGCTGAACACTGTGAGCAGGACGCACCCCACTAACTTGTAGTTTTAGCTGAACACTGTGAGCAGGATGCACTGCACTAACTGTAAATAGTCTAGCTGCCTGACTGTGGTACTAATAGGATCAAAAGAACACCAGCAATTTTCTTCAGGTAGCCTTATACATTGTAACAAGACAAGCCTGCCTGTCAGTAAGAAGATAACAGGAACGGATCTAGCTGAACACTGTGAGCAGGACGCACCCCACTAGCTTGTAGGTTTAGCTGAACACTGTGAGGTGGACGCACCCCACTAACTTGTAGGTTTAGCGGAACACTGTGAGCAGGACGCACCCCACTAACTTGTAGGTTTAGCTGAACACTGTGAGCAGGACGTACTGCACTAACTGTAAATAGTCTAGCTGCCTGGCTGTGGTACTAATAGGATCAAAAGAACACCAGCAATTTTCTTCAGGTAGCTTTATATACTGTAACAAGACAAGCCTGCCTGTCAGTACGAAGATAACAGGAACGGATCTAGCTGAACACTGTGAGCAGGACGCACTGCACTAACTGTAAATAGTCTAGCTGCCTGACTGTGGTACTAATAGGATCAAAAGAACACCAGTAATTTTCTTCAGGTAGCTTTATATACTGTAACAAGACAAGCCTGCCTGTCAGTAAGAAGATAACAGGAACGGATCTAGCTGAACATTGTGAGCAGGACGCACTGCACTAACTGTAAATAGTCTAGCTGCCTGACTGTGGTACTAATAGGATCAAAAGAACACCAGTAATTTTCTTCAGGTAGCTGTAAATACTGTAACAAGACAAGCCTGCCTGTCAGTAGGAAGAATACAGGAACGGATCTAGCTAAACTGAATACAGTGTATATATATATATATGCAACACCTGGGATGCATATATATACACAATACACTGTAAGTGCAGCTAACTGACTGACTGTCCTGCCTAATCTAGCTAACTCAAATGAAATGACACTGTCTCTCTTTCTCTCTCTCTCTCTCTCTATCTCTCAGCACACCGGAACACACTGCACAGGGCCGTCATGCAGGCGGCCTTATATAGTGTGGGGCGTGTACTAAATCCCCTGAGCCATAATTGGCCAAAGCCTCCTTGGCTTTGGCCAATTACGGCTCTCTGTTCAGGCGGCGCTGTGATTGGCCAAGCATGCAGGTCATAGTGCATGCTTGGCCAATCATCAGCCAGCAATGCACTGCGATGCCGCAGTGAATTATGGGCCGTGACGCGCCACACGAATTTGGCGCGAACGGCCCATATCGTTCGCAATTCGGCGAACGACCGAACAGCCGATGTTCGAGTCGAACATGGGTTCGACTCGAACACGAAGCTCATCCCTACTGGAGAGTATGGAAACGAATTGATCTGGACCTGGGGCAGGAATCTACGGGACAGAGGGTATTTAATATTATTATACAGGATTTATATGGTGCCAACAGTTTGCACAGCACTTTACAGCATTAGAGCAGACAGTACAGTTACAATACAATTCAATATAGGAGGAATCGGAGAGTCTCTCTAATTAGGCAAATTAGGCGACTGCCTAGGGCCTCACAACTCATAGGGGCCCCGCGGGCTCCTAATTTGCCTAACTGAAGAGCCAGCTCTGTAGCAGAGCTCCCTGCTCTATCGCACCGGCTGCTATGTTTTGCATGCCCTGTCCTAGGCCAGCTCCTCCGGGTTCCTCTCTCCTGCTTAATGCAGCGCCGCCCAGCTCAGTGTCCTCTCCAGCCAGAGTCCCGCCCCCCCCAAGTCGGCTGCATCCATTCATTTTTGCATTGCTCTGGAGATGCTCTGCACACCCCCGCGCTAAGGAAGTTTAAGGACACACATGCAGCAGCCCTATGAGAGCCGGAGGACACTGCAGGCTTGTATCGCTAACATTTTTTTTCCATTAGGGGCTTGAGTGGGGCCTCATGTCTAAGTTTTGCCTAAGGCCTCACAAAGCCTAGAGCCGCCTCTGAATCGGGGGGCTCTGCTCATTAGAGCTTACAATCTAAGAGGGAGGGTCACGTGGTACAAAAAGGTAATGACTGTGGGGGATGAGCTGATGAAGGAAATGAAAGTACAGTTGATAGGTGGGGGCAGGATAGGTTTCTCTGAAGAGAAACGTTATTTCAGGGATCGCCTATAAGTGGATAGAGTTGGAGATAGTTGAACAGATTGGGGTAAGGAATTCTAAAAGATGGGAGAGGCCTGGGAGAAGTCCTGAAGGTGAGTATGGGAGGAGGTGACGAGGGAGCTAGAGAGCAAAAGGTGTTGGGAGGAACAAAGAGGATGCCTTGGTTGGTATTTTGAGACTAGGTTAGTGATGTAGCTGGGGGCTGAGTTGTGGATGGCTTTGTAAGTTATTGTTAGTATTTTGAATTTAATTTGTTGGGTGAGTGGAAGCCAATGGAGGGATTGGCAGAGAGGGGTAGCAGACGCTGAGCGGCTGGTAAGGTGGATCAGTCTGGCAGCAGCATTCATGATGGACTGAAGGGGGGATAACCTATTTAAAGTGGTTGTAAACCCTCCCTCCTGACTTTTAACTATAGGTAAGCCTAGAATAAGGCTTACCTATTAGGTAGTGGAAATTTCTTCTAATTGTGCGCTGTTTAGGAGATATTCCACTTGTAGTGCACCGATGATGCCGTTTCTTCCCCAGCGTGTGCCGTTACTGACAGCTCCCATGCGGGAGTGACGTCACGTGGCTCTGGCCAGTTACAGAGCCGGAGTCCATGGCCCCGGAAGGAAGAGTGGCGAAGATGGACGCACCCTGCACAGGGGACAGTGATTTGTTTGCAGTGTCACATAATGGGCTAGTATGCGATGCATACTAGCCCATTATGCTTTAAATTTGCAGGCTTTGCAGGGAGCAAAAGAGGAAGTAAAACCCATCAGGGTTTACTTCCTCTTTAAAGGTAAGCCAATGAGGAGGGAGATAACCAGAGAGAGAATAAGGAGCTCTGTGGTTTCATTGGTTAGTATTCAGTTTTTTGTTTTTTTGTTTAAACTTTCTTTGTTTAAAATGTCTTTCCTGACAGACTCCATGGCAGCCTACGTGTGGGTTAACCCCGCCTCCTCTCCAATGCTATAGGACCCCATTCCCATAAAAGAGTACTCACCACTAGCTACTGCGTTCCTTTTTTGTCCTCCTCCAATGGACCTATTCAAGTTGTTCACGTCCGGTCGGACGGATCCAGGATTATGGCATACCTCCTGCGGTGCAGCTCAGGGCCCAGCCACGGGCGGGCGAGTAGCGTTTGAGGCTGAGGATTTTCCCCTTGTGGTGGAGGGATGGTTGCCTCTGTATGCTGAAAACTTCTGGACGTACCGAACGGCTGGCAAGGTCGGAAGCATGTTTGTCTCCATGGCAGTGTTTTCTTTGTATCCTGTCTTTCCCCAGGTATCTCCGGTCTCTATGTCAGCGAGACCGGTCATTTTGGGTCCTTTTCCGCCCCTCATGGCGGCTGGAGCGCTGGTGCGTTCCAGCCTGCCTCACTACTTCCGGGTACGGCGTTCTCGCTGTTCGCGCGTGCGCAATAGCCTCCTCGAGACCGAGGCTTGGCTCGCGCACGCGCAGTACGGCATAATGCCCTGGAACCGCGCGTGCGCGGTACGATCGCTGACCCATGGCGCAGGCGCGTCATGGGCGGTGACGTCACGGGCGGGGAGCTTTAAATGCCGCTCTGAGACTCCCTCACAGTGGGATTTCCCTCACAGTGAACGGGAGTGCAGCGGTCTTCCCCATGCCCAGCACTGGTCAACTTTAGGTGAGTGTTTTGAGCACTTTGGTATACTTTGTGCGTGGAAATGAAGAAATGCATATACTTGTAAAAAAAAAAAAAATATATATATATATATTTAATTATATTCAAAGTTTAAAAAAAAAAAAAAAAAGGGAAATAATATAATATAAAATAAATTAAAAAAAAAAAAAAAATAAAGAAAATAAATAATATATATAAATAAATTTTCTTCTTGATATATGATGAGATGTTGTGACTCTTTAGGGGCAACGGACTCCTTCTTACTGGTTTGTTGGCCCATCTAGGCCATTTTTTCTCTCTTTTTGCAGACCAGCTGCATTGTATCGCACTTCTTATAGAAGAAGCAAATTATGGATAGTTCACCGCCTTTAAGTGGCCAGCCCTCTCGCACAAGGTATGTGCTTAAGAGGGGAGGGGTGGAAGGTCAGTCGCATGGTATATGCGTTTTCTGATGACGGTCCCATCATTTTCCCTTCCCTATTGTGCTTTTTTCCAGCCCTTCTAGATCGGACCCTCAGATTCCGGTCCAGAATGTTAAAGACCTTGCCAGGCCACAACGCCAGTCTCCTTCAAGATCCAGACGAGACTCTGCTTCTGGAGACCACCACCAGAGGAGACGATCTCATTCCTCCTCCAGACACCGCTCCCACCGCCATGACAGCCGCTCTGATCGTAGAGCCTGCTGGGGATGTGGAACAAGAGTTCCGGAGGGCAAATCACTATGTGACCGGTGCTATGCCCGGGCGGTCAGGGAAAAGGAAACAGAGACCCAGCATTTGGAATCTCTAGTTAAACGTGTGGTACAGCAATCCCTGAAAGAGCTGGATTCACCCCACACGCTGAGTCAGTCTACGGTGCTGTCTGGCCCCCCGGCTGATGAGGCCCGTGAAGACCCGGGCACGTCCCAGCCTTATGCGGCCTCTCTTGATTCCTCAGATGATGATCTTCGGGAGGAAGAGGAAATCGGAGGCTTTGACTTCAACATGATGTCACCTTTAATTAAAGCAATCAAAGAGGCCCTTAAATGGGAGGATCCCGCTACTCCCCCGGCCAAGCAGAAGAAATTCTTCAAACACCTCGGAAAAGAACGTTCAAGCTTTCCGCTCCTTTCAGAGCTGAAAGATATTATAGATGAGGAATGGAGCAAAACGGATAGGAAATCCTCTATGGTTAACAAAACCTCCAGATTGTACCCCTTCAAGTCAGAAGAGGTGAAATATCTAGAGAATGCTCCCCTTGTAGACGCTGCCCTGATGCGGCTGGCTAAACAGGTCCCTCTTCCCCTGGAGGATACGGTATCCTTCAAGGATGGTCTCGAGAGAAGGATTGACCAGGATCTGAAGAGAATCTATGGGTTGGCAGGCACAGCCTGTAAACCAGCGTTTGCTCTGGCAGCCATGTCAAAAGCCATGGAGGCTTGGGCGGAGAATGTGGATTCCTTCCTTAAGGGAATTTCGGAAGAACTGGCGGGAAGTTCAGCGGCCGCAGAATTAAAGCTAGCGGCAGTCTTCTTGGGGGAGGCATCCATTGATTTGATACGCCTGTTGGCGCGAGTTATGCTATCGTCAGTCACGGCCAAACGGGCATTATGGTTACGTCCTTGGCTTGCTGACCCTATTTCTAAACAGGCCTGGTGTAAAATTCCCTTTGAGGGATCCTCACTGTTTGGCAATAAACTCGATGATGCCATATCATGTGCTACGGGTGGCAAGTCGGGCTTCCTTCCCCAGGACAGACGCCTTCTTGGGCGGAAGAAACCTCAGTTTAGAAGACGTTCCCCAGAGCGCTCCAGGGAAGCTCGCTCTTACAAGCCCGGCAGGGACTTCAGGAAGAACTGGAGCAGAGGTCAAGCTTCCTTTCGCAAGTCCGCTAAAAGCCAGACATCCAGTGGTCGTGAGCAGGCAAAGTCCTTTTGAGATTACGCCCGCCCAGGCGGGTCGGGTAGGGGCACGGCTAAGCCTCTTCCGGCACGTCTGGGTGGCCTCGATCTCGGACTTTTGGGTGATAAGAACAGTTTCAACAGGTCACAGATGGACCTTTTCCAATATTCCTCCCCCCAGATTTGTCTCCACTCTTCTTCCCCGGTCGGAAGATCAAAGGAAAGCTCTTCTGTCCTATGTGGACCTTCTGAAGTCTCAAGGAGCAGTTGTACATGTCCCCAGGGACGAATGGTTTCAGGGGGTATATTCTCCCCTTTTCTTAGTTCGAAAAAAGAGTGTCTCTTGGCGCCCGGTCATAGACCTGACCTACCTGAACGAGTTTATAGAGCAAGGAAAGTTCAAGATGGAATCTCTGTCGACCATTCAGCAAGCCATTCAGCCAAACGATTGGATGATTTCCATCGATTTGAAGGACGCTTACTTCCACGTCCCAGTAGAGGAGCGGCTTCACAAGTACCTACGTTTCCAAGTAGGGCAGGAGCATCTGCAGTTTATTTGCCTCCCCTTCGGGTTGACAACCTCCCCCCGGGTCTTCTCAAAGATCCTCTTAGCCACGGTGGCCCTCATAAGGTTAAAGGGGGTGCGGCTCTACCACTACCTCGACGACCTCCTGGTTCTATCTCAAAGCAGGGATCAGCTGCTGGCCCACCGGGAGCAGGTGATCTCCGCTCTATCCAGCTTCGGGTGGCTTCTGAATCTTGCAAAGAGCCACCTAATTCCGACTCAACGCCTAATATATCTGGGAGCACAGTTCGACACCGTAAGGAGCACTATTTCTCTTCCACTACAGAAAGTTCCGGTGGTCCGGGACAGAATTGCTCGGGCTCTACATACCTCACACCTGAAGGCCTCTCAGTGTCTAATAATCATCGGCACGATGGTCTCCACGACTCCCATGGTCAAATGGGCCTTGTGGAGATTACGTCCCTTCCAGTCAGGGTTCCTGCAGCAATGGAAAACAGGGGACAAGAATCAGGTCATCCGGGTGACATCATCAATGAGAAACAGCCTCTTCTGGTGGCTCCAACGCAAGAACTTACTGACATGTCATTCCATTGCTCCCATCGCCTGGATCACGGTTACGACCGATGCCAGCGGGACGGGCTGGGGAGCCCTCTGCGGTTCGAACCTTGCACAGGGCAAATGGGATCCATGCCTGCCAGTCCCGGGTTCGAACGTCCTAGAGCTCAGAGCGGCCTGGTGTGCACTGCAGTCCTTCTCTCACCTACTGAAAGGGAGCTCAGTATTACTAATAATGGACAACACAACGGCAGTCGCCTATGTGAAGAGGCAGGGGGGTACCCGGAGCCTCAATCTCCTTCGGGAAGTCGAGCCCATCCTTTCCTGGGCACAGAAGAACCTATGCAACATCTCGGCAGTGTTTGTCCCAGGGGTCCAAAATACCCAAGCAGACTTCCTTTCTCGCACCAAGCTGGACAACAACGAGTGGTCCCTGAATATGGAGACATTCAGATGGGTCTCATCACTGGGGATCGAACCCGAGGTGGATCTATTCGCCTCACGCCACAACTGCAAGTTGAAGAAATATTATGCCAGAGGTCATTGCAGCCAGGCTCTCGGGTCGGACGCACTGACGGATCTCTGGAGATTCAACAAGGCCTATGCCTTTCCACCGCTTCCAGTCATCCTGAGGTTCCTGCAGAGGCTCAGTTCGGAAACAGCCGAAGTGTTGATGATAGCTCCATACTGGCCGAACAGGCCATGGTTCCCTCTCCTTGTCCAGCTCAGCTTCAGGGACCCGGTGCCTCTCCCTCTCAGGCCGGACCTTCTTTCTCAGGGGTCAGTTCTGCACCCATGTCCGGCAGTACTGAGACTGATGGTCTGGTTCTTGAGAAGGAGAGGCTAATCTCGCTTGGTTGCGCTCCCACAGTGATCTCAACTCTTATGAGCTCAAGAAGACCTAGCACGAATAAAGTCTACAGTAGGATCTGGTCCAAGTTCGTGGATTTCTGCTCTTCTAACGGCAGGTCTTGTAGACACCCGGAGGTGCAAGACGTCCTCAGCTTCCTTCAAACAGGTTTAGACCTACCATTATCCATCAGCTCGCTTAGAGTCCAGGTATCTGCACTGTCTGCCTTCTCGGGGTCCTCTTGGGCAAATAATCCGTTAATCCGGCAATTCTTTCGTGGCGCCTCAAGGCTTAAGCCCCAAAGAAAATCCAGGTTCCCCAAATGGGATCTGCCACTAGTTCTGGATTCAATCTCGGGACTCAGTACTAGCGGGCCTTCCCCGCTCTCTATTAAGGACTTTTCAGCAAAGGTGGCCTTTTTAGTAGCCGTCACATCGGCAAAAAGGGTCTCTGAGATTGGCTCTCTGGGTTGTGAAGAACCCTTCCTGACGTTTTTCCCGGACCGGGTAGTACTCATCCCTATGCTGGGTTTAAATCCAAAAGTGTCCTCAGTGTTCCATGATAATCAAGAAATAGTCCTTCCCACGTTTAAGTCTCCAGGATCCTCCAAAATTCATCCTCTGTATGTAGGGGAAGCAATTAAAGAATACCTGAGAATAACTTCTCCCTTCAGACGTTCTGACCATTTATTTATTTTACACTCAGGAAGCAATAAAGGGAAAAAAGCTTCGATTAGGACGCTCGCTACTTGGATTGTTCAGACTATTCAACAAGCATACAGGGCAAAGGGCTTGGCTCCTCCACAGGCGGTGACAGCTCACTCCACCAGGGGAATGGCGGCTTCATGGGCGGCAGCTCGACACGTGGCCCCGGACACCATATGCAAAGCGGCCTCGTGGGCCTCTATCAATACTTTCATGTCTCACTATTGTATTGAGCCTGCTTCATTGTCCTCTGTAAACTTTGCTTTGAGAATCCTATCGGTTGATAGGGCAAATTAAAATTTTTGGTTTGATTCAACATACCCACCCGTGTGGTCGGCTAGTTATTTCCCACACGTAGGCTGCCATGGAGTCTGTCAGGAAAAAGGAAAATTTATTATCAAATACTTACCGTAATTTTCCTTTCCTGATGGACTCCATGGCAGACGGAGTTCCCACCCATTGGTCATAGAGTAGGCTAGTTACGGAACGCAGTAGCTAGTGTTGAGTACTCTTTTATGGGAATGGGGTCCTATAGCATTGGAGAGGAGGCGGGGTTAACCCACACGTAGGCTGCCATGGAGTCCATCAGGAAAGGAAAATTACGGTAAGTATTTGATAATAAATTTTCCTTTTTATTGTATTCGGTCACAGCCTGATAAACATAGTTCAATATAATCTCAATGGTGACAGATATTTTCTCATTTCAACAGTGGTATTGGATTGCAAACATGTAAGTAAAATAAATAATAAATGAAAGTAAAAAAAAAAAAAAAAGAGAGAAAAGAAGATAAAGAAAGAGAGTAAATAGAATAGTGTAATAGTAAAAAGGCAATGTAGACATTGAGAATGTACGCTTTTATGCCCCGTACACAAGGTCGGACATTGATCGGACATTCCGACAACAAAATCCTAGGATTTTTTCCGACGGATGTTGGCTCAAACTTGTCTTGCATACACACGGTCACACAAAGTTGTCGGAAAATCCGATCGTTCTAAATGTGGTGACGTAAAACACGTACGTCGGGACAATAAACGGGGCAGTAGCCAATAGCTTTCATCTCTTTATTTATTCTGAGCATGCGTGGCACTTTGTGTGTCAGATTTGTGTACACACGATCGGAAATTCCGACAACGGATTTTGTTGTCGGAAAATTTTATAGCCTGCTCTCAAACTTTGTGTGTCGGAAAATCTGATGGAAAATGTGTGATGGAGCCCACACACGGTCGGAATTTCCGACAACAAGGTCCTATCACACATTTTCCATTGAAAAATTCGACTGTGTGTACGGGGCATTAGTGTTACATATAAAAGTTGTTATAAGGCCTCAGCTTCCACAAAGTGGCAGCCAGCTGGGCTCACTATCTTTCTGTGGATTCCTTCACTTGAGCTATGTTGGTCTCCCAGACCAGGGAAAGGAAAGGCAAGGGAGCACGGGACCACCCCCGCCCAGGGTCCACACCAGAAGAGGGGGGCCATCAGGGCCTCCTACTGTCCTCCCCAGGCGCACCCCCCAGACCACAGGTGCATCCCGCCCCCCCGGCCCTCCCGGCCAGGGAAACATCTCCACCCCACCTCTACCTTGTAATAAACTGGTCATTAACTTTGTTATCAATAATTGCCAACATTCTGGTCATTCAACATATAAAAACTATTAACTACAGTACTTATTTAAGATAGGAAAGAGCAGAGAGGAAAAAGAGAGAGGGGGGAGAGGGTAGGGGGTAAGCAGGGTGGGAAGGGGGACAGGATCACACCTTAGATCCGTGTAGGTCTTCTGGGTTCCGCTCCGGATAATCAGCTGCCCGGCAGCCCTCATGCCTTGGTAAGAACACATATGCTATGTGTGCGGTCCATGCATTGGTCTAAGGGATTTTAGTGGTGGTTATTACTTAGGGAGGTCCCGGAGACCCAGTGTGGGGTCTGCCAGTTTTAACAAGGATACGTCTAAGCTGGAGGACACATGGGCAGTGTCGTGGAGGTGTTCTATCCATGTTGACCATATGGCTGTATGTTTATCCATAGTGCCTTTACCTTTTGCTACCCATTCCTCTGCTTCCCTTATCTCATTTAGCCTGCATATCCACTCCTCTTTGCTCGGTACCTGCGGCTTCTTCCAAAAAATTGGAAGCAGCCGCTTAGCAGCGTTTAGTAAGTGGGGTAGTGCGCATTTCTTGTAGCGACTGACTGGCATGGGAGGGATATGCAGGAGGAAATGCTCTGGGGAGAAGGGAATTTCTATCCCAAGGATATCTTTAATCTGGTCTCTAATAATTTGCCAGTATGCTTTTATTCGAGGGCACTTCCACCACAAGTGTATGAGGGTACCTCGGCCTCTGCATCCTCGCCAGCACAGATCCGAGCTGGCCAGATATATCCATGCTAATTCAGAAGGAACTCTGTACCAGTGTGTCAGCAATTTATAGTTTGTCTCCTGCATCTTGGAGTCCACTGAGCTGGAATGTGTAAGTTGGTATAAATGCGTTAACTGAGGTCCAGAGAACTCTTTCCCAAGGTCTCTTTCCCAGGCACGTATATAAGTGGGTTTAGAAGCCAAGGCTGAGGACCCTATCAGTAGGTAAATCTCTGAAATCATGCGGGGGATCGGATTCTCCGTTATGAACATTTTCTCAAAAGGTGTGAGCAATGAGATATCTCTTATAGAGCTACTGTGAATCTCGAAGAAGTGGTGCAACTGTCTATACTTCCAGAAATTGAGCTGCGGTCTACCAGGCCTGTTCCCCAGGGATTCAAAGGGCAAAATTTTCCCATTTCTCAGCAATTTACCACAGCTGGCATTCTTATCTTCCACCCAGGCTCCAAAGAAGCCCACGTGTTCCCCCGGTGGGAACCAGAGGAATCCACCCAGAGGCGTCAGCTGGGACACAGGGGGGGCTAAGTTCAGCGATGGATTAACTTGGTCCCATATTTTAAGCGTGGATAACGTTAACGGGGATGTAGTTTCAGACAATCCCCTATGTTCCCATGAAAGCCACGGGGTATAGGACAGGTTCCTGCCTGCCATATATTTTTCCATGGTCACCCATAATTTAGATTGACCATGGAAGTGCCAATTTAGAATCCTCTGCAGGGCAATGGCCTGGCAGTACCGCTGCAAGTCTGGGACACCCAGACCTCCATAATGCTTAGGGTGCCTCAATACCTTCATGGCTATTCATGGCTTCCGTGAGTTCCATATGAAAGTAGTGAGCATGTTAGACACTTGTGTGAAGAAGGTTTTGGGTAGGGATATGGGGAGCATTTGCATATAGAACAAAATTCTAGGGAGAACATTCATTTTTATTATGTTCGCCCTGCCCCTCCAGGTAAAAGCTATTTTCGTCCATCGTGCTAAGTCTTGTCGGATTTTAGACAATAATCTGGGGTAGTTTGTTGTGTATAAGGTGTTAAAACTGTCTGTCAGTTGTATGCCCAGGTAGCGTAAGGAAGTGGTAGTCCATGTAAAAGGGAATGCAGCCTTTAAACTATTTGTCATAAGAGTAGGTAGGTATATGGGTAGAATTTCTGATTTATTATAGTTAATCTTGAAGTTAGAGAGTGTTCCAAAATATTGGAGTTCCCACATCAGGACCGGCAGCGAGATCAGGGGATTAGTTAGGTGAAACAATACATCGTCTGGGTAAGCCGAAAGTTTATGTTCCACAGCTCCCACAGTCAGGCCTGTGATATAAGTATTTGCTCTCACTCTTCGTAATAGCGGCTCAAGAGCCAGAGCAAAGAGGAGGGGGAGAGTGGGCACCCCTGTCTCGTGCCATTCCCGATCGGGAATCTAGTTGAGAAGACTCAATTAACCTTAACCTGTGCACTAGGTTCTGAGTAGAGGGCCAGTATCCAAGTTAGCATATTTGGGCCCAGCCCCAGTGAGGTCAAAACCTCCCTGAGGTAGGACCAGTCAATGCGGTCGAATGCCTTCTCGGCATCGGTAGAAAGTATTAAGTAGGGGAGGGGAACCTCTCTGTTCTTGGCCCAGTGTATTAGTTGAATCGCTTGTATGGAATTGTCTCGGGCTTTGCATCCTGTAATAAAACTGGTTTGGTCTGGGTGTATCACAAGGGGGACAAGATGTTTCAGACGGTTTGCTAGGATTTTTGCCAGAATTTTTATGTCCGTATTCAGTAGGGATATGGGGCGGTAGCTCTGTGGGACAGTAGGGTCTTTGCCCTCTTTTGGTATAACCGATATGTGTGCTAAAAGTGCCTCAGGGGGAATATTGCATCCCTTTGCCAGGGAGTTAAAGTACGTACACATGTGGTTCGCGAGTATCGGGGAGAAGTATTCAGTTTTTGTTCCTGAAACAACTATAATGTGACAGCAACCATAAATAATATGTAATGGGGTTGATTTACTAAAACCTGAGAGTAGAAAATCTGGTTCAGCTGTGCATGGTAGTCAATCAGCTTCAGCTTCTAAGCTTTGACAATAAAACCTGGAAGCTGATTGGTTTCTATGCAGAGCTGCACCAAATTTTGCACCCTCTAGTTTTAGTAAAGCAACCTCAATGACTCACTGAACATTATACAAGCATTTGTTTTTGTCCACAATATGGAAGGAAAAGATGAGTCATATGTCATTGTGAAAAAATAATAACTTTATCCTCTCACAGACAAGAACCAAAAATTTTAACGAAAACACTGCACACCATGTACGTCTTTTTTTTTTTTTTTTTTACAAGGCTACAACCAAAACTGATTTTTTTAGGTCTGTTATTTTAGAGGGAGACAGGAGACAGATTTCATGTCTAAAAAAAATGATTGTAGAAATACGAAGAGTTGGCCAACCACCACACACCTTGGCTGACCTGAGTGGTTAGCAGGTAAAAATAAGCTCAGCTTTCTCATAAGATTGAAGACCAAAAAACTGTAAAGATTTGCATCACACATTTTAAACTTTGCCTGGATAGGTCAAAACATTTGTAGAAGAGAGTAAGCAACATATATTGTTTAGGAGATGAAAAAAATAGTACAGATTTGCACCACAGATATTAGGCCTGTATGGACGGACTGCAATTTCTGACTTATTAGAAGGGAATATAAAACAATACTATCTTTCTTAAGGACTGAGCAGGCATATTACATCTGGAAAGAAAAAAAAAAAACGAGTGTCTGTTTAGAGACTGTCAAGGCAAAACAGTTAAAGTTTTATGCATTTGCACCAAAATTATTAACCACTTGCCGACCAGACACAATACATATACTGCGGCAGGTCAGGTCTATTGCACAAAACGACGTACCCGTACATCGTTTCGAGTAATAGATACTGTGGGCGCATGCGCGCGGGTCTGGCAGACTCAATGTCCTCTGGCCATCTGTGACCGCACCACAGAGAGGCAGAACAGGGGATCTGCCTATGTAAACAAGGCTGATCCCCGATCTGACAGGGGACAACATGTAGATCTGCTGTTCCTAGTAATCAGGAACAGCGTTCTCTGTGTTGTCTCAGTGAGCCCATCCCCCACGCAGTTAGAACACACCCAGGGAACACAGTTAACCCCTTGATTGCCCCTAGTGTTAACCCCTTCCCTGCCAGTGTCATTTATACATTGATCAGTGCATTTTTTTAGCACTTATCACTGTAATAATGTCACCGGACCCCAAAAAGTGTCACTTGGGGTCAGATTTGTCCGCCGCAATGTCGCAGTCCCGCTAAAAAAAAAAATCACAGATCGCCCCCATTACCAGTATAAACATAAAGAAATAAAAGTATAAAAGTTCATAAATCTATCCCCTATTTTTTAGACGCTATAACTTTTGCACAAACCAATCAATATATGCTTATTACAATTTTTTTTACCAAAAATATGTAGCAGAATACTTATTGGCTTAAACTGATGAATACATTTTTTTTATATATATATATTTTTTGGATATGTATTATAGCAGAAAGTAAAAAATATTATATTTTTTTTCAAAATTGTCAGTCTTTTTTTGTTTATAGCGCAAACCCCCCCCCCCCCCGCAGAGGTGATCAAATACCATCAAAAGAAAGCTATTAGTGGGAAAAAAAGGACGTCAATATTGTTTGGGTACAACGTTGCATGCCCGCGCAATTGTCAGTTAAATTGACGCAGTGCCGTATCGCAAAAAATTGCCTGGTCATTAAGGGGGTAAATCCTTTTGGGGCTGAAGTGGTTAAACCTGTATGGACAGGGTGCAATTTTTGAGTGACTGAGCAGGCATATTACATCTGGAAACACACAAAATTGGATCAACGGCAATTTCTGATGGACAGAACAAGTGCATCTGTATAATAAAAATAGATTTTTATTTATTAAAAACATTGTTGCAAAAAATTTATTTTGTAGAAGACTGAAAAAGTGAAAAATGTGCGTCTCAATTCAGAGAATGATGAGGCAAAAGTTTACAGTTTTGCATTAAAAAATATTAAGCCCTAATGAACAGATTATGAATTTTAAGTGGCTGTGTGGGCATATTGCATCTGCAATTAAAATAAATTGTGTCTTTTTGTTTTAAATTGAAAGCGTAGACGTTGGTCAGAATTGTGCCACATTTTTTAAGCTGTCATTGGATAGGCCACCATTTACGAGGGAGAAAGTAAACAAATTGCATCTGCGACTGAAAAATTGACTTCCTTTTTACAGACTAAATAAATTAAAATGTAGCAAATTTGCTGCTAAGCTGGTACTCCTTTGAGAGCAAGTTGACTGCAGCTAGAAAATAAGATTTTTTTAAATTAATTTTTATTCCAATAACAAATCAAGGTGATTCCAATGAATCAAGATGAATCAAGGTGATCACGATTTTACCCACAGCTTTTAAGTCCGTTAAGGCAAAATGATGCTGTGCAATGTCACAGGTGGTATGTCTAGGGGACAGGATCCACACTGGGGCAGAGATTATGTAAGCCCTGAAGGGGTGGGCCCAGAGGTGGCACTCCATCTTGTGCCAGGAAAGGCTGTTTATGACAACCTTACCAACCTGCTTGCCAGGAAAAGTTCACATATGGACCTTGTTTGGCACAAGTCCTCAACCTGGTAGTGCAGCTATTCCTAGATATGATTCTGTGAAACAGGGTACCTATGACGCAGAATAAATTATTTTAAAGCCATTTGATGCCATTCTTCAACCTCTCTGGATGCCAGCAGAGTTACCCAGTGGTTGATGAACAATATGTAACATCCCTGCCATTACTCTGTTGTACCATGTGTCTGTGGTCAGGTTTACCCTCCTGCTGACCACCTGGTGAAGCGACTTCCACATGATGGTGGAGGGCAGGGATGGACTTATGGGTGAAGAATAAGAATGAGCCGACGTTTCGATCCAAACCTAGGTTCAGACCAAACTTTGGTTGTTTGGGCAATCATCCAAAAGCCCAAACTTTTTCCCATTCAGCCACCTGTTTGGCGGGAGCCTAGAATAATATATAGAAGTGATATTTCTACCACTTCTATACATTTTTCCTGAAGTTGGGCTTTAAATTTGGTTTTTTGTCTATGGATTGCATAAAAAAAATAAATAATATTTTTGCAAGGCTACAAAAGCAATAAAAGTATTGTTTGTCCTAAGACAAATTATATATGTAGTACTTAGTTATTACAAAGTTACTGCTAAATTAATAGGTTCATAAGAAAATGTAAACATTGCTCTGGTCCATAGATGGTGTACAGGAGTGAGAGCTGAAGTGGTTAAAAAGATAAAACGAAAGGTAATTGGCCCTGTAGGTGCATTTTACAAACAAACCATCCATATACTGTATATTATGTGGCCCTATAGATGCATTGTATGAACAAAACATCCGTATATATATATATATTACATAACCTTTCTTGACAAATCATAAGTCCATTATTTAGAACATTCATTGTAATGATTATTATTATTGATATTTTATTGAATAGTACATTTTATCTTTATTATATGCAGGTTCTTAATATTTTACATGCTAATAACAATTTCATTATTTGGAATATTTGCATCTGAATGTTAAATATATATTATATTAATTAAGTCTATTATGCTCTGTAACAAATTTCATGTGAAGCCTCGGTATGTATGTCTATGTTGACCTTATTAAACTTTTACTTTGGATAAAAAAAATATATATATATATTATATACTGATTATCTAGCAAAAGAAATGACTAAACTTATAACTTTTTGTAACTTGTATTTCTCTTGGCATTGCTGATACTGGAAAGCAGTTCTTTAGTAAAGTATTATTAGACATCTTCTCCAGAGAACAGCCGGAGTTTGTTCTATTGGATGAAAGTTTAGAGACACGTTTAGTATGTTGTGTTTCTTGTGTCTTTATACAGTAAAATCTTTAATCTCTGTGTTGAGTTGGATTCCCCTGATAGGTGATATTCTGGAGGCTGGTTACCATATGATGACAATATTTCCAGTAGAGAATAGTAAAGCCGGTGACATCATTCTTCATTATTAGAGTGATTGTAAACCTTCTGTGTGCCGTTCTCCCGGGACTACTGACACCTGAGCTGAGCGCTCAATAGAGACACCACAAGACCGGCACATGATTACAGTGGTGGGACCGCTCCATTTACAATAGAACAAAAAGAACAATTAAGTCACCAAAGAACAACAAACCTGATATTTTATTGGATGAAAGTTTCTGCCGGATTCCCCCAGGAAACAGACGCTGAATTTACCGATCACCATCTACTTTACTATACAGACTGTCATCATACAAGTCCTACTATGTCTCTTCACTTTAACAGTTCATTGATCTATCCAGTTTAGGCTAATAGTAATAAGATTCAAATGAATAAATAATCTAATAGTAAAATCAATATTAAATTGTTGTTATTATTATTATTATTAAATATCTTATTGATGTTTTTGGACACTTTTTCCCTATCATGTGCAATACATAATGCATATTAACACTTTACTTAAAATTAATGTACTGTATTAAAAAATAATTATTAAATACATAAATAAAATAATATGAGTGTCTGTCTATGTGGTAAATTGTACATGCTCTAGGCTAAATGACATGTCAGAAAAAATCCTGCACACTATGCTGTCATAGAAAAAAGGCAACAAATAATTAAATGCTTATAGTGTATAGCAGAAATACCGTATACATGCATGAGCAGTTCAATATACTCCACATATGTCTTTTTACAATTTTTTTTTTTACGGTCTTCTTTAACCACTTGTGGCCTGCCATATAGCAGAATGACGGCAGCAAAATGACCTAACATCATACGATGTAAACAGGATAACATAGCCGGCGCCCGCTAGGGGCACGCAACGTGGTGATCGGAGGTGCGGTATGTCAGTCTGACAGAGGCTTCTTACTATGTGATCAGCTGTGACCAATCACAGATGATCATCGCGTGGACCAGGAAGTGACGGTAAGCGGCTTTACTCGGTTCATGCTGTCAGAGGGGGGGGGGGGTCTGTGCTGATAATCAGCACATTGATTATCAGCACAGCCCCCATCAATGCCCATCAGCTGCCAATAAGTGCCCAACACCTGCCAGCCTGTCCCCATAATAAATGCCTGTCAGTGCCCACAACAGTGCCAATCAGTGCCCAAAAAAGTGCCAATCATTGCCCCATCAGTAATGCCTGTCAGTGCCCTATCAAAGTGCCAATCAGTGCCACTCTGTAATGCCTGTCAGTAGCTCCTCATCAGTGCTGCCTATCCAGAGCCACCTATCAGTGCCCACCAGTGCCACCTATCAGTGCTGCCTATCAGTGCCTATCAGTTTTTTTTTTTATTTGTCAGTTTTATTATGCTTATAGTGCAAAAATTTAAAAAACCGCAGAGGTGATCAAATACCACCAAAAGAAAGCTCTATAAATGATAAAAATGTAGTTTGGGTACAGTGTTGCATGACCGCGCAATTGTCATTCAAAGTGTGACAGCGCTGAAAGCTGAAAATTGCCTGGTATGGAAGTGGTTAATAATAAATAGGTTTCCTTTTGGGAATATTGTCTTGCACAAAATATATATATATATTTTTTTGTAGAATGACAAAAAGATATTGCCCAGGTTCAGCTTGCAGAAGTTTTGCAAACTCCATCATTTGTAAAGTCTATATAAGTTGAATGTTATTACTATATTCTTCCTATTTTTAAGGCTAATAGACAAGCTACCGTTAAAAGGGTCACCTCCACGAGGTACATGTAAAAAAAAAATAATAATATAGTACAGAAGAGAGAGGGTCTCCTAATGAGGCTTTGAATGCACAACTGAAAAGCACATTCTTTTAATGAAATGTTTGGGGGATATCTAAAGCCTGTAAGTAGTTTTATGAAACAGTACAATTTTCCGTCTCAGTAGTCTTAGCAACTGTGCACACTTCTAATGCATATTTGGCTGTGGGTTTTTTTTTTTTCATGATTAGCTTGACTTATACACAGTTTTCACACAGGGAAAACTACTCCAACCAGACCCTTATCCAGGCATGTATCCTGGGTGCCAGTAAAGGGAGAAGAGAAAGAATGCAGCCCTCTCTTCATATATAAGAGGATGTCCATTAAGGATGGTCACAGACTGGTTCACTGTCTGTTCAGAGACTATGGGGGTTATTTACGAACGGCATATCCACTTTGCACTACAAGTGCAAACTACAAGTGCAAAGTGCACTTGAAATTGCAGTCACTGTAAACCTGAGGGGTAGATCTGAAATGAGGGGAAGCTCTGCTGATTTTATCATCCAATCATGTGCAAGCTAAAATACTGTTTTTTATTTTCCTTGCATGTCCCCTACAGTGATTGCTCTTCCAAGTGCACTTTCAGTGCATTTTCAAGTGCACTTTGCACTTGTAGTGGAAAGTGAATTTGCCTTTCGTAAATAACCCGCTATAACTTGATGGACTTTTAGGAGAAGGAGGAGGTCTGCTGATTTCCCCTCCCCCCACTCTCCCCTGTGAGTCTCTCTTTTCAATAAAACTTTGGGGCCTGTAAACTCCCCTACCCCCCATCACACCCGTTGCCTGTTGAATTGAAATTTGTTTGAAATGTTACATGACTTTCTAAACCACTTGGAAACCGGGCATTTTCACCCCCTTCCTGTCCAGGCCAATTTTCAGTTTTCAGCGCCGTAAAAATTTGAATGACAATTGCGCGGTCATGCAACGCTGTACCCAAATGAATTTTTATCATTTTTTCCCCACAAATAGAGCTTTCTTTTAGTGGTATTTGATCACCTCTGTGGTTTTTATTTCTTGCGCTATACAAAAAAGAGTGACAAGTTTGAAAAAAAAACACAATATTTTTTACTTTTTGCTATAATATGCATCCTATGCATTAAGGTGGAAAAACTTCACAGTTCAGTTCAGCAATGGCCGCTGACAGGGTGTCCTTGATGTCGGCGGCTATGGTCCTCAGATCATGGATGTTAAGGTACGGCTGGGTGGGAGCGCTACTGTCATCCATAAGTGTCTGAGCGAATGTTTGAGGTAGAGGAAGGGGACCTGGCTGTAGTGGCTCCGAGGTCTGAGGTGTTCTGTGGCGGGAGGATGCCATGTTGCCCCTTTGTGACCGGAACATCTCCGGGATATTCTGACTGATTTCCCCTGTATGCTCTCTAGGGGAGTGGGATCTAGAAGCTGAGGAGTGTCTGGAAGCTGTCTCCATTGTTAGGATCGGGTTTTGTCGTGTAAATACCTCCGGTAATTTAGTCGGAAGACTGATAATGGCAGGAGCTCTCCAGTTATGCGGCCATCTTCCTGCTTGGCCAGACCACCCCCCCTATTTTTTTATTTTTAATAAAGGATTTGTCAAAAACATGTCTCTTGTGTTTATTACTTTTTAAAACTTTTTTGGTGAATAAGTAGGGATACTATGTACCCCTATGTATACTATGTATGTTGAGGGCATGTGGCCTGGTATGGTTCAGGCAGGGGGGCACTCACTCATCCCCCCCTTTCCTAACCTGTTAGGCTGCATGCCCAGATAAGGGTCTGGTATGGATTTTGGGGGGACCCTGCGCCATTTCTTTTAAGTTTTTGTGTGGGGTTGCCCTCCAAATCCATACCAGTCTCGAAGGGTCTGATATGGACTGGGGGGGGCCACGTCATTTTTTTCTTTATTTTCTCAATTGTAACTAGGAGTTATTTTAAATGTGAATTTGCTATTTTTTTTTCTTTAGACATTTCATTTTTGCTGTAGCATGATCTATACATGCTACAGATGTGCTACCTTACAGGCGCATTAAGGGGACTCCCCAGGCACTGTATTTAATGAGGAAAATTTTATACTTGCCTAACGGTAATTTTCCTTTCCGGATACAAGCATGACAGCATATACGTATGGGTAGGCTCCGCCCCCTGCCCTATCACAGGACCGGTTATACTATAAGATTAGGTCTCCTCCCTACCTGCCTCATTCTCGTAATTTAGTATCACTGCGAGGCCTTTTGTTTTTCTTTTTAATTTTTTTTTTTAATGGGAGGGACTCAAATTTACTGTCATGCTTGCATTAGGAAAGGAAAATTACCATTAGGCAAGTATAAAATTTTCCTCATTCCTGACACAGCATGACAGCATATACGTATGGGTTGTACCAACTCACCAGACAATAAGGGCGGGTACTGTTGAAGTGTTTAAGTTGAGCATTAGATCTATCCCCACTAACGACTGAGATGTATTGTCATTAAGGCTGCTGGTCCCCAAGAATGGACCCCGAGCGTGTTGAATGTAGACCAGGTCATGGTTTACATACTAACTCTGCAGGGACTCCTTTGGAGTTCCGCCCATGGATGCGTAATCAGTTTGGAAGAGGGGTCTCTGCCCTTATGTGATAGATTTGTCTTAGCCATCTAAGCCCTTTGACTGACTTGATCCGCACTCCTGCGATTGTCTTCATTGGACAGTGCTTGTCTTCTGATGTCGTTAGGCCTGACGAGCCTATCGTTTTGCTTCTTGATGAAGGGCCAATTCTATGTCTCTCTTCAACCTTGAATCTTTTTTTCAATGTTTGTGGTACTTCAAACACTTTAGTTTGGATATGCCAGAAGGATGGTGTTCTAACCCAGGTTGCAAAGACACCAACCTTTGTATAGTGTTGGAAGAGACTAGAGCCATTTTGCCTAATAATTTCAGCAACAAGGTAGTTTATGGCTTGACACTTGTTGGCCAGTTACTGGCCATCCTTCTAGACCTATTTGCCATACAGAATACTTATTCCGTGTTACTGGCCATGTTGAGGATGTCTTATCCTTCTGAATGGAGAGTGAGACAATGTGTCTCACACTATTTGGAAGACCCCATGGGGGAAAGAATAATCTGCCCAGGTCTTTCGGAATTGGTTGCCAAGATATGCAACCGTTACTGGATCCCAGAGAGTGATGACATGACTGAGTTTCATGTATCCCTTAATGCCGTTTCTAGGCTTACTTGTATACAATTCAATCCTTACAGCAAGAAACAGAATTCCATCCTTTAAATTCTGTAGGTTTTTCTCGTATCTAATGTACTTGAAGTCTGGAGTAGGCGTTCTGACTTCCATAGGATTTCAAACACTAAAGGTGAGACCTCCACTTATTGGTCTCCAGCATCTAGATATAACTTGTATGGATTTGAAAGATACCGTTGGCTAAGCTGTATGAGGTGTTGGATATATCATGGCCTGCAAGCCACAGGGCCATTATTGTTATCACCACTGAACGTCTGCGAATCCGGATAAGGATCCTGAAGACTGTTAGGTTTGTTCAATATACATATTGGCCAGTCTGCATGTCCAGTTGGCTGTAATTAGTTTCTCTGCTTCCACCTCTGGGAAGCCACCCAGGTTATTGTCAGACCAATATCTTGATAGCCTTTACTTGTTGCCGATCCCTTGATTGGCTCATTCTTGACAGCATAGATAGGCCTTCCCCATTTTGCTGAGTCTTTGCAGCATAGTTGAGGCTCTTTTTGTTGCGTTTTGGAAAGACTTCAGTCTGCGACCACTGCAACTCTGACTTTTGGACACCTTGTCCTTCATCGGCATGAATACCCGACGAGTAACAACTTGTGATAATTGATATACCCAATAGCTGATACGCTGAAAGATTAGTTAGCTTAGCTACGTCCTCAAAAGGGGACTTGCTTCCTCTGTGGAGTCACTGTTCCTGGTGCAGGAAGTAATTCTTTCCTTACTACGAAAAACCAGTTAATACGGTTGTCAGCCTTCCCTTGGCCCCTTTGGACCACCTGGGTTACTGCAGGCTACTTTTATCCCTCTTGCGACCGTGGGATGCAACCAATGGGAAAGAGCTATTTGTTCAATTGAGATACTTACACTGTTGCTCTCTCTGAGGGTAACTTTATTGTATTTTTTTAGAGATTCAGAACTGCTTTCTGATAGGTCATTGTTGTAATGAGACTAGTTAGTCTCTAGACGATGGCTCCTCCTGACTCGATCAATGTCTGTACTAAGACTCTTTTCCCAGAACCTGGAAGTCTTTGCGCCAGTCTGTTGCTCAAACAAGGCTCACCAGAAGTCCTTGCTCCCGCAAGTCGGCCCCTACTGGACCCAATATCCCGGGAAATGCCCGGAGTTTGTGGAAAGGTCACAGTCTGCCTGATGAACTCGCAGTGAACTCGAACGGCCAAGCGAAGGTACTTGCCGAAACATGGGCATCTCGAAGTGTGTATACAGTATACACACATACTCAAACACACACTTGTGAACGACCACAACATACAGGATATACAAGGTAATACCGACATATAATCACACACATAGGTTGGACTTGATCGACTTGTGTATCCTCAACCTCACCCACAATGCAACCATGCGATTATGCAACTTGCTAGGTCCAAAGACCATCTACAGTCTTAGCCTAGGTTTCCACTATTGCGACCTAAATATTGTGCAATTTTACTGCGATTTCTATGCGACTTGAATCAATGTCTGTGTATTCTTGATGTCCATGGTCCCAAGTACATCACAGTGGGATCAAAAGTAGTGTAGGGACTACTTTGAAGTCGCTGTGACTTGGAGTTGCACCGCTATAAACAATACTTCTGGAAAATCATGGGGTATGATTTGTGGAGGTCAAGCCTTACTGACGGCTGGAGAGATTAATTGCAATGATGGCCAATGCAATTTTGGATCCTCATCCTTCTGCTTGTTATTCAAGTCTTACTTTTGACTAACGACCATGTAGTCACAACCCTTGTGCTCTAATGCGTCATGGAGGGGATGCAATGAATTGGCAGAGAGGAATGAAAATTCCATTGGTTTCCTTAATGCACAGGACCCACGGATCCTAAGCTCAAATTTAGATAGAACTGTTAGCTGCCCTACTGGGTGGCTTGGGTTTAGGCAAATAAAGATGATAATTGATTCTTTATTTTCTGCTATAGTTCTCCTAGGTTTAGCAGTTCATTCACTCTTCGTTACTTTGCCTTTTGGCTATCCTCTGGTCATTGACGATTAACATAAGGGATTAATCCTCCTTCTAGATATCACCAGATCAGACTTGAATAGTCACCACTCTGACTTAAAGCGGCATGTGTTTACTTGTGGGATGAGCCATAAGGGTTCACTGACCACAATGATTACTGGAGAAACAGTATACAGTCTTGTATCCACAGTGGCTGAACTGCATCATTGGCTACTCCATTTTCAATCTAGGATCCGCCATCATAGAGAGTTTATCACTGATCAGAGCTCTGCTTTCATCCTGTCTGGGTCTGGCTACCGAAGTGAGCTCAGTCGCAGGTCACAAAACACTACTTGACAGTAGTATGAACCTTCTTCATCTCTGGTTCTATTTTCTGTCCCAGGGTCTCTGCAAAGGATATTGTTTCTTCTGTTGAAAGAATGGCACCTTTAGTTAATCTGATGAAGCCTGTTTGGCCGGCTGCTTTTGAGGCAGAAGTAACCTTTAGGTGACTGTTTGAATAGCTTAGTACCTGAGCTCCACATAGTCAGTTTGGACGGGGTTAAAGTATCCACCTTTGCTTCTGATATGCCAACTTGCCATAGCAATTTTCCAGAAACAAGCTAAGGCTGACCCCTCTGGCCAGTCCGATAAAGACTCCCTGGTCAAATGCTTCTGAAGTAGAGGTTGCCTTTAAATAAACACAGTTGTTTGTTTAGGCTTGGTATGGAACCATTAGTGACTGTAGGCTTTCTCAGTCTCTGCTTATTTGTCACTGCTTCTGGCCTGCAACTTTGTTTTGCATTTTGGCCGACACACCAGTTACCACCAGGCCACTATGATTACTGTAGAGATTTCTTGATCTGCCTCTTCTGGCAGTTAAATACATAGTGGTTCCTTCAGGGCTGCAAAGGGCCTGTCCCTTGTGGCAGAAGCAGGTTGACTGGTGTTGGTGTTGAGGGCTGGAGAGATTACACTCATTATGCCCATAATGTGCACTCTTTTAGGATATAGCATATACCTACCTGCCCTCACCTTAGTTAAAGTTGCTGGTCTCTAGGAAGGCTGATTGCTACTGGTTCACAGATGAGCTGAAAGCCTGGAGTCATGTGTGGGAGTATTTGCCATAAGTAGTAACCACTACAAACCACATATCCCTCTGTGGGGGTACCCCAAATAACACCAGCAATTACACATTGCTAACAGGTAAGTATTAAGGAATGTGACTAAACAGATCCTGACTTTTATTTTAGCACCAAGGTCAGCATGTTAATGCATAGAAATACACACATAACAGTCATTGATACTGTAGAGTTAATGTAATCACAGGTAAGCAGCGAAAGTTAATAGACATCCGACAACTAGCACTAGCAGGTTAACCTACCTTAGACACATGTACCGCCAAGGATCATACCACAACCAAGCATTAATACACGGTGAGCCCAGTCTGCAGGGCCAGGCCCTGCATTAATAGTAAAGGGCTCAGCATCACCTGTTATCAGTCCAAGCATTAGCAATACTGCAGACACAGACCACAACCTGTGAAACATTAGTGAACAGAATGGCCCTATAGACAGCCAGTAATGCCGCGTACACACAGTCGGACTTTTCAGCTACAAAAGTCCGACAGCCTGTCCGACAGACTTTCGACGAACTTTCGACTGACTTTTGGCGGACTTGCGGCGGACTTTCTAACGAACGGACTTGCCTACATACGATCACACAAAAGTCCAACGGATTCGTACGTGATGACATACACCGGACTAAAATAAGGAACTTGATAGCCAGTAGCCAATAGCTGCCCTAGCGTGGGTTTTTGTCCGTCGGACTAGCATACAGACGAGCGGATTTCTGGGTCCGGCGGAGTTACAACGTAAAGATTTGAAGCATGTTTCAAATCTAAAGTCCGTCAGATTTGCGGCTGTAAAAGTCCGCTGAAAGTCCGAGGGAAGCCCTCACATGATCGGATTGTCCGCCGGATTTGGTCTGTCGGCGTCCATCGGACTTTTGTAGACGAAAAGTCCGACCGTGTGTACGCGGCATAAGATTCGCATGTGATATATGCTTTTCAGAAATGCAAACTAACAGCATACCTGCAGACAATAAGTCAAGCCTGTAGGGCCGGGCTTTTCTCCGTTAATAGGAAGGCTTCAGCCCAGCACAGCACACCTGCTATCAGCATAGAAGTATTGCAGACAAAAAAACACAACCTTTCAGAGATGCAAACTTAACAACATACTTGCAGCAGTAACTGAATATTATGGATTTGTGCACCATGTGATGCCTTACCACCTGCATGCTTCATGTCCAAACAGAAAGTCCAATGAATGTCCATCCATGGCGTCATGATAAAGGAGCAATCCCTAGAGTCTCCCCCATATAGGCGTTCATGTCAGCCTTTACAGAGGGGAGCTTCGTCACAGGAGAGGCTCGAACCTGTGCGGCTCGGTCAGAAGTGTCTGACAGGTAAGGGAAAAATTAAAAATCCTGCTCTTTCAGCAGCAGCATAACCGGCTGTTAGCAGTGAGGAAAAAAAGAGAATTAGGCAGGTAGGGAGGAGACCTAATCTTATAGTATAACCGGTCCTGTGATAGGGCAGGGGGCGGAGCCTACCCATACGTATATGCTGTCATGCTGTGTCAGGAAAGGAATTTTCCACAGCAATACTCCCAGGGAAATGCAAAAGTGTCCATTTTGAAGGCTTATTTCAAGTAATTGGCCACAAAAGGGGTATGGGGGTCTGGGTACTACCCTGGGGGACATGTATCAATAAAAAAAAAAAACTTTTTTTCAGGAGCAGTGATTTTTAACTATGCCTAAAGTGCAACAATAATCATAATTAAAATCACTGCTCCTGAAAAAAAGTTTTTTTTTTTTTTTTTTTTAATTGATACATGTCCCCCAGGGCAGTACCCAGACCCCCATACCCCTTTTGTGGCCAATTACTTAAAATAAGCCTTCAAAATGGACACTTCTGCATTTCCCTGGGAGTATTGCTGTGAACCGAACAGGGGGGTGTTCAGCCCATCCCTAGCTGTCAGTATATTAGGATTGATCTATTTTCAAACATACTGTATACATACAGTATACCATTGATTGTAGATGCTATAACTTTTACACAAACCAATTAATATACACTTATTTGTATGTTTTTGTCTTTTTTTGCAAGCAGATACACTATACTGTCAGGAGGCCAGCATAGCAATCTGCTGATCTCTGGTGCAATGCTTTACAGATTCCTACTACAAAAAATAGTAAATCCACATTTTGTTACCTGCAAAAAGATGTGCATTTATTATTTTTTGTAGAAAGGTGAACTTATCCTTTATGTATATTTTTTTATCTTTTAAGGTTTTAAACACTTTTTTCTTTCATTTACTTTAATGCTATCACAAGGGGGCTAATGAGTGTCTTCACTCATGTGATCATATAAACAGGTGACAGGTTCTCCTTATGGAGACATCAGTGGTCTGTTAGACTCCCAATGTCTGCCATGCCCTCCGCTACAGCTAACAAATCACAGATCTTGCTTGAGTAGCAGATTGAGTGGCTCCACAGCCCCCCAGATCATCTTTATGAAAACGAGTTGCCGGCTGGAACTATTATACTAAGCTTATGGATGAAGGTGCAGCCATGGGCTTGTTTTAACCTCTTAAATGCCAGGCTGTTTAAAGACAGCATATGTCTGACAAATGGTTAAAGGAATTGTGTATTTATAATGATGCCATAAAGAGGAATCCTGTCCCCCCTCCCCCATCCATGTGATCACAGCAGATATATGTAGAAGGCACATGGAAGGGCAGAGTTGTCTAGGTAAACACAAGACTCTGTGTATTTGATAGTACCAGTCACCAGGGCCAGAGCATTATAGGCCCCCAGGCAATACAGTGCACTGGGGCCCTGTCTACACTACACACCACACCAACCACTACACTACACACCACACCACACTGATCACTACACTACACACCACACTGACCACTACACTACACCCCACACCATCCTACCTGATCCCTATACTGATCACTACACTACACACTGACCACTACACACCACACCACCCTACCTGATTTCTATACTGACCACTACTACACAAACTACATTAGCCACTGACCACTACACAATACACTACATACTAACACAGAATGTGCTACACAATACTCTACCCACAGACCAATACACTACACACAATACATTATACACCACACACACACACACACACACACACACACACACACACACACACACACACACACAATACATTACACACCACACACACACACACAATACACTATACACTGACTTTATGGCTGCTCCCTCTCCCCAGACCATATCTACTCCCCCCCCCCGGGCCAGCAACAAAACTCACGAGTGAGTCTCTTACCTTTTTTTTTTCATGATCTGCTCTGCCTCTGCGCCGCAGCCTGTCACACTGCCAGACTGCATGCCCCGGCGGGGACATGACCGGTGACCCAGAGAGGAGGAGAAGACATCGGGCACAGACTGCATGCCCTGGCTGGGACATGATCGGTGACCCGGAGAGGGGGAGGAGGAGAAGACAGCAGCCACAGCTCACAGCGAAGGCCAGCCCCGCTCTCCCGCGATTGAGGACAGGCCAGCCCACCTGCCGCACATGACACCTTTCGCCCAATCACAGGACGCCAGGGGCCGGCCTGAGACTGGACATGGTGGCCGGAGCGCGGGGTCACAGAAAATTGGGGCCAGGGTGACACATAAATGCTTAGCTGGGGTCGCTGGGCAGGTGGGGCCCCCCCAGGCAAGTGGGCCCCCAGGCAACTGCCCAGCGTGCCCAGTGGAAAAGACGGCCCTGCCAGTCACCGAGTTGCAATGGTTGGACATTACCACATAAGGTTAGTAAAGTTTGGGTGGTCTAGTTTGCATTTAGAGCAATAGTCAAGTTAATTGGGGTAACCTTAAGGCTTGATATGCCCTGAGTATATGTTTGAGTTGTATTTCCCTTCATGATTAATTTATAAAGGATTGTTTTGCGAGTAGCCAGCTCTGCTGAATGATCAGCAAGGCCTCCTCAGAGAGATTAATGAAAGTAGTCCACTTGGTTAGGAGTTCCTATGGGGGTATGGGCATTGGGCAGTTCTGAAGGTAATGTAGAAACATGACATAATCTTTTTTTTTTGCGGTTTGTCTGAAATCTGGAAGAGTCCTTAGAGGAGAGTGAGATTCTGTTAATGGGACATCTTCATGGAAAGAAAACATTTGATTATCTGGACATATTGTAGGAATCTTGTAAGGGACGTCATATATTGCTGTTGCTGTCAGGAACCACGAATCAGACTGAGACAGAAAATGCAGTAGAAGTCACACCTTTACCATGTAATGGTAAAAATAGTACAGATGAGAAACATAGTCCAAACATAAGTCAGGGATCGGAAGCCAAAACAGGTAGTCAGACGAGTCAGTAATCAGGAAACCAGAAATCAGCGTTGTCGGAGGCAGAAACACAGGTTTAAGAACCAGAAGGGACATAAGTCGGGCAAAGTCTTTCACAGGAACACAGCAGAGACACTCTAGATATGTTGACCAGGCGAAGGCAAGAAAGGAATGAACAAGGCAGTTTAAATAGCCAAAAGGGCTGGCTGTAGGCAGGACTGAGGAGCAGGTAATGATAACCAGGTGGAAACAATGAGTGCTGACAATTATCCGACAGCTGAGCAGCCTGAGCACTGAGAAGAGAGCTGCTAAAAGCCCAGCCCTTACAGTATCCCCTCCTCAATGACCCCTCCCCCTTGGAGGGGCACCAGGTTTGAGGGGAACACGTCTATGGAAAGCACGGAGGAGGGCAGGAGCATGTATGTCCAAAGATGAGACCCAAGTGACTATAACCTCTCTAATGATAAAGATACTGTATGCGCCCACTAAACCTATGGGAGTCAATGATAGATTGTATCTCATACTGCTCATGGTTCTCAACCAAAACCAGGTGAGGGCATGGTACCATGGTGGTAAAGCAATTGCACACCAAAAGTTTTAATAAGGTAACATGGAATACATTAGAAATACTCATGTTGGAAGGTAGGTCTAATGTGTAGGCTACTGGGTTGAACCTACAGAGAATACTGAAAGGCCAATATACCGTGGTGCCAGTTTCAGTGAGGGAACACAGAGTCGGAGGTTGCAGGATGACAACCAGACCCTTTCCGCAACTAGGTAGGATGGGGCAGGTAGGCGTTGACAGTCAGCATAGAGTCTGTACCTATCACTGGCACGTCCCAAGGACTCTTGGGCCTGTACCCAAGTGGAACAGAGATCACAAAGATGCTCCTCTAATGCAGGAATTCTTTGAGGAACAAATGTGTCAGGCAACATGGCATTGATTGCACTATTTTGAGCAAACTCCACCCAAGGTAAGAGGTCTGACAAATTGTTATGATGGTCAGAAATATAGAAACTGCTCCAAGGCTTGGTTGGCTCATTCTGCGGCCCCGTTGGACTGTGGGTGATACGTAGAGGAGAAAGAAAGCTGACTTCCCAACTGTGCACGAAAGGCTCGCCAAAACCTGGACACAAACTGGCTATCACTGTCCGAGATGATAACCTTAGGTAGCCCATGTAATCAAAAGATCTCCTGACCAAAAATGGATGCCAGTTCTTTGGATGTAGGCAATTTTTTAAGTGTAATACAATGAGACATCTTTGAGAACCGGTCAACCACCATAAGAATAACTGTGTTGCCCTGGGAGTCGGGTAACTCCACAATACAATAAATAGACAAGTGGGTCCAAGTCCTCTCTCTATTGGGTATGGGTTGTAGGAGGCCCACTGGAAGGTGTTGTGGTGTTTTAACCTGGGCACATATGGAAAAAGTGGCTATGAAGGCGGTTACATCAGTGCGAAAACTAGACCACCAGAATTGTTGATAAATAGATCAAATGAATTGATTCTTCCCTGGGTGATCGGCTGCCTTGGGGGAATGGTAGTTCTGGAGCAAAGCAATACAGAGATTCTCAGGGACAAAGCAGCGGTCACAAGGTTTTTCAGGAGGAGAATGGATCTGAGCAGCAAGAATTCTGTCACCCAAAGGTGAAGTGAGACTAGTGAGAATAGTGGCTAGAATCTGGAGGTATCACAGGAGTAAGAACTGACTCCATCTTGGAAGAGGAGGAAAACTGTCGAGACAATGCATCAGCCCTTACATTCTTAGTACCAGGTAAGAATGAGACTATGTAATTGAAGCTTGGCAGAAAAAGGGCCTCAGACAAAAAATGAGAGATTCTTGTGGTCAGTCAAAATGAGGAAAGGCACAGTGGTACCCTCAAGGCAATGCTTCCATTCCTTAAGAGATAAAATGATAGGTAACAATTCTCTGTCTCCAATCTCGTAGTTACATTCTGCAGGAGACAATTTCTTAGAAAAGTAGCCACAAGGATTCATAGGGCTCTCAGAGGTAGGATGTTGAGACAGGAGGGCGCCTACTCCAGTCTCAGGTGCATCATACGCTAAACTTCCAAAAAGTCCCACACATGTGGTATTCCTGTACTCAGGACAAGCAGCAGACTGTGTTTTGGGGTGTCATTTCACATATGTCCATGGTAGGTTTGAGCAATATATAATTTCAGTGACACCTTTGTTTACATTTTTTTTTCGTTATTTTTCAATCACTTGTGACAAAAAAAAAATATTCAATGTGCTCAGCATGCCTCTCAGCAAATTTCTTGAGGTGTCTACTTTTCAAAATGGGGTCATTTTAGGGGGGGGGGGTTGGGTTTATACTGCCCTTCGATTATAGTAACTCAAGAAATTAGATAGGCAGTTATAAACTAAAATCTGCTTAAATTCCAGAAAATGTACCCTAGTTTGTAGATGCTATAATTTTTGCACAAACCAATAAATATATGCTTATAGAATTTTTTTTTACCCGAGACATTTGGCTTTTGGCCTAAATGTATGACTAAAATTGAGTTTATTGTATTTTTTTTATAACAAAAAGTAGAAAATATAGATTTGTTTCAAAATTGTCGGTCTTTTTTTGTTTATATCGCAAAAAAAAAAAAAAAAACGAAAAGGTGATCAAACACCACCAAAAGAAAGCTCTATTTGTGGAAATAAAAGGATGCAAATTTAGTTTGGGTACAGCAATGCATGACCACGTAATTACCAGTTAATGCAGCGCATTGACAAATTGTAAAAAGTCCTCTGGTCATTAAGGGGGCATATTCTTCTGGGGCTGAAGTGGTTAAATCCTTCTGGGGCTTTAGTAGCTTTAACAGGACAGCATTCTGTGTACCTCTATATGAAACCTGATCTCTCTAACAAAATGTTAGACTTTTCATATGAGACTTTTTTCATTAAAGAGACTCCATAAGTAGGAAGATAATCATCATCATCATCATCATCATCAGGTATTATACTCTCATCAGGACAAGTATAGAAAATAATTTCCCTAGTTGGATTAAACATTTCAGTCAGTCCCATTCATTCATACATTTACTCTCTCTGAGCCATGTTTGTGCTTGCTGCCAACTTCCATCACTAACTAGTTGCAGCCCATCAAGTTTTTGCTTTTTGCAATCTTTGATCTTTTGCAGATCTTTGGTGAAGATCTGGTGTGTGTGTTTAGACTCTGTGCCTTGGTCCTTTTAAGGGCTCCCAGCCTCTCCCATGTGCAGATAGCACAGAGGGTCCCCTATTCAGTTTATCCATGGTAATCTGGTTCTATCTGGCCTTCATAAATGGTCTTTGTGACCCATCAGGGACACCCCTCTCTCTACTCTCACCTAGGTGATATTCCTTGAAGCCATCACCTCTGCTAGGCAACTATCAATAGTTTTTTTACTGCAGAGCTTCCCTTTCTTATGGCTCTTGTTTCAGGAGAGTGGAATTTTGGTGTTTGCATTTATTTTCCAGTATATTGATTAATATTTTGTGATGATAGGGCCTCTCTTTTATGCTGAACTGATTTTTTTTTGCAGCACGGCTTTGCGGCTGGTATTTTATATACAACAAGGGCTCTATGACCAATTTATCCATTGAAGAGTTTAGACTTATAAGGTTAGTAAATGATGATGGATTGGGGAGGTCATGCAGAGATTGCTTGAAGATTTTCACGTTGCACATGATTTAAGGGAATTTGCTCGTTTTGCACATTCTTTGGCACTTTTATTGTTTGATTAATTTTTGTATGGTAAATCATTGGAGATGAATGTATTTCTCAATCTTTCACTGTTTGGGAATTTTTTGCACATTTAATAGGTTTTATGTAAAAGTGATTATATTTACTTGAGAAATATTGATTAATAATACACAATATTTATGGGCTTTATTTATATATATATATTTATTTTTATTTTTAATGCAGCATTGTTCTTGGTGTCTATGTTTTGAATATTTATAGGAAGGGACTGGGGGGAGTGTAATTTCCTAATCTGTTTAGCTTTTTCTTTGACACGTCTGACTAGAAGATCTTGAAGATGGCATAAATGCCCTATTATGGGGCCCTTATGAGTAAGAACATTCATTTCAAAACATATTAAGCTAACATAATTCTAATGTTTAATGTCTTCTTCAGAATACATCTTATGATTGATCAATGAGCACCTGGAACCTGTTTTTGGTTTTAAAATGATCTGGCAAGGTGTGGGGTAGGAGTGTTGTCTCTGCAGCTTTGTATGAGGAAGCCGAATACTCCCTCATGGCAGCAGTTTACAAAGACATTTATACAAGGAGACAGATTTTTTATTAGGTCCTATGAAGATCATATTCTTTAAAATGAACTCAACTTATCATTTAAAATGTAAACTTCCTGAGAACATGCTCCCATCAACTTTAACTAATATAAATAAATATATATATATATATATATATATATATATATATATATATATATATATATATATATATATATATATATATATATATATATATATATATATATATATATATATATTTTTTTTTTTTTTTTTTTTTTTTAAATACACCAGCTAAATTTATTTATTAATATAGTGAATACATCTACATACAATATATTTAAAGTGACCCTAAAAATACATTACTAGTAGCTTATAAAATAACACATTTAATATTTATCTTCTGGAAAGGTGGTGTGTGAAATCTTCCCTCTCTTGAAGAGTGATGGGTGTCTCTGGTATCGGACACATTAGGATGATTTGGATAATTTGTCCCCCTCTGATCACTGTCGTTAATCCTCACTAAGTGAGTACATTGTTCTGCAGTGACGTAACAGCTGGTGGGAGGAACCACTACTCCCAGCATGAGACAAGGTTTCCATCAAACCCAAAGTGTGCGATACCAGCATTGTGCAGAGCAAAAATTAGATTTACCATCCATTGGAGAGGTAAGTATTAAATGTTTATATTTAACAGTGTTCATTCTCAATACAGTAGGAAAATATTAAAATTACCAATGATAGAGATATTGCTATAACTACTGATAACTCAGTGTTGCTCCATACATATTAACGGATAACTGTTTTTGTATTCAGATCAGGTCTGATCATTATTATGTAACATTTTGGCAAAAATATACTACCAAGAAGTCCAGAACTTGAGGCCATTATAGCAAAAACCTCCACAGCTACCATGTATTTCCCTCTGGTGCTCAGATATGCTGGGATCATGGCAATCCAGACACTGCAGAACACCAGCATGCTGAAGGTGATGTACTTGGCCTCATTAAAACTGTCCGGTAATGTCCTAGCTAAAAAGGCTATAATGAAACTCACAGCTGCCAGAAGCCTCATATATCCCAGGACAGAGTAGAAGCCGATGACTGAACCCTCATTACACTGAATGATGATCTTCCCCTGATAACAGTGAGTGTCCCGATCCTGGAAGGGAGGAGAAATAGACAACCAAGTGACACAGATTATGACTTGAACCAGTGAGAAGACACAAATGATAGAATTGGGCAGTTTGGCTCCCATCCATTTCCTCCAGAGACTCCCAGGTTTGGTGGCTTTAAAAGCAATACACACCATGATACTTTTGGCAAGTAGAGTAGAGACGGCAACTGAGAATATTACACCAAAAGAGGTTACACGCAGCATACAGGTCACATCTACTGGATGTCCGAGGAACAAGAAGACACAGAGGAAGCTCAGCATGATGGAGACCAGGAGAAGATAGCTCAGGTCCCGGTTATTGGCTTTAACAATGGGGGTGTCCCGGTAATGTATAAATATCCCCAATATGAAACCAGTAAGAAGACAACAGGGGATGGAGATAGCTAAAAATACTACAACAATGGTATCATCAGTGTAGGAGAGAAATTCTATCAATTTTGGAACACACGATCCTTCTTCTCATTTGGCCATTCTTCATCAGGACATTTCATGCAGTTTTCACTGTCTGCAGGAAGAGCAATACAAACACAATGAAAATCGGGGTCAGAGCTTCTGGGACAATTAATTGTCTTGTGTTGTCTCACATCTAGCAATGTGATTTCTATCAGTGCATTGTGGGGAAGTAAAAGAGAATATAATAAATCTAATACACTGTAAATATAATACAAATATAAAAATAATAAAAATATAAATTATAATCTAATATATGTCCTAAATATATAATTTATTGGCGCAATTCCATGATGCCCGTGTCCCTTGGACACAGCGCATCACTGATCTGCAGATGGGCTCTATGATTGGTCCTTCCGATTGGCCTATTAATTAACCACACCTCTGCCTGCCACCAAAACTGACCACGCCTCTGCCTGATGCATATACTGACCCTGGCCTGTTCATGGATCATGTTCCTGCCTGCTGCCTGGATGTCAGTCTGCTGCCTGCAATAACCCTGGATTGTTTATGGACCATTTTCCTGCCTGCTTCCTACATGTCAGCCTGCTGCCTCTACTGACTTTGGCCTGTTTATAGACCATGTTCCTACGAGACACCAGTTCCACTCATCCTCTGCCAAAAACCACACTAATAAAACCACAGGTGGGTGTTTCATTTCCAAAATGTGGTTATTTTGTGGGTGTTTCCATTGTCCTGGTGCTCCATGGTCTCAAAAAATGTGATAGGTAATCTAGAAATTAGATTTGTAATGTATGCCCCTAAAACACCTATAGGTGCTCCCTAAATGTTGGCCTCCCTATTAGGGTTGCCACCTCATCCCTTTAAACTCGAACACATATGAATTCCACAGGTTCTGTGGCTGATTAAGGTGGTAATAAACTCACTTGGTGCCTTATCTGCATTAAATTCAAAAATGTGATTGGTAGTCAGGAAATTAAGCCCTAGAACCGGCTTGTAATGCAAAAATCTTTTTACAATATTTGCTGTCAGTTTTTTGAATAAAATTCTTTTTACACTATGAGGATCTTTGGCCCTCGTTTTTTCCAGTTCACATTTTAAGGAGTTTTTACCACCGGAACTGGTCGTGATCACAAGGAGAGAGCGTGAGGATCGGTCGGCTGTTTTTTCTCCCCTTTACGGGTCACGGAGACCATTAAGCTCAACAACGCCCAGTGAGTAGGAATTTTACCTATATCCCGTGGGTCTTTTATTGTGGTCTACGCTGATACCAGCTGGCGGGGGCCATATGGTTCGGGGCAACTCATATACCTGGAAGAACTTTTTTCCTACTGAATTATATCCCCTGATTGTGGACATTGTCTGCATTTGCCTGGACTGTTTTTTATAACACATGAAATGCACAGGATTTATTGATTTGCCTTTGTCACTTTATTGTATAGAATATATTTACCTCTAATATTTGTTTGGATTGCCCTTAGCAAGTGCTGTTTGTTCACAAGGAGCTCACTCAAGTGGATTCATTTAACACTAGCATTACACCTTTTGGTTTGAAAAAGCAGCTGCACCTTTATTTATTTAAATTAAAATGTATTTATTTGTTGGCGCGGGTGGATTGTATTAGATACAGTCAGTGTTCACATGCCCCTAGAACGCCTGAAGTTGCTCCTTAGATGTTGGGCCTCTCTATGTGGCTAGGCTGTTAAAAAGTCTCACACATGTAGTATTGCCATACTTGTATTTCAGGGTGTATTTCTTAGTATGTCCATGATGTTTCATTTTCTTTCCACGATTTCAAAAAACTTTTGGCAAAAAATGACATGTTCAAAAGGCTCATTATGCCTCATAGAATATACATTGAGGTGTTTGCTTTCCAAAATGGGGTAATTTTGAGGGTAATTCCATTGTGCTCTGAGGCCTCCAGATATGTGATAGGTAGTCAGGAAATTAGATGTGTAATTTATACCCCTAAAACGCCTAAAGGTACTCCTTGGATGTTGGGTCTCTCTGTGTGGCCAGGCAGTGAAAAAGTCTCACACATGTGAAGGAGTAGCAGAATGTGTTTTGAGGTGTAATTGCAAGCATACCCTTTGGGGTGTGTGAGAAATATCTTGTTAATTTGACATTTAAAAAACAAACATATTTTGACTTTCCAAATAATTGTGGAAAAAATTATAGCTTGAAAAAACTCATCATGCCTCTTACTAAAAAACTTTGGACTGTCTTCTTTCCAAAAAAAAGGGGTCATTTGGGGGGTATTTGTACTATCCTGGTATGTTAGGGCCTCAAAAAATGAGATAGGCAGTCAGTACATCCGGTTTCATCAATTTTCAGTGATAAGTACCATAGCTTGTAGACTCTATTACTTTCCCACAGACCACATAACATACATTTTATCAAGGAAAGGTAGCTGTATAAATGTTGGTCAAAATGTATGACGAAAAAATACTTATTTGCAAAATTTTATAATAGAAACAAAGAAATATGTGGGTTTCTTTTTCGAAATGTTTGTTTTTTGTGACAAAATGTGACAGCGCTAAAAGTTGAAAATTGGGCTGGCAAGATGTTGTAAGTGTCCAGTATTGAGGTGGTTAAGCTATGGAGATAGATAGATAGATAGATAGATAGATAGATAGATAGATAGATAGATAGATAGATAGATAGATAGATAGATAGATAGATAGATAGATAGATAATTATTATTATTATAATACAGGATTTATATAGCACCAACAGTTTACGCAGCACTTTACAACATGGGGGCAGACAGTACAGTTACAATACATTTCAATACAGGCGGGATCAGAGGGCTCTGCTTGTTGTAGCTTACAATCTAGAAGGGAGGGTCAAGTGGAACAAAAGGTAATAGCTGTGGGGGATGATCAGATGGAGAAAATACAGGTTGTTAGATATGGTTAGGATAGGCTTCTCTGAAGAGGAGGGTTTTCAGGAATTGTCTAAAAGCTAATAGAGTAGGAGATAATCAGACAGATTGGGGTAAGGAGTTCCATAAGATTGGAAAGGCTCTGGAAAAGTCCTAGAGGCAAGCATGGGAGGAGGTGATGAGGGTGCTAGAGAGCAGCAGATTTTGAGAGGAACGAAGAGAACGATTAGGTTGGTATTTTGAGACTAGGTCAGTGATGTAGTTGGAGCAGAGTTGTGGATGGCTTTGTAAGTAGTTGTTAGTATTATGAATTTAGATAGATAGATAGATAGATAGATAGATAGATAGATAGATAGATAGATAGATATGAATTTAGATGCAAGGTCGTTTACCTTTATGCATTCTATGATTACTGTCAATCACAGCCAGTGGGCCAATGAGGAGAGAATGAGGCGGGGTCAAGCCGCATCTGTGTGTGAATGGAAACAGAGCAGCATCTTGGGAGTGAGCTTGTTTGGGTGCCCCCATAGCAAGCTGCTTGCTATGGGGGAACTTGGCAGAAGGAAGGGGCCAGGAGCGCCGACAAGGGATCCAAGAAGAGGAGGATCAGGGCTTCTTTGTGCAACACCACTGCACAGAGCAGGTAAGTATACCATGTTTGTTATAAAAAATAATAATCTGGCTTTACTATCACTTTAAGTCACTTTAAGTCACTGCCATTTCCCATATTCCCAAATTCCTATATATTGTGATTGCTAGGTTACCCATTTGAAAGTTTTTTGAATATAACACTCACACATCCTTAGCACTTTTTTTTTACCCTCCAACCTCATTGAGTGGCTGCACATCTTTCTAAGTGACCTGGGACTAAATAATGTCCTCCCAATGCTAGAATCACCATTTAGATATTTATATATAGAGATGGGCTGAACACCCCTTGGTTCGGTTTGCGCCCGAACTCTTGAACATCGCAAAAGTTTGGACCCGAATGACAAACCCCATTGAAGTCTATTGGACCCAAACAGGAACAATAAAACCTCTTAATTTTGAAGGCTTATATGCAAGTTATTGGCCATTAAAAAGGGTGTAGGGGCCTGGGTACTGTCCTGGGGGAAACGGTTCAATGCAAAAAAAACTTTTAAAAAAGATTGTTTTAAAATGAGCAGTGATTTTAATGATGCTTAACCACTTGCCAACCGCCGCACACAGATGTACGTCGACAGAGCGGCACGGGCAGGCATAAGGGCTTACCTGTACGTCCCTGCCTGCCCGCGGGTGGGGGGTCCGATCGGACCCCCCCCCGGTGCCTGCGGCGGTCGGATCGAGGTCAGGGTCGATCAAAGGTGAGGGGGAGGCCACTCATTCGTGGCCCCCACCTCGCGATCGCTCCTGGCCAATGACAAGCTTCCTCGGCTTCTGTGAATGTAAACAGAAGCAGAGGAAGTGATGTCATCTCTCCTTGAGCCGGTCTTTTCGTCCGGCGCCGAGGAGAGAAGACATCCAAGTAAGTGCACCAACACTACACATACAGTAGAACACGCAGGCACACTTGTCACCCCCCTGTCACCCCCCGATCACCCCCTGATCACCCCCCTGTACCCCCTGTCACTCTGACACCAATAGCAGGTTTTTTTTTTTCTGATTTATTGCATTGGTGTCAGTTTGTGTCAGTTACAAGTGTTAGGGCCGTTAGGTTAGCCCCCTTTAGGTCTAGGGTACCCCCCTTTAGGTCCAGGGTACCCCCCTAACCCCCCTAATAAAGTTTTAACCCCGTGATCACCCCCCGTCGCCAGTGTCACTAAGCGATCGTTTTTCTGATCGCTGTATTAGTGACACAGGTGACGCTAGTTAGGGAGGTAAGTATATAGGTTCGCTGTCAGTGTTTTATAGCGACAGGGACCCCCATATACTACCTACTAAAGGTTTTAACCCCTTGATTGCCCCCTAGTTAACCCTTTCACCAGCGATCACCATATAATTGTTACAGGTGACGCTGGTTAGTTGGTTTTGGTTTTTTGTAGTTTATTACAGTTTTAGGGCACCCGCCGTTTATTACCCTATAAAGGTTTAACCCCCTAATTGCCCGGCGGTGATAGAAGTTAAGTTTTTAGGATCAGATAAGGTCTGCGTCGCCCCAGGCAGCGTCAGGTTAGCGCAAGTACCGCTAACACCTACGCACGCAGCATACACCTCCCTTAGTGCTATAGTATCTGAACGGATCGATATCTGATCCGATCAGATCTATACTCCCCAGCAGTTTAGGGTCCCCCAAAAAAACACAGTGTTAGCGGGATCAGCCCAGATACCTGCTAGCACCTGCGTTTTGCTCCTCGGCCCAGCCCAGCCCAGCCCACCCAAGTGCAGTATCGATCGATAACTGTCACAAAACACTAAGCACACATAACTGTAGCGTTTGCAGAGTCAGGCCTGATCCCTGCGATCGCTAACAGTTTTTTGGTAGCGCTTTGAATCAGTCGCTGACAGTCAGGAGCTTTTTTGCCTGTGAGTCTCACTAGTGTACCCCTAAATTTAGAGCCCAAAATGGCAAATAGAAGGTACACTAGTGAAGAGGCCTACAGGATTCTGAGCATGACAGATAGTGAAGAGGAAGTCACTCATCTGTCAAGTTCAAGCTCAGAATACGAACCTGTAGAGGACAGCGGCTCCATGACAGATAGCTCTGACGACGGAGTTGTGGTCCCTGCTAGGGTCAGGCGTACCAGACCCCGATCTTCTTCTTCTGTCCTTGAAGTGCAAGAACCGCAGGGCTCTCGTAGGGAGCAGAGAGGTACTAGTGCCGCTACTCCTTCTGGTGAACTGGCAAGCACCAGCGGCCTAGTACACCCTGGTCGTACATCCAGCACTGCAGTATCACGTGGTGACGTGGCGAGTCCCATAAGTGCAGTTCAAGCTGGCGAGGTGGCAAGCACAACTAGTGTCCCGCTGCCACCAATAAGACAAAGACAGGCCCGTCGTGCCCATAGTGCCCTTCCTGCTGCATTCGCCAATCCGAATTGGGTACCCACCACTTCTGCAGCACCCGTACTTCCCCCTTTCACTGGCCAACCCGGAATTCAGGTGGAAACAGTTGACTTTATGCCACTGGATTTTTATTCACTGTTTTTCACCGAAGATCTCTATAGATCTATTGTGGACCAAAGCAATTTGTACGCTGGTCAACACATCGCCGCTAATCTCCAGTCCTCCCTTGCCAGAGATTGGAGACCAATTACGGTCTCCGAATTTAAGATCTTTCTGGGCCTTTCCCTCAACATGGGCATAACCAAAAAGAGTGAGTTGCGGTCATATTGGTCCACTGACCCAATTCACCATATGCCCGTGTTCTCTGCTTCAATGGCCAGGGCACGATACGAGCAGATTTTGCGGTTCATGCACTTCAACGACAATGAACTCTGTCGTCCTCGTGGAGACCCTGCATACGATCGGCTCTACAAAATTCGGCCCCTCGTAAACCACTTCAACCAACGTTTTGCAGACTTGTTTACCCCCCATCAAGTTGTCTGCGTTGATGAGTCCCTGGTTAAGTTTTCTGGCCGCTTGTCCTTCAAACAGTACCTTCCCAGCAAGCGTGCCAGATACGGGGTCAAGATGTATAAGCTCTGTGACAGGGCCACAGGCTATACATGTAGATTCATGGTTTACGAGGGCAAAGATAGTCACGTAGAGCCGATAAACTGCCCTGACTACATAGGAAGCGCTGGCAAGATAGTGTGGGACTTGGTGTCACCCTTTTTCGGAAAGGGGTACCACTTGTACGTGGACAATTATTATACGAGCGTGCCACTTTTTAGTCACTTGTTTGATCAGCAGATTGGAGCATGTGGCACCGTGCGACCTAATCGCCGGGGCTTTCCCCAGCGGCTTGTAGAGTCCCGTCTTAGGCTGGGGGAGAGAGCCTGCTTGCAGTATAATAATTTGCTCGCTATGAAGTGGAGGGATAAGAAGAATGTTTTCGTTCTCACCTCCCTTCATGCAGACACGACGACCCAAATTACTACGGCGACTGGTGTTGTGGAGAAACCCCTCTGTGTCCACTGATACAACCTTAATATGGGAGGGGTGGACCTCAACGACCAGTTGTTGGCGCCGTACCTAGTTGCCCGTAAGGCCAGACGCTGGTACAAAAAAGTGTCTGTTTATTTATTTCAATTGGCTTTGCTGAACGCTCATGTGCTATACAGAGCTTCAGGACGGACTGGATCCTTCCTTAAATTCCAGGAAGAGATCGTCAGAGCCCTTCTGTTTCCAGACGGTGCTCCACCTCACCTTCCCAATCCAAATGCAGTAGGCCGGCTGCATGAGAGGCATTTTCCTTATGTCCTCCAGAGTACCCCTACCCAACGAGCCCCCCAAAGAAAATGTCGTGTCTGCAGAAAGCGCGGATTTAGGCGTGACACCCGGTATTATTGTCCCTCCTGTCCTGGCAATCCTGGTCTTTGCATTGGTGAATGTTTTGAACGCTACCATACACTAGTTGAGTATTAGCGTAGGGTACAGCACTGCACAGACTAGGACACACTTCCACAGGGTCTCCCAAGATGCCATCGCATTTTGAGAGACCCAAACCTGGAACCGTTACAGTTTTAAAAGTTACAGTTATAAAAAAAAAAAAGTAAAAAAAAAAATATAAAAAACAAAAAACAAAAATAGTTGTCATTTTATTGTTCTCTCTCTCTCTATTTTCTCTCTATTGTTCTGCTCTTTTTTACTGTATTCTATTCTGCATTGTTTTATTGTTATGTTTTATCATGTTTGCTTTTTAGGTATGTAATTTTTTTATAGTTTACTGTGTTTTAAACATTTTTTTGTTTTCAGGTACGCCATTCAGCTGCAGTGCGGATTTATTTATCTTGACAGCAACAGCGTTTGCTCCCACGATACATAAAGCCGTGACTCCAGCGCTGTCAGAGGTGATTTCACCACCACAGTTACATACTTCAGCATATATGCCGAAGCGTGGGGGCAGAAGTGGGTGGAGGAGCGATTTGCTCCTGCCTTTTGCGGGAGGATGCCCCCATGCTTCGGCATATATATATTTTAGGTAGGCACAGGTTGCGTTAAATGTTTTATTTTTTACTATGGTTTTTTTTTGTATTTGCTTTGCAGGTATGGTAAGTATTACTGTTATACTGTAATGTTACTTTGTTTTTTGTTAACCATCATTTGCTTAGCAGGTACGCCATTCAGTTGCAGCGCGGATTTATTTATCTTGACAGCAACAGCGTTTGCTCCCACGATACATAAAGCCGTGACTCCAGCGCTGTCGGAGGTGATTTCACCACCACAGTTACATACTTCAGCATATATGCCGAAGCGTGGGGGCAGAAGTGGGTGGAGGAGCGATTTGCTCCTGCCTTTTGCGGGAGGATGCCCCCATGCTTCGGCATATATATATTTTAGGTAGGCACAGGTTGCGTTAAATGTTTTATTTTTTACTATGGTTTTTTTTTGTATTTGCTTTGCAGGTATGGTAAGTATTACTGTTATACTGTAATGTTACTTTGTTTTTTGTTAACCATCATTTGCTTAGCAGGTACACCATTCAGTTGCAGCGCGGATTTATTTATCTTGACAGCAACAGCGTTTGCTCCCACGATACATAAAGCCGTGACTCCAGCGCTGTCGGAGGTGATTTCACCACCACAGTTACATACTTCAGCATATATGCCGAAGCGTGGGGGCAGTGGGTGGAGGAGCAATTTGCTCCTGCCTTTTGCGGGAGGATGCCCCCATGCTTCGGCATATATAAATGGTGCATGTATGCCCATCATTAGAAGTGGGTGGATGAAGGGAGGTATTCTAATGGTGGGCATACCCACCGATCAATATCTTTTTTTCGTTCAGCCCACAGGCTGCATGAAAAAAAAGTTTACAATATATGCCCAACAAGGACCAGCAACGTACTGGTATGTTGCTGGACTTTGAGTGGTTATACCAGAATGATGCCTGCAGGTTTAGGTATCATCTTGGTATCATTCTTTTCAGCCAGCGGTCGGCTTTCATGTAAAAGCAATCCTAGCGGCTAATTAGCCTCTAGACTGCTTTTACAAGCAGTGGGAGGAAATGCCCCCCCCCCCCACTGTCTTCCATGTTTTTCTCTGGCTCTCCTGTCCCAACAGGGAACCTGAGAATGCAGCCAGTGATTTGGCCAGCTGACCATAGAGCTGATCGGAGACCAGAATGGCTCCAAACATCTCTATGGCCTAAGAATCCGGAAGCTACGAGCATTTCATGACTTAGATTTCGCCGGATGTAAACAGCGCCATTGGGAAATTGGGAAAGCATTTTATCACACCGATCTTGGTGTGGTCAGATGCTTTGAGGGCAGAGGAGAGATCTAGGGTCTAATAGACCCCAATTTTTTCAAAAAAGAGTACCTGTCACTACCTATTGCTATCATAGGGGATATTTACATTCCCTGAGATAACAATAAAAATGATTTAAAAAAAATAAAAATGAAAGGAACAGTTTAAAAATAAGATAAAAAATCAAAAAATTAATTAAAAAAAAAAAAAAGCACCCCCGTCCCCCCCTGCTCTCGCGCAAAGGCGAACGCAAGCATTGGTCTGGCGTCAAATGTAAACAGCAATTGCACCATGCATGTGAGGTATCACCGCGAAGGTCAGATCAAGGTCAGTAATTTTAGCAGTAGACCTCCTCTGTAAATCTAAAGTGGTAACCTGTAAAGGCTTTTAAAGGCTTTTAAAAATGTATTTAGTTTGTCGCCACTGCACGTTTGTGCGCAATTTTAAAACATGTCATGTTTGGTATCCATGTACTCGGCCTAAGATCATCTTTTTTATTTCATCAAACATTTGGGCAATATAGTGTGTTTTAGTGCATTAAAATTTAAAAAAGTGTGTTTTTTACCCAAAAAATGCGTTTGAAAAATCGCTGCGCAAATACTGTGTGAAAAAAAAAAATGAAACACCCACCATTTTAATCTGTAGGGCATTTGCTTTAAAAAAATATATAATGTTTGGGGGTTCAAAGTAATTTTCTTGCAAAAAAAAATAATTTTTTCATGTAAACAAAAAGTGTCAGAAAGGGCTTTGTCTTCCAGTGGTTAGAAGAGTGGGTGATGTGTGACATAAGCTTCTAAATGTTGTGCATAAAATGCCAGGACAGTTCAAAACCCCCCCAAATGACCCCATTTTGGAAAGTAGACACCCCAAGCTATTTTCTGAGAGGCATGTCGAGTCCATGGAATATTTTATATTGTGACACAAGTTGCGGGAAAAAGACAAATTATTATTTTTTTTTTTTTTTGCACAAAGTTGTCACTAAATGATATATTGCTCAAACATGCCATGGGAATATGTGAAATTACACCCCAAAATTCATTCTGTTGCCTCTCCTGAGTACGGGGATACCACATGTGTGAGACTTTTTGGGAGCCTAACCGCATAGGGGACCCCGAAAACCAAGCACCGCCTTCAGGCTTTCTAAGGGCGAAAATTTTTGATTTCACTCTTCACTGCCTATCACAGTTTCGGAGGCCATGTAATGCCCAGATGGCACAAACCCCCCCCAAATGACCCCATTTTGGAAAATAGACACCCAAAGCTATTTGCTGAGAGGTATAGTGAGTATTTTGCAGACCTCACTTTTTGTCACAAACTTTTGAAAATTGAAAAAAGGAAAAAAAAAAAACGTTTTTCTTGTCTTTCTTCATTTTCAAAAACAAATGAGAGCTGCAAAATACTCACCATGCCTCTCAGCAAATAGCTTGGGGTGTCTACTTTCCAAAATGGGGTCATTTTGGGGCGGTTTTGTGCTATCTTGGCATTTTATGGCCTTCAAAACTGTGATGGGTAGTAAGGAGTGAAATCAAAAATTAACGCTCTTAGAAATCCTGAAGGTGGTGATTGAATTTCGGGGCCCCGTATGAAGCTAGGCTCCCAAAAAGTGCCACTCATGTGGTATCCCCATACTCAGGAGAAGCAGCAGAATGTATTTTGGGGTGTAATTCCACATATGCCCATGGCATGTGTGAGCAATATATCATTTAGTGACAACTTTGTGCAAAAAAAAAAATAAATTGTCACTTTCCCGCAACTTGTGTCAAAAAATAAAATATTCCATGGACTCAACATGCCTCTCAGCAAATAGCTTGGGGTGTCTACTTTCCAAAATGGGGTCATTTGGGGGGGGGGGGGTTGTGCCATCTTGGCATTTTATGGCCTTCAAAACTGTGATAGGTAGTGAGGAGTAAAATCAAAAATTTATGCCCTTAGAAATCCTGAAGGCGGTGCTTGGTTTTGGGGCCCCGTACGCGGCTAGGCTCCCAAAAAGTGCCACACATGTGGTATCCCCGTACTCAGGAGAAGCAGCAGAATGTATTTTGGGGTGTAATTCCACATATGCCCATGGCATGTTTGAGCAGTATATCATTTAGTGACAACTTTGTGCAAAAAAAAAAAAAAATTGTCACTTTCCCGCAACTTGTGTCCAAATATAAAATATTCCATGGACTCAACATGCCTCTCAGCAAATAGCTTGGGGTGTCTACTTTCCAAAATGGGGTCATTTGGGGGGGGTTTGTGCCATCTTGGCATTTTATGGCCTTCAAAACTGTGATAGGTAGTGGGGAGTAAAATCAAAAATTTATGCCCTTTGAAATCCTGAAGGCGGTGCTTGGTTTTAGGGGCCCCGTACACGGCTAGGCTCCCAAAAAGTCCCACACATGTGGTATCCCCGTACTCAGGAGAAGCAGCAGAATGTATTTTGGGGTGTAATTCCACATATGCCCATGGCATGTTTGAGCAATATATCATTTAGTGACAACTTTGTGCAAAAAAAAAAAAAAAAAATTGTCACTTTCCCGCAACTTGTGTCCAAATATAAAATATTCCATGGACTTAACATGCCTCTCAGCAAATAGCTTGGGGTGTCTACTTTCCAAAATGGGGTAATTTGGGGGGGGTTTGTGCCATCCTGGCATTTTATGGCCTTCAAAACTGTGATAGGTAGTGAGGAGTAAAATCAAAAATGTATGCCCTTTGAAATCCTGAAGGCGGTGCTTGGTTTTAGGGGCCCCGTACGCGGCTAGGCTCCCAAAAAGTCCCACACATGTGGTATCCCCGTACTCAGGAGAAGCAGCAGAATGTATTTTGGGGTGTAATTCCACATATGCCCATGGCATGTTTGAGCAATATATCATTTAGTGACAACTTTGTGCAAAAAAAAAAAAAAAAAAAAAATTGTCACTTTCCCGCAACTTGTGTCCAAATATAAAATATTCCATGGACTTAACATGCCTCTCAGCAAATAGCTTGGGGTGTCTACTTTCCAAAATGGGGTAATTTGGGGGGGGTTTGTGCCATCCTGGCATTTTATGGCCTTCAAAACTGTGATAGGTAGTGAGGAGTAAAATCAAAAATGTATGCCCTTTGAAATCCTGAAGGCGGTGCTTGGTTTTCGGGGCCCCGTACGCGGCTAGGCTCCCAAAAAGTCCCACACATTTGGTATCCCCGTACTCAGGAGAAGCAGCTGAATGTATTTTGGGGTGCAATTCCACATATGCCCATGGCCTGTGTGAGCAATATATCATTTAGTGACAACTTTTTGTAATTTTTTTTTTTTTTTTTTGTCATTATTCAATCACTTGGGACAAAAAAAAAATATTCAATGGGTTCAACATGCCTCTCAGCAATTTCCTTGGGGTGTCTACTTTCCAAAATGGGGTCATTTGGGGGGGTTTTGTACTGCCCTGCCATTTTAGCACCTCATGAAATGACATGGACAGTCATAAACTAAAAGCTGTGTAAATTCCAGAAAATGTACCCTAGTTTGTAGGCGCTATAACTTTTGCGCAAACCAATAAATATACGCTTATTGACATTTTTTTTTACCAAAGACATGTGGCCGAATACATTTTGGCCTAAATGTATGACTAAAATTGATTTTAATGGATTTTTTTTATAACAAAAAGTAGAAAATATCATTTTTTTTCAAAATTTTCGGTCTTTTTCCGTTTATAGCGCAAAAAATAAAAGCGGCAGAGGTGATCAAATACCATCAAAATAAAGCTCTATTTGTGGGAAGAAAAGGACGCAAATTTCGTTTGGGTATAGCATTGCATGACCGCGCAATTAGCAGTTAAAGCGACGCAGTGCCAAATTGTAAAAAGTGCTCTGGTCAGGAAGGGGGTAAATCCTTCCGGGGCTGAAGTGGTTAAAGTGAAACAATAAAAATGAAAAAAAATCCTTTAACCATAGTGCCTGTGTGGTCCTTTTAGTCTGCCTGTAAAGTGGCACATCTATACCATGTATAGAACCTTCTGCAGCAAAACTGACATTTATAAAGACTAAAAAATTACATTTCAATTTATTTTCTCGGCACGATTTCTTTATTTTGTAAACAATGGCTTGGGGAGCCAATCTGTATAATGAGGCAACATTTTAGTGCACTCAGAACAAGATTAGAGATATTTTGGATACATTCTGGTGTCTCTTTGGCAGACTTTGGATTGAAAGTTTGCAAAGTTTTGCACCACAGTGAGTAAGCCTTATGTGAAGAAGCAAAATTATAGTACACTTGAGCCAAGATTATCAATTTTCTTTTACATACGGTCTGGTGTTTCTTTTGCAGACTTTGGAAAGAAGTAACAGGTGCAGAAAAATTGTTTTTTTTGTGTGTTGTTAGTGCCATCACCCTGTAACCTTGTCAAGGTAGTCTTAACCACTTGCCGACCGCCTCACGCCTATATACGTGAGCAGAGCGGCACGGGCAGGCAAAATCACGTACCTGAAACGTGATTGCCTTCCCGCGGGTGGGGGGTCCGATCGGACCCCCCCCCGGTGCCAGCTGCGGTCGGCATTTGGTTGGAAGCGATGGGAGACGAGGGGGAGGCCATCCGATCGTGGCCCCCCCCTCGCGATCGCTCCCAGCCAATGAGAAACATCCCCTGCCTCTGTATAGTACACAGAGGCAGAGGATGTGATGTCATCTCTCCTCGGCTCGGGAGTTTCCGTTCCAGCGCCGAGGGGAGATGACATGTAAGTGCACCAACACTCACACACACACAGTAGAACATGCCAGGCATACCTTACACCCCCGATCCCCCCCCGATCACCCCCCGATCCCCCCCCAATCACCCCCCCCACTGTCACAAACTGACACCAAGCAGGTTTTTTTTTTTTTTTGTTTTTTTTTTCCTGATTACTGCATAGTGTCAGTTTGTGACAGTTAGCAGTGTTAGGGTAGTGACTGTTATCCCCCTGTAGGTCTAGGGTACCCCCCTTACCCCCCCTAATAAAGTTTTAACCCCTTGATCACCCCCCGCCACCAGTGTCGCTAAGCGATCATTTTTCTGATCGCTGTATTAGTGTCGCTGGTGACGCTAGTTAGGGACGTAAATATTTAGGTTCGCCGTCAGCGTTTTATAGCGACAGGGACCCCCATATACTACCGAATAAATGTTTTAACCCCTTGATTGCCCCCTAGTTAACCCTTTCACCACTGATCACCGTATAACCGTTACGGGTGACGCTGGTTAGTTTGTTTATTTTTTATAGTGTCAGGGCACCCGCCGTTTATTACCAAATAAAAGTTTAGCCCCCTGTAGGTCTAGGGTACCCCCCTTACCCCCCCTAATAAAGTTTTAACCCCTTGATTACCCCCTGTCGCCAGTGTCGCTAAGCGATCATTTTTCTGATCGCTGTATTAGTGTCGCTGGTGACGCTAGTTAGGGACGTAAATATTTAGGTTCGCCGTCAGTGTTTTATAGCGACAGGGACCCCCATATACTATCTAATAAATGTTTTAACCCCTTGATGGCTCCCTAGTTAACCCTTTTACCACTGATCACCGTATAACCGTTACGGGTGACGCTGGTTAGTTTGTTTATTTTTTATAGTGTCAGGGCACCCGCCGTTTATTACCGAAAAAAGGTTTAGCCCCCTGATCGCCCGGCGGTGATATGCGTCGCCCTAGGCAGCGTCAGATTAGCACCAGTACCGCGAACACCCATGCACGCACCGTACACGCACCGTACACCTCCCTTAGTGGTATAGTACCTGAACGCATCAATATCTGATCCGATCAGATCTATACTGGCGTCCCCAGCAGTTTAGGGTTCCCAAAAACGCAGTGTTAGCGGGATCAGCCCAGATACCTGCTAGCACCTGCGTTTTGCCCCTCCGCCCGGCCCAGCCCAGTCCAGCCCACCCAAGTGCAGTATCGATCGATCACTGTCACTTTTTTTTGTAGCGTTTTGGTGAACTGGCAAGCACCAGCGGCCTAGTACACCCCGGTCGTAGTCAAACCAGCACTGCAGTAACACTTGGTGACGTGGCGAGTCCCATAAGTGCAGTTCAAGCTGGTGAGGTGGCAAGCACAAGTAGTGTCCCGCTGCCACCAAAAAGACAAACACAGGCCCGTCGTGCCCATAGTGCCCTTCCTGCTGCATTCGCCAATCCTAATTGGGAACCCACCGCTTCTGCAGCGCCCGTACTTCCCCCATTCACATCCCCAACCAAATGCAGTTGGCTGCATGAGAGGCATTTATATATCCTCCCAAGTACCCCTACCCAACGAACCCCCCCAAAAAAGATGTTGTGTCTGCAGCTAGCGCGGATATAGGCGTGACACTCACTATTATTGTCCCTCCTGTCCTGACAATCCTGGTCTTTGCATTGGTGAATGTTTTGAACGCTACCATTCACTAGTTGAGTATTAGCGTAGGGTACAGCATTGCACAGACTAGGCACACTTTCACAGGGTCTCCCAAGATGCCATCGCATTTTGAGAGACCCGAACCTGGAAGCGGTTACAGTTATAAAAGTTACAGTTACAAAAAAAAAGTGTAAAAAAAAAAAAAAACACAAACAAAAATAAAAAAAAATAGTTGTCGTTTTATTGTTCTCTCTCTCTATTCTCTCTCTCTATTGTTCTGCTCTTTTTTACTGAATTCTATTATGCAATGTTTTATTGTTATTATGTTTTATCATGTTTGCTTTTCAGGTATGCAATTTTTTATACTTTACCGTTTACTGTGCTTTATTGTTAACCATTTTTTTGTCTTCAGGTACGCCATTCACGACTTTGAGTGGTTATACCAGAATGATGCCTGCAGGTTTAGGTATCATCTTGGTATCATTCTTTTTAGCCAGCGGTCGGCTTTCATGTAAAAGCAATCCTAGCGGCTAATTAGCCTCTAGACTGCTTTTACAAGCAGTGGGAGGGAATGCCCCCCCCCCACCGTCTTCCGTGTTTTTCTCTGGCTCTCCTGTCTCAACAGGGAACCTGAGAATGCAGCCGGTGATTTAGCCAGCTGACCATAGAGCTGATCAGAGACCAGAGTGGCTCCAAACATCTCTATGGCCTAAGAAACCGGAAGCTACGAGCATTTTATGACTTAGATTTCGCCGGATGTAAATAGCGCCATTGGGAAATTGGGGGAGCATTTTATCACACCGATCTTGGTGTGGTCAGATGCTTTGAGGGCAGAGGAGAGATCTAGGGTCTAATAGACCCCAATTTTTTCAAAAAAGAGTACCTGTCACTACCTATTGCTATCATAGGGGATATTTACATTCCCTGAGATAACAATAAAAATGATTTAAAAAAAAAAATGAAAGGAACAGTTTAAAAATAAGATAAAAAAGGAAAAAAAATAATAAAGAAAAAAAATAAATAAATAAAAAGCACCCCTGTCCCCCCTGCTCTCGCGCTAAGGCGAACGCAAGCGGCGGTCTGGCGTCAAATGTAAACAGCAATTGCACCATGCATGTGAGGTATCACCGCGAAGGTCAGATCGAGGGCAGTAATTTTAGCAGTAGACCTCCTCTGTAAATCTAAAGTGGTACCCTGTAAAGGCTTTTAAAGGCTTTTAAAAATGTATTAATTTTGTTGCCACTGCACGTTTGTGCGCAATTTTAAAGCATGTCATGTTTGGTATCCATGTACTCGGCCTAAGATCATCTTTTTTATTTCATCAAACATTTGGGCAATATAGTGTGTTTTAGTGCATTAAAATTTAAAAAAGTGTGTTTTTTCCCCAAAAAATGCGTTTGAAAATCGCTGCGCAAATACTGTGTGAAAAAAAAAAAATGAAACACCCACCATTTTAATCTGTAGGGCATTTGCTTTAAAATAATATATAATGTTTGGGGGTTCAAAGTAATTTTCTTGCAAAAAAAAATAATTTTTTCATGTAATCAAAAAGTGTCAGAAAGGGCTTTGTCTTCAAGTGGTTAGAAGAGTGGGTGATGTGTGACATAAGCTTCTAAATGTTGTGCATAAAATGCCAGGACAGTTCAAACCCCCCCCAAATGACCCCATTTTGGAAAGTAGACACCCCAAGCTATTTGCTGAGAGGCATGTCGAGTCCATGGAATATTTTATATTGTGACACAAGTAGCGGGAAAGAGACAAATTTTTTTTTTTTTTTTTTTTTTTTTTGCACAAAGTTGTCACTAAATGTTATATTGCTCAAACGTGCCATGGGAATATGTGAAATTACACCCCAAAATAAATTCTGTTGCTTCTCCTGAGTACGGGGATACCACATGTGTGGGACTTTTTGGGAGCCTAGCCGCGCACGGGACCCCGAAAACCAAGCACCGCCTTCAGGCTTTCTAAGGCCGTAAATTTTTGATTTCACTCTTCACTGCCTATCACAGTTTCGGAGGCCATGGAATGCCCACGTGGCACAACCCCCCCCCCAAATTACCCCATTTTGGAAAGTAGACACCCCAAGCTATTTGCTGAGAGGTATAGTGAGTATTTTGCAGACCTCACTTTTTGTCACAAAGTTTTGAAAATTGAAAAAAGAAAAAAAAAATTTTTTTTTCTGGTCTTTCTTCATTTTCAAAAACAAATGAGAGCTGCAAAATACTCACCATGCCTCTCAGCAAATAGCTTGGGGTGTCTACTTTCCAAAATGGGGTCATTTGGGGGGGGTTTGTGCCATCTTGGCATTTTATGGCCTTCAAAACTGTGATAGGTAGTGAGGAGTAAAATCAAAAATGTATGCCCTTAGAAATCCTGAAGGTGGTGCTGGGTTTTCGGGGCCCCGTATGCGGCTAGGCTCCCAAAAAGTGCCACACATGTGGTATCCCCGTACTCAGGAGAAGCAGCTGAATGTATTTTGGGGTGCAATTCCACATATGCCCATGGCCTGTGTGAGCAATATATCATTTAGTGACAACTTTTTGTAAATTTTTTTTTTTTTTTTTTTTTTGTCATTATTCAATCACTTGGGACAAAAAAAAAAAAATATTCAATGGGTTCAACATGCCTCTCAGCAATTTCCTTGGGGTGTCTACTTTCCAAAATGGGGTCATTTGGGGGGGTTTTGTACTGCCCTGCCATTTTAGCACCTCAAGAAATGACATAGGCAGTCATAAACTAAAAGCTGTGTAAATTACAGAAAATGTACCCTAGTTTGTAGACGCTATAACTTTTGCGCAAACCAATAAATATACGCTTATTGACATTTTTTTTACCAAAGACATGTGGCCGAATACATTTTGGCCTAAATGTATGACTAAAATTTCGTTTATTGGATTTTTTTTATAACAAAAAGTAGAAAATATCATTTTTTTTCAAAATTTTCAGTCTTTTTCCGTTTATAGCGCAAAAAATAAAAATGGCAGAGGTGATCAAATACCATCAAAAGAAAGCTCTATTTGTGGGAAGAAAAGGACGCAAATTTCGTTTGGGTAGAGCATTGCATGACCGCGCAATTAGCAGTTAAAGCGACGCAGTGCCGAATTGTAAAAAGTGCTCTGGTCAGGAAGGGGGTAAATCCTTCCGGGGCTGAAGTGGTTAAAGAAAGCAAGAATTGGGCTTGCTGTAAAAAAATTAAATTTGACGCCCCTGTCAAAGTTGTGGAAAAATTGGTCTTTGGGGGATGTTGGTGCCTTCACCCCATAACCATCCAGAGGTAATTTTGATGAAAGCACTATTTGGCCTTGCTGTAAATAATTTAAATTAGATGCCCCTGTCAAATAGTTGTGGAACATCTGATCTTTGAGTGGTGTTGGTGTCCTCACCCCGTAACCTTCAAGAGGCAGTGTTGATGAAAGCAAGTGTTAGAAAAGTTTTAAAATGTTTATTGTGTGACCATTAGAAAAACTATTAGAAAAACAATAACCCTGAGACTTTTCTTAAGATGACTTCTGAGCACATTGTTGTACTAACTTGCTGTATCGTTTGCTTTAACTAACTCCATAGTAAGTTGTAGAATGATTAGGCTTAACCATATATGGTAGAACAAGAATGTACAGGAAACACTAATTGGCAAATAAAGTACCATTTTGTACCAGGCACGCTATGTGTGTTTCCTCAGCCAATAGAAGCGTTATCTCTATATTATTGTAGGTATTAGGAGGGGGGAGGTTCATCTCTTTGTATGATTCTTACTGCATCTTTTGACTTGTAAGCATCATCCATTTGTGTGACACATCTGAAATAAATTGTCTGCTTTGCAATACATCTGGAGTTCGACTGATCACAAGAGAAGAGTAATCCTAACATTTTGGTCCTTCCGAGCCTGAACCAACAAGTGCATTTTGGGTCAGATGGTCCCGACAAAAACTTTGGTGAGTATTGGACCTCAAAGCTCACTGAGAATTAAAAGTCCCCCCACTCAACGTTAGTGGTGAAATAGGGGCGGGAGCCTGAGACCCAGATCCACTGTCTGGTTTTGAACTTCGTGATCCAGTCCTCCTGGTGTTTGAGAGGTAAGATAATTTAACTTATTCTTAATACTCTCTAAGAGTCTTTTCTTCTCTTTCTGTTTAATGTGTTGTAATTGCCGACACTGGTATTGATTGTATAATATCTTAATAATCCAGTGTGCGAAGACAGAGACACTTGGGAGCGTTGTCTAAGGTAAAAAATAGCGTTACCCGCTGTCCAGGACAGATAAAAAAAAAGATTTGAGGTATACCGAACGTCAGAGGGTGAATGCCTGACGTCATCGTCGGAGGTGGATTGCCCGACGATGTAAGCGCTTAAGTGATCTAGGAAGATCACAAGACTAACTTTCTTTTGTGTGTTTAGTTTCTCCTTTCTCATGGTTAACCTTTCTGTTGATGCTGTAACCTTATTGAAAAAAAAGAAAAAATAAAACCAACAGTACTGCAGAGACAAGTTAATTTTTTTTTTGATTCTCTCTATAGTGTGGGGAGTGATGATATTTTTTACACTTCTTGTATTCCTATTGTTACCGTGGGCCGAGGGTCACTATACCAGTGTTTTATAGGTAAATGAGAGACCCGTCTGGCATTGACAATGGGGAATAGTCTCTGTAAAAGAATGTTTTGTGCCTGCTTATGAGGCTGCTGTGTTCCTGATGTGCCAAGTGGGAGACTGGACCTCCTCTTTAGGGACACAGGGCTTTATAGGGAAGTTTGGATTCAATAGTAAACTAACTGTAAAAGTGTCAGGATTTGATGGATACATTTAAATTGTTAGGACCCAAAGATCAAAAAAGGTATGGGTTGATAATAGGAGTTTAAATGACCAGCAAAAAATCTCTCTTCACACCTCATGGTCTGTTTGTAGAATTTGTGTTGTAGCCTGTCAGTGACAGATTGGGAGCTGGCAGAGAAGCAGGAAACTTTGCAAAAGCTTAAAGAGATACTTGGTTTAATTGTCTTATGGCTTCACTCTGTAAGGCAGCCAACACCTTGCTAGCCAATGTATTAGGCAGATAAATATGTAAAATACCAGGTGACATTGCACTATATGGCCCATGGGGATTGGACCAGAGCCGGCGTCTTGGATTACTGCACCGTCTCAGGTACCACTGGACAACATTGTCTGGGAGACTGTGCTACATCTGGGCCGCCTGCTCGGGGACAACCCTCGGTGGGACTCATAGGAACCAAACAGTTGGCGCTGCAACTTCAGGTAAAGGTGATCCAATAGCCATATCACTGATGGGTCTAGCAAAAGAGAATAGACGCAAATGTTATCTAAATGTTTAACAAATATTCGAGAAGCAGAAAAATAGCTAAGTATGACTGAGTAAAAAAAAAAATAAATAAATAAGTGCGAGAAATCATCACAGGGAGATTAAAGCCTGTAGTTTTTCCTCACCCCTCCCCTCGTGTGTGAATCTCCTGTATTACAGGAGGGAGTGAATTGCTCCTCCGTTTCAAATTCCTGTGTGAGAGATTGTGTCTGTAAAAAAAGTTAACTCTTGACCAGCTATGACAAAACAGAAGGGTTATGAAAGTAAATATTGAAACTGAGCATAAAAAAGAAAAAAAAAAAAAAGGTACACTGATAACACCAGGCTGCTTTATTATTTTAGCATGCCATGGTGTTAAAGGAAGCACATGGCAGAAATTGTTGATGGTTTTGAGGAGGTAGATGGGAGACATGGAGATGGATTACGTTGTGGAGTGAACAGAATGTTGTGGAGTTGTCAAGTGGTTTGATGAATGTGAAAAAAGAAAAGGCTGAGAAAGTTGTGATTACTTTAAATGTGTCCAGTCCAGAGACAGTATGTGACCGAGTGCTAATTTTACTGCCATAAGGAAATAGGGATTTGAATGGGCTTTGCTAAGAGAAGCGTGCAGTAGTTTTGAAGTCCAGAGAGAGGAGAAAAGGGAATATACAGACTTGATGCTTTTTCTCAGAAACAAGAAAATGCAGATTGCCTGACAGACATAGCAGAAGAGAGAGGGAGATGATGATGGATGACTAGTAGGGCAGCATTAACCCTTTGAGCACACAGAGGTTAATTTTTGCATCTGTAAAAATATTAGGATTTTCGGTGGGAAAGAAAGTCCAAATAATAGTCTTAAAGTAAATATTTCATGGATATGTTACTTTTAGAACGCCCAGATTTTCAACTGTAAAGTGTTAATGATGCAATGCTGTTTATATTTAGGTACATTTATAAAATTAAAAGGCTAAGTTCTGAATTAGAATATGTTTTTGGGTTAAATAAAAGAAAAAAAAATGTGTTTTGGGACCAGAGAATAAGGGGAACAATACAAAAGGGGATTCATGTTTTATTCAATTCTGCTAAAATATTGGGGTCTCAGAAAAATATTTTTAAATATTAAATATATATGTCAAATAATGTAAATGTCGCTAGGAAACATGTTATATCTGCATACTTGGTGGACTTATGGACTTATATTTGAATAAATGAAAGAATATTGTTTTTAAACAACTCCAAAGTAAGGAAGGCTTTCTTTGGTAGTTTGATCTGTGATCCTGCGCTCATTCATGTTAGATAAAGAGTATCTATTTTCCCCAGCCCCAATTCAAGTGCAGATATGACCCCCCCCCCCCCCTCCTCCTTCTACACAACTGAAGAATGAGGCGAGTTCCTTTTTATGGGGTGGGTGTCTAGTGATTACATTAATGGGTACAAAATTGAACCTTTAGAGGTATTTTAGAGTTTAGAACATTAAATTAAGGTATGAAATAATGTAGACTACACAGTCCTTAGAGACAAAAACAATATTGGAAAACAAAAGGTTACACAAGTATAGATAACATTTACATGCCACCTGATTGAAAACCGGTATTGCCAAAATCCTTATTTAGGTATGCAGCAGTATTGACACATGGAGTAACACATGTGTCAAACAGGGGGGTGACTGAGATGTTAAATAAGGTATGTACAGCCTATGGCTTCACTAACTACTAAAAAACTTTTTCCTATCAATGGATTATATGTGCAAGATACAATGCTTAGGGAGGCATAAGACCACGGAAAGGGAAGTTCCCCACACCACAATATCCATTCCAACACATTTGCATGGATTTTATTGAATTGGACAAATGTGAAAGGAAGAAATATTGTTTGATAATCACAGACACCCTGACCAAATGGGTGGAGAATTCCCGACAGGAAGTGCAGATGCACAAACAGTGATAATGGACCCTATTTTCTAAATAAAACTATACAACATTTGACAGAAGTGATGGGAATTTAAATGAAATACCATTGTGCCTATCATTCCCAGTCAGCTGGATTGGTGGAAAGACATAATGGCATTCTAAAAAGCAAACTGAGGAAAGCTATGGAAGAAACAGGTAAAAATTGGATGTACTGCCTACTAGTAGCTGTAACCAGTATGCATATCACACCCACAAAAGAAGGTTTAAGCCCATTTGAAATGATACATGGAAGGCCATATAAGATACCCTTACAATCAAATGAAACACCTACTGAGGAGTCTGAGCACACACTAGCAGAATACATGTCTAGGCTGTTAAGACAAAGACATACTAATGATTTTTGTTCTGTCCTAGAAGGTCCAATTCAAGAAGATGAATAGGTGCATGTGGGAGATTGGGTCTTAACAAAAAGTAATAAGAAAAAGCAGTGGTACTCCCCAAGGTGGGATGGTCCTTTCAAAGTCCTCCTAACTACCCCTACTGCGATAAGGATCGCAGAGAGGTCTACCTGGATTCACCAGTCCCATTGTAAAAAGGTTTTACAGGTAGAGTAGGGCCAGTTGGCTACAAGAGGTTCAGAAAGTCCGGCTACAAAGGGAGGTCTCACACAAAGTGGGACTTGTCTCAAACCGGTGAAGTCTCCCTCCCCTTCCAACTCCCCTACCCTATCCGCTGGAACTCTGTAGCTGGTTAGGATGAAAGGGACAGTAATTATCCTTGGGTTACTGGTGATTCTAGGAGAGACATCCATAAAAGGGGTTATACGTTATGGAAGAGCAGAGGAACCTTTGGATTGGGAAAGAACAGGAAAAGCATTGAATCTAACCTTTATAGAGGGAATAACTAGCACTATACTGGTAGACTTCTGTCAGATTGCAGATTGTGGGGATACAACTGGGGGCAAGAATTAAAAATAACCTATACAAGTGACAGTGTTACGCCCCCTGTTGATGGATATCAGAGTGTGTGTGTGTTGAAGGTGCTGAACTTAGGTAGGGTGTCCAACTGGTGTGCTACACCCTCTGGAGTCCGCAAACTAAAATCCATGATCTACAATATCTGGAACTGTAGAAATGCAGTGATCTAATCCCTAGTTGGCAAAGTGATAAATATGGATGTCTGCTGTATCAAAAATCTGGTATGTGAATAAAAATCCAATTATGCCAATAGATAAACTTAAAGCAGAAGTGAAAAAAAAAAAGTAATAATAATAAACAACAAAAATGTGAATGCACAATTCAATATACGTCTCTGTGTTACACCACAGTAAGACCACATTCAAAACCAAAACAAATGATGAAATTGTTGCAAACACTAAATTATGAGTAGATAAGTCCATACAATAAATAAAGTGATGTGCTTAAAAAAAAAAAAAACAGTGTCCAGTGCTTCATCAAAATGTGGTGCTGATTATCCTTTCAAGTGACAGTGGTGCCAGGTGATATTATCCGTGTTGATAATGTGATTGCACTCACCAGATGACATTACCCCCCAGGGGTGTTATGCCTTCACAGTGTGAGCTACTGGGTTTTGCTGGGCAATCTGAGAAACGTTTTGCTGGCTTTTCCACCGAGATGTCACATAGGGGAAAGAGTAATGCCCATAGTGTGATGTTGTTTAAAAAGGCTTTATTTAATAAAAAGTTTAGGAGATATACTCGCATGATAAAACGAGAGCCGGCGCTGTGTAAACAACAATCGCCGCTTAGACCGGAAGTGACGCCATACTAAAATAGAAGTTCTGAGTAAAACTATAAGATTTACTAATCTAACAGTAGAAGATACCATAGCTTTGAAAACAGGATACCAGAAAAAAAAATGAGTGGTTAGAATGGTTGAGGTACACGGTTAAAACTTTTTTTTAAAAAAAAAAGGAAAACCGTTTAGTTTGTGCCAGAGCAAGACTATATTTAGCAACTATTCCTTTTCCTCTAGATCACAATACAGATCCAGAAGGTTTAAAATGTATGTTGCGATTATATAATAAGAGTTATAAACCTGAAACAAATTCTACCCGTCACACGTTGAGTTTGTTGTTTCCCCCAGTACAGAGACCTCAGATACCTCCAGCGGTTACTGCTTATCCGGGCAACTTTACTTGTTTTGCACTCCCAGGGAACCATAGCGGGGTGGATCTTGGGTCGCTACCCAATGACTATTGTAGGGAGAGGATTAACATGGGCAATGGTGACTGGGTTGAACATGACATTCAGAGAGCTGATGTCTGGTGGATGTGTGGGGATAAGAAACTGTAAGCTAGGATACTGGCCAATGCCCGAGGGGATTGCGCTATGGTCCAGCTGGCTATGCCCCTGAGGATCCTGTCAGAACACCCGTGGACTAAGAGTCACCAACGGTATTGAAGGGACACCTCCCCCATAGGGTCATTTGACTCTCGGATCTACATAGATGAGATTGGGGTTCCTCGCGGAGTGCTGGATGAGTTTAGGGCCAGGAATCAGGTGACAGCTGGGTTTGAGTCTCTTCTCTGGTGGGTGACTATAGATAAATATGTTGACTGGATTATATATGTGTGTGTATATATATATATATATATATATATATATATATGTGTATATATATATATATATATATATATATATATATATATACACACACGTACACTATAACCAACAACGGTTTGTAAACTATACTAGGAACACTGTGAAGGGCCGTACAGAACAGTTGGCCACCACATCTCTAATGGCATGGCAGAACTGAATGGCCTTAGATATGGTCCTAGTTGAAAGAGGAGGGGTATGCAAAATGTTTGGTAGCATGTGTTGCACCTTTATCCCTAATAATACAGCTCCTGGAGGGACCGTGACCAGAGCCTTGGAAGGACTGACTGCTCTATCAAATGTATTAGTGGAAAACTCAGGCATTAATGATCCATTAACAAACTGGCTTGAAGGATGGTTCGGTAAGTGGACTGGACTTATCACATCATGTTTGATCTCAATTGCTGTGGCTTTGGCCGTTTTGGTCACTTGCGGATGCTGCTGCATTCCCTGTATTTGAGGACTTTCACAAAAACTGACTGAAACCGCAGTCTAAAGAACGATGTATCAATCTCTTCCTACCTCTGAGGAGACCTTTGTGGACATTGAAGCTCAACTTAATGACATACAGACCGAAAGTGTATAACACTGGGACTATCATCGAAATGTGTTGAGATAAAATAGTCACACAAGAGGAGGGAATGTTAGAAAAGTTTTAAAATGTTTATTGTGTGACCATTAGAAAAACTATTAGAAAAACAATAACCCTGAGACTTTTCTTAAGATGACTTCTGAGCACATTGTTGTACTAACTTGCTGTATCGTTTGCTTTAACTAACTCCATAGTAAGTTGTAGAATGATTAGGCTTAACCATATATGGTAGAACAAGAATGTACAGGAAACACTAATTGGCAAATAAAGTACCATTTTGTACCAGGCACGCTATGTGTGTTTCCTCAGCCAATAGAAGCTTTATAGCTATATTATTGTAGATATTAGGAGGGGGGATGTTCATCTCTTTGTATGATTCTTACTGCATCTTTTGACTTGTAAGCATCATCCATTTGTGTGACACATCTGAAATAAATTGTCTGCTTTTCAATACATCTGGAGTTCGACTGATCACAAGAGAAGAGTAATCCTAACAGCAAGCATTGGCCTCTCTGTAAAAAAATTTAATTTGAGGCCTCTGTCACACAGTTATGGAAAAAAATGATGTTTGGATGTTGTTGATGTCTTCACCCTGTAACCTTCTAGAGGTAGTCTTGAGGAAAGCAAGAATTGGCCTTGCTGTACAAAACCTAACTTTTGACGCCCCTGTCAAATAGTTGTGGGAAAATTGGTCTTTAGGTGTTGTTGATGGCTTCACCCTGTAACCTTCTAGAGATAGTCTTGATAAAAGCAGGAAATGGGGGGGGCGTGGCCTGCGCTTGAGCTAGATGGCAGCATAAGACCGGAGCTCCGGTGAAATCCAGGGAAATAACGGCTCAAAACACGCCATCGGGTCCCGTTTTTGCTCTCCACAGCTGGCGATTCACCCTGGGACAAGGAAGAGAGGATGTCCAGGAAAAGAAAAGAACAAAGGAAGCCACAGCGCCTGATGGACTTCTATAGCATGAAGCAACATGACGGTAGGCAAGATGGCGCCGGGTCGTCCTCTACCCCAGCTAACATCCCCGCCGGCCATCTGACTAAACAGAACAGCCACAGGCAAAATAGACCCCACATCAGAAAGCCCACACCCATACTCTCCCTCCCCGCCATCAGGTAGCCCTGCTAAAGCAAAATTCAGGATGGATGGAGAGGGATCCCTCGGAGCGGCAAGCCCAGGCATTGATTCAGGGGATGACACACGTGAGCTCCCTGACTCCATAGAAACCTTTCCTACCATGCATCAACCAGTGATAGACACAGTGCTGAAAGATATGCTCTTAGATATGCACTGAGAAGCTCACTACAATCAGATATGATGAAGTGTATGCACAAATTTAACACCAACCTTCAGGCTGTAGAAACATGGATTGAGCACATAGAGCAAAAGATGGGAGAATATGCCGTCACCATTAATGATTTAGTGGACTCCCATGAGGAAAGAGAAGGAGATACCGATTGGTTGAAAGATAAAATCGCAGACATTGAAGACAGAAATAGGAGGAACAATTTGAAAATCAGGGGGATCCCTGAAACAGTCCTGCAAGCTGACTTAAGATCCTATGCCACCTCGCTGTTTAAATCTCTCCTACCTGATCTTTCTGATCTGGAGATCACCATAGACATAATACATCGCCTGCCAAAACCGACATACCTGTCAGAACACAACCCTAGAGATGTAATCCTGCGCCTACATTTTTATCATGCCAAAGAACAACTGATGTTGATCATGCGCCAGAAAGATCAAATCCCAGCGCAATTTCAGCATCTACAGTTCTACGCTGATCTTTCTCAATACACCTTGCAAAAAAGGAAGAACTTAAACACCATCACCAAAGCATTGAGAAACCATCACATCACCTATAGATGGGGGTACCCTACCAAACTCACTGTTACTAAAGATGGACGCACCCACGTGGTGAATTCACTAGAGAAGGGCCTCTCCCTTTTGGAGGAATGGAAGATTATACCAGAACAGGAGACGACCACGGCTAAAACGCCCAGATCAGTGGAACCTGCGTGGAAGACGGTCACTACAAAAAACGCGAAATCACACTCTTAACTCAGGATGGTTCATTTATAACCTACTAATCCCTGGAAATCTGTCCAAGAGCTCACAGGCTTGAACTTTTTTTCCCCCACTTACTTGAACAGCAATAAGCTGTACCTTAACGTTTGTGTTTTCAGGTTTTGGCTCATTTCTTGAAAATGCTGATCCCACACAAGTTTGATGAATACACTGCCTTTCAATTTATGTTTGTTTTTTCTGTTTCCCTTCTCTTTTTTTCTGTTGTTTCTGAAATTGCAGCAGCCAGAACGCGTGCAAGCATCGCAAAAGACATGCCCTACTTCAACAACAAATATGAAGATAGAACTCTCCTCACTACACATTTCCAACTTGAATTCATCATCACACTGCCACCCAAAAGTGAGTACAGTTCAAGCTCTGTTATGCCATATAGTGCCTATTCCTTGCTATCCCTGAAAACACCACAAGAGGGCAACATTGCCTCAAAAATGAATACTTATCACAAAACTCCAGATAACACACAAATCCCTCAATTATGGGTATAAAACTTCTCTCTATTAATACGAAAGGCCTCAACCACCCCGCTAAGAGGAAGTCAATGTGGAAGGAGGCTCTTTCCAACAAGTCTGACATTATCTGCGTGCAGGAAACGCACTTCTCCACAACAGCTACTCCTTCTTGCACTCACAGGAACTTCCCGTATATCTTTACTGCCAATGCCCAAAATAAAACAAAAGGAGTCCTCACAGCCATACGGGACACAGTGGCATTTTCAGTCCATGAAACAATCAAAGACCCTGGAGGTCGCTACCTAATCTTGATATGTGACCTCAATTCCATCACATACACTATTGTTAATGTGTATGCGCCCAACCAACACCAGCTACACTTCCTCCACAAACTTTTACGAAAGATCAAGGCCCACCAAAAAGGAAGATTAATACTGTGTGGAGACTTCAATACAACCCCTGATCCGAATCTGGACTCTTCATCTAGCACTAGGCGCCCGGGTATGTCTCTCCTGGACACACTACACGCACAGGACCTATTTGATGCTTGGAGGTGCATGCACGCCGGCAAAAGGGATTACACCTTTTTCTCCTCTCCACATAGAGTCTATTCCCGAATTGACCTTTTTCTTGTGGATCAAAACACCTTAGCCCAAACGACATCTACAACCATAAATACCATCACGTGGTCTGACCACGCTTCCATCACCATATCCATAAAAGATGAATCAACCTGCAATGTACCACACATGTGCAGGTCCAACACCTATTTAATGCAACAACCAGACTCTAAAAATGCTATAAATCAACATCTGAAAGAGTTCTTTAGCGTTAATGATTCCTCTGTGCAGGATCAATTTATGCTATGGAATTCACATAAGGCGTATATATACGCGGTATTTTTATACAATTAGGGGCAAGAGCCAAGAGGCAGCAGCAACAACGGGTAAAAGAACTAACAGACAAAATATTTTTGCTTGAAACTAGTAACAAACAAAAAACATCCCCTATAATATCCCAACAACTTACACAGCTACGCAATGATTTAAGATTACTATTACTTGAGAGCTTTGAAAGATCTTCAAAAAAGCTTAAAATGACATATTACGCTACAGGAAACAAAGCTGGCAAAACTTTAGCGTATAGATTAAAAGGCCTCAGACACAAATCAGAGATCCCTTATATACTACACCCTATAACTAAACACAAACTCTACCACCCTCAAGACATAGCGGACACTTTTAGTCACTATTATAGTACATTATACAACTTAAAAGACGATACAAACACTATACAACCTAGCACTGACACAATTAATTCTTTTCTACAACACCTAGACATGCCTTCCCTCACACAAGAACAAATACAGACCTTAAACCAAAAATTTAACACAGAAGAATTACACAAAACCATTGATTCCCTCCCCAGCAACAAATCACCGGGCCCAGACGGCTTCTCTGGGGAATATTATAAAACTTTTAAACACCTATTAATTCCGTATATGGAACGTACTTTTAATACCGCTGCTGCCTCTGCTTCTTTCCCACCAGAAATGTTGAGTGCAATAATCGTGACACTGCCAAAGCCAGGGAAGGAACCCAATACCCCCCCAAATTTCAGGCCTATCTCACTGCTCAACACTGATCTGAAAATATATGCCAAACTTATTGCATCCCGCTTACTAAACATACTCCCCCTTCTCATTCACCCTGACCAAACCCGGTTTACCAAGGGCCGTCAGACATCCGATGCTACCCGCAGGTTGACAAATATCATACATTTAGCTAGGGTGCACAAGAGGCCTTCTCTGCTGTTGGCGTTGGACGCAGAGAAGGCCTTTGACCGCATACACTGGCAATACCTCACTCAGGTCTTGGGCAGGTTCGGTTTTTCTGGCACCATTCTCTCAGCAATCCTGGCCTTATACTCTAAACCTTCGGCCCAAGTATTTACATCAGGAGCATTATCCAAACCATTTAGCATAACAAACGGCACTAGACAAGGATGTCCCTTGTCCCCATTAATTTTTAATTTACTCATGGAACCTTTGGCTATATATATTCGCTCCCACCCTGACATTAAAGGTTTCTGCATGGCTAAGTCCACCCATAAGATAAGTTTATTTGCGGACGACATAATTATGATCTTGACCAATGTGGAAACTTCCCTGGCTTTGGTACACAACGCTTTAGATATGTTCAATAAAATATCTTACTACAAAGTAAATGAGAACAAATCCTACATAATGGGGATAGGCATTGACCCTGGTATACAAGACAAACTTAGTTCAAGATTCCCATACTCCTGGGATAACAAAGGGATAAAATACTTGGGTATAACCCTAACAGCAATGATAGATAACCTAGTGGCTGCTAACTATACCTCATTTTTGGGAGTTCTACAGAAAAAACCTTTGGATCTTGCCAAAGTAGAACTATCGTGGACAGGAAGACTGGCAGCGTTTAAAATGATGGTTCTACCACAGCTGCTCTATTTATTTAGAACGCTCCCAGTCCCTGTCCCTAATTCCTTCTTTTCTAGTGCACAATCCCAGATCAATAGATTTCTCTGGCAAGGCAAGAAGGCTAGGTGTGCCTTCATGAAACTCACTAGGTCTAGAGAAGCTGGAGGAATAGGACATGTCATACTAAAAGACTACTATATAGCAGCAATTCTTTCACAAGTCAAATACTGGCTATCCCAATCTCAGGTCCATAGATGGTTGGAGCTAGAGACAGCACAGGTCCCTAGGACAAATCTAGCTGACTTACTGCTATCTTCCAACATCCAGACATACACTCAAACACACCTATCCCCTACAATGGTTGCTACACTACTAGCTTGGAAGACATTCATATCATCAAAATTCACAAACCAAACAACCAAAAGTATCCCGATTACTACATCCAGCTTAACACTGGTTATACCAAATTTACGTATAACACATTGGATGTCCAGAGGCATACTAACACTAGAGGACTTTATGAATGGTCCAATACCCAAAACATTTGAGATCCTACAAACCGAGTACGGTTTGGAAGACTACGACTATTATAGCTACATCCAGATATCGCATCTACTTCAAAAATACCCTAACACTTCCATTGCAGTACCATGGCGAGTATTCCTATACTTCACAAACCCCAACACTAACATAAAAGGTATATCCTTGTTTTATAACTTGCTCAACAACAAACAGGTGTTCACCAAAACTGACAACATCATAGCATGGGAACATAAGCTGGGTACAACCTATACCGAAGAACAATGGCAAAAAGCCTTACGTAACACATTTGCAGCCACTAAATGCGTTAACCTGTGGGAGACAACCTATAAATGAATACTAAACTGGTACTTAACGACATACCGAATTTCTAAATTCGCTCGACAAACCTCGCCTCTATGCTGGAGAAACTGCGGACAAGTAGGTACACTACATCATATTATTTGGGAATGCCCAAGTATACATACATTATGGCAAAAAGTATTTATATTAATCTCAACAATAGCAGGACTTACAGTTACCCCGAAAGCAGATCTGGCTGTCCTTTCATTAGACATAGAAAATATACCGGTAGCTACTAGAACCATAATTATACATATATTACTTAGCACTAGGTTAACAATTCTCAGACATTGGAAGGATACTAAACCTCCCACCTTCAGTGAAATTATCGAGCTGACCAACACACACGCTACTTACGAATGTATGTTTGCAGCAGCCCAGGGTCAATATTTGAAGTCACAAGCCAAATGGTCTAGTTGGATAAAATGGTACGCACATAACCATAAGGGTTAAAGTTCTTTTCGTTCTGACTACCTACAACCTATACTCATATGAAGTAGGCAAAGCTGCATATATTCTGTTTATGTTTTAATTTAATTATTATTTATGTTACCTTAACAATGTTATTACCAGTACAACAAAATTTTACATATACGGAATGCTAGTCCTTTTACTAGCTTATTTCCGAAATAGCTAATTAGTATGAATGTTCATGCCAAACATCCAACTGAAGATTATACTATCATATTAACGATGGTCCACAACCGCTGACATCTAATTAACTATGTATACCATTATATATTACCTGAGGTATAAGACGAAAATGTGATGTCGCAGAATATCTATACACTATACTGTATGCGAACTGTACTGTTTACAATATATATTGTTTACATTCTGTATTGTTTACAATTTATACTGTTTGATTCCTTCAAACCAATAAAAAAAAACATTGGAATTAAAAGCAAGAAATGACCTTGCTGAAAAAAAAAAAATGAAATGTCACACCCTTGTCACACAAAAATTGGCTTTTGGGTGTTGTTGGTGCCTTGAACCCGTTACCTTCTACAGGTAGTCTTGATGAAAGCCATAATTGGCTTTGCTGTAAAAAAAAAAAATTGACGCCCCTGTCAAGAGGAATAATTGGTTTTCAGGTGCTCTTGGTGCCTTCAACCTGTAACCTTCTAGAGGTAGTCTTGATGAAAGCAAGAATTGGCGGTGCTGTAAAAAAAATTAATTTGATGCCCCTGTCACACAGTTGTGGAAAAATTGGTCTTTAGCTGTTGTTGGCAGGCATGGCACATGTGTCAACCAACCCTATCGAAGGGTGGACAGAAGGTTAGTTCCATTATCGTACACTACCATTCCTGGCTCAAGTTTCCATGGTGTGAATCACATCTGGGCCTGCCCTTCCAGAGCTGAAAGAATCTCTGCTCCAGTGTGACAAAGTAAATAACTGAAATCCAAAATAAAATGTGTATACATCAAAAACGTCCATCAAAGTGATAGATTAGTGACAATAATCATGAGTGTCTATAATCCTGGTGAATCTTCTAAATAAACAGTTGTGTTGTGAAATTGATGTTAATCTTCGTGACTAAATAGTCACGTAATGCTCCCAGAGCCCTTACCTCCAAAAGGAGAAAAATAAGCCTTGGATCGATATCCTGGGATGGGATCGCCTATGTGTCGTTCGTGCTCCCAATCGATATTCATGTAGATGGTTATGGACGTGGTTCACGATCCGCTGAGCAAGCCCTCTCTCTGCTGACAGCTTGAATGGCCTCAGAAACACTGAGATATCAGTTTATTGGGCAGTGATAAAATTGTCGCTGCTTGGTACACTTAAAGGGGGACATGGTTACTGTTTTGGGGAGTCTGAACGAGGTGGAGGGAAGTTATAAATCTTCTTCCTTCCCCCTCGGATTCCCCCAGATTTCCTCTTCGCTCCCAGATTCTCTACCTCTGGACTGGTGAGTTTGGGGGTGTGAGTTCTAACGTGGATCGCCAGTGAAGCGCTGGGGTTGCAGCTTTATGGACGGACCATTTCTGTGTCGATCAGTGAGGATTCTCAGTGTGCGGAGATCATCAGAGGGAGAACATATTTAAACACTTCTCCCACGATTGTCTCTGTTTCATGAACTGTTTGTGGACTGTGATCAGTGGCAATCCTTGGGATCGTAAGACCATATCATATCATAAGACGGACACCTAGGTAGAGAAAAGTTGTTGTTAATAGAGAGAAATGCCTAATTTTATGTGTATGTGAATTTTTGTCTTGTCTTAGAATTCCAATTTAGAGTATAAGTTGTTTTTTCTTCTGAATGCAGATGAATTGTTGGGTAGCTGATATATGTCCTATGATCCTGCCAAGGCAGAGAGCGTTGCTAAAATGGGCAGATGAGAGAGACAGAGTAGGGTACTCATCTGTGTGTGGTGCTTTAAGAGGATTGAATCGCAGATTTGGAAAAAGACAAGTTACTATTTGAGTGATTCCTCCTGTCCAAAATACTGTTTAGCGCAATGCACGGAGCTACATATCCACTCGCAGAGATCTGCTATTTTGCTTCAGGTGGAAGAGGGGATCAAACCACCGACCAGGCCTTCACCACTGCTTTTGTGGAGAGCATACTGCTCTTTTTAGATTCCATACTCACTGAGTCAGAGAGACTTGCTGAGGTGGAGAATGAATGTTAAAGAAGGATTTGATTCAGAAAAGTTATCTATAAAAGTACATGTTTATTGTTAAAATGTTGCAAATGTTAGACTCTTCATGAAATTTGTTGGGCACATATTAAGCCCATGCCCACTGCATAGTAAATTGGGAACATTAAAAGGGGAATGTGACATGTCACTGATAAATTAGATGTATGCACTGGTACCAAATGTTTTCTTGAGGAATCTGATCAGATACAAATTTTTAAAAGTAGCATTTCAATTTATGTATAGGGTATCTTGATTATTTCGGTAAGAGTCTGACTTTAAGGACTGTTTTTTTTTTTTTTTTTTATTGAGTTTTCACAGAATTACATCAGGGGTAACAGAGGCATATGTCATAAAGAAACAAGAGATGAATTTAACAGGTAAATCCTAAGGGACAAAGTAGTACCTTAAGGAACACAGTATCAACAATTGTAGATACACATTTCGCTGGTTAGTATCTAAAGAAAGAGAAGATCAGTTCGTAAGTCTTGAGTGCGAATTTCAGAGCAAACCCTGTGGCATACAATGACATATCTGGTTTAACATAAGAAGTGAGTTACTGGTTCCTATAACAGTAGGGTTCCTTTTGTATATATGTGTGGTTGGAGTTTTTAATTTATGATTTTTAATATTTAAGTGTTAATTTTTACCGACCATACTACCTCTACTCCCTCCCCCGGGCACCTCTACAGGGAACTATCTGTGCCCAGTAGGGGGAGTGTAAGAATAGGTAATTCTGGAACATGTCGGTTCTAACCGAGTAAGTTATTAATATTTCTGAAGAGACTCCTAGTATCATGGAGCGTCTGCAGATATACCTTTCGGGTTGTGGGGAGTGCAGGGCAGGGGAAAGGAGGGAAGGAGAGGGGGGGGGGAAGTGAGACCGAGGTTTTTTCAGCCTGCTGTACATTTATTGAAGTATATATGCAGGTGTTTATGTGTTCGTGTTTCCCTCGGGACCAGTGGGATGGCAACCAGTTGAGATGTTCGAGGCTTGAGATGATTTAAAATGAGACCAACACGCCCAGGTATTCCTGTATTTTGATGGTGTGTTGGATGATTGATGGATAAGGTTTTCCATTTCAGCCAATCCATCTACCCTCCGGATCCAGTCTTGGACAGTGGGGGGAGAAGTGCTTCTCCAATGTACCGGAATACATAAATTTGCCGCATTAATGAGGTGTAGAACCAGGGATTTCTTATATGTATGTTGTGGGAGTGAGGTGTGATGAAGTAAGTATTGGGCAGGAGTGAAGTCAGGGGAGTATGTCGTTATCTGAGTGATCAGGCGGTGTATTTCAGCCCAGTAATTTTGGATGAGCGGGCATTCCCACCATATATGCAGTAGTGTACCTTTGGTTGCGTTGCAACGCCAACAAAGTGGAGAGATAGTAGGACGGAATTTATGAATTTTGTCAGGGGTCCTGTACCATTTCGCAAAGATTTTATATCTATTTTCCTGGGTGGAGGTGTTGAGGGAACCCTTATGCATATGATTGTGAACATGTTTCCACTCTTCGGCAGTGAGATCTATATTTAGGTCTTGTTCCCATTGTCTAACTAAGTTGTCATTTTTAATTTCGTGAGTGGAAAATAGGAGTGTGTATATGGATGAAATGAGATGTCTTTGGGGTTCCTGTTCGGTACATAAGAGTTCAAAAGGTGTGAGTTCCCTGTGCATGTCTGCGGCGGGTTCGAGGCTATGAATGAAGTGACGTATCTGCAGGTATTTGTAGAAAGGTATGTGGTAGTCTGGGAATTTGCCCGTCAGGGCCTGGAACGTCATGAGGGTTCCTTGATGGAACATTTGTTGTATTTTGATTCGGGGTCTATGTGGGTCTGACGTAGTGTAGCGGAGGTGAACTCCGGGTTCAAAGTCTGGATTATTTTCCAGGGGTGTCATGGGACCAGGTGTGGGTTTCAATCGGAGCGGTGTGCATGCTGCCTTGAAGTTTCTTAGTGTGGAGTTTATGAGTGGGTGTAATGAGGCTTCCTTTGGTATTTTCTTTTGATTAATCCATGGTAAGAGTCTTAACGGTATCGGGGAGAATGCATTTTCAATATATACCCAGTCTTTGTTTGTGCTGTTAACATGCCAGTCGACAATTCTGGAGTGGTGGCAAACCCAGTAATATTTTTGTATGTCTGGTATTTGTAGTGCCCCCTGAGATTTGGGATTCGTCAATCTATTCCAGTTTAGTCTAGGTTGTTTGGAAGACCATATAAAATTCCTACATAGCTTTTTGAGTGTGGAAAAAAAGGATATAGGAATATGTACGAGGATGGTTTGGAATAAGTAAAGCAGTCTGGGTAGCACGTTCATTTTCAAGATAGCTGCCCTACCAAACCAAGAAAACGGCCCCGTAATCCACTTTTGTAGGTCCGTTTGGAGGGTTTGTAGGATAGGTAAAAAATTTAGTCTATAGATATCTGTCAGTTTGGAGGGTATTTTAACGCCTAGGTACGCTGTGGGTGATGAGTAGAGAGCCATAATCATTCGGATTAAATGCATTGGAAGGCCTATAGAATGCAAGGTTGCCTCCATAAAGTCCCAAGCTACCCTGTCGAACGCCTTCTCCGCATCCAGGGACAAGAAGAAGCCGCGTGTGTTTGATGTGGTTAGCCAATGGTGGATGTTTAATGCTTTGGTGGTGTTGTCTCGGGCTTCCCTTCCGGGAACAAAACCGACCTGCTCTGTAGAGACCAATTTAGGGATTAGCGGTAGTAATCGGTTGGCGATAGCTTTGGCATATACTTTAATGTCTACATTTAGTAGGGAGATTGGACGGTAGTTGGAGACCATGGTCGTGTCTTTACCCGGTTTAGGGATGAGGGTGATGTGTGCTTCTAATACGTCTTTGGAGGCTATACTGGAAGGAGAGAAACTATTAAATGCCTTTACTAGAGGAGGGATAAGTATGTCAGAAAAGGATTTGTAATACCCTACTGTGAGTCCGTCCGGACCAGGACTTTTACCTGGTTTCATTTGCTTTAAGGCTAGTATGAGTTCGTCCGACGTCAGTGGGGAGTCCAATGATGTGGAGTCCTCCGATGTGAGGGGGGTAGGGGTATATTGGGAAAGGAACGTGCTAATTTCCTCCTTTCTGTCAACTGTGGCAGTGGTCTTTTGTGGGGAGTGTAGGTTGTATAAATCTGTGAAGTAGTGTACAAATTGTTTAGCTATATCATCTGAAGTGGCAAAGGTCTTACCAGTGGAGTCTTTGATCGTGTGTATAGTATGAGCTGCTTTCTTAGTCTGTAGAGCTCTGGCTAGAAATTTCCCGGACTTGTTGCCAAACTCATAGAAGCATTTTCGTTGCAACGTGTATTTGCGCTTAATGTTTGTGTGTAATTCTTCCAAAAGTTCATTCCTGGCTTGTGTCAATTCTGTAAATGCTTCCGATGCTAAGGATTTTTTGTGTTTCTGTTCCAACTTAGAGATGCGGTTAGTTAGTTCGTCTAGTTTAGCTTTTCTGATTTTGTGTCATCGTGCAGCCATAGAGATGAATGTGCCTCTTATGACGCACTTATGTGCAGCCCAGACTACTTCAGGTGAGGTGTCGCTCACTCCATTTTCAGTGAAGTAGTTGGTAAGATGTTGGGAGATCGTGCTGGAGATTTCTGTATCTGTAAGCAGGGAGTTGTCCAATCTCAATATGTGAGGACGTACCATCGCATTGGGCATGTGTAGGGTCAAGGTTACGGGGTTGTGGTCCGAAAGAACCATAGGTTCAATAGTGGTTGTCTTAAGTAGAGGTAGGTCGTCTTGGGATAGGAAGAAATAATCAATGCGTGTATACTTAGAGTGTGGTGGAGAGTAAAAGGTGAAATCCTTACCATCGGGATGCAGTGTGCGCCAGGTATCGTGCACCAATAGGTCTTTGAATAGTGTTTTGATGGCGCGAAGGGCTCTGTAAGTGAGAGAGGAGTGACCATTGGATGTATCGAGAGAGGGGTTTAAGGGAACGTTAAAATCACCCCCGATTATTAGTGTGCCGGAGTTGAAAGTCATGAGTAATTGAAGTGTGGTGCGAAAAAAGGTGACTTGTCGCTCGTTGGGGGCATACAGGTTGGCAATAGTGATTTGTTTCCCATGTAGGGTACCTTTTAGGAATAGGAATCTTCCGCGTGGGTCGTTTTGGATAGCAGAGACTTTAAGAGGGCAGTTCTTAGATATGAGAATGCAAACCCCTTTGGACTTAGCCTCATTATTAGTCGCGTGGTACACTGTCGGGAATTGTTTGTCTTGTAATTTGGGGATTGCGTCTGTTCTAAAATGGGTTTCCTGGATAAGTGCAATATGAGTTTTGGATTTATGCAGCGAGGAAAGTAGGAGAGATCTTTTTTAGGGCGTGTTTAGGCCACGTATATTGATAGATTTGAGATTAAGTGAGGTGAGTGATTGCGTCTTGTCTATTGGTGCGTGATTGGGGTCCATGTCCTCCGTCAGGGCTGGGAGAACCAGGTTAGAGGGAGTAGGAATGGATTACAGGTGCTCTATTGTTGATGTGGGTAGTCTGTATTGTGGTATATAGAGCACCGCAAAGTAACCGAGGAGGTAACAGGGATGTTACTCTATCCCATTATCTCAAGTCGAGAAAAAGGATCGGTGGTGTACAGCTCAGGAGCAGCGCGTAGCTCGTGATATACGTGCTAGCGCACTGCACCGTTACTGTGTGGGGGTTGGTGTAGACCAGGCATGAGAGAGCTGGTGGATGTGTGAGATATGCGAGTCTCCTGCCATCTCTCGACCATGGAGATGTATGAGAGGAGGAGTGCATTTGATTGTATTTTTTTTTTTCTTTTTTTTTTTTTCTTTTTTCGTTTTTATTTTATTTGCGGGGTGTATGTGTTGACATGCCTGTATTCACGAGGACATGTGTTAAACGCCTGCACGCCTTATGTGTGAGGCTAGGTTGAACGGGTATGAAAATGGAAATGCAGGTATGGTACATAACTATAACATCAGTAATTGCTCACTTAAATGCGGGCATCAGAAGCGAAAGCCTTAGTATCAGACTCTGTGCACGTTAGATTCGCACTGCTGAGGTCGCCGTCATGCCCATGTAAGGCCCTGGCGGGGACCACAGGGTGCGAAGGCCAAAGTGTCACGCAGATCGGTCAGTAACCATTAAGGTTATAAATCCTATGACTCGGGCATTCAAACTTAATATGAGAAACATTACTGAACAGTTAGTAAACTATAATCGTATGAGCAGAACAACCGGGAGATAAGTGTGCATGCTGAGGCATAAACTGAAAATGTACCTGTACTATGAGAACTGTTGCAAAATTCTGCACAGGATTAATGACAATAATAAAGTTCACCCCATTTAGCGTTGTTTCCCCCGTCCACCAGCATACCTATATTCAGAGTAGCAGATTAAGACGTACTGCAGTGGTGTATTGGTATTGTAGAATACGTGTGGGATGACAGCTTCTAGCCACAGCTGCGTGTGTGTGGTAGCAAATACCTCGAGGGTTACGTGTCTGCACTGATGTTAAATCCGGGTTTTCCGTCAGTTCAGGCTCCATTGTGGGATGATCATCAGAAAGTCATCGGAGTGCACCGGCGGTGAGAAGCAGATATGCCCGGAGGATCCATGTCGGGGTAATTGGGTCGTTCTGTAGTCAGCTGATGGTTGTCCCTTGTATGACCAGCCCTGGAGTTTCGGTTGAAGTGCGGATCATCATGGCGTGATGGGGTTGTCAGGTAGATATTACATTAGCGATCCGGAACGATAGCTGTGGTGGGTCCGTGCATCGACCTCTGGCCAGTGATCTTGATCCGTGGATGTGTTCTCGGGCGTCGGGTATGTAAGCTGGGCATTGTTGGTGCATGTGGTGGGTGTACCGTTCCTAGTTGATGAGGCGGAAGTTTCTACGGTGATAGACTGTAGGATGTCCGAGGGACTTCCGCTTCGTGTACAGGAGTAGGCGTGTATATCCGGTATGCGTGAGTGAAGCATCCTGGGGATTGTAGTTTGTCTCTCACGTGCTTAGATTCCGATGGCAGCAGCGGGGTAGCCAAGAATTAATCCATTTTCTATTAATGTCAATAAACTAAGTGCATACAGTTCAAATAGAGAGAGCTAGGTACTAGCAGTGGTAGGGGAGGCAAGAACGGGGGAGCCGCAGTAGGCATCAGAAAAAGTAGAACATGTCGTAGCAGAACACTAAGGCTACTGTATTACCGGATACTCTCCTAGGGTGTCAGCGATCCCGTCTGTCTCTCCTTGAGGTGGGGGATTCGATTGCACTAAAGTTGCGATGATGGGTGCGGTGGGCGCCGTGGTGTGCCGAGGCAGAGGGTGATCTTCTCCTCCTGTGTCCCGAGCTCACAGCCTCCATAGGTTCTGCAGGAAGGTGGTCTCTGCGTACGGCTGAGCGGCGAAAGTCCGCATACCAATTAAGTACCTCCACTATGGGGATGTTTAATGCCTCACAAAAGTAGGGAAGATCCTCAGGCACTTTGAGGAATGCAGTGCGACCTTGCGAGGTAGCGGCCAGACAAAAAGGAAACTTCCATTTGTATGTGATTCCTTTGGCGCGAAGAGTGTCCAATAGGGGTTTTAGGTCTGTGCGGTGCTGGAGAGTTATGCCCGAGAGATCCTGAAATATTTAGACAGACTTCCCTTCATGCACTATTTGTGGGATGCTTCTGGCCTGTCTAAGGATATCTTCTTTGATCTTATAATCAGTCAGACAGCATATTATATCCCTGGGTGGGTCTGTGTCCCTTCCTTTGGGTCTCAGTGTGCGGTGAATCCTTTCAAAATCGACTGGTGTCTGGAGAGGTCTGTGTAGGATACCATTAAACAGGCTGGTCACAGAAGGTGTCAGATGTTCCCCCTCAATTGACTCAGGGAGCCCCCTAAACCTTAGGTTACGTCGTCTGCCCCGATTCTGAAGTGTATGAGTATCAACATGGCGTGTAGTTTTGCGCAGTTGTAAATCTTGTTGTTCGGCCGTTTGTTCCGTTGCTGTGACTCTGTCAGACAGGGCGCGGATGTCAAGGTGCAATTCCGAGATGGCAGCAGCAAGGGTGTCCTTTATATCCGCTGCAATCATCCGCAAATCATTGATGTTTAAATGAGGGAGGTGAGGTTGTTCCTCCGCGGCATTCTCGTTCGTCAAGCTGACAGGGAGAGTGAGAGACGGCGCTCCCAGTTGTGAGGATGTTGCGGCCTGTGAGCTCCTGGGGCGGGAGGACGCCATGTTTCCCCTGCCCGTTCTGAACATTTCTGGAATATTATGTCCAGTGTCATCAGGGTGCTCCCTCGGAGAGCGGGAACGCGAGGTGGAGGTGCTCCGTGAAGCAGTCCCCATATTTTGGCTCTGTTTTAGGTTGTTTGATCCTCCGGTAAGCTGGGTTCAGGTCGTGTGAGAGCAGGAGCTGAAGAACTAAGCAGCCATCTTCATGCCAGGCCAGGCCACGCCCCCCTTTAAGGACTGTTTTAGTTGTAGCTGCCTATCCTTACATTATTGAAGTTAAAAGGTGTTTCTTTTCTGATAACAGCAAATGTGCTATATTTCTGCAAATGGTTTTAATTGTGTTTAAGCTGTATTAACAATGATTGGGAATTTTAAAATGTTTGATTTTTTCTTTTTTGGTTGATGTAAGTTTAAGAATATTATAATTAAGAGTCCAGAATTCAAAAGTAAACAAAGGGAAGTTATGTATTCCGGGCGTTATGCCAGACAAATTGTGGTTGGTAAAGAAAAAGGAAGTGATTTAATGTTGTGAAATTCTATGCACAGATGAGATGACAGTCCCATCATGCCCCGGGACTATGCCATCATAAGAGGCGGGGTCACCCAGTGACATCACACAGTTACCACGTCCCATGCCTATATAAGTCTCCGCACACCTCACAGACGGCATTACAGCTGGAGAGAGCATTGTTTCAACATCGGAAGAAGAGAAGAGGGGAGAAGACAACGACGTAGAAGAAGAAGATCGGGCCCCCCCCGCTAGCAAAAGAGCTGGAAGAAGTGAGCAGGGGATCCGGAAGAGGATACCGGAGAAGAACCGGACAGCGACAGAAGATCTGGACAGCGGCAGAAGACCGGGCCCCCACTAGCAAAAGAGCTGGAAGAAGATAGTGGGGGATGCTGGCAGAAGATACCGGACACCGGGAGAAGAGGACAGACAGCACAGAGAAGAACCGGACACCGGGAGAAGATGCGGGGAGCGTGGAAGAAGACCCCCCGAAGTCGGAAGACGACCCCCGGAGCTGCCTAATAAATTACTTTAAAAACCTGTGTAGTGTGTTTTTTTATTGACACTTCTCTCCCCCCAGGTGAATGGGTAGGGGTACCATGTACCCCATACTCATTCATGTATGGTGGGGGGCCCGATTATTATAGGGGGCTCCCAGATTCTGATAAGCCCCCCGCCCGCAGACCCCGAAACCAACGGCCAGGGTTGTCGGGAAGAGGCCCTTGTCCTCATCAACATGGGAACAAGGTGCTTTGGGGTGGGGGGGCCCGCAGCGTGCTCCCCTTCCCCAAAGTACCCATCCCCCATGTTGAGGGCATGCGACCTGGTACGGTTCAGGAGGGGGGGCGCTAGCTCGTCCCCACCCCCTTTCCTGGCCGGCCGGTCTGCGTGTTCGGATAAGGGTCTGGTATGGAATTTGGGGGGACCCCCATGTCGTTTTTTCGGCGTAGGGGGTTCCCCTTAAAATCCATAACAGACCGAAGGGCCTGGTATGCTCTTGGAGGGGAACCCATGCTTTTTATTTAAAATTTGGCGTGGAGTTCTCCCTCAAGATTCATACCACAGTTCCTGGCATTGACGGGGATCCAAGTCGGATCCCCGTGCTTGTCGCTCATCGGGAAAGGAGAAAACATTTTTTCCTTTCCCGATGAGCGAGCCAGCTCGGCGCTGCTATCTGCAGCTGACACCGTGCAGTGGATTACCTGCGGTTATGTGCGTATAGCTGCAGTCAATTCTATTTTTTTTATCCGCACCAAACTGCATGTAATCAAAATGCAGTGTGTGAAAGGGGCCATAGAAAAGCATTGTGTGCGTTTAGCTGCGGTAGAAAATGCAGCTAAAAGCACAATTCTATCCGTCTGTGTGAAAGGATAAGGCCCCTTTCACACTGGCGCATTTTTCAGGCGCTAAAAAGAGCGCCTGAAAAATGCGCTAAAGAAGTGGCTCCATTCACTCCAGTGTGAATCGGGCTTTCACACTGGAGCGGTGCACTAGTAGGACAGTAAGGCCCCTTTCACACTGGGGCAGTGGGGGCATCTGCGGTAAAGCGGCGCCATTTTTAGCGACGCTTTACTGTCATTTTAGCTGCATTATTCGGCTGCTAGCGGGGTGGTTTTAACCCCCCTGCTAGCGGCCGAAAAGGGGTTAAATACACCCGCAAAACGCTGCTGGAACGACATTTTGCCGGCAGTATCACAGCGCTGCCCCATTCATTTCAATGGGGAGGACCGGTGTGTTCACCGCTCCAAAGAAGCTGTTGGCAGGACTTTTAGTGATGCCCTGCCAGCGCACCGCTCCAGTGTGAAAGCTTTCACTGGAGTGAATAGAGCCACTTCTTTAGGGCATTTTTCAGATGCTAAACAAAGAAAGATAAAATCGCGCTGAATAAAGTCCACAATGAAGATAATGAATAAATTAAATATATGAAAAAAAGTCCCAATATTGCACGGACATTGTAGATAGTAGTTCACCATAATATTAACACCATGTGAAATACAAGCTTAGCAGATAGCAAGCCAAAACGTGCAGATGGCCGTAACCCCAGCCTGGGTTGTAGATCTTGTATTTTGAACCAAAACGTGTAGGATCCTCTCAAAGCAGATAGTAAAGGATCCGCGGATATTGTTATAAATCAAAAAATGAGATATATCATAGTGTGATACTGTAAAAACTATAAATTGTGCACAATAGATACAGAGTGCCCTAACAACGTGACCAGGAAAGGACAAGCTGCCACCTTTGTGAAAAGAGCAAACTTAAGTGACCCGTCACCACACAGAAGGCCTCCTTACCAGACGCTGGGAGAAACAGTGTCAGGAAAGGGTCTGTCCGCTGGTAAGATATATCATTTGGCGTGCAGTACTGGGGTCCACCAGCAGGTGTCTCCTGGCAGTTTGGAACTGTCAGGGGAATCTTTCCCTGCTGGTGTTATTTCATCTTTTGACCGCAGTACTGACATCCACCAGCAGATGGATCCTGGAAGTATGGAGCAGACAACATTCCCTGCACTCAGGTGTTACATGAAGACAATTATTGTCAGTCCCATAAATACCTGGCCAGCCCTCACATGCTTGCCTTGGTATCTCTTTCCTTGAGCCCTGACCTGCAGCCTGCATCCTGTTTACCTGATTCCTGAATCCTGAAACCTGATTCCTGTTGTTCCTGAGACCTAATTCCTGTTGTTCCTGTTCCCTGTCTGTTTCCTTGCTCTGGACCCTGAGCCTTGTATCTGACTCGTCCCTCCTGTGATCCATCCATCCTCTCTTGTCCTGTTTGTTTCCCTTCCCCATCTGCTGACCTCCCGTTGACGACCCTGGCCTGGCTTTATTTAAGTTCTCGGTATTTCCCTTACTTGTATATATTTGTTCTGTTATTGTTATTATTTGTGGGATTCTGTTTTGTATTGGCTGTGGTGCACTGAGTGATATTGGAGGTGGTTGTGTTATATTTATTCATTTATCTTTAATAAATCATTTATATTTTCACTTATACACGTCTGGGTTTCCTCTGTTGCAGTCCACACAGTTCTGGTCTTATCTGGTATATGACAGAATACCAAGGCCATCCCTGACCAGAAGTGGCTGCACAGAGGAACCATCTTGGTTCTGCTGGCTTTGCTGGAATGAATCCAATGTGATCCCATATTCTGCTCTGCTGGCATCAGAAAGTGGCGAGTATCTCCGCCAGTCACTAAAAGAGTGGACCAATGACCAGCTACTTGAGCTCATCCGTTTGGCTCACTCCCTGGTTGACCAGGGCTGTATGTTGTTTGGGGATGTGCAGCCAAATATGTGCTGAGCTAGCCCTGTCTTGTGTTCCTAAGGCCAGTGATGATTTTTCTCCCCCTTTCAGTGCTGATCAGATGGAGTCTCTGGTGTGGCTCTTAGAGGATGATTCTGCATGCTTTTTTGAGCACTATTTAATCTGTTTTAAGCAGAAGCTTTTTGAGTGTATTCACTCAGTACAGATCCTTGTTAGACAGGCAGCATGTGATCCGTCCTTTGTCCAACCCATACTCTCAGCATGGTCTGATATGTTACAACCAGCCCCAACCAATCCACAACAAACCACCTCTGCAATCAGACACCTGCCTGCCCACAAGTCTGTCTCCTCATCACCCACACCAAACTCAGTTGCAGCTCAGTATACATTGCTCCCAACCAGATACTTATATCCGGTCTCTGCTCCCTGTACATTCAACCCACCTGCCTCTTCTCAGCTGCCTACTAATCCACAAAAAACTTCCCCCAGCTACTGTTATCTCTTCTTCACCATATCCCAATCCTCCTTCCAGTCTGCTGCACCCCTCACCTACAGAGCCTCAGTGACTAAACCCAAGAAAAAAATAAAGTTTTTTCCAACCAAGACGATCCTGCCAGTAACCCAACCTGCCTCCGCACCAGCTAATCCAATCCAGTCTGACATCCCAGTGCTTGCAACCCAGTCTTATGTCCCAGTGCCTGTTATCCAGTCTGACGTCCCAGTGCCTGTTATCCAATCCGATGTCCTGATGTCCGCTTTCCAACCTGAGGTGCCAGTGTTCCAGCCGGAGGTGCCAGTGTTCCAGCCGGAGGTGCCAGTGTTCCAGCTGGAGGTGCCAGTGTTCCAGCCAGAGGTGCCAGTGTTCCAGCTGAAGGGGCCAGTGTTCCAGCCGGAGGTGTTCCAGCCTGAGGGGTCAGTGTTCCAGCCAGAGTTGCCAGTGTTCCAGCTGGAGGTGCCAGTGTTCCAGCTTGAGGTGCCAGTGTTTCAGCCGAAGGTGTTCCAGCCTGAGGGGCCAGTGTTCCAGCTGGAGGTGCCAGTGTTCCAGCCAGAGGTGCCAGTGTTCCAGCCAGAGGTGCCAGTGCCCGCTCTCCAGCCTGATGAGCCCACGTTCCAGTCTGATGAGCCCACGTTCCAGTCTGATGAGCCCGCATTCCAGTCTGATGAGCCCGTGTTCCAGTCTGATGAACCCACCTTCCAGCTTGATGTGCCTGCTGCCCAGCTTGAAGTGCCTGCTGCCCAGCTTGAAGTGCCCGTGCCTGCTGCCCAGCTTGAAGTGCCTGTGCCTGCTGCCCAGCTTAAAGTGCCCATGCCTGCTGCCCAGCCTGATGTGCCTGCTTCCCAGCTTGAAGTGCCCATGCCGGCTGCCCAGCTTGAAGTGCCGTGCCTGCTGCCCAGCCTGATGTGCCTGCTGCCCAGCTTGAAGTGACCGTGCCTGCTGCCCAGCCTGATGTGACCGTGCCTGCTGCCCAGCCTGATGTGCCTGCTGCCCAGCCTGATGTGCCTGCTGCCCAGCTTGAACTGCCTGTGCCTGCTGCCCAGCTTAAACTGCCCGTGCCTGCTGCCCCACTTGATGTGCCTGATGCCCAGCTTGAAGTGCCCGTGCCTGCTGCCCAGCCTGATGGGCCTGCTGCCCAGCTCCAAGTGCCTGCTGCCCAGCTCCAGTTGCCTGCTGCCCAGCTCCAAGTGCCTGCTGCCCAGCTTGAACTGCCTGTGCCTGCTGCCCAGCTTAAACTGCCCATGCCTGCTGCCCAGCCTGATGTGCCTGCTGCCCCACTTGATGTGCCTGCTGCCCAGTTTGAAGTGCCCGTGCCTGCTGCCCAGCTTGAAGTGCCCGTGCCTGCTGCCCAGCTTGAAGTGCCCGTGCCTGCTGCCCAGCTTGAAGTGCCCGTGCCTGCTGCCCAGCTTGAAGTGCCCATGCCTGCTGCCCAGCTTGAAGTGCCCGTGCCTGCTGCCCAGCTTGAAGTGCCCATGCCTGCTGCCCAGTTTGATGTGTTACTGTCCTCTGCTCAGCCTGATGTGTTACTGTCCGCTGCTCAGCCTGGTGTGTTCCTGTCCGCTGCCCAGCTTGGTGTGTTCCTGTCCGCTGCCCAGCTTGGTGTGTTCCTGTCCACTGCCCAGCTTGGTGTGTTCCTGTCCACTGCCCAGCTTGGTGTGTTCCTGTCCGCTGCCCAGCTCAATGACCCGGATGTGCCAGCTGTCTGCCCGGATGTGACTGACGACCAGCCTGAAATACTCTCTTCCACCATTCTGCCTGATGCCACAGACTATGGATAATTAAGACTAGTTAGAGCATCCGGAGGCCGCTCCATTAGGGGAGGTACTTCAGGAAAGGGTCTGTCGGCTGGTAAGATATATCATTTGGCGTGCAGTACTGGGGTGCACCAGCAGGTGTCTCCTGGCCGTTTGGAACTGTCAAGGGAATCTTTCCCTGCTGGTGTTATTTCATCTTTTGACCACAGTACTGACGTCCACCAGCAGATGGATCCTGGCAGTATGGAGCAGACAACATTCCCTGCGCTCAGGTGTTACATGAAGACAATTATTGTCAGTCCCATAAATACCCGGCAAGCCCTCACATGCTTGCCTTGGTATCTCTTTCCTTGAGCCCTGACCTGCAGCCTGCATCCTGTTTACCTGATTCCTGAAACCTGATTCCTGTTCCTGAGACCTGATGCCTGTTGTTCCTGTTCCCTGTCTGTTTCCTTGCTCTGGACCCTGAGCCTTGTATCTGACCCGTCCCTCCTGTGATCCATCCATCCTCTCTTGTCCTGTTTGTTTCCCTTCCCCAGCTGCTGACCTCCCGTTGACGACCCTGGCCTGGCTCTGTTTATGTTCTCGGTGTTTTCCTTACTTGTATATATTTGTTCTGTTATTGTTATTATTTGTGGGATTCTGTTTTGTATTGGTTGGGGTGCACTGAGTGATATTGGAGGTGGTTGTGTTATATTTATTCATTTATCTTTAATAAATCATTTATATTTTCACTTATACACGCCTAGGTTTCCTCTGTTGCAGTCCAAACAGTTCTGGTCTTATCTGGTATATGACAAACAGGCAGATGTCTCCTTTAAAAAGGCAAGATGTCAGCTGTACCCAAACATACACTTAAATGTTAGACGCTAATGGCGCTCACAGCGTGGAACCGAAGGGACCGTCCTACCACAGATACCAATGGTTAGTGACCCAAGGGAAGATATAACACACTATAGTGTAATACCATCAATACTTGTTTATTAAAAGAAGGAAATACACTTACAAAAGCGATAAATACTTCAAGCATAAAACGTAAGCCAGACGGCAAAATTCAAAAGCTCCCGTCCTCGATGAAACAAGCGTGGTGTAGTCAGCACGTACCTTCCTTAGACGCGTTTCATCATAGCTAACATTCTCAATGGGGAACAGGCGTTCCCCCAAAATCGCTTTTGTAAGTGTGTTTCCTTAAGCGATTTTGGGGGAACGCCCGCTCCCCATTGAGAATGTTAGCTATGACGAAATGCGTCTAAGGAAGGTACGCGCTGACGTCACCACGCTTGTCTTGTCTAAGACGGGAGCTCTTGAATTTTGCCGTCCGGCTTACGTTTTATGCTTGAAGTTTTTATCGCTTTTGTAAGTGTATTTCCTTCTTTTAACCACTTGACGACCGCCTCACGCCGATGTACGTCGGCAAAGTGGCACGGACAGGCAAAATCACGTACAGTGTACGTGATTTGCCTTCCGCGGGTGGGGGGTCCGATCGGACCCCCCCCCGGTGCCCGAGGCGGTCGTCTTTTGTCCAGCGGCGATCGGTGATGAGGGGGAGACCATCCGTTCGTGGCCCCCCCCTCGCGATCGCCGCCGGCCAATGAGAATCTTCCTTTGCTGCTGTATGCTAAACAGCAGCAAAGGAAATGATGTCATCTCCCCTCGGGTCGGTATTTTCCGTTCCGGCCCGAGGAGAGAAGACATCAATGTGAGTGCACCAACACACACACACACAGTAGAACATGCCAGGCACACAAAACACCCCGATCCCCCCCCCGATCGCCCCCCGATCCCCCCCCAATCACCCCCCCCCCCCCCCCCCCTGTCACAAACTGACACCAGCAGTTTTTTTTGTTTTTTTTTTTTCTGATTACTGCATGGTGTCAGTTTGTGACAGTTACAGTGTTGGGACAGATACTGTTACCCCCCTGTAGATCTAGGGTACCCCCCTAACCCCCCCTAATAAAGTTTTAACCCCTTGATCACCCCCCCTCACCAGTGTCACTAAGCGATCATTTTTCTGATCGCTGTATTAGTGTCGCTGGTGACGCTAGTTAGTGAGGTAAATATTTAGGTTCGCCGTCAGCGTTTTATAGCGTCAGGGACCCCCATATACTACCTAATAAATGTTTTAACCCCTTGATTGCCCCCTAGTTAACCCTTTCACCACTGATCACCGTATAACCGTTACGGTTGACGCTGGTTAGTTTGTTTATTTTTTATAGTGTCAGGGCACCCGCCGTTTATTACCGAATAAAGGTTTAGCCCCCCGATCGCCCGGCGGTGATATGCGTCGCCCCAGGCAGCGTCAGATTAGCGCCAGTACCGCTAACACCCACGCACGCAGCATGCGCCTCCCTTAGTGGTATAGTATCTGATCGGATCAATATCTGATCCGATCAGATCTATACTAGCGTCCCCAGCAGTTTAGGGTTCCCAAAAACGCAGTGTTAGCGGGATCAGCCCAGATACCTGCTAGCACCTGCGTTTTGCGCCTCCGCCCAGCCCACCCAAGTGCAGTATCGATCGATCACTGTCACTTACAAAACACTAAACGCATAACTGCAGCGTTCGCAGAGTCAGGCCTGATCCCTGCGATCGCTAACAGTTTTTTTGGTAGCATTTTGGTGAACTGGCAAGCACCAGCCCCAGGCGTCAGGTTAGCGCCAGTACCGCTAACACCCACGCACGCAGCATACGCCTCCCTTAGTGGTATAGTATCTGAACGGATCAATATCTGATCCGATCAGATCTATACTAGCGTCCCCAGCAGTTTAGGGTTCCCAAAAACGCAGTGTTAGCGGGATCAGCCCAGATACCTGCTAGCACCTGCGTTTTGCGCCTCCGCCCGGCCCAGCCCACCCAAGTGCAGTATCGATCGATCACTGACACTTACAAAACACTAAACGCATAACTGCAGCGTTCACAGAGTCATGCCTGATCCCTGCGATCGCTAACAGTTTTTTTGGTAGTATTTTGGTGAACTGGCAAGCACCAGCCCCAGGCAGCGTCAGATTAGCGCCAGTACCGCTAACACCCACGCACGCACCGTACACCACCCTTAGTGGTATAGTATCTGATCGCATCAATATCTGATCCGATCAGATCTATACTAGCGTCACCAGCAGTTTAGGGTTCCCAAAAACGCAGTGTTAGCGGGATCAGCCCAGATACCTGCTAGCACCTGCGTTTTGCCCCTCCGCCCGGCCCAGCCCACCCAAGTGCAGTATCGATCGATCACTGTCACTTACAAAACACTAAAAGCATAACTGCAGCGTTCGCAGAGTCAGGCCTGATCCCTGCGATCGCTAACAGTTTTTTGGTAGCGTTTTGGTGAACTGGCAAGCGCCAGCGGCCTAGTACACCCCGGTCGTAGTCAAACCAGCACTGCAGTAACACGTGGTGACGTGGCGAGTCCCATAAGTGCAGTTCAAGCTGGCGAGATGGCAAGCACAAGTAGTGTCCCGCTGCCACCAGAAAGACAAACACAGGCCCGTCGTGCCCATAATGCCCTTCCTGCTGCATTCGCCAATCCTAATTGGGAACCCACCGCTTCTGCAGCGCCCGTACTTCCCCCATTCACATCCCCAACCAAATGCAGTCGGCTGCATGAGAGGCATTTTTATGTCCTCCCGAGTACCCCTACCCAGCGAACCCCCCCAAAAAGATGTTGTGTCTGCAGCTAGCGCGGATATAGGCGTGACACCCGCTATTATTGTCCCTCCTGTCCTGACAATCCTGGTCTTTGCATTGGTGAATGTTTTGAACGCTACCATTCACTAGTTGAGTATTAGCGTAGGGTACAGCATTGCACAGACTAGGCGCACTTTCACAGGGTCTCCCAAAATGCCATCGCATTTTGAGAGACCCGAACCTGGAACCGGGTACCGTTATAAAAGTTAGTTACAAAAAAAGTGTAAAAAAAAAAAAATATGAAATAAAAAAAAATAGTTGTTTTATTGTTCTCTCTCTCTCTATTCTCTCTCTCTATTGTTCTGCTCTTTTTTACTGTATTCTATTCTGCAATGTTTTATTGTTATTGTTATTATGTTTTATCATGTTTGTTTTTCAGGTGTGTAATTATTTACACTTTACTGTGCTTTATTGTTAACCATTGTTAACCATTTTTTTGTCTTCAGGTACGCCATTCACGACTTTGAGTGGTTATACCAGAATGATGCCTGCAGGTTTAGGTATCATCTTGGTATCATTCTTTTCAGCCAGCGGTCGGCTTTCATGTAAAAGCAATCCTAGCGGCTAATTAGCCTCTAGACTGCTTTTACAAGCCGTGGGAGGGAATGCCCCCCCCCCCCACCGTCTTCCGTGTTTTTCTCTGGCTCTCCTGTCTCAACAGGGAACCTGAGAATGCAGCCGGTGATTCAGCCAGCTGACCATAGAGCTGATCAGAGACCAGAGTGGCTCCAAACATCTCTATGGCCTAAGAAACCGGAAGCTACGAGTATTTCATGACTTAGATTTCGCCGGATGTAAATAGCGCCATTGGGAAATTGGGGAAGCATTTTATCACACCGATCTTGGTGTGGTCAGATGCTTTGAGGGCAGAGGAGAGATCTAGGGTCTAATAGACCACAATTTTTTCAAAAAAGAGTACCTGTCACTACCTATTGCTATCATAGGGGATATTTACATTCCCCGAGATAACAATAAAAATGATTAAAAAAAAAAATATGAAAGGAACAGTTTAAAAGTAAGATTAAAAAAGCAAAAAAATAATAAAGAAAAAAAAAAAAAAAAAAAAAAAAAACACCCCTGTCGCCCCCTGCTCTCGCGCTAAGGCGAACGCAAGCGGCGGTCTGTCGTCAAACGTAAACAGCAATTGCACCATGCATGTGAGGTATCACCGCGAAGGCCAGATCGAGTGCAGTAATTTTTCCAGTAGACCTCCTCTGTAAATCTAAAGTGGTAACCTGTAAAGGCTTTTGAAGGCTTTTAAACATGTATTTATTTTGTTGCCACTGCACGTTTGTGCGCAATTTTAAAGCATGTCATGTTTGGTATCCATGTACTCGGCCTAAGATCATCTTTTTTATTTCATCAAACATTTGGGCAATATAGCGTGTTTTAGTGCATTAAAATTAAAAAAAGTGTGTTTTTTCCCCAAAAAATGCGTTTGAAAAATCGCTGCGCAATTACTGTGTGAAAAAAAAAAATGAAACACCCACCATTTTAATCTGTAGGGCATTTGCTTTAAAAAAATATATAATGTTTGGGGGTTCAAAGTAATTTTTTTGCAAAAAAAAAAAACTTTTTCATGTAAACAATAAGTGTCAGAAAGGGCTTTGTCTTCAAGTGGTTAGAAGAGTGGGTGATGTGTGACATAAGCTTCTAAATGTTGTGCATAAAATGCCAGGACAGTTCAAAACCCCCCCAAATGACCCCATTTTGGAAAGTAGACACCCCAAGCTATTTGCTGAGAGGCATGTCGAGTCCATGGAATATTTTATATTGCGACACAAGTTGCGGGAAAGAGACAAATTTTTTTTTTTTTTTTTTGCACAAAGTTGTCACTAAATGATATATTGCTCAAACATGCCATGGAAATATGTGAAATTACACCCCAAAATACATTCTGCTGCTTCTCCTGAGTACGGGGATACCACATGCGTGAGACTTTTTGGGAGCCTAGCCGCGTACGGGACCCCGAAAACCAAGCACCGCCTTCAGGCTTTCTAAGGGCGTGAATTTTTGATTTCACTCTTCACTGCCTATCACAGTTTCGGAGGCCATGGAATGCCCAGGTGGCACAAAACCCCCCCAAATGACCCCATTTTGGAAAGTAGACACCCCAAGCTATTTGCTGAGAGGTATAGTGAGTATTTTGCAGACCTCACTTTTTGTCACAAAGTTTTGAAAATTGAAAAAAGAAAAAAAAAAATGTTTTTTCTTGTCTTTCTTCATTTTCAAAAACAAATGAGAGCTGCAAAATACTCACCATGCCTTTCAGCAAATAGCTTGGGGTGTCTACTTTCCAAAATGGGGTCATTTGGGGGGGTTTTGTGCCACCTGGGCATTCCATGGCCTCCGAAACTGTGATAGGCAGTAAAGAGTGAAATCAAAAATTTTCACCCTTAGAAATCCTGAAGGCAGTGATTGGTTTTCGGGGTCCAGTACGCGGCTAGGCTCCCAAAAAGTCCCACACATGTGGTATCCCCATACTCAGGAGAAGCAGCTAAATGTATTTTGGGGTGCAATTCCACATATGCCCATGGCCTGTGTGAGCAATATATCATTTAGTGACAACTTTATGAAAAAAAAAAAAAATAAAAAATAAAAGTGTCACTTTCCCGCAACTTGTGTCAAAATATAAAATATTCCATGGACTCAATATGCCTCTCAGCAAATAGCTTGGGGTGTCTACTTTCCAAAATGGGGTCATTTTGGGGGGTTTTGTGCCATCTTGGCATTCCATGGCCTCCGAAACTGTGATAGGCAGTGAAGAGTGAAAGCAAAAATTTACACCCTTAGAAATCCTGAAGGCGGTGATTGGTTTTCGGGGCCCCGTACGCGGCTAGGCTCCCAAAAAGTCCCACACATGTGGTATCCCCATGCTCAGAAGAAGCAGCTAAATGTATTTTGGGGTGCAATTCCACATAGGCCCATGGCCTGTGTGAGCAATATATCATTTAGTGACCACTTTTTGTAAATATTTTTTTTTTTTTTTTTTTTTGTCATTTTTCAATCACTTGGGACAAAAAAAATAAATATTCAATGGGTTCAACATGCCTCTCAGCAATTTCCTTGGGGTGTCTACTTTCCAAAATGGGGTCATTTGGGGGGCTTTTGTACTGCCCTGCCATTTTAGCACCTCAAGAAATGACATAGGCAGTCATAAACTAAAAGCTGTGTAAATTCCAGAAAATGTACCCTAGTTTGTAGACGCTATAACTTTTGCGCAAACCAATAAATATACGCTTATTGACATTTTTTTTACCAAAGACATGTGGCCGAATACATTTTGGCCTAAATGTATGACTAAAATTTAGTTTATTGGATTTTTTTTAGAACAAAAAGTAGAAAATATCATTTTTTTTCAAAATTTTCGGTCTTTTTCCGTTTATAGCGCAAAAAATAAAAACCGCAGAGGTGATCAAATACCATCAAAAGAAAGCTCTATTTGTGGGAAGAAAAGGACGCAAATTTCGTTTGGGTACAGCATTGCATGACCGCGCAATTAGCAGTTAAAGCGACGCAGTGCCAAATTGGAAAAAGACCTCTGGTCCTTAGGCAGCATAAAGGTCCGGGGCTCAAGTGGTTAATAAACAAGTATTGATGGTATTACACTATAGTGTGTTATATCTTCCCTTGGGTCACTAACCATTGGTATCTGTAGTCGGACGGTCCCTTCAGTTCCACGCTGTGAGCGCCATTAGCGTCTAACATTTAAGTGTATGTTTGGGTACAGCTGACATCTTGCCTTTCTAAAGGAGACATCTGCCTGTTTCTTCCAGCTGTTTCTTCTTTGTCTGGCAATTTTTTCACTAATTAGGATTGTGCTATTCTGGGATGTCTAACTGTTTAATTTGAATCACATTAAAAATAAAATAAATTTGTTTTCCTAAAAAATGGTCAATATATTACAAATTCTGCCAGGGTATGTAAACTTATGAGCACAACTGTAAGATTATGAGCACAGCTGTAACTCCGGTCCTGTACAGTATATATACATGTAATAAAAGAGAGAGCTCTGTCTGTACAAGATTATGGAGTGGAAACAAGAAGCTCATTGCAAGAGGATATTCTCACCGGATTTCAGGCTTCCAGCTATCCCAGGGGGCAGCAGTGAGGCACGGTGATGTCACCCACTCCGCTTGAAAGCATTGGAGGCTAGGACTGAGATAAGAATTTTGTTTTTTCAGCAACTGCTTGATTTTTTAATCCTCCTTTGCATGAAATTTGGCTTTAGAGTGAAGGTTCATTTTAAATGAACAGTAGAAGATGCCTGGACAATGTGCATCAGTACAGTTTCCTGGGGAAGCATGTAACAGAGTGATATACAGGCAGGAATTGTGGGCAGAGCATTGTCACCCCATAATTCAAAATGTCCAAGCGAGGACTTTATATCGGTATCACTAGCTGCTATTTTCATGAAAACTAGTGATTAAAACAAAAATAGGCTTTGATATTAATGCCATCATGTTAAAGCTCATATGCCTTTTAATTGGTTGAGTTTGCTTCAACATACTTGAGTTTTTTGGATTGCAGTGATGGGGTACATTCTCTTATGTGCCCTGCCTGTGTGCACAGACCTTTACATCCAAAAAAATCCTTTTAAGGACCAATATCTGCCTATAACAACTGACTGATAGCTAGCTCTTCAATTGTCACCACATTATCTACTGTATTTTTATTAATTGAGGTATTTTCCCTGACATGACATGTGCAGCAGGGCAGTCTAGTACCTCAAGTGCCTACTGGTCACCTCCAGCCCATGGTACATCCTTGCCCTCTCTAATGCAAAGATATTATCACTTAAAATCCTTTTAGTTGTAGCCTGGCCTTCCCTGCCACGGTTTGCTTGATCAAGGCAAGAACAGCCTTACATGAAAAAAGGAAAAGCAATGTAAAAAAGTATATAAAAAAAGATAAATTATAAAAATATTATTTAAAAAATGTTAAAAATAATAAAACCATAACAAAACAGTGATGGCGGGTGGGAAAATGACTGAGTCTGGACCAGCGTTTGGCTCTCAGACTTTCGAAGGTCATGTTTTTGCCATTTGTAGGGTCTTTGGTGAAGATCTGGGGTGTGTATTTAGACTCTGTGCCTTGGTCCTTTTAAGGACTCCCAGCCTCTCCAATGTGCAGATAGCACAGAGCATCCACTAATCAGTTTATCCATGGAAATCTGGTTCCCTCTGGCCTTCAGAAATGGTCTTTGTAACCCATTATAAACACCCCTCTCTCTACTCTCATCTAGGTGATATTCCTTGTAGCCATCACCTCTGCCAGGCAAGTATCATTATTTTTTACTGCATTGCTTCCCTTTCTTATGGCTCTTGTTTCAGGAGGGGGGTAGTTTGGTGTTTGCATTTATTTTCAGGTATGTTGATTATTATTTTGTGATGATAGGGCCTTTCTTTTATGCTGAACTGATTTTTTTTGCAGCAGGGCTTCTCTATAGAAAAGTGTGCTTTTGTTAATATGTGACTGACTCCATTTGTCTATGTGGATCCAAGTTACCCGGCTGATTTTTTTATACAAAACAAGTGCTCTATGACCAACTTATCTATTGAAGAGAGTAAATGACGGACTGGGGAGGTCATGAAGTGATCTCTTGAAGATTTCCACGTTACACCCGATTTAAGGGAATTTGATTGTTTTGCACATTCTTTGGCACTTTTATTGTCTGATGAATTTTTGTATGCTAAATCATTGGAGATCAATGTATTCATCTTACACTATTTGGGAATTTTTTGCACATTTAATAGGTTTTATGTAAAAGTGATTATATTTACTTGAGTAATATTGATTAATAATATATATTTATGGGCTTTATTTGTATATTTTTTTTGTTCTTAGTGTGTATGATTTGAATACTTATAGGAAGGGACTGAGGGGAGTGTAATTTCCTAATCTGTTTAGCTTTTTCTTTGACACATCTGACTAGAAGATCTTGAAGATGGCATAAATGCCCTATTATGGGGCACTTATGAGTAAGAACATGTATTTCAAAACATATTAAGCTAACATAATTCTAACGTTTAATGTCTTCTTCAGAATACATCTTATGATTGATCAATGAGCACCTGGAATCTGTTTTTTCCTTTAAAAGCTTTCATATCAGGATCTGGCAGAGTCTGGCAAGGTGTTGGAGTCTGTCAGTGTTGTCTCTGCAGCATTGTATGGGGAAGCCGAAAACGACCTCGTGGCAGCAGTTTACAAAGACATTTATACAAGGAGACAGATTTTTTATTAGGTCCTATAAAGAACATATTCTTTAAAATGAACTCAACTTATCATTTAAAATGTGAACTTCCTAAGACAATGCTCTCATCAACTTTCACTAGTATGAATGTATTTTTTTACTACACCAGCAAAATGTATTTATTAATATAGTGCATACATCTACATACAATATATTTAAAGTGATCCTAAAATACATTACAAGCAGCTTATAAAAGAACATGTTTAATATTTATCTTCTGGAAAGGTGGTGAGTGAAATCTTCCCTCTCTTGAAGAATGATGAAAGTCTCTGGTATCGGACCCAACAGGATGATTTGGATAATTTGTCCTCCTCTGATCACTGTGGTTACTCCTCACTAAGTGACTACATTGTTCTGCAGTGAAGTAACGGCTGGTGGGAGTAACCACTACTCCCAGCATGAGACAAGGTTTCCAACAAACCCAAAGTGTGCGATACCAGCGTTGTGCAGAGCAAAAATTTGATTTACCATCCATTGGAGAGGTAAGTATTAAGTAATTATATTTAACAGTGTTCATTGTCAATACACTAGGAAAATACTAAAATTACAATGATAGAGATAATGCTATAACTACTGGTAACCCAGTGTTTCTCCATACATATTAGCGGATAACTGTTTTTGTATTCAGATCAGGTCTGATCAGAATTATGTAACATTTTGGGAAAAATATACAGCCAAGAAGTCCAGAACTTGAGGCCATTATAGCAAAGGACTCCACAGCCACCATGTATTTCCCTCTGGTGCTCAGATAGGCTGGGATCATGGCAATCCAGACACTGCAGAACACCAGCATGCTGAAGGTGATGTACTTGGCCTCATTAAAACTGTCTGGTAATGTCCTAGCTAAAAAGGCTATAATGAAACTCACAGCTGCTAGAAGCCCCATATATCCCAGGACAGAGTAGAAGCCGATAATTGATCCCTCATTACACAGAATGATGATCTTCCCCTGATAAGAGTGAGTGTCCCGATCCTGGAAGGGGGGAGAAATAGACAACCAAGTGACACAGATTATGACTTGAACCAGTGAGAAAACACAAATGATAACATTGGGAATTTTGACTCCCATCCATTTCCTCCAGGGACTCCCAGGTTTGATGGCTTTAAAAGCAATACACACCATGATACTTTTGGCAAGTAGAGTAGAGACGGCAACTGAGAAGATGACACCAAAAGAGGTTACACGCAGCATGCAGGTTACATCTACTGGATGGCCGAGGAAGAAGAAGACACAGAGGAAACTCAGCACGATGGAGACCAGAAGAATATAGCTCAGGTTCCGGTTATTAGCTTTAACAATGGGGGTGTCCCGGTAATGTATAAATATCCCCAATATGAAACCAGTAAGAAGACAACAGAGGATGGAGACAGCTAAAAATACTGCAACAATGGTATCATCAGTGTATGATAGAAATTCCATCAATTTTGGAACACACCGATCCTTCTTCTCATTTGGCCATTCTTCATAAGGACATTTCATGCAGTTTTCACTGTCTGCAGGAAGAACAATGCAAACACAATAAAAATTGGGGTCAGAGCTTCTGAGAAAATTAATTGTCTTGAGTTGTCTCACAGCAAGCAGTGGGATTTCTATCAGTGCATTATGGGGAAGGAAAAGAGAATATGATTAATATAATATACTGTAAATATAATACAAATATAAATATAATACAAATATAAATTATAATCTAATATATGACCTAAATATATAATTTATTGGTGCACTCCCATGATGCCTGTGTCCCTTGGACACAGCGCATCACTAATTGGCAGATGGGCTCTATGATTGGTCCTTCTGATTGGCCTGTTAATTAACCATACCTCTGCCTTCCACCAAAACTGACCAGACCTCTGCCCGATTCATATACTGACCCTGGCCTGTTTATGGAACATCTTCCTGCCTGCTGCCTGGACCAATACTTTGCTGCCTTGACCATGTCTCTGCCTGCTACCTGTACTGACCCTGACCTGTTTATGGACCATGTTCATGCCTGCTGCCTGGATGTCAGTCTGCTGCCTGCAATAACCCTGCATTGTTTATGGACCATTTTCCTGCCTGCTTCCTGCATGTCAGCCTGCCACCTGTACTGACTTTGGCCTGTTTATAGACTATGTTCCTACGAGACACCAGTCCCAGTCTCATCCTCTGCCAAAAACCGCACTAATAAAACCACAGGTGGGTGTTTCATTTCCAAAATGTGGTTATTTTGTGGGTGTTTCCATTGTCCTGGTGCTTCATGGTTTCAAAAAATGTGATAGGTAGTCAGGAAATTAGGTTTATAAAACACCTATAGGTGCTCCTTAAATGTTGGCCTCTCTATTAGGGTTGCCACCTCATCCCTTTAAACTCGAACACATATGAATTCCACAACTTCTGTGGCTGATTAAGGGGGTAATTAAACTCACTTGGTGCCTTATCTTCATTAAATTAGCCTCAGAACCTGTGTAATTCATATGTGTTTGGGTTTAAAGGGATGAGGTGGCAACCCTACTATCTATGTGGCTAGGCTGTGAAAAAGTCTCACACGTTTGGTATTTCCATACTCAGGAGAAGTAGAAGAATGTATTTTAGGGTGTAATTCTTATTATGTCCATGTTGTTTGTTAGAAATACCTTTATAGATGGACATCTTTGTGTAAAAAAAAATACGTTTTAATTTTCTTTCCACATTTTTCATAAACTTGGAAAAAACAACATATTCAAAAGGCTCATTATGCTCATAGAATATACGTTGGGGTATTTCTTTTTCTAAATAGGGTCATTTTGTGGGTGTTTCCATTTACCTGGTGCTCCAGGGTCTTCAAAAATGTTATTGGTAGTCTGGAAATTAAATGTGTAATTTATGCCCCTAGAACGGGCTTGTGATGCAAACGTCTTTTTTACAGTATTTGCTGTCAGTTTTTTGAATAAAATCCTATTTGGAAACTTTTTACACTATGAGGATCTTTGGCCCTCGTTTTTTCCTGTTCACATTTTAAGGAGTTTTTACCACCGGAACTGGTCATGATCGTGAGGAGAGAGCGTGAATATGGCTGTTTTTTCTCCTCTTTCCCAGTCATGGAGACCATTAAGCACATCTGACTCGTCCTATTGTATAGCAGAGAGGGCCAACAACATCCAGTGAGTAGGAATTTTACTTATATCCTCTGGGTCTTTTATTGTGGTCTACGCTGATAACAGCTGGAAGGGGCCATATGGTTCAGGGCAACTCATATACCTGGAAGAACTTTTTTCCTACTGAACTACATGCCCTGATTGTGGACATTGTCTGCATTTGCCTAGACTGTTTTTTAAAAAACACATGAAATGCACAGGATTTAATTTGCACTTGTCACTTTATTGTATAGACTATATTTACCTCTAATATTTGTTTGAATTACACTTAGCAAGTGCTGTTTGTTCACAAGGAGCTCACTGAAATGGATTCATTTAACACTAGCATTATACATTTTGGTTTGAAAAAGCAGCTGCACCTTTATTTAATTAAATTAAAATGTATTTATTTGTTGGCGCGGGTGGATTGTATTAGATACAGTCAGTGTTCACATGCCCCTAGAACACCTGAAGTTGCTCCTTAGATGTTGGGCCTCTCTATGTGGCTAGGCTGTTAAAAAGTCTCACACATGTGGTATTGCCATACTCAAGAGAAGTAGAAGAATGTATTTCAGGGTGTAATTCTTAGTATGTCCATGATGTTTCATTTTCTTTCCACATTTTCCAAAAACGTTTGGAAAAAATGACACGTTCAAAAGGCTTATTATGCCTCATATATTGTACATTGGGGTGTTTGCTTTCCAAAATGGGGTCATTTTGAGGGTAATTCCACTGTCCTAGTGCTCCGAGGCCTCCAGATATGTGATGGGTAGTCAGGAAATTAGATATGTAATTTATGCCCCCAAAACGCCTAAAGGGACTCCTTGGATGTTGGGTCTCTCTGTGTGGCCAGGCTGTGAAAAAGTCTCACACGTGGTATTGCCATACTCAGAAGGAGTATTAGAATGTGTTTTGAGGTGTAATTGCAAGCATGCCCTTTGCAGTGCATTAGAAATATCTTGTTAATTTGACATTTAAAAAAAAATCGTAGTTTTCCAAAGAATTGTGGAAAAAATTATAGCTTGAAAAAAACGTACCATGCCTCTTACTAAAAAACTTCTTTCCAAAAACGGGGTCATTTGTGGGATATTTGTACTATCATGGTATGTTAGGGCCTCAAGAAATGAGATAGGCAGTCAGTACGTTAGGTTTCATCAATTTTCAGTGATAAGTACCATAGTTTGTTAACTAATCCCCTGTTTTTAACGCATACTGATAGGCAGGTTAATTCGGTTGGTCGCAGGCTGGTTGTTAAGTTGAGCTGGCAATTCTTTGGTTTTATTTTACATGCGTTTGCCCTTCCAGTGCTCCTTGCTGTGAAGACCAGTCATAGATGGGGGCAGTGACCTTTTTTTGTATAGTTGACATATTGGTCAGGCAACGCACTGACACCTTTGCTGCCATTGTACAATGTGCTGGGTGTTCAGTGTGCTCCTGCAACTTTAAGGAGGGTTGGGCTCCCTCCAGTTATCTGCCATTCATTTATCCATTAGAATACATGTGCTCCCACTGTGGAGACTCTTCAAAGTTAGATTTAGATTTAGAGTCTGCAGGAAACAGGGCGCCTTGCCGTGGCCTGCAGCTTATGCATGTATTTGCAAATGTGTGCAACTAAAGCCCTGTTTTTAACGCATACTGTTAGGCAGTGTAATTCGGTTGGTCCCAGGCTGGTTGGTAAGGTGAGCTTGGAAATTCTTTGGTTTTATTTTACATGCGTTTGCCCTTCCAGTGCTCCTTGCTGTGAAGACCAGTTATAGGTGGGGGCAGTGAACTTTTTTTGTATCTCTGACTTCTGGCCTGGCTGATTACCCGATCTGGTTACTGAACTCTGGCTTGGCTGACTACCTGATCTGGTTACTGAACTCTGGCTTGGCTGACTACCCAATCCAGTTACTGGACTCTGGGTATGCTTTGACTACGCTTACTTTATTTACCTTTTTATTTTTATTAATAAAGTGTGATTTTACTGTACTTTTGTCTCGGTCTGGTTCATGGTTTCTGACAGTAGGCGAAGGCCATGAATTCAGAAGATACAGTCAATCCACTTGTTGGTAATATTTTTTCCAGATTGGATGAGCAAGATCACTGCATGGATCAGTTTGCCATGGCGTTACAAACGTTCCTGAGTCCTACGGCTCACCTGGAATCCCCCACTGTGGCTGTTCTGCTACAACCTGAGTTGCAGGCTGTCCCTGCTGCTGCGCCAGTCTCTATGCAGGCACCCGCCTTGAGTATTACCTCTATAAGAGGAATGTCTGGTTCCGCCCCGCTTCCCCAGCGATTTGGGGGCAATCCAGTTCAATGCAGAGGGTTTCTCAACCAAGCTGAGATATACTTTGAGATGCTGCCCCAAGCGTTTCCCACGGACAGAAGCAAAGTAGGGTTTGTGATATCTTTGCTTTCTGAGAGAGCCTTGGCCTGGGCTAACCCTCTATGGGAGATGCAAAAACCTGTTGTCTTGAGTTACCCTGAGTTTGTGGCCTCCTTTAAAAGGGTTTGATGTTCCCGCACGCTTCGCTTCTGCTGCCAAGTGCCTCATGTCCATCAAACAGAGTACGAGAACTGTTGCCGACTACGCCATTGAGTTCTGTACTCTGGCAGCAGAGGTTGCTTGGAACAATGAGACCCTCATGGCTGCTTTTTCTCATGGTCTCTCGAATTCTATCAAGGATGAGATAGCAGCCCGAGATATACCCACTGAGCTGGAGAGCTTGATCTCGTTTGCCATCCTCATTGACTCCAGACTCAGAGAAAGACTTTCTTTTAAGGAGCGCTTGCGGAAGCCTCCTGTACGTTTGCCTCTGAGCTTTGCAGTCCCACCCGTGCCTTCCTCACCTCCCATGCCTCCTGGTACCAAGTCGGTCTGTGAAGATGAACCCATGCACTTGGGCTTCATGCATTTCTCTGTGGAAGAGAGAGCCTTTAGGAGGAGGGAGAGATTGTGCCTTTATTGTAGCCAGGCAGGTCACTTTTTGAAGTCTTGTCCTACCCATCCTGGGAACACCAGGTGGCGTTGTGTCATCCCCAGTTATCCAGAAGGATAAGCCCCTGGTTTCAGTCACTCTTTCTTGGGCTAAGTCGTCTATCGAGATACAGGCTCTAATCGACTCTGGGGCTGCAGGCCTGTTTATTGATGCTGCCTTTGTATCAAAGAACTCGATTCCACTGCAGCTGCGTGACACTCCACTTGCCATTGAGGCTCTTGATGGGAGACTTCTACAGCCTGCCAATGTGACTCATAAGACGGTTCTGTTGTCCATGGCTGTAGGGGCTCTTCACCATGAGATAATCCAATTCCAAGTGATTTCCTCTCCTAAGTTTCCGCTGGTTAATGGTTATCCTTGGTTACAGAGCCACAACCCCTCTTTTGATTGGCTCCGTGCTGAGGTTCTCTCCTGGTCACCACAATTCAGTGAAACATGCTTCGGGAAGGTAGCCAAGGTCATGTGTACCTCTTCACTCTCCTCCCTGCCAGAGGAGTACCGTGATTTTAGCAATGTCTTTGACAAAGGTCAAGCTGGTAGTTTGCCTCCACACCGGCTGTATGATTGCGCAATTGGCCTTCAACCTGGTGCCACTCCCCCTCCTGGCCGGGTTTACCCTTTGTCGGTCTTGGAGGATAAAGCCATGGAGGAGTATGTTGCAGACGCACTTTCTCGGGGTTTCATCCGCAAATCCTCATCTCCTGCTGGTGTTGGTTTCTTCTTTGTGAAGAAGAGGAGCGGTGAACTTAGATCTTGTATTGATTATAAGGGTCTCAGTCGTTTCATGATTAAGAATGCCTACCCAATCCGTCCGACAGAGTTATTTGACTGCCTCAAGGGAGCAACGGTTTTCATTAAGCTTGATCTGAGAGGGGCTTACAATCTCGTGAGGATTAACAAGGGTGATGAGTTGAAAACTGCATTTAATACCAGAACAGGCCATTATGAGTATCTCGTAATGCATTTTTGCCTTTGCCTCTGATGAAGTCACATGACGTGACGATACGCGCCAGGATTGGAGCACGGGAACTGTCACAGACTGACGATAGGATACGAGCTCAGTGCTCGTGGATGTTTTTTTACTATAGCCTTCTGCTAAATGTAAGTGTACCATGTTGTTTTTAACCTAATAAACTGATTTATATACGGGATCATGCTATGTGCACTCTCTTCCAACACTCCACATTAGGGATGAGATTCGAGTTCGAGTCAAACTCATGTTCGACTCGAACATTGGCTGTTCGCAAGTTCGCCGAACAGCGAACAATTTGGGGTGTTCGTGGCAAATTCGAATGCCGCGGAACACCCTTTAAAAGCCTATGGGAGAAATCAAAAGTGCTAATTTTAAAGGCTTATATGCAAGTTATTGTCATAAAAAGTGTTTGGGGACCCGGGTAGTGTCCATGGGGACATGAACCAATGCAAAAAAAAGTTTTAAAAACGGCCGTTTTTTCAGGAGCAGTGATTTTAATAATGCTTAAAGTCAAACAATAAAAGTGTAATATCCCTTTAAATTTTGTAGCTGGGGGGTGTCTATAGTATGCCTGTAAAGGGGCGCATGTTTCCCGTGTTTAGAACAGTCTGACAGCAAAATGACATTTCAAAGGAAAAAAACCCATTTAAACCTACTGGCGGCTATTGCATTGCCGTCAATACACATAGAAGTTCATTGATAAAAAAGGCATGAGATTTCCCCACAGGGGAACCCCGAACCAAAATTTAAAAAAAAAAATGACGTGGGAGTCCCCCTAAATTCCATACTAGGCCCTTCAGGTCTGGTATGGATATTAAGGGGAACCCCGGGCAAAATAATAAAAAAAAATGACGTGGGGTTCCCCCTAAATTCCTAATGGGAACCCCGCGCCAAAAAAAAAAAATGGCGTGCGGTCCCCCCAAAAATCCATTCCAGACCCTTATTCGAGCATGCAACCTGGCAGGCCGCAGGAAAAGAGGGGGGACGAGAGTGCGCCCCCACTCCTGAACCGTACCAGGCCACATGCCCTCAACATTGGGAGGGTGCTTTGGGGTAGCCCCCCAAAACACCTTGTCCCCATGTTGATGAGAACAAGGGCCTCATCCCCACAACCCTGGCCAGTGGTTGTGGGGGTCTGCGGGCGGGGGGCTTATCGGAATCTGGAAGCCCCCTTTAACAAGGGGACCCCCAGATCCCGGCCCCCCCCCTCTGTATGAAATGGTAAGGGGGTACTTACCCCTACCATTTCACTAAAAAACTGTCAAAAATGTTAAAAATGACAAGAGACAGTTTTTGACAATTCCTTTATTTAAATGCTTCTTCTTTCTTCTATCTTCCTTCATCTTCTTCTTATTCTGGTTCTTCCTCCAACGTTCTCGTCCAGCATCTCCTCCGCGGCGTCTTCTATCTTCTCCTCCTCAGGCCGCTCCGCACCCATGGCATGGGGGGAGGCTCCCGCTCTTCTCCATCTTCTTCTTCATCTTCTTCCTTCTTCTCTTCTTCTCTTCTTCTCTTCTTCATTTTCTTCCCCGGGCCGCTCCGCATCCATGCTGTGTGACGGCATCTCCTCGTCTGACGGTTCCTAAATAACGGGGGGCGGGGCCACCCAGTGACCCCGCCCCCCTCTGACGCACGGGACATGATGGGACTTCCCTGTGGCATTCCCCGTGACGTCACAAGGAAGTCCCGTCAAGTCACCGTGCGTCAGAGGGGGGCGGGGTCACCGGGTGGCCCCGCCCCCCATTATTTGGGAACCGTCAGACGAGGAGACACCGTCACACAGCGGGAGCCTCCCTCCATGCCAGCATGGGTGCGGAGCGGCCCGGAGAAGAAAATGAAGAAGAGAAGAAGAGAAGAGGAAAGGAAGATGAAGAAGAGAAGAAGATGAAGAGAAGAGCGGGAGCCTCCCCCCATGCCATGGGTGCGGAGCGGCCCGAGGAGAAGAAGATAGAAGACGCCGCGGAGGAGATGCTGGACGAGAACACCGGAGGAAGAACCAGAAGAGCCAGAAGAACCAAAAGAAGAAGATGAAGGAAGAAAGAAGAAGCATTTAAATAAAGGAATTGTCAAAAACTGTCTCTTGTCATTTTTAACATTTTTGACAGTTTTTTAGTGAAATGGTAGGAGTAAGTACCCCCTTACCATTTCACACAGGGGGGGCCGGGATCTGGGGGTCCCCTTGTTAAAGGGGGCTTCCAGATTCCGATAAGCCCCCCGCCCACAGACCCCCACAACCACCGGCCAGGGTTGTGGGGATGAGGCCCTTGTTCTCATCAACATGGGGGCAAGGTGTTTTGGGGGGCTACCCCAAAGCACCCTCCCAATGTTGAGGGCATGTGGCCTGGTACGTTTCAGGAGGGGGGGGGGGCGCACTCTCGTCCCCCCCTCTTTTCCTGCGGCCTGCCAGGTTTCGTGCTCGGATAAGGGTCTGGTATGGATTTTTGGGGGGACCCCACGCCGTTTTTTTTTTTTTTGGCGCGGGGTTCCCCTTAAAATCCATACCAGACCCTTCAGGTCTGGTATGGAATTTAGGGGGAACCCCACGTCATTTTTTTTAATTTTGGCTGGGGTTCCCCTTAATATTCATACCAGACCTGAAGGGCCTGGTATGGAATTTAGGGGGACTCCCACGTCATTTTTTTTTTAATTTTGGTTCGGGGTTCCCCTGTGGGGAATTCCCATGCCGTTTTTATCAATGAACTTCTATGTGTATTGTCGGCAATGCAATAGCCGCGAGTAGTTTTAAATGGGTTTTTTCCTTCGAAATGTAATTTTGCTGTCAGACTGTTCTAAACACGGGAAACATGTGCCCCTTTACAGGCATACTATAGACACCCCGCAGCTACGAAATTTAAAGGGATATTACACTTTTATTGTTTGACTTTAAGCATTATTAAAATCACTGCTCCTGAAAAAACGGCCATTTTTAAAACTTTTTTTGCATTTATCCATGTCCCCTGGGGCAGGACCCGGGTCCCCAAACACTTTTTATGACAATAACTTGCATATAAGCCTTTAAAATTAGCACTTTTGATTATTCATGTTCGTGTCCCATAGACTTTAACGGTGTTCGCGTGTTCGAACAAACTTTTTTCCTGTTCGCATGTTCTGGTGCGAACCGAACAGGGGGGTGTTCGGCTCATCCCTACTCCACATATATTCATCCCATTGTGACGAGCATTGAGGAAATGGGGACGGTTTGAAGACACAGTTTTGAGGTATACAAACTCAGCGTTCGTTGGATTGATGCCCACACTCATTTTACAAAAGTGAGTGCATCCCCTTCTGTGTCCTGTCCCCTTTTTCCACTCTGGCTGCCACTGAGTTATACTATATACTGTCTACTTATGTTTTTTATATACCATCCTGCACACCCACCACCCAAATCGCCTGAACTACTGGATGGGACCCTTGCCTGCTGGTGATTTGTTATTGGATTACAAGCTGTTGTCTTGCAGCAGTAAGGTGAGCTGCTTGCGAGCACAGAGGTGTCCCCACTGAAGACTTTTTTCCCTTTCCTGTGGCTTGTGGACTTGCCTTTTTTGGAACTGATGACTCATTGTTTGAGCACTTTGTATTACAAGGTGGTGGGACTGTTCACCATTTATTTATTTACTTGGAGTCACTAATAAGAATTTGCTGAGTTACCACATATGTGCTAGTATGATACTAGCCCTTTTGCACTGAGATTCCTTTTTTTTTTTGTTTCAGTATTTACAATATTTTTTATGTGCTAGTATGATACTAGCCCTCATGCACATGGGCTTTTCTTGATTTATAAATTTTTATTTGGTTCATTTTTTTTGTACCCACACTGTATTTGTCACTCATTTATAGCTTTTTATAAGTTTTAGGCAATTTTGTTTCCTCAGTCTATTCGGATTTAGTGCCCATGAGACCGCACTTTATTACATTTCATTATACTGTTATATTTTGTATATTTTTTTCATTTTGCCTTTCTGTAACTGATGACTCATTGTTTGAGCACTTTGTACTACAAGGTGGTGGGATTGTTCACCATTTATTTATTTACTTGGAGTCACCAATAAGTATTTTCTGAGATACCACATATGTGCTAGAATGATACTAGCCCTTTGGCACTGAGATTTTTCTTTTCTTTTGTTTCAGTATCTACAATATTTTTCATGTGCTAGTATGATACTAGCCCTCATGCTCATTATACCTTTTGAAAAAAAAATTTTCATTTTTTTCACTCACCTCTCTATACATTTGAGTTAGCCCCTTCCCCATCCTCTTCCCCCCTTCCCCTTTTTATCACAGCGCAATCACCACTCACTTTATTCATACCACTTTTGTCTGTTTGGATCAGCCATTTTAGATGTTGCAGCAGTGCCCCTTAGCATAGGTATTTCTGACAGCGCAGGAGTTTCTTCATTATTTGCCTTTTTGCCTTTGTATCACCCTGGCAGTCTTCCAGGAATGTATTAACGATGTCCTCCGAGATTTGTTGCAGTTATGTCTGGTGGTTTATCTTGATGATATCCTCATATTTTTCAAGTCCCTGGAGAGCCACCACACAGATGTCTGTCGTGTGCTTCAGAAATAAGGAGAGAACAATCTCTATTGTAAACTGGAGAAGTGTGAGTTCCATCGGAAACAGGTTAAATTCCTGGCCTATGTCATTTCTACTGCTGGTTTTTCAATGGACCCAGAGAAATTTTCGGCAGTCCTGCAGTGGCCTCGACCCATGGGGTTACGTCCTCTGCAGCATTTCCTGGGTTTTGCTAACTATTATCGGAAGTTTATTCGTAACTTCTTGTCTATGGTCAAGCCCCTGACCGATATAACCAGAAAGAACGGTAACCCACAGAGCTGGTCTCCGGAGTCCATTAAGGCTTTTGAAAGTCTCAAGGATGCTTTTGTTTCTGCTCCTGTGTTGACACATCCTGATTCTACGTTATCTTTTAAGGTTGATGCTTCTGAGACTGGTGTTGGCGCCCTTCTGTCTCAACGGCCTACCTCTGAGAGTGCTATGCATCCTTGTGGCTACTTTTCCAAGAAATTGTCACCTGCCGAGTGCAATTACGAGATTGGTGACAGACAGCTGTTGGCAATCATTTTAGCCCTGAAAGAATGGAGACATCTCCTCGAAGGTACCACTGTGCCGGTTCTCATTCTTACTGACCATAAGAAACTCGCATTCTTGTCTGAGGCTAAACGCCTCTCTCCCAGAAGGGCGCAATGGGCTCTTTTCTTGTCAAGTTTCAATTACATTGTCTCATTCTTACCCGATATTAAGAATGTAAGCGCTGACGCCTTGTAACGACGATTTTCCTCCACTTCCTACTTGGAGTCGGTTCTGGTTCTATGATTCCTCCTGATCATATTCTGGCTACGGTTCGCACCAGTCTTACTTCTCCTTTGGGTGACAAAATTCTTGCTGCTCAGGTCGATGCTCCTCCTTGTGACCGCTGCTTTGTCCCAGAGTGTCTCCGTACTGCCGCGCTCCAGACTTACCAATCTCCCAAGGCAGCTAGACACCCTGGTAAGAATCAACTCGTTTGGGCCATTTCCCAACAATTCTGGTGGCCTAGTCTACGTGCTGATGTAACTGCCTTCGTAGCTGCCTGTTCCATGTGTGCTCAGAGTAAGACTCAACGACATCTTCCAGTGGGCCTCCTACAACCCATACCCAATGGACAGAGGCCCTGGACACACCTGTCTATGGATTTCATTGTGGAGTTGCCCAACTCCCAAGGCAACACAGTTATCCTTATGGTGGTTGTCCGGTTCTCAAAGATGTGTCATTGTATTCCACTTAAGAAGTTGCCCACTTCTAAGGAACTGGCTTCCATTTTTGCTCGGGAGATCTTTTGCTTACATGGGCTAGCCAGGGTGATTGTCTCGGACAGGGGTAGTCAGTTTGTGTCCCAGTTCTGGTGAGCCTTTTGTGCACAGCTTGGAATTCAGCTTGCTTTCTCCTCTGCGTATCACCCGCAGTCTAATGGGGCCGCAGAACGAGCCAATCAGTCCTTGGAGCAATTCCTACGTTGCTATATTTCTGACCATCACAACAACTGGTCAGACCTATTACCATGGGCAGAGTTTACTCACACCAGTGCCTTGAATTCTGCTTCCCGATGTCTCCATTTATGGCGAATTATGGTTTCCAACCTTCCATGTTGCCTGACTCGTTTGTTCTGCAGAGTATTCCTGTGCTAGAGGAGCATCTCTGTGGTCTTCTTTCCACTTGGGCACAAGTCCAGGAGGCTTTGCCTCATGCTAATGATAGGTACAGACTCCATGCGGACCGAAGATACCTGCCTGCGCCTTCCTTCCAGGTTGGGGACAAGGTCTGGCTGTCATCCCGCAACCTCCGACTTTATGTTCCCTTACTGAAGTTCGCACCTCGGTTTATTGGGCCTTTCCGTATCCTTCACAGGATTAACCCAGTGGCTTATGCGTTGGACCTCCCTCCTAGTATGTGCATCTCAAATGTGTTTCATGTCTCCTTATTGAAACCGTTGGTCTGAAATCACTTTACCACCTCAGTGCCATGTCCTCACCCTATACAGGTTGAGAGCCATGAGGAGTATGAGGTACAATCCATTGTTGACTCCCGTAGGTTCCTTGGGCGCTCACAGTACCTGGCGCATTGGAAGGGGTACGGTCCGGAGGAATGCTCCTGGGTCTCATCCTCGGATGTACATGCTCCTGCCCTCCTCCATGATTTCCATAGACGTTTTCCCCTCAAGCCCGGTGGTCTTCCTAGGGGGAGGGGTCATTGAGGAGGGGGTACTGTCAGGGCTGGCTCAGCCCTTCCTTCTCTGAGCTGGCTGCTCAGCTGTCGGCTAATTGCCAGCTCTCATCTCTCTCCACAGTTAACCAGCTGTTGTGCATCTGCTCTTCAGTCCTGCCTACTTCAAGATCTCCAGCTCACTTTATTCCTGTCTTCGCCTTGGTCACATCACAAGAAACCATCTACTGCGTTCCTGTTTAAAGACTGACTTTGCTGACTTCCCTTCTGGCTCCTTATCCTGCTTGCTGTTCCTCTACTTGGATCTCTGACTTCTGGCCTGGCTGATTACTTGATCTGGTTACTGAACTCTGGCTTGGCTGATTATCTGATCTAGTTACTGAACTCTGGCTTGGCTGACTACCCGATCCGGTTACCGGACTCTGGCTATGCTTTGACTACGCTTACTCTATTTACTTTTTTATTTTTATTAATAAAGAAGTGTGATTTTAATGTACTTCTGTCTGGTTCATGGTTTCTGACAGATAGATTGGAAAGGCTCTGAAAAAGTCCTAGAGGCAAGCATGGGAGGAGGTGATGAGGGAACTAGAGAGCAGGAGGTCTTGAGAGGAACGAAGAGAACGATTAGGTTGGTATTTTGAGACTAGGTCAGTGATGTAGTTGGGGGCAGAGTTGTGGATGGCTTTGTAAGTAGTTGTTAGTATTATGCATATAGATAGATAGATAGATAGATAGATAGATAGATAGATAGATAGATAGATAGATAGATAGATAGATAGATAGATAGATAGATAGATAGATAGATAGATAGATAGATAGATAGATAGATAGATAGATGGATAGATGGATGGATAGATGGATAGATAGATAGATAGATAGATAGATAGATAGATAGATAGATAGATAGATAGATAGATAGATAGATAGATAGATAGATAGATAGATAGATAGATAGATAGATAGATAGATAGATAGATAGATAGATAGATAGATAGATAGATAGATAGATAGATAGATAGATAGATAGATAGATAGATAGATGGATAGATGGATGGATAGATGGATAGATAGATAGATAGATAGATAGATAGATAGATAGATAGATAGATAGATAGATAGATAGATAGATAGATAGATAGATAGATAGATAGATAGATAGATAGATAGATAGATAGATAGATAGATAGATAGATAGATAGATAGATAGATAGATAGATAGATAGATAGATAGATAGATAGATCAAACAGTTGAACTACTACATATTGACTGCCCATTGGCAGGTGTTACAATTAAAATAAAAAGTTGTTGGTGTTATAAGACATGATAAATTGAAAGAAAAAAAAGGAATGCACAAGAAATTTGCTATAGGCAGAAAAATGATAATAGTGAGTTTCAATTTAAATTGTATGAAAACCTTGAAAATGAACATCTCTTATTTGCTAACTTTTGGTCTGTTCAATCGATAGTGTTACATAGTATGTAAGGTTGATTTCAAACACCAGTAAATCCAGTTCAACCTGTGTTAGTGAGTGTGTGATTAAAATGGTTGTAAAAGGTGCAAGGGCGTTTACCTTCATGCATTCTATGATTACTGTCAATCACAGCCAGTGGGCCAATGAGGAGAGAATGGGGCGGGGTCGAGCTGCATCTGTGTGTGAATGTAAACACAGAGCAGCATCTTGGGAGTGAGCTTGTTTGGGTGCCCCCATAGCAAGCTGCTTGCTATGGGGGAACTTGGCAGAAGGAAGGGGCCAGGAGCTCCGACAAGGGATCCAAGAAGAGGAGGATCAGGGCTACTTTGTGCTACTTTGTGCACAGAGCAGGTAAGTATAACATGTTTGTTATAAAAAAAATAATAATCTGGCTTTACTATCACTTTAAATCACTACCATTTCCCATATTCCCAAATTCCTATATATTGTCATTGCTAGGATACCCATTTGAAAGTTTTTTGAAAATATCAACACTCACACATCTTTAGCACTGTTTTTTTCCCCCCAACCTCATTGAGTGGCTGCACGTCTTTCTAAGTGACCTGGGACTAAATAATTTCCTCCTAATGCTAGAATCAGCATTTAGATATTTGTATATAGAGATGGGCCGAACACCCCTTGGTTCGGTTTGCGCCCATACTCTTGAACATAGCAAAAGTTTGGACCCGAAAAACAAACCCCATTGAAGTCTACTGGGCCTGAACAGGAACAATAAAAAGTCCTAATTTTGAAAGCTTATATGCAAGTTATTGGCCATTAAAAAGGGTATAGGGGCCCGGGTACTGTCCTGGGGGATATGTATCAATGCAAAAAAAAAACTTTTAAAAAAGATTGTTTTTAAAGGAGCATTGATTTTAATGATGCTTAAAGTGAAACAATAAAAATGAAAAAAAAAACATCTAACTATAGTGCCTGTGGGGTCCTATTAGTCTGTAAAGTGGCACATCTGTACCATGTAGAACCTTCTGCAGCAAAACTGACTAAAGACTAAAAAATTACATTTAAATTTATTTTCTCTGCGAGATTTCTTTATTTTGTAAACAATGGCCTGGGGAGCCAATCTATATGATGAGGCATTTTAGTGCACTGATAACAACCTCTCCTTGTTGACCACCCACACATTATGGGGGACTTATTTCCCAAATTTTATAGACACTAGGAAATATGTAATTAGATTAATTAGATGTAATTGGACTTTATTCAGTGAAAAGTGGTGTTTGACAGACATTCTGACAGAAATGTAAAAACTATAAAACAAACAAATAAATAAAAAAGGGAAAACACCACATCACAGTCAGAAAATCTGTGACTGGCAATTTAAAAGATAGGGGACAGGCAGGTACAAAAAAAAGCCCCAAAAAAACATGCAGCAAAAAAAAAAAAAAAAAAAAAAAAAAGGTATACAGCACTGTATACAACACTAATTGTAATGTAATGTTGTTTTAAACACTGCACTCCACTAACACACTACACTGACACACTATTCTCACACACTATACTAACAATAAACTAACACTTTGCACTCGAGAATAAGTGAACAGTGAACACACTAACTGCTAGTAGCAAAACAAGCCCTGCTAAATCTATCTCCATTCCAACACACTACAAGAGCTGGCTTTGGGAAGTTAGCTTTTATAGTGTGGGGTGGGATTATGTGTACTGAGCCATGATTGGGGAAAGTAATCATCACTTTGTCAAATCAGGACTCTCAGAGATACATATACTGGGAATTGTGAGACTCATAGTGATTGGCAAATAGCAGGGAGTATAGTACAATTGTACTTAAGAGTAATTTAGTTTGATTGCTCCTGAAGTCACTAGTGACTGGTGACATCACACTATCCGTATTGTGAAATCAAGTTACTTTTGCCTGTGTAGGCGACACTGCCTAATCTGCACTGAGAACTCTTAAAGTGATGACCTCTTCAGTAGCATGCTAAAGTCAGGACTTGTACAGTAGCTACACACGGTAGCCAAGGATGGAGCTATATTCACAAATGTTTGGCACTAGGGATGAGCCGAACACTCCCCGGTTCGGTTCACACCAGAACCTGCGAACGGACCGAAAATTTGCACGAACGTTAGAACCCCATTGATGTCTATGGGACTCAAATGTTCGAAATCAAAAGTGCTCATTTTAAAGGCTAATTTGTATGGTATTGTCCTAAAAAGGGTTTGGGGACCAAGGTCCTGCCCTAGGGGACATGTATCAATGCAAAAAAAACTTTTAAAAACGGCCGTTTTTTTCGGGAGCAATGATTTTAATGATGCTTAAAGTAAAAAAAAAAAAAAGTGAAATATTCCTTTAAATATCGTACCTAAGGGGTGTTTATAGTATGCCTGTAAAGTGGAGCGTGTTTCCCGTGCTTAGAACAGTCCCTGCACAAAATGTCATTTTTAAAGGAAAAAAGTCATTTAAAACTGCTTGCGGCTTTAATGTAATGTCGGGACCTGGAAATATGGATGAAAATCAGTGAGACAAACGGCATGGGTACCCCCCAGTCCATTACCAGGCCCTTTGGGTCTTGTATGGATGTTAAGGGGAACCCAGCACCCAAATTAAAAAAGGTAAGGTGTGGGGCCCCCAGGCCCTATATACTCTGAACAGCAGTATACAGGCGGTGCAAACAAGACAGGGACTGTAGGTTTGTTGTTAAGTAGAATCTGTTTGTAATTTTGAACTGGTACATTTTTAACGTGTTTAGCTCCAGACAAAAAATCTATTTTAAGCTTTTTGGAAAACCTAGGGAAGGGTTATCACCCCTGTGACATTTGTTTTGCTGTCTGTGCTCCTCTTCAGAAGATTTTACCTCACTTTTTGTCCCAATGACAAATGTTTTTTGAAAATTTGGGTTTTTTTGTGAAACAAGGATTGGTGATAAAGCATTAGTGGAAAGGAGAAAAGTTTTTCCCATATTAACTCTTACAGGAGAGAATTTCCCTTCCTAGGTGTAGATTTCATCTCACTTCCTGTTGTCTCCTTCCGTTTGCAAGTAGGAGTGGTTTGTAAGTTGGATGTTTGAAAGTAGGGGCCTGCCCTATATACTCAGCAGAAATTTGGGCCTTAGGTGTTGTTGTGGCCACAACACTGTAAGCCCTGACAGGGCCCTGCTGTGAAATATTAGATCAAGAATTGTAATTACATGCCCCTGTTTAACAGGGGCAGAAAAATTGGGCTTTTGGTGGTGGTGCTGGTGCCACAACACTCTAAGTCCTCATAGATACTCTTGGTGGGTGCAGAAACGGGCCCTGCTGTGAAATATTAGATCAAGAATTGTAATTACATGCCCCTGTTGAACAGGGGCTGAAAAATTGGGCCTTTGGTGGTGTTGGTGTGGCTGGTGCCACAACACTGTAAGTCCTCACAGATACTCTTGGTGGGCGCAGAAACGGGCCCTGCTGTGAAATATTAGATCAAGAATTCTAACTACATGCCCCTGTTGAACAGGGGCTGAAAAATTGGGCCTTAGGCACTGGTGCTGTTGCCACAACACTGGAACCCCTCACAGATGCTCTAGTTGGAGCGCAGGAACTAGCCCTGCTGCAAAGAATTGCATCAAAAATTGTAATTACACGCCCTGTTAAACAGGGGCAGAAAAATTGGGCCTTAGGCACTGGTGCTGGTGCCACAACACTGCAACACCTCACAGATACTCTAGTTGGAGCACAGAAACTAGCCCTGCTGCAAAGAATTGTATCAAAAATTTTAATTACAGGCCCCTGGTAAACAGGGGCTGAAAAATTGGGCCTTAGGCACTGGTGCTGGTGCCACAAAACTGCAACCCCTCACAGATACTTTAGTTGGAGCGCAGGAACTAGCCCTGCTGCAAAGAATTGCATAAAAATTGTAATTACATGCCCCTGTTAAACAGGGGCTGGAAAATTGGGCCTTAGGCACTGGTGGCGGGACTGGCAGCGCCCAGAACCAAAAATGTTCTTACAAGCTATCATCATGATCATTGAGGAGAAAGAGGATAATTACTCAGTATAACAGGATAGTCACTCAGCATCAGCATAGGCAGTCTTTGAAGGGATCTGACATTTCAAAAAAATGTATTTGGTTACATCAGCATCAGGTGCTTGGTAGCTGGTGGTTATCCAAGACTGAATCATTTTCATGAAGGTCAGTCGATCGACCGAGTCGGTGGACAGACGCACCCTGTGATCGGTTACAAAGCCTCCAGCAGCACTGAATGTGTGTTCCGAAAGAACGCTGGATTCAGGACAGGCCAGTAGCTCAATTGCATACTGTGCAAGCTCTGGCCAGTGATCCATCCTCAAGACCCAGTAACCCAGAGGATTTTCGGTGGGAAAGGTGTCCAAGTCAGATCTTGCCCTTGGTATTCATGCACCATGTAAAACAGACGCTGGCAATGGTTGCTGGAACTGATCATACCTTGGGGCTGCGGACTAAAAAATTGTCTGAACGCATCGGTCAGACGGCCACTCTCTCCACCGCTCCTTCTTTTTTTTTTTTTCCTTAGATTTTATTGAAAGATGCTACATACAGAGTATAATGTCAACAGTGCCAGTATTTTTTGTACAGAGAATAACAGTTGTGATGGAAGACTCAAGATACCTAACAGTACCAATATGGCTTATAGGGGATCAGAAGTTGTAGCCTTCAGACTAAAAAGAAGGGGGGTAACTGGATGGATCTAAGGAGAAGGGTTCCTAGATTAACCAAAGGAGTACCGATGAATGATCTAGGAGGAGGTATGGGGGGGAGAGGGAGAGAGAAAAAAAGGGGGGGGTGGAGGGAAGGGAATGAGCACCAAGTTCATGTTAAAGAGATATCTTGGGGGTAGGCTTCAAGGTTGTGACTGTGGAGTCGAAGGTAACATTCTCCATTATGACGCTTGAAAGAGGTGAAGGAGTTGGTGGGTGCGAGTTTTTCTCGTGGCTAAAGGTGAGCACCTTAAGTTGTAGTGGGTCTTTCAGTGGAAAAAGCAGCCTTACTTACGGTGTTTAGGGAGGCCCATGGTATGAGAAAGAGAGTTCCTCAAGTTTCGTTTGATCCATAGGAGTGAGCGTTGATACCATAAAAGGTTGCCAAATGTGGTAGAAACGTGATTTGGTTTTTTCATGCGATAGGTCTGTGTTGAGTTTGTCTTTGAATAGTAGTTGTAAGAAGTCTCTTTTGACTTGTGAGGTGTTTGGCGGAGAGCTGGAGATCCAGTTTTTCAGGATGGCTCTTCTGGCTAGTAGAAGGCATATTAGGGACCAGTCTTTGCCGGGAGGAATAGAATTGATTGACCAGGGCAGCAACTGGGGGTCCCAGTGTCCAAATATAAGGAGCAGGGGATCTTTGGGCAGTTTCAGCAGGGTTATTTCAAAGATGTAGGATAGGACTTGATCCCAGAAGATGGAGATATATGTGCATGACCAGAAGCGATGTGTCAGGGAAGGCCTGGGGTGTTGACAGAGAGGGCAAATAGAGGAGGTTTGACCTTGTTTGGTCGAGAGGAAGGGTATATGAGCCCTATGCATGATTTTCAATTGGGTTTCCCTCCAAGATTCGTTGGGGATCAATTTGTGTATGGTATTAAGGCCTTGTAGAATTTTATCCACCAGCTCAGTATCCAGAAAGTCTCTTGCCCAATTGGCCGCTGATGAGTCTGTGAGAGGGGGAGTGGTTTTCAGAAGAAGAGGTTGGTAAATGTCTGAGATTTTGTATGAGTCCTCAGATAGAAGGATATCCATGAAAGATGATTTGAACCTTTTATGGTCATCTCTGTAGGCATTTTTCAGAAAGCTGATGCATTGTCCATATTGGAAGGCATGTGACGGTGGGAGTGAGAATTTGTCAGCTATAGTTTGAAAATTGATAGGGCGACCAGTCTCTCTGTCACATAGTAAAGAGAATTTGGTGAGGCCTTTTTGTTGCCATGTGACATAGGGTTGATGTTCCAGACCTGGATGGAAGCATGGGTTTCCTTGTATCGGAAGATGGCAAGAGATGAAGGGTGGTAGTTTGAGGCTTTTCCTCACTTCTCTCCAGGCAATTGCAGTGTCCCGTAGCAGGAGGTTGTGCTGAAGTGATGGTGGAAGGGATTTCCACCTGCAGTGAAGGAGGGCTGCCAAGGAGTAAGGGTGTGTCAAAGCGGTTTCCAGATGATAATTGGAGAAGCGAGACTTTTGGGCCACCCAGTCCAGACCTATCCTCAATAGACAGGCTAAGTTGTATGTTCTGATGTTTGGGAGGCTAATACCCCCTTCGCGTCTGGGAAGATATAACTTTGTGAAGGCTATGCGTGGTCTTTTGTTTCGCCAAAGAAATTTTGAGATGGCAGTGTTGAGGAATTTCGTATCCTTATGGTGTAGAAGCAAAGGGAGGGTTTGGAGCGGGTAGAGTAGGCGGGCAAAACTGACCATTTTCACCAGATGGCATCTTCCCAGGAGCGAGAGGGGGAGATCCATCCAGTTTTCAAGTTCCTGAGAGATTTTTGTGAGTAAGGGGGGATAGTTAAGGTGGTAGAGAGAGGAGGGAAGCTTCCCTATTTTTACTCCTAAATAAGTGATGTGGGATTTTGCGACAGTGAAGATGGCTTGTTGGGCCCAGAGAGGTCTGGACTGTGTACCTATGGGAAGTATTTCGGTTTTGTTGTAATTTATGTGCAGGCCCGAGCATAATCTAAATTGGTCAAAGGTATATTTAATCGTGAGCATGTCGGATGCAGGATTCGCTGTGAAGATAAGGACATCATCACCGAAGAGAGAAGTTTGTAGTTCGTGTTTGCTGATTTTAATGCCATGTAATGGGGCTACGTAGGAGAGGTACCTGGATAGAGGTTCCAAGGCTATGTTGAATAGGAGAGGGGATAAGGGACATCCCTGTCTCGTGCCTTTGTGGAGACGGAATTCATCCGAAAGGAGTCCTGCTGCTACAAGTCTAGCCGCTGGAGCGGTATACATGGTGGTAATAAGGTGAGTGAAGGAGCCGGAGAAGCCCATTTTAGTCATAACCATGGAGAGCCATTCGAAACTTACGTTATCGAAGGCTTTCTCCGCATCGAGGGTGATGATGGCATGATTACCGTCTGGAGTGCATTTGGCGTGTTCCAAGGCCATCATTACCTTTCTGAGGTTCATGGTGGCAGTCCTGCCCTTCACAAACCCCGATTGGGCAGGGTGTATTAGATAGGGGATAATGGAGGCTAATCTAGTGGCTATAATTTTGGAGAGAATCTTGACGTCAAGATTTAAAAGTGAAATAGGTCTATATGAACCTGGGTCTTGTGGGTCCTTACCCTTTTTTTCTAATAATTTAATAATGGCTTGGTTACCCGTAGGTAGGTAGGGGCCGCCTGTCCAAATGTGATGATATACGTCGCGGAGGGTGGGTTCTAGGATTGATTGAAGGGATTTGTAGAACTCGCCCGTGAAGCCGTCTGGGCCTGGGGCTTTAGAAGGGGCTAGGTTCCGGATGACAGTTGATATTTCAGGAAGGGAGATGGGTGCATTGAGAGCATCCAATTGGGAGGGAGAGATTTGTGTGAGGGTTACTTTTTCAAGAAAGGAGAGTGCTATTGAATTGTCTATAGGGTCAGTCGCATATAAGGAGGAATAGTAATGTAACATCACTTCGTTTATACCTTTTTTTGAGGTTTTGATATTGCCTGATGCGTCCCGTAGGGAGGTAATATATGTCGGACGGTGGGGTCCCTTACAAAGCCTGGAAAGTAGTTTGCCTGCCTTGTTGCCGAATTTGTGGAGGGTGGCATCCAAGTGCGCTTTTTTAGTTAATTCCAGGGTTTCAGCCCATGTGTCAAAGGATTGTTTAGCTACCTGCCAAGTCTTTCTGTTGTCAGGGGTGTCATCCGTGTACAGGGAACGTTGAGCTTGGTGTAGTCGGGAGCTGGCTGTTTTGTAATTTTTAAGTGTGGTCTTTTTGAAAGAGGCCGCATAGGAGATAATGTGTCCCCTGAGGAAGGCCTTGCCAGCTTCCCAGAACAGATTTGGGTTGTCTGTATGTGGTGCGTTGGTCGAGGTGTATTCTGACCATGCATTTTCCATGTATATCCTGAAATCAGAATTATTTTGAAGGTAAGAGGGGAAGCGCCACAATTTGGGACTTGGGTGTAGGTCTGGGTTGTCTAGCGTCACTGAGATGGGTGCGTGGTCGGATAAAACGATGTCGTGTATGTCAGCATCAGGTATCAGTGGGACAAGGTTGTCTGAACAGAAAAGGTAGTCAATTCTAGTGAAGACATTATGGGGGTTAGAGTAGAATGTGAATTCTCTATCAGTTGGGTGATGTAGGCGCCAAATGTCATGAAGATGGAGGGAATCCATCGTGGAAGCCAGAAGTGACAGAGCACTGGGGTCATGGAGGTGTCTTGAGCGTTTGGGAGAGGATCTGTCGTCAATTGGGTGAAGGGTAGTGTTAAAGTCCCCGCCAATTATGTGTGGGAGGTGTGGGTCGCGGAGGAGCCAGGTTGTTAGCTCACTAAAAAACTGTTTTGTGGGGTTGTTGGGTGCGTATACGTTTGAGATTACTAGGTCTCTGGTCCCTATTTGAACATGTGTAGATAAAAGGCGTCCCTGAGAGTCCGAGTCAACAGATAGGACCTTGCAGGGGAGGTTTTTATGTATGAGTATTAGAACCCCTGCTTTGCGGCCATTTGAGTCAGAGCCTAGAACCGTGCCCACCCAGAGTTTTTTCATACGTTGGAAGTCAGGAGTGGAGAGGTGGGTTTCCTGGAGTAGGGCAATGTTGGCCTTATGCCTTTTGAGGTGGCGAAGAATTTTCATCCTCTTGGATGGGGAACGAAGTCCCTTCACATTCCAGGAGACTATTTTCATGTTGGGAGGGCCATAATGGAGGTGGGGGCCGACGTTGTATGAACTGAGTGATGGTTCATACGTAGGAGCGCTGCGAGTACCCACGGGGATATGTAGGAGGCTACGTTATATGAGAGTGCTGAGTTAGGGTCTGTTGGTGCTAATGAATCATGGGATGGGAGTAGGAGGAGGCGGAAAGGATGTAGGAGGAAGGGGGCGAGAGGTAGAAACAATACAACATTACTGTGAAACTTCGCTTTTTTCCGCATGGAGGTCACTGTGTAGTCCAGCTCCCATTTCAAGACCCTGTGACTGCAGCTTCTAAACCTACTTGTTGGAAGGTATATCATGCTGGCAGGTTGGGTTGTGATCGGGAGGCGTGGTCTGGTCTACGCAGGGAAGCCAGGGAGGAGAACTGCGTTTTAAGAAAAATAAAAAAGCATTGAACTAGTAGTAACATATTAACATTGTGCACATCATAATAAAGGTTCGGCCTACCAGTATGTAGGGAGTATGATGAGGGGTAAAGAGAGAGTTATCTTCGCCTGGACTGGTTCGTAAGGCTGGTTGAATAGTAGAAGCACCAGAGGCAGACGTGCCGTTTGAAGAGATCACTCAATGAGGCATGGAGTGACATTGATCAGGTCCAGAGGCTCTGAATCGTTTTGGGGAGTCCTTGCGTGGGCTCCTTTGGTCCAGAGCACGGCTGATGGGAGCTGTTTTGGATGTAGGGCTCAGGTGCGGTCCTTTGCGTAGCGATCTTAGGAAGGCCTCCGCCTCTGAGGGGTCATGGAAAGAGAGTTGGTCGCCATTAGGGGCTTTGAGTCGGAGGATAGCTGGAAAGGCTAGGGTAAATTTTATTTGTTGCTGGTGTAACTCCGTGCATATATGTTGAAATTCTTTTCTTTTCTTGGATACTTCTATGGAGTAATCTGCGAATATCAGGATCTTCATGCCATCGATCTGGAGAGATCTGGATTGCCTGTATTGCTGTAGGATGGAAGCTTTGTCAGAATAGTTCAGATATTTTGCAATAATTGGTCGGGACGATTTGCGATCCGAATTAAAGGTTCCCACGCGGTGGGCACGTTCCACAATGCAGGGGCCTGGGAGGCCTAGTGCTTCCGGTATGCGCCTCGCGCATAGGTCCGTGAGGGCTGAAGGTTGTAGCGATTCTGGGACCCCCACGAATCGCAAGTTACTCCTTCTGGATCTATTTTCTAAATCATCTAATTTCTCTAAAATATATTTGTTTGTCTTATCTTGGGCCTGTTCTGAGGATTGAGCCTGGTAGAGTTCTTCCTCAATGTTGGATATGCGGTGCTCGGCCTCATTCAATCTGGAAGCGTGTTCCCCTAATTGGGCCTGGAGCTTCTGCATGCCTGCGCTGACTGCCTTTTCCACAGAGGCTGCTATCATGGGGGAGAGGAGAGCTGCCACAGCCTGGGCAATAAGCTCTGTGTGACGATCTTCATTATGCTGTGGGGCAGTGTTCTGCTGTGGGGCAGTGTCATGCTGTGAGGAGGGGGGGGCGGGCCGCCGCCTACCTCCATGTCAGGCACCGATTCAGTGTGAAGATCCGTGCAGGCCGAAGCCGGGGCCTCGATTTGCGGCTGTGCCGTCCGCGCCGTTGCGGCCGCATATGATCGCGAGCCGGTTTTCTCCACAAAGCGGTCCATGTTATGACCGGGTGTGGGGGAAGAGATTGCCGGAGTTTGGAGCAGGTTGTGCCGGTTTTACAGGCTGAATTAAGAGTCTAGCTGCGGGAGCTGGTGGAGGAAGCAGCTACTCCATACGGCGCCGGAACCGGAAGTTGTCCACCGCTCCTTCTTTGACTGACCGAAGCCTCATCAACACGTTGTCCAGAAACAGGAGTTTGTAACCTCCCAGTCTCTGGGAACGCATTGCACAGACCTTTCTGCAAGGCCTCCCGAAGATGTTTCATCCTCTGCTCCCTCTGCGACGGCAAGATAAGGGCCGCAACCTTACCCTTGTAACGTGGATCAAGGAGGGTTCCAGCCAGTATTGTTCCTTCTCCTTGATACCACAAATACGAGGATCCTTCTGCAGGCATTGCAGGATCAGGGAGTCCATGCAGCGTAGGTTTGCTGAGGCATTCGGTCCGGAGTCCTCTGGGTCACTAAGGATGACATGATCTGCAGCCACCTCCTCCCAGCCACGTACAAGTCCATGGGTTTCTTGGGACTGTAAATGATCCCTTAAAGACTGCTGCTGATGCTGAGTGCCAGGCTCCACCTCCATACTGACACAATCCTCCTCCTCCTCCTCTTCCTGTGTGATCGGCGGGCATGCAGGAACACTGTCTGGATAAAGGGGGCCTTGGGAGCTAAGGAAGTCCTCCTCTTCCTGCCTCTGTTCTGCCTCAAGTGCCCTGTCCATTATTCCAGCGTGTGCTCCAACAGGTGGACAAGGGGGACAGTGTCACTGATGCATGCACTGTCACTGCTCACCATCCTTGTGGCCTCCTCAAATGGTGACAGGACAGTGCATGCATCCCTGATCATGCCCCACTAGTGTGGGGAAAAAAAACAAGCTCCCCTGATGCTGTCCTGGTGCCATAGTCACACAGGTACTCATTGATGGCCCTCTGCTGCGTGTGCAGCCGCTGCAGCATGGCCAACATTAAGTTCCACCTGGTGGGCATGTCACAGATTAGGCGGTTCTTGGGCAGGTTAAATTCCTTTTGGAGGTCTGCCAGCCGAGCACTGGCATTATATGACCGGCGGAAATGCACACAAACTTTCCTGGCCTGCCTCAGGACATCCTGTAAGCCCGGGTACCTGCCCAAGAACCGCTGCACCACCAAGTTAAGGACGTGTGCCAAACAGGGCTCATGGTCAGTTGTCCCTGTCGGAGGGCGGAGAGGAGGTTGGTGCCATTGTCGCAAACCACCATTTCTGCCTTAGGTTGGCGTGGCGTCAACCACCTCTGAACCTGCCCCTGCAGAGCTGACAGAACCTCTGCCCCAGTGTGGCTCCTGTCCCCCAAGCACTCAGCACCGCATGCCATCTTTTGGCCTGCATACTTGCGTAGCCCCTTGAACGCCTACGGAGCATCGCTGGTTCCAAGGACAAAGCACAGGAAGAGGCCATGGAGGAAGAAGAAGAGGAGGGGGTTGAGGAGAGAGGTGTGTCAGAATCATTAGTAGTGGCATTTTGGAGGCATGGTGGCGGAACAACCTCCAACACTACTGCACCTTGTCCTGCATTCTTCCCAGCTGCCAGCAGAGTCACCCGATACGCGGGGAAACTTAGGTAACGTCCCTGTCCATGCCTGCTGGACCATGAGTCAACGGTAATATGCACCTTACCGCTGACTGCCCTGTCCAGCTAGGCATTGACATTGCCTTCCACATGCCGGTAGAGAGCTGGAATTTCCTTCCATGAGAAAAAGTGGCATTTGGGTACCTGCCACTAAGGAACCGCACATTCCACAAACTCACGGAAGGGGGCAGAGTCTACCAACTGAAAAGGTAGCAGTTGAAGTGCCAGCAATTTTGCCAAGCTAGCATTCAACCGCTGGGCATGTGGATGGCTGGGAGCGAACTTCTTTCAGCAGTGCAGCAGCTGGGGCAGGGAAATTTGCCTGGTACAATATGACGTCAGTGTACCGAAAGCAGATTGCCCACAAGTACTTGGCTGCGACAGACCTAATTCTACACCTTCATTCCTCTCAGTGCAGGTCTCAGAGAGGACTGAAGGTATAGTGGGGCTGGAGATCTCAGCTGATGAGGAGCAAGGAGAGGTCCTCTGTGTTCTTTGGTGTGGGTCTTTTAGATACGCTTGCCAACGAACTCCATGGCAGGTCAACATATGTCTGGTCAAGCATGTGGTGCCCAAGCGGGAGATGTTTTGGCCACGTGAGATACGCTTGAGACATATGTTGCAAATAGCAGTGGTGCGATCTGATGCACTTGTCTCAAAAAAGGCCCACACCAAGGAACTTTTGGAATAATAAGCAGAGACAGCAGCACCCTGCACATGTGGAGCTTTGCGGTGTGATGCAGTCAGTGTGCTGCCCTTAGGCTGGCCCCTGGAGGGCATCCTGCCTTGTTATTGATCTGCCTCCTCCTCCTCCTCTCCCCTATCAGGCACCCACGTTGAGTCAGTGACCTCATCATCCCCTCCCTCCTCATCACTGGAGCAAACCTGGCAGTATGCTGCAGCAGAGGGAGCACGACTGCCAGATTGCTGTCCTTCTTGGACACCCCCTCTGTCCATGCTCACGTTACTGCTTTCATCTAGCTCAGTATCATCATCAGAGCCTTCTAAACGCTGGGCATCCTCCTGGAGCATGTACCCAACACTGTGGTCAAACAGTTCGAGGGACTCCTCAGGAGGACATGGTGGGGCTAGGGAAGGAGTCACTGATGCCATTGAGCCGAGGGAAGAGGCCGCTGGCAGCTGCATTGCCAGACAAAGTACCCTGAGCATGGGTGAGAGAGGATGAGGATGGCTTGGTCATCCACTCGACCAAGTTTTCCGCATGTTGGGGCTCAACACAGCCAGCTGCCAAGAAAAATGCCAAGCGTGTCCCACGGCCACGTGCTGATGAGGATGCACCGTTTCCATGACCAGCACTGTTGCCTCTAGACACAGAGCCTGCTTGCCCTCTTTTATTGGATTGTGACTGTCTGCCTCTCCTTGTTGGCCTTCCAGACATGCTAATGGCCTGGAGTGAGATGTAGCTGCACTAAGCTGGGATATATATATATATATATATATTCTGATACTGCAGCTAGCAAAATCAACTGCCTGCCTGTAGTATGAGAACACCACCAATCTTCTACAGGCAGCTAGATGAACACTGTGCAGAGGTCGCACTACACTAACTTGTAGCTTTAGCTAAACACTGTGCAGAGGACGCACTACACTAACGTTAAAATATTGTAGCTGCCTGCGGTAGTGATAGGATCAGGAAAACACCACCAACCTTCTACAGGTAGCTTTAGCTGAACACTGTGCAGAGGTCGCACTAGACTAATGTGTAAATAATGTAGCTGCCTGTGGTAGTGATAGGATCAGGAAAACACCACCAACCTTCTACAGATAGCTTTAGCTGAACACTGTGCAGAGGACGCACTACACTAACGTTAAAATAATGTAGCTGCCTGCGGTAGTGATAGGATCAGGAAAACACCACCAACCTTCTACAGGTAGCTTTAGCTGAACACTGTGAAGAGGATGCACTACACTAACTTGTAGATTTAGCTGAACACTGTGGAGAGGTCGCACTACACTAACTTGTAGCTTTAGCTGAACACTGTTCAGAGGAAGCACTACACTAACTTGTAGCTTTAGCTGAACACTGTGAGGTGGACGCACTACACTAACTTGTAGCTTTAGCTGAACACTGTGAGGAGAACGCACTACACTAACTTGTAGCTTTAGCTGAACACTGTGAGGAGGACGCACTACACTAACTTGTAGCTTTAGCTGAACACTGTGCACTACACTAACTTGTAGCTTTAGCTAAACACTGTTCAGAGGATGTACTACACTAACTTGTAGCTTTAGCTGAACACTATGAGGAGGACGCACTACACTAACTTGTAGCTTTAGCTGAACACTGTGCACTACACTAACTTGTAGCTTTAGCTGAACACTGTTCAGAGGACGCACTACACTAACTTGTAGCTCTAGCTGAACACTGTGAGGAGGATGCACTACACTAACTTGTAGCTTTAGCTGAACACTGTGCACTACACTAACTTGTAGCTTTAGCTGAACACTATGCAGAGGTCGCACTACACTAACGTGTAAATAATGTAGCTGCCTGCGGTAGTGATAGGATCAGGAAAACACCACCAACCTTCTACAGGTAGCTTTAGCTGAACACTGTGCAAAGGTCACACTACACTAACTTGTAGATTTAGCTGATCACTGTTCAGAGGACGCACTACACTAAGTTGTAGCTTTAGCTGAACACTGTGCAGAGGTCGCACTACACTAACTTGTAGCTTTAGCTGAACACTGTGAGGAGGATGCACTACACTAACTTGTAGCTTTAGCTGAACACTGTGCACTACACTAACTTGTAGCTTTAGCTAAACACTGTTCAGAGGATGTACTACACTAACTTGTAGCTTTAGCTGAACACTGTGAGGAGGACGCACTACACTAACTTGTAGCTTTAGCTGAACACTGTGCACTACACTAACTTGTAGCTTTAGCTGAACACTGTTCAGAGGACGCACTACACTAACTTGTAGCTCTAGCTGAACACTGTGAGGAGGATGCACTACACTAACTTGTAGCTTTAGCTGAACACTGTGCACTACACTAACTTGTAGCTTTAGCTGAATACTGTGAGGAGGATGCACTACACCCGTGGTATTCCACAGAAGGTGGGGTAGAGTTACTTGCAGGCATATGACAATGAAGGAAGAAACATGGGGGATGGAAATCAGACACCTGGCTGAAGGGCGTAACCATTCAAGTTGTTACACATGTCACTGGGAAAGGGGTCTCATTATTATGTCGCAGTATATCTATGGACTGCTCAGACTTACCAGACAAGCATTCATTTGAATGCAGATGTCTTAAATGTACTCATTTTTCTTTCTCTACCTTTGTCAACATTAATAAAGTATAATCTTAGAAAGCTAGGAAAGCTGGTCCCCAGGCCATTACTGTATGCTGTATCCAATTGGAATTACCAGGGAAGGCTGTCCCTGAAGCAAGGGCAACAGGACCAGATTCGCTTTATGGACTTTTGTACTGTTATTATTGGACTGTTGAGAACAAGGATCCTCATGTTTTTATCCTTCTTGTTTTGTTTTGGTGCTGTTTCTTATAATTCTTATTATGGACCTATGACATCCAGAACAAGTAATGACTACCGATACTGCTATATAGAAATATGGACTGTAGAAATGGAGAGTTTAAACATTTTTTATTTTTCTCAAAGAGTTTTTTTTTGTTTCAGAAGGCAAATCCAAGAGTTCCAAATAGTAAGTGAGATTACACATAAACCATTATTTGAGGTGTGGCCGAGTCTCATATTCTCAACTGGCCACAAGGGGCCATCTGTTGCCTTATGAGTTTATGTGAAATCTCCATCAATAGCTGTAAAATATTGTAATTAGGAATATATTACATTTAGCTTGTATCTATGCAGACCGGAACATATTAATCTTCATATATATCTCCAGACAAGTCGGTGCCCAGGCTTTTGTGTACAAACAATGGGTTTAAAACCTCATTGTGGTACACAAACTCACTTCAAAGGATCCCATGCTGGGATATGCAATGAAGGTTGGCCCAACCCGGATTCAATACTTAAACTTCCCAGGAAAATTCAAGTCAATCTATGGCTCACAAGGATTTGCATTAAAGGGGGCTGACTTAGGAAAAGTATAGGGAAGCTAACCAATCAGAAGTCATGCTATGCCGACAAACGAGGCATCGGCCTGTATTGATATACACAGACTAGCTGGGAGGAAACGTTTTACTTTATGGGAAAGCAGCCATCAGAATGGAACTAAAGTGGAATTATGGAAAAGGTCTGTTTTACTTGCAACTGAATATGTTTGTAGATTAATGCTTTAAGGAATATACTCTGTATTCCTCCATGTAATTCTTTATTTTAACCTACTATTTCCTCCTTAGGTTTAAGACTATAGATAGTTATTTGTGTATTAGCTAGACTTACTTCCTATTAAATGTTATTATATTTAAAGCTTTCACTTTTGGTCAAAGAACTCTCATTTAACCCACATCATATCTATGAGATATGAAATCTTAAAATATAAGAAAAGGGTAACACTGGCAAAGCGGTCAGATGCAAGGGCCCTAGAATGCACTGTGAAGCACACAGTACATTATGTGCGCCGAGCTACTCACAAATTTGGATGTGCGTTCCGAACTTATGCTCGGCTCGAACTGTTCGCCCATCTCTATTTGTATTTTGCAATCATATCTCCTCTTGCGCACCTCTTCTCCAGGGAGAAAAAGTTTAATGCTTTTAGTTGTTCCTCATAATTTAGGCCCTGTAGCCCCCTTATTATCTTTGTTGCCCTTCTGTGGACTCTCTTCAGTTTTGGCGCATCCTTCCTAAAGTGTAGTGACCATAGTTGGACAGAATACTCAAGATTTGGCCAGAGTTGTGTAAACTGGTAGAGTTATAGTTTTATCTCTGTAGTAAATACCCTTTTTAATGCACGTTATTAGTCTGCTAGCTTTGCTTGCTGCAGTTTGGCATTGCATGTTAGTTATGAGCCTGTGATCTAGCAAGACCCCCAGATCATTTTCCATCCTTGATTCCCCCAGAGGTTCTCCCCCTAACAAAGAGCTCACATTTATATTTTTAGCCCTCAAATGCATTACTGCATATTACTTATTTTGCAATATTGAACCTCATTTGCCATGTACCACAGTTGCCCACCTCTATATTTTATTGAGGTATTTCTTGTAAAGTTTCTATATTTTGCTGTGAGGTTATTGCCCTGCTTAATTTTGTATTGCCAGAAAACACAGATATGAAACTATGAATACCAACCTCTATATCATTTATGAATAAGTTAATCAGAATTGGTCCCAGAACAGAGCCTTGGGGTACCCCACTTACAGCTCCAGGTCATTCAGAAGGTATGTTATTTATCACCACTAGGGATGAGCCGAACAACCCCCCTGGTTCGGTTCTCAGCAGAACATGCGAACAGGCAAAAAATATGTTTGAACATGCAAACACTGTTAAAGTCTATGGGACACAGACATGAATAATCAAAAGTCCTAATTTTAAAGGCTTATATGCAAGTTATTGTCATAAAAAGTGTTTGGGGACCTGGGTCCTGCCCCAGAGGACATGCATCAATGCAAAAAAAAGTTTTAAAAACTGCCGTTTTTTTGGGAGCAGTGATTTTAATAATGCTTAAAGTGAAACAGTAAAAGTGAAATATTCCTTTAAATTTCGTACCTAGGGGGTGTCTATAGTATGCCTGTAAAGTGGCGCATGTTTCCCGTGTTTACAACAGTCCCTGCACAAAATGACATTTATAAAGGAAAAAAAAGTAATTTAAAAGTACACACGGCTATAACGAATTGTCGGCCCCGGCAATACACATAAAAGTCATTGAAAAAAATGGCATGGGGTTCTCCCCCAGTCCATTGCCAGGCCCTTTGGGACTGGTATGAATATTAAGGGGAACCCCGAACCAAAATTTAAAAAAAATTGCATGGGGGTCCCCCCAAATTCCATACCAGGCCCTTCAGGTCTGGTATGGGTATTAAGGTGAACCCCGTGCCAAAAGAATGGCATGGGGTCCCCCTAACAATCCATACCAGACCCTTATCAAAGGCAGGCAACCTGGAAGGCCACAGGAAAAGAGGGGGGATGAGAGAGCGCCCCCTCTGAAACATACCAGGTCACATGCCCTCAACATGGGGAGGTTGCTTTGGGGTAGCCAGAGCACCGTGTCCCCATGTTGATGGGGACAAGGGCCTCATCCCCACAACCCTTGCCCGGTGGTTGTGGGGGTCTGCGGGAGGGGGCTTATCGGAATCTGGGAGCCCCCTTTAACAAGGGGACCCCCAGATCCCGGACTCCCCCCTGTGTGAAATGGTAACGGGGTACAAAAGTGTGAAAATGGTAAAAATGACATGACACGACTTGGGGACAAGCCCTTTATTAAAAAATAAAAAAATAAAAATGTCCCAAGAAGTTTTCTTCTTCTTCTCTTTCTCCGACAGACCGAAAAAGAAAAAAACCCGCGATCGACCCTCCTCCATGGGAGGCGCCCGCCATAATGACCGTCCTCTCAGATGACAGTTCTTTCATAACTGAGGGCGGGGCCACACGGTGAAGTCGCCAGGTGACCCCGCCCCCTCTGACACACGGGACATCCCTATGGCTTCCCTGTATCATCAGAGGGGACGGGGCCACCCGTTTACGTAACCGGGTGGCCCCGCCCCCTCTGATGCTACGGGGAAGCCAAAGGGATTTGCCCATGCGTCAGAGGGGACAGGGTCACCCGGCGACTTCACAGTATGGCCCCGTCCTCAGTTATAAAAGAATTGTCAAAGAGAAGACGCGTCATACGGTGGGTGCCTCCCATGGAGGTGGGTTGGTCACTTTTTTTTTTCTTTTTCGGTTCGTCAGCGCAGCAAGAGAAGAAGAAGACTTTGTGGGACATTTTTATTTTTTTATTTTTTAATAAATGACTTATCCCCAAGCCGTGTCATGTCATATTTACCATTTTCACACTTTTTTTGTACCCCGTTACCATTTTACACGGGGGGAGGCTGGGATCTGTCACAGTGCACAAAACATCTGTCTGCCCCATCACATCTGTGCACTTTGACAGATGTTTATGAGGACACTGACATGTGTATGGGGACAAGGGTATCAGTGGTGCTTGGTGTACTGTTTGTGGGGGGATATGCGACAGCTCTCTGTATAAAATCATCCTCACACAGAGAGCTGTCACAGAGCTGCAGATCCCCCCTCCCCGCACTGAGCTCTCACTGAGCTTGGTGGGGAGAACTGTCACAGAGAAGCGTCTCTGTTTACATTGCGACGGCTGTGATTGGACACAGCCGTCACATGATCAGGAGGGCCAATCACAGCGCCCATATCCCGATCTCTGCTTTGCTGGATCCTGTGATCATAATGATCACAGAATTGAGCCGCAGCACGGCTATAGGCTATAGGCATTTAAAGGGCCGACGTACAGTTATAGAACTGATCGCTGTATAAATATCAGTGGTCCCAAAAATTTGTCAAAAGTGTCCAATCTGTCCGCCGCAATATCGCAGTACCAATATTCTAAATATATATATATTAATTATATACTAAAAATCGCTGATCACCACCATTACTAGTAAAAAATAAATAGATAATACAAATGCCATAAATCTATCCCATAGTTTGTAGACGATATAACCTTTGTGCAAACCAATCAATATATGCTTATTGCGATTTTCCTTACCAAAAATATGTAAAAGAATATATATTGGCCAAAACTGATGGAGAAATTTGATTTTTAAAAACATTTTTGGGGATATTTATTACAGCAAAAAGTAAGAAATATAGTTTTAGTATATATATATACCGTATACTTTTTTTGTTTATAGCGCAAAAAATAAAAACTGCAGTGATCAAATACCACCAAAAGAAATCTCTATTTTTGGGGAAAAAAAAAGACGTAAATTTTGTTTGGGTACAACGTCGCACTACCGTGCAATTGTCAGTTAAAGTGACGCAGTGCAGTATCGCAAAAAATGGCTTGGTCATTAAGCAGGACAATCTTCCAGTCTGTAAGTGGTTAAATACCACCAAAAGAAAGCTATATTTGTGTGAAAAAATATAATTTGGGTCCAATGTTGCATGACCGCGCAATTCTCATTCAAAGTGCGAGAGCGCTGAAAGCTGAAAATTGGTCTGGGAAGGAAGGGGATGAAAGTGCCCAGTATTGAAGCGGTTAACTTTCATCATCGAACGTGAAAATAAGGGAAACCCCAAATTTTGGGCTGTCCCCATAAAAATTAATAGAGGGGAAACTTTTCAATGGGGGCACTAGTTCTGGTGACCTGGGAGTTCCCAAGGAATTCCCTTAATTTACAGAGATTTTCTCACTTCCTGTTTTGGCTATGGGACAGCGATGTGAAAGACTCATTGGGGTTGATTTACTAAGGGCAAAAAGACTGTGCACTTTGCAAAAATGCAGTTGCACGCTGCAAGTGCAGTTGCTCCAGAGCTTATTAAATGAGCCGGACATCTGCTGACTTCCATCATCCAATCATGTGCAAGCAAAAATGCTGGGTTTTTTTCCTTGCACGTGATTGAGTACTCTTTGCAAAATGAAGCCTTACCTCATTTACTAAGCTCTGGAGCAACTGCACTTGCAACGTGCACAGTCTATTTTGCCTTTAGTAAATCAACCCCATTGCCAGTTAATGCAAATGCTTGATTTCAGTTATTGTCACCAAAGGGCAACACAGCCAGTTATTAGGTTTAGGGGGAAATTATTTTTCACAAAACTGTGGGGTTGATTTACTAAAGGCAACTAGACTGTGCACTTTGCAAAGTGCAGTTGCACTCTGCAGGTGCAATTGCTCCAGAGCTCAGTAAATGAGGTAAAGCTTCACTTTGCAAATAACACCCAATCACATGCAAAGGAAAATAAAAAAACAGCATGTTTGCTTGCACGTGATTGGATGATGGAAGTCAGCAGAGCTTCTGCTCATTTACTAAGCTCTGGAGCAACTGCTCTTGCAGAGGGCAACTGCACTTTGCAAAGTGCACAGTCAATTTGCCTTTAGTAAATCAACCCCGGTATTTGCTAATGTGTGAAATAAAATCCTCTGTCTTTGATGTGAATTATTAGACTGGGTCAATTTCATTTGTTTGCAGGCTAGCTGGTAAGGCTGGAAATACATTATATAATTTTCTTGTACAATTTTCCATTAGATTTACCAAAACCATATAATATGAGGTCAAATCTTTCAATTTGTATGCAATCTGGCAGGTCCTTGCACTACATAGTTGAAAATAAATGTAATGGAAATTTAACAAGAAAATTGTATAATGTATAGCCAGCTTAAACCTTCAGTCATTTTTCATCTTTCCATCTATTAAATCTTCTGCCCTTGTTGTTTTAACTTTGGATAGTAAAACATTAGCCTAGGCTTATGACATCATGCACAATTCTCTCTATCACTCTAGTGAGAGTTTGCCAGGAATGGGGGGGTGAGTCATAAGAGGGTCAATGAGAGCTGCAGAGCTGGAGGTGTACCTCTGTGTGTCTGTGTAAGTCTAGGAAGTAAACAGGCAGCAGCTTAAGCTGCCCACAGTTAAAATGGCTGCAGCCAGACTTAGTGGAGGGAGATTTCTGCAGCATATTTGGCAAGTACAGAATCACAGTATATATAAAATTATATGCAAAGTGGTTGGAGGAAAGCTTCAGAATGGCAAAGATGCTTTTATTACAAATGATGTGAGTAGACTGCAGATTCCATAGAGGTCTGCTCACAGATCTCCTGCTGAGCAATGTGTACAAAACCTGTGTGAAAGTGCTCTAAGAAATAATGAAATACTTTCTTCCGGTTGGTAATCACACCTAGTAGAACACATATGACCTATGTGTCTGTACACCAGGAACAATGCTGGTAAGAGAGGTGACTGCTTAAACCACTTGCCTACTGGGCACTTTTACCCCCTTCCGGCCCAGGCCAGTTTTCAGCTTTCAGCACTGTCGCACTTAGAATGAAAACTGTGCGATCATGCAGCACTATACCCGTGACATTTTTTATAATTTTTTTGAGATAGGTAGAGCTTTCTTTTGGTGGCATTTAATCACCACTGTTTTTTTTTTTTATTTTATGCTAAACAAACGAAAAAAGACCAAACATTTTGAAAAAAAAAATGTTTCTGTTATAAAATGTTGTAAATAAGTAATTTTTCTCCTTCACTAATGGGCACTGATAGGTGGCACTGATGGGTACTTATGAGGAGGCACTGATGAGACTACACTGATAGGAAGCACTGATGGGCACTGATAGGCGGCAATAATGGGTAGAGATGATAGAACATTTCCTGTTCGGTTCGCACCAGAACTCTCGAACAGAAAAAAGTTCTGACCCGAACGGCAAGCCTTATTAAAGTCTATGGGACCGGAACTTGAAAAATTAAAAGTCCCCATTTTGAAGGCTTATATGAAATTAATTGGCCATAAACAGATTATGGGGATCTGGGTGCTGCCCAGGGGGGACATGTATCAATGCAAAAAATGTTTTTAAAAAACATAATGTTTACAGGAGCAGTGATTTTAATGATGCTTAAAGTGCAACAATAAAAATGAAAAAATCATTTAAATATAGTGCCTGGGGGGTCCCCTTAGTCTTCCTGTAAAGTGGCACCTCTGTAGATGCTACAGCAAAAATGACATTTCTAAAGAAAAAAAAAATAATGGCATGATATTTAAATTGCCGGAAACACAATACCAATGCCGGCAATAGAAAAAAAAAAAAAATGGCATGGTCCTTGTTGGGCATATATTGTAATGTTCTTTTTATTTCATGCAGCCTATGGGCTTAACCACTTCAATACCAGGCACTTAGACACCTTCCCGCCCAGGCCAATTTTCAGCTTTCAGCGCTGTTGCAATTTGAATGACAATTACGCGGTCATGCTACACTGTACCCAAACAAATTTTTTTATCATTTTGTTCCCACAAATAGAGCTTTCTTTTGGTGGTATTTTATCACCTCTGCATTTTTTATTTTTTGCGCAACAAATAAAAAAAGACCGAAAATTTCGAAAAAAAGCAAGTTTTTCTTTGTTTCTGTTAAAATTTTTTGTAAATAAGTACGATTTCTTCTTCAATGACGGGCGCTGATATGGCTGCACTGACGGGCACTGATACGGCGGCACTTATGGGCACCGATGAGGTGGCACCAATGAGGTGGCACCAATGAGGTGGCACTGATGAGGTGACACTGACGGGCACTGATGATGGGCACTGATAGGCGGCACTGATGGGCACTGATAGGTGGCACTGATGGGCACGGATAGGTGGCACTGGTATGCGGCACTGATGGGCACTCATAGGTGGCACCAATGGGCACTCATAGGCGGCACTGATGGGCACTCAAAGGTGGCATTGATTGGTACATATGGGTGGCACTGATGGGTACTTATGGGTGGCACTGATGGGTGGCACTGATGGGCACTGATAGGTGGGAACTGATGGGCACAGATGGGCACTGACAGGTGGCACTGATGGGCAATGACAGGTGGCACTGAACACACTGATTGGTGGCACTGATAAAACATATTGGGGGCATTGCTGGGCAGATCTGGAACATAATGGTGCCAATCAGTGCCCATTTGTGGGCACTGATTGGCACAGATTGGGCACATTGGGCACATGTGGATGGCCATGGGGTACATACCTGGCCATCCACATGTTGCCCCTTCCCTGGTGGTCCTAGTGGCGATCCCTGGTGGTCCAGTGTGGTGATCTGAGGGGGGCTGCGCTGCTAAAAAATCAGCGCAGAGCCCCCCTGTCAGGAGAGCAGATGCGAGTGAAGAAAAGCCGATCAACGGCTCTTCCTATTGACAGCGTGGCGGGCGTGCGGTGGGATGTTATCCTGCTGGACGTCATATGATGCCCAGTCAGGATAACGGAACCACTTCCCGGACGTCAATCCGCTATAGGGCGGACGGGAAGTGGTTAATGAAAAAAGAGAACCTAGATTCCTCCATTTACATTGTTAAGGAAATTGTAAATACTGTATAAAATTGAAATTGTAACAATCTGTATTATATTTTGTATGGTTTTCCTATATATTGCACACTGCACTCATTGTGCACATGGCATTAATAATGTTTTCATGTTTGCGTTCTTTCGAGTCCTGATTAGAATTAGTCTGCCTATGTTACGTCTCTTGTTACCATCCAAGTACAATTGTAATATTGTGATACCTACGTAATCATGTGTATAAAAACCTTCAATTGCATCAAAATAAACAGAACAGTTATTTGGAAAGATGCTGAGTATCTCTTTTGTCTGTTCCAAGCAGACTCTCTTCCCCATGTAAGTCGGGTATTTACAAGCCGTTGGGGGAAGCTCAGGTGATTAGGTCACACGGTGCCACATCAGCCAATTTCTAATTAAAAAAGTGTCCAAAAAGTGGCACTCTTGTATAAAAATTGTCCACATACATGTGGTACCCCTTTTGGAATAAGGGTGACTCCAAGTCCCAAACAATCTTGCCACTGCTCCCTATGTAGTCTGGGCAGTCGCAGGGCTCCACGCTTTTCCCCCATAAATTCAAAAATCCCATGTATAGCCTGTTGCCCTCTCACGGATTTTATACATTTTGACCCCATATCTGGCATGCTTGCTGGGGAGAAACAGTTTGAAAGCAAGACGGCCAGAAAAATTAATGAGAGATTCATGTACGCAGCCAACTTGTTGGGGCATATACAAATCTGCTAAATTTTGGTTAAAATGATTTACAAGGGGCCGAATTTTGTGGAGCTGATCATATTCAGTGTCACCCCAAAGACGGTAGAGTTCATTGTCGTAGAAGTGCATAAATCACATTATATTCTCATATCTACCCCTAACCATGGCAGTAGAGAACATGGGCATATGATAAATCGGGTCCGTGGGCCAATATTACTGCTTAATAATAATAATTAAAAAAAATAAAAATAATAACTCATTATTTTTAGTAATGTCCATGTTGAGGGTTAGGCCCACAAAAGTCTTAAATTCAGAAACCATGAAACGTTTCCATTTGAATTGTCTGGTGAGGTTTGAATTTGGGTTTGCTGTGATAAATTGCTTGGCATATAAATTGCTTTGGTCCACAATCGACCAGATCTTACAGATCTTCAGTGAAAAACAGCTCAAAAAAACCAAGGGGAGTTAAATTTGCTCTTTCCATCTGAATTCCGGGTGGGCCAGTGAATGGGGGAAGTATGGGCACTGCAGAATCTGTGGACTTCCAATCACCATTTGTAAGCTCATCACGAACGGCACTATGGGCTCATGGGGCCTGCGTTCTAATTTTTGGTGCTAGCCATCATAAAAGACCAGAATGTACTAGGCCACTGGTGCTTGCCAGTTCACCAAAAGGTAAAACAGAACTAGTGCTGGTTGCATACAAGAGTCATCATATGATTATACCACCTCAGCAACCTGGGAACGGGGTCCGGTACACCTGACCTTAGCAGGGACCACTTCTCCATCATCTGAGCTATCTGTCAGGGTGCCGCTGCTCTCTACAGGTTCGTATACTGAGCCTGATTCTGAAAGTGAGGACTCTCCGTCGCTCTCATCTGTCATGTTCAGAATCCTGTGGGCCTTTTCACTAGTATACCTTTCTTTGGACATTTTGGCCAGTAAATTTACAGGTACTAGTGAGACTCACAGGTAAAAGAGCACCTGTCTTTCAGGGACTGTTTAAACCGCTGTTCCTGCTAGTGCTAGCAGAGATCAGGCCTGATCTTGCTAATGCTGCGGTTTTGTGTGTATCAAAAGTGACACTGCACTTGTTGGGGGGAGGGGCTAAATGCAGGTGCTGACAGGTGTCAGGGATGAACCTACTAATGCTACATTTTTGAGGACAATATACTATCGGGACGCTAGTATAGCTCTGATCTGATCAAAGATATTGATCTGTTCAGACTATACTAGTAATTAACGTATATAGTGTATGTGTGTGTTACTGTCAATCAAAGGGTTAAATGTGATAATGAATATGTGGCGGTCAATCAGATGCTGTCTGGGATTGATGCTAACTGGCGGTAACGTTATCTGGCGTCACCAGTGACACCAATACAGTGATCAAAAAAAAAAAATCTGTACACTCTACTAATGATACTATGACAGGGGAGTGAAAGGGTTAACCGGGGGGCGATCAGGGGGTTAAATGTACCTAACTACATGATATGGTGTCAGTGTGCTGCTTTTACTCACTGTAGTTGCTGTCTCTTCTCTCTGTGAAACCAAAAAGGGCTCCAAGAGAGAAGAGCTCTTAATTACCTGTGCCTGTGTTTTGTAAACACAGGCACATGCTGATCTGTAATTTGTCAGAATTGATCAGCAGGTCTAGACTAAAAATCATTGGCCTGGACCTGAAGACTGATCTGTGCTTGATCGAATAACAGCACGCAGCCCCCCTCCCGTAGTATATGAATGGCGGGCAGTCCACAACTGGTTAAAGTATAACTAAAGGAAAACCTTTTTTTAGTTTTGGATAGGGTGAAGAGGTGATTGAACAATTATTAGAGACTCACCACCTCTACTTGTCCTGTATACCAGTGGTTCTCAACCCTGTCCTCAAGTACCCCCAACAGGCCATGTTTTGGGAATTTCTCTTAGATGAAATAGCTGTCCAAATGACCAAACCATTGATTCTGGTTTAAAGCACCTGTGCAAGATAAAGGAAAACCTGCAAACATGGCCTGTCGGGGGTACTTGAGGACAGGGTTGAGAACCACTGCTGTATACCATAATCATTGAAAATAAAATTAAAAGAAAACCCAAAATCTTGAGTTGTTCCCAGAAAAGTAATAGAGGAAACATTTCCAATGGGGAAACTAGTTCTAGACACTAGTTGATAGGGATGAGCCAAACACCCCCCCTGTTTGGTTCGCAGCAGAACTACTGAACAAGGAAAACATTCTAACCCAAACAGCGAACCCCATTGAAGTTTATGGGAGCAGAACAGGAAAAATCAAAGCGCCCATTTTGAAGGCTTATATGCAAGTAATTGGTCATAAAAGGGATGTGGGGGGCCTGGGTACTGCCCTGGGGGACACGAATCAGCAGCTTGGCAGGTCAGGAAAGGGGGGATGAGCGAGGGGCCACCCACCTGAACCATACCAGGCCACATGCTCTCAACATGGGGGGGTGGGTGCTTTGGATGGGAACAAGGGCCTCTTCCCAACAACCCTGGGCTGTGGTTGTCGGGGTCTGCGGGCAGGGGGCTTATAGGAATCTGTAAGCCTCCTTTAACAAGGGGGCTCCCAGATCCCGGCCACCCCCTATGTGAATGGGTATCAGGTACATAGTACACATACCCATTCACCAAAAAAGTGTACAAAAGTAATAACCACACAAGACAAATCCTTTATTAAAAAATAAAAATAAATAGTGAGTGGAACTAATTGTGGAATAGTGGAACGTGTCAGAGGAAGATATCTCTAGAATAAATGTGAAAAAGTAAAGTTTTCCCACTACATAAGGTTCTACCAAGGGATGAGACCATTGTGATATGCATGGACATTACACAATACACAAATAAAAGTCTCTAAAAACCTATTGATGACAGAAGAAAATAAGTATAATTTAATACATGTAATGGGTTAATTTACTACATATAATAGGGGGATTTACTACTTGTAAAGGGGGGGGGGGGGATATACTATATGTAATTGGTTATTTTCTACATGTAATAGGGGGGGGGGGATTTACTACATGTAATGGGGTGGCTTTACAACTTGCAATGGGGGGGATTTAACGCATGTAATGGGGTGAATTTACTACATATAATAGAGGGATTTACTACATGTAATAGGAGGATTTACTACATATAATGGGTATTTACTACATGTAATGGGGTCAATTTACTACATGGAATAGAGAGTTTTACTACATGTAATGAGGAGTTTTACTACATGTAAAGGGGGGGGGATTTACTGCATGTAATGGGAAAACTTACTACATGTTATGAGGGGGATTTACCACATGTAATGGGTAAATTTCCAACATGTAATGGGGGGGGGATTTACTACATGTAATGGGTGGATTTACTACATGTAATGGGGGGGATTTACTGCATGTAATGAGGGGATTTACTACATGTAATGGGGTGGCAAATTTACTACAAGTAATGGGGGGGAATTTACTTAATGTAATGGGTGGATTTACTAAAGGCACACAGTAAAGTGAAGCAAGCATAGCAAGTGAAGTTGTTCCAGAGCTTAGTAAATGAGGGGAAGCTCTGCTGTCTTCCATCATCCAATCATGTGCAAGTAAAAAGGCTGTTCAATTTCGTCCTTGCTTGTGATTGGGAATTCTGTGTAAAGTGAAGCTTCGCCTCATTTACTAATCTCTGCAGCAACTTGCACAATTCACATTCATTTTTCCTTAAAGTAGAACTATCCTAACTATTTGTCCAGTGTCAGCACCCCCCACACAGTTAGAAAACACTCCCAGGGAACACATTTAACCCTTTGATTGCCGTGATGTTAACCCCTTCCCTGCCAGTGTCATTTATACAGTGACAGTGCATATTTTTTTTAGCACTGATCACTGCATTGGTGTCACTAATTGCAAAAAGTGTCACTTAGTGTTCAATTTGTCCACCACAATGTCGCAGTCCCACTAAAAAACGCTGATCACCGCCATTACTAGTAAAAAATAATAAAATAAAAAATGTCCCTAAATCTATCCCATAGTTTGTAGACACAATAACTTTGGCGCAAACCACTCAATATATGCTACTTAGAATTTTTTTACCAAAAATAAGTAGAGGAATACAAATTGGTCTAAATTGATGAAGAAATTAGATTTTTTACATAATTTTTATTGGATATGTTTTATAGCAGAAAGTAAAAAAAATATAGTTTCTTTTAAAGTTGTCGGCCTTTTTTTTTTCAAAATTGTATTTTTATTGGGGTATAAAAAAACAAGTACAGAATTGTAACAAAATGTACATTACACTATCAATGAAAGTGTATTATAAACAGTCATAGTAAAAAGAGAAAACAAAATAGAAAGTAACAATTATAAGTAAAAAGAAAAGTGTTCACAGAAACTAGGCACAAATGTGAATTGGGTCAAATCCCTTTGATGTACATAGTAAGTGTATTATGGATAAGAATCCTGAACCTCGAGATTAATCTAAGTCATATAGTAGGCAAGAAAATCCACGGAAGACGTAGATAATGTGATATAAAAAAAAAAAAAAACTAGTGTAGCGTTGGATAAGGAGCACTGGACATGGGGAGGGGGAGAAGCCAAATAGACACTTTCAATGTAGAATCAACATAAGATTAGTGCGTATTTGGTAGTATGGGGGTTCCAAATTCCGAAAGATCCCATGGTTCCCATATCTTATTAAATTGAAGGATGCAGTCATGCACTGAGGCCGGCAAAAACTCCATCGTCCTAATCTCAGCCACTAAATGTAGAAATCTGGACCACGAAGGAGGTGTCTTAGATAACCAGGACAGTGGGATAAGCCTTTTGGCTGCTAATAAAACATAGGATATTAGTCTATTTGCCTTTTTAGATACACCCAAGGAAGGTAAACCCAATAGATAATTCAAAGGATCCATCGGAAGGGACACCCCAGTCACTTTTTGTATAAGCAAATGTACATCATGCCAAAAGGGTTGGATCAAAGAAGCATTGCCAAAAGATGTGAAATAAGGAACCTATGTCAGTCCCACACTGCCAACAGTGCGGCGGGACTGAGGGTTCATACTTATGAATTACATCAGGAGTTCTATACCAAAACATGAGAATCTTAATGGACGTCTCCCTCTGAGTGACACATTTGGAAGATCTGAAAGTAGAGGACCAAATCCTATCCCACATCTGTATTGTGACAGGACGGCCCACTAAGTGAGACCACCTGTTCAAATAATGGTGCAAGGTTTCCGTGATTGGAGTCGACTCATGGAGGATACGGTAAATACATGAAATTAAATGCAGTGGATGTGGGCCCTGAGCACATAGGTATTCAAACGTAGTTGGCTTATCTAGGGTCAGGGTTGGCGCTTTAGAGTGAAAGAAGTGTCTAACTTGTAGGTAAAAGTGAAAGAGATGTAATGGTATATCATATTTTTCACTTAGAGTGTTGAAAGTATGCAGTTTCCTCATTATGGGATGGACCAGGTTCCGGAGCTGAAATAGATTTACATTTATCCATGGAAAAATCCTTCCCAGGGACATACTATCTGGAATGAGAGGGTTGAATAGTACATTCACAAGAGGAGAGCAGGGGGACATAAGGGGATAGCGTTTGAGGCAATGACACCAAATGGTTAAAGTCAATGCCATTGGGCCAGTGCACTGGTGTTTATATATGGGATTTAAAGAAGGGGGAGCACCCCAAACCAAGGAGCACGGGTGGACCGGATAGAGTACCCCTTTCTCAATGGCAGCCCATTGGTTTGGCGCGTGTAAGGAGGTCCAAGAGGTAATGGCCCTTAAATGCGTGGCATAATAATATTTAGTAATGTCCGGAGCTCCCAAACCTCCTCTGGATGTAAGGGAAAACATCATGGAGCTCGCTATGTGATGGGCCTTATCATTTCATATAAATTTTAGAAAAGTCCTGTGGAGTGCTTTTAGTTGTGGAGTAGGTACAGCTACTGGGAGAGTTTCAAAATAATAACGCAGCCTGGGTAGGATAGACATTTTTAAAACATTGATTCTGCCTAAGAGAGACAGGGGGTATTTGGCCCAATTCGACAGAGACTTATTAATATCCAGTATCAGAGGAGGAAAATTAGCAGTATAAAGGGAGGTATAGGAAGGGGTAAGTAGGATAGCCAAAAATTTGAGGGAGGTGTTACACCATTTATAAGAGTATGATTCTTTAAGTTGGCATAGTAAGGGCGTTGGAATGTGTATAGGAAGGGCCTCAGTTTTGGAAGTGTTAACTTTATATCGGAGATAGCACTAAAAGAGGTCAGTAGTTTATCTAACGAGGGGAGAGATATCAACGGTTAGTGATAGCAAGATGTCATCTGCAAATAATGATAATTTATATTCCCCCTGTCTCATTACCACCCCACGTATGTCTGGGTGTACACGGATAGACTCAGCTAGGGGTTCCAAGCACAAGATAAAAAGCAGTGGCGAAAGAGGACAACCCTGCCGAGTTCCATTTGTCATGGGGAAGCCAGGAGACAGAAAGGATGACATTTGCACCTGTGCTGTGTCAGTTGAATATGTCAGTCTTTTTTTGTTTATAGCGCAAAAAATAAAAACCACAGAGGAGATCAAATACCACCAAAAAAAAGCTCTTTTTGTGGGAAAAAAGGACATAAATTTTGCTTGGGTACAGCGTCGCACGACCGCACAATTATAAATGGCCTGGTCATTAAGTGGCTAAATACTTCTGGGGCTGAAATGGTTAAGCTGTGTTCTTGGATGCCCAACGCAGATCAGTCCCTGCTGCAGACTCTGCCTTGCTACAAAGTTACAATGTTGCAGTCTGGTTACTGGGGGAAAAGAGACTGAGTAAATGCTTCTTCCTGCCTGTAGCAGACTGATGGCATCACCTTAGCCTAGGAAAAGTCACTGACTGAGGCTTAAGAATAACCTTTTAATCATAAATGTGGAACTTTAGAGAAATTGTTGCTGTTTCTGTGCATTGCGACATATCGAGAATTATGTACAAAAATACGTTTTGATGCTGTCAGAAAAAGTGAGGAGAGGGGAGCGATTCAGTCGTTTAGTAGCAGTAGTATTAGTGTTAATAGTAGTAAATAGACATGTGCAATTAGTTTTCTCCCAAATTTGTTTTTCGGCAAGATTCTGCATATTCATTAATTCGGAAACATCCGAATTAACGAAAGACTGTTTTATTAATTTTTTTCGAAAACAAAATTTTCTAAAAGAACAAAAATTCAAAAGAATTAAAATCTGAAATGTGAAAGAACGAAAATCCGAAAATTCGAAAATCTGAAAAATAGAAAGAGTGAAGTTCTGAAAATGAGAACGAAAATCCGAAAATTTAAAGAACGTAAATTCAAAAATAAGAACAAAAATCCGAAAATTTGAAAATCCGAAAGAACAAAATACATTTGGATAATTTATATTATAATTAAAATATTACGTTTATTACCATTATTATAGTTTTTTTTTGTATTATGTATAAATAATAATAATAATAATAATAATAATAATAACTATAATAATTGTTATAAACTATTAAATTATAGTTATTGGAATTTCCTTTCAAATTTGGCTATTAGTGAACGTAATGAATACGAATTTATCTGAAGTTAAGAATTATCCAAAATAACAAATGCCGGATAACTTCAGATAAATTTGTATTTGTTATGTTCACTAAAAGCCAAATTTGAAAGGAAATGATAGTTTTTATTATTATTCTTATTATTTATTAATAAATAATAAGAATAATAATAAAAAAAACTATAATAATGGTTAATAAATGTAATGATTTAATAATATAATAGATATTATTCAAATATGTTTTGTATATTATTCAAATATGTTTTGTATATTATTCAAATATGTTTTGTTCTTTCGGATTTTCAAATTTTTGTTCTTATTTTCGGATTTTCGTTCTTTCGATTTTTTTTGATTTTTGTTCTTGTTTTTAGGATTTTCAAATTTTCGTTCTTTACATTTTTTGGATTTTCGAATTTCGGATTCTTATTCTTTCCAATTTTTGGATTTTCAAAATAACGAATACTGCAAATGAATGGAATGTAACAAATTCATATTAATCAGAAGTTAAGAATGATCAAAATAACAAATATCACATCTATACAAATAGAATGTAATGAATTTGAATGTATCCAAATTTCTGAATCTATTCGAAACAATGAATATCGATCATAACGAATGATCCGAAAAACGAAAAAAAAAAAACGAATAAAACAAAAATGAAAAAAAAAAAAAGATTTTTTTTGGCAGTGCACATGTCTATTAGTAAAAGTAGTAAAATACAACGAGGTGGGGCTGAAAAATTTATTTTGATCTCAGACACCAACCTCCTGTATGTTGTCAGCCCAAAGCAGAACTTAGGAGCTGAGCGCATTTCTTGCAGGATCAACAGGTTTCATTCTGTACTTGCAGGGTCTTTAGAAGGATAAAACATGAGGAAATGTACACACATTGCAGAGATGTCCTTCTTCTTTTTTTTCCCCTGACATACACTTTAACTACAGTAGTAACTTATGTCCAGTTAATAACTTACTAGCAAATACAAAATATACCGGAAATGTTGGATATCTCTCCTTCTGGACATGGGACACACTCATAGCAACATTTATGCATTGAAGATCCAAATTTTTTTCTGCTTCCAGGTAAACAGGGATCTGAACATCGAGATACTGGAATCTGAAATCAGATCATATTATTATTATTATTATTATTATTATTATTATTATTATTATTATTATTATTATTATTGTATAAAGATCCATTATATCCCATGAGGTTATACAAACTGAATGTTACAAATAGGAATGAGGTTCTGGTTTGCCTCTACCATGGGCTCAAGGTGAATTCTGCAGGTTTGAAATCCATTCAAGGTGCAATATTTTGGGGGGTTTTCATTCACTTTGGGTGTTTATTCATCTCAATTGTATGGTGGCCCCTGTTTTAGGTTAAATTGCTCTTTTATTTCAAGGCTATGCTTTAAAAATGGAGGGGACTTCAGGTTCCGGCGCCGCATGGAGTAGCTGCTCCGCTCCTCAGCTCCCGCACACCGGCATATAAAACCAGCCCAGGAGCCCCCATCCACCCTCGGCTACCTCCGGACACACTCCGCCAACCCATGGACCGGTTCGTAGAAAAAAATCGGCTCCCGCACCCAAACCGCGCCGACGGCGCCGCCGGCCCAGCTGCAAATCGAGGCCCCGGTCTCGGCCTACACGCAGCCGTGCTCTGATACACAGGCGGCGGAAATGGAGGTAAGCGGCAACACAGCCACTCACATCCCTCCACAAGACTCATCTACGCAGCCACAGCCTCACCATGTCTCCTTCCCTCAAGTCTCTCTCTCCCAAACATTCTCCTTACCAGCATCCACCCCACAACATGCTGAGGACCAGAATACAGAGCGCATAGCTCAGGCTGTTGCAGCCCTTCTGTCCCCTATGATCTCAGCATCAGTGGAAAAAGCTGTAAATGCGGGGATGAAAAAAATAAAGGCCCAACTGGGAGAACACTCCACCAAGCTGAACGAGCTAGAACACCGCATGTCCAAAGTGGAAGAGGAGATGTATCAAGTCCAGGCCACAGAACAAGCACAAGACAAGACAAACCAATACATTATCCAAAAACTTGATGATTTGGAAAACAGATCTAGAAGGAGCAACCTGCGATTCGTGGGGATACCCGAATCCCTACAAGCTTCTGCTCTATCAGAATTCTGCTCACACCGCGTTCCGGAAGCACTGGGTCTCACAGGATCTTGCACAGTGGAACGTGCGCACCGTGTGGGTTCTTACAACGCAGAACGCAAAAACCCTCGACCTATAATCGCTAAATACCTGAACTATTCAGACAAGGCCCTCATCCTTCAAAAGTTCAGACAATCACGCTCACTCCAAGTAGATGGCGTAAGGGTCCTGATCTTTGCCGACTACTCCATTGAGGTCTCAAAAAAAAGCGAAACCTTCCAGCAGGTATGCACAGATCTCTTTAAACAACAAATAAAATTCACGCTGGCCTTCCCGGCTATCCCCTGCCTCAAGACACCGAACGGCGATCAACTATCCTTCCAAGATCCCTCTGAAGCGGAGGCCTACCTGCGATCTCTACATCCAAACCCTCACCCTCATACCCCATCAAAAGCTGCCCCTATCAACCGCTCCCTGGACCAAAGGAGCCCACGCAAAGACTCTCCCAAGCGCTTCAGATCGTCATACCCGGACCAGCATCGCAACACCCTTCGCTGACCAAAGACTCGCAGCTATGATTATTCGAAAACCATCGAGGCAGCTCTTATAACACCACTTCAGGTTCGATCTTTGACTACTCATATACCTACACCCCCCAGGCTTTTCAATATTTTTCAATATTTTACTTTTTAATATTTTACTACTCAATGTATTGATGCCACATCCTCTCACCTAGCATCTATTCACACTAAATACCACAATTCAATAGAGGTTTTGGAAGGTATTCTGTCAAGTGCTCTGTTATATTGATGCTAAGTTTTATGGTTCAGTTATCAAATACCTTACTGTTACAAATGTCTTTTAGTACATTTTACGTTCCTTATTGGCCTCACTGTGTATGGCTCAATTCACCCTCCCCCACATACTCGGTCTGGAGGAAGAGCCCACGTAAGAACCAGCCATCCTATCATGGGCTCTTTTGGGAAGCAACCCCTGGTGTCCGGTCATGGGAGTTGTCCTACACAGTGACTCCATGCGGAAAAAAGAGAAGTTCTTACATGTGCTTGTTTTGTTACTTTCTCTGATTCCCCCCCCCCCCCCGTTTTACCCCCCATCTTCCTTTACCCCGGGACTCAATCAATTCTCAGTACCCCGCTACTTCACTGCACAGTCCGCTCACCAACACCATACCTGCTAATATAGCTATGATTCTCTCTCACCACCTACACAGTGACAAATATCATACACCGGCCCATATCCCTCTCAAGACCCTCCCAATATAAAAGTAGTCTCCTGGAATGTTAAAGGTCTCAGATCCCCTCACAAGAGAATGAAAATTCTCCGACATCTCAAACGAATCAAAACTGACATAGCCCTAATTCAAGAATCCCATTTACTAACCCCAGATTTTCACCGCATGAAGAAGCTTTGGGTAGGCACTGTCTTAGGCTCTGACGCAGTGGGTCGCAAAGCCGGTGTACTCCTGCTAATACACAAAAACCTCCCCTGCACAGTTCTGTCTGTGAAAACTGACAAACAAGGATGCTTCATCACGGCACATGTTCAACTAGGTTCCAAGGAACTTGTGATAACAAATATCTATGCTCCAAACAGCCCAGGCAGACAGTTCTACACGGAACTGTCTACTTGGTTACTTAGCAACACCCATCTCCCCCATTTAGTTGGCGGAGATTTTAATGATATTCTCCATCAGACGGATGACAGGTCATCCACTAAGCGCTCCACAACTAGCTCCGACCCCCCCAACCCTTCGTATTTTGCAACCACTATGGATGCCATCCACCTCCAGGATCTTTGGCGCCTCTCTCACCCAGCCGACAGAGAATTTACCTTCTACTCCAATCCACACAATGTCTTCACAAGGATAGACTACTTCTTTGGCTCTGACAACCTTCTCCCTATGCTCCACAGCGCTGACATCCACGACATAATCATTTCTGACCATGCCCCCATTGAGGTAACACTCGACAATCTAGATCTACCCCCACACCCCAACATATGGCGTTTCCCCTCCTACCTACACAACAATACAGACTTCCAGCAGTTCATGTCCGAGTCATGGTCTGAGTACTCCTCGACCATTGCCCCTCACCGGAATGACCCTAACCTTTTCTGGGACGCCGGCAAAGCTTACCTTAGGGGCCGAATCATTTCTTATGCCACTTCTTTTAAACGTAACACCTTAACTAAATATAAGGCAGCCAGCGCACGCCTACACCAAGCACAACGCTCCCTACACACTAAAGATTCCCCAGCCACCAGAAATGAATGACAGGCAGCAAAAAGAGACTTCGAAACCTGGGCAAACACCCTTGAACTCACCAAAAAGGCCCATCTAGACGCCACCTACCACAAGTTTGGGAATAAAGCAGGCAAACTCCTAGCCAGACTATGCAAAGGTCAATTCCGCCCGACACATATCACATCGCTCAAAGATGCCATGGGTAACCTTCACTCCTCTCCACAACAAATTAATAAGGTAATGCTTAAATTCTACTCCACGCTCTACACCCCAGACCCCAAAGATAAACAGACAGCTTGCTCCTTCCTCGAGAAAATAAATCTGCCCAAAATTTCTCCTCAACAACTAGAGGCACCTAATGCCCCTATCTCCCTTTCTGAAATATCTACCACCATCCGTAACCTAACCCTCTCCAAGGCCCCTGGCCCTGACGGATTCACTAGTGAATTCTACAAAACCTTACAAACCCTATTAGAACCTACTCTTCACCAAGTATACAATGGTATTTGGTCAGGGAGTACATAGCTACAATCGGGGAATCAGGCCATTATTAAATTATTATCCAAGAAGGGTTAAGAACCCCAGGACCCGGGTTCCTACAGACCCATATCACTTCTTAATCTCGATGTAAAAATTCTATCCAAGATTGTAGCCACTAGACTAGCAGATATCATCCCTTCTTTGATACACCCTGCCCAATCCGGCTTTGTAAAAGGCAGAACAGCCACCCTCAACATCCGCAAAGTCATGCTGGCCTTGGAGCACGCTAACCACTACCCAAACATAGACCATGCCATTATCACATCAGATGCGGAGGAAGCCTTCGATAACATCAGCTTTGACTGGTTATCCATGACCATGTCTGCGATGGGCTTCAATGGTCCCTTCCACCATCTCATAAACGCCATGTACAATGCTCCGGCAGCAAGATTGGTGGCAGCTGGCCTTCTCTCGGATGAATTCCGCCTTCACAAGGGCACATGCCAAGGTTGCCCCCTATCCCCACTCCTCTTCAATATCGCCCTAGAACCACTTTCCAGATACCTAACATTGACAGCTCCCCTACACGGTATAAAAGTTGGTTCACACAACTTACGCACCTCACTTTTTGCGGACGACGTTCTCATATTCTCAGCCGACCCCCTATCAGATATGATTACCATAAAAAAGGTTTTTGACGAATTCCGTTTATGCTCAGGCCTCCGCATCAACTACAACAAAAGCGAAATCCTTCCCATAGGCACTCTCTCTAAACCATCTTGGGCCAAGAACTCTATCTTTCCTGTCGCAAATTCATATATTACATACTTGGGTATCAAAATAGGGAAACTCCCCTCCTCACTCTACCACCTCAACTACCCTCCTCTTTTTTCAAAAATAACTCAAGAACTAACTACCTGGATGGATCTGCCCCTCTCGCTCTTGGGAAGATGTCATTTGATAAAAATGGTCAGTTTTGCTAGGCTATTATACCCATTGCAAACTTTACCGTTACTTCTCCATCACAAAGATGTGAAATCTCTCAATTCAGTGATATTAAAATTTCTATGGCAAAACAAAAGACCACATATAGCTTTTAAAAAACTATATCTTCCCAGGCGCGAAGGGGGCATCAGTCTCCCTCATATCAGAATCTATAATTTAGCATGTCTGCTTAGAACCAGTCTAGATTGGATTACACAGTCATCCAGTTACTCCAATTTTTCTTTAGAATCGGACATGGCTCACCCGTATTCATTAGTGGCACTTCTACACTGCAGGTGGAAGTCAGTTCCCCATCCTTTTCAACATAATCTCTTACTAAGAGATACTGCAATAGCATGGAGAGAAGCCAGGAAACTGCTCAAGGTTTCTCCTTTCATGTCAAGCCACCTTCCAATTCAGGGGAATCCGGTTTTCACTCCAGGTTTGGAACACAAACCCTTCACCATCTGGGAACAAAAAAGGCCTCACAAAATTTTCCTCCCTCTGCAATACTACGACGGGACGGCCATTACCCTTTGCCAACATAGCGGAAACCTTCTCTCTACCTATAACACATGCTCTCCACTATGGCCAATGCATCAGCTTTTTAAAGAACGCCTGTAAAGAAGATAGCCAAAGGTTTCAACCTAACATCATAGACCAAATGATCCTGGATGACTCCTACAAAATCTTGGACATATACAAACCTCTTTTACACAAGTCCTCTCTTCCCCTCTCATCCTCATCTGTCGAAAATTGGCGCAAAGACTTCCCGGACCCGAACCTAGTGGAAAAAATTCTACAAGGCCTCAACACCGTGCATAAGTTAATACTCAACGAAATCTGGAGAGAAACCCAACTGAAAATAGCTCACAGAGCTTACATGCCTTTCTTATCTTCCAAATCAGATCAGAGCAAAGCCTTTTGCCCTCTATGTAATCTACCGAAGCCATCTCTGACTCATCGCTTCTGGAATTGCTCCTACATCTCTACCTTCTGGGACCAAGTATTATCCTACATCTTTGAAGTAACCCTGTTAAAATTACCAAAGGACCCGCTACTCCTCATCTTTGGCCACTGGGATCCAAAACTGCTACCTTGGTCCCATACCACTACAAATACAGGTCACACGGGAATCTCAAATGCCGCCTTCTCCCACAAAGAATGGACTCCAATTTGTCTAATTGCAAGAAGAACCATCTTGAAACTTTGGATCTCCCCTCTCAGCCCCAACATCACCCACATCAAACGAGAGCTTCTACATCTCCTAATCAAAGACCGTCTAAACACGGATTTCAAACAAGAAAAATCTAAAGCCAACTTCTACTCCAAATGGCACTCCTTCATGCTCTCCTCCCTCTCCCAGGAGGAAATAGCCAACTTCAGCCAATCCTCGTTCTCATATTTCGACTCTCATCCTCCAATCCCAAAAGAGGCGACCTCCACCCCCCCAAAGGGCACCCTCCACCTAAAGTCCTAAACACAGAACACTGACTCTGCCCTCATTAAATTATCTATAGATTATCTTCAACATTAGATTATCACTAGCTATCCACTTTAGCAATATGTACCTGGACAATTTTCTATTTTTTTCAACCTTGCAGTCCCCAACCCCCCTCATTATGCTTTACCTATTACCCTACCCCCCCCCCCCTTTTTTTGTGTTACACTTCCTTTCATTTCTGTTATTACCTAGTAAATGTTAGGGTTTCCATAAACAGATCCATCCAGGTATCTACTATTACTAATTTGACATTGGAATGTTATGATCTGTTTGTTATCTGTTATCCAGCCCTCCCTTCCTGGTATATAAGTGTATAACCCTCAGGTAAACACGAACATGTACCTAAGTTCAAATAACTATGTAAAATATTTTACAAAAACTGCTGTATATTGTTTGTACGCTTTGAATATCTAAATAAAATCTTTTTGAAAAAAAAAAAAAAAATGGAGGGTTTTGGTTTCAGGGTTGATGTTTTGGGGTTTTTAGAATTTCTTTTGCTATTTTTGGTATTTTTAGATATGGTGATTGGGCTTTACATTTTTTTAAAGAAAGATAAAAGAAAGATTTAAACTTAAAGAAAGATAAAATAAATATAAGAATAGTAGGCACCTAAACCACCTCACAGTATATGCCTCACATTTACATCCCCCCCATCCCCCTAGTTAAAATGAAAGTGAGGAATACACCGGTTAGGCCTATTATTCCTAATAAAACTATCCTGTTGTATCCTCTGTAGCATCTTAACCACTTGCCGACCAGCCGCCCTCATTATATGGCGGAAGGTCCGCTCGTTCCCAGGAATCACCGTAGCTGTAGAGCGGTCCCTTTAACAGCTACAGCGGGAGCACGTGCCCGTGGCGCGGCAGGGGAGCCGATGCACGTGGCCGGCTCCACAGAGAGCCAGAACGGGGATCTGTCAATGTAAACAAACAGATCCCCGTTCTGTCAGGGGAGTTCAGAGTCATTGTCTGTTCCTAGTGATTAGGAACAGTGATCTCTCTGTACTCCCAGTCAGTCTCCTCCCCCCAAAGTTAGAAACACCTCCCAGGAAACAAATTTAACCCTTTTATTACCCGCTAGTGTTAACCCCTTCCGTACGAGTGACATTTATACAGTAATCAGTGGCTATTTTTAGCTCTGATCGTTGAATAAATGTCAATGGTCCTAAAAGAGTGTCAAAAGTGTCTGTCCACCGCAATGTCGCAGTCCCGCTAAAAAACGCTGATCACCGCCATTACTAGTAAAAAAAATATATAATAGTAAAAATACCATAAATCTTTTCCCTATTTTGTAAACGCTATAACTTTTGCGCAAACCAATCAATATACGCTTATTGCGATTTTTTAACCAAAAATATGTAGAAGAATACCTATTGGCCTAAACTAATGAAGAAATTATTTTTTTTTTACATTTTCTTTGGTGATTTATTATAGCAAAAAGTAAAAAAATATTGTTTTTTTTTTTCAAAATTGACAGGTTTTTTTGTTTATAATGCAAAAAATAAAAACTGCAGAGGTGATCGAATACCACCAAAAGAAAGCTCTATTTGTGGAAAAAAATGTAAATACACTTTATTTGGGTACAGCATCGCACAACCACGCAATTGTCAGTTAAAGCAACGCAGTGCCATATCTCAAAAAATTGCCTGGTCATTAAGGGGGCAAAGTTTCTGGTCTTTAAGTGGTTAAAGTGGTTCTAAAGCCTTAAGGTTTTTCACCCTAATGCATTCTATGCCTTCTGTGCTGCACAATCCCCCCCAGCCCCCCTATTCTTACTTAAGCCTGATTCGATCCAGCGATGTGCATGAGAGCAGTGGCTCTTGTTGCTGTCTCCCTTTTCACTGGGAAGATTGATAGCAGCAGGAGCCATTGGCTCCCACTGCTCTCATTCAAATGCTGTGCCGAGGGAACAGGGACAGGGCCAAGCTGCATGCTCTGTGTTATTGGACGCAGACAGGGTGGCTCAGGAGGAAGCCGGCACAGGTGGCTTTTCATGGGAGCACCCACCAAAGAGGAGGGGCCAGGAGCACCAGTGGAGTACCCCATAAGAAGAAGATCAGGGCTGCTCTGTGCAAAACACTTGCACAGGGCATGTAAGTATGACATGTTTGTTTTTTTAATAAGAATAAAAAAGAACCTTTATTCTTTTAGTTAAACCCCAGCCTTTGCTATTTTTGGCAAATGTCGGCCTAGGTTTGCTATTTAAATTAGTCCAGCTTATGAGACACTAGTTTTCCCTCTACCTTCTCTTAAATTTGCTATGGCAGTGGAACCATCCTCCCCAGCATAGCGGCAGCATGGCTACTAAGATTAAAGAAGAGAGGCGTTCGCAGAAACTCACAGCATTCATGTTCTAACTAGCAGACCTACGCAGGCAAGATGGCACCAAACACATGGGCTCAGCAGTCATCTCAGCTACTCTCCAAACATCACAGCCTTTTGTATCCATGAATCCGCAAGATAACTCAATGGAAGTTCAGATTACCCCTGACAGCTCTTCTGCATCTCCTCCAGGCACTCCTATCACCAGCAACCCAGATAAAGCAAGGATGGGGATAGATTCTCCAGTGACTGACATCCATGAGGCAAGTCATCCTTATATCTCTCATGGGTTCCAAGGGGCGCAACCTGACACCATAGCCTTTTTCCTACTAACAATCAACCAGTGTTGGACACTACCCTCAAGGATATGTTAATGTCCCTTAGACACAGTCAGATATGCTTTCTTTCATGCAGTAATTTAATCATGATATTACCTCCCTAGGGGATGGGGTGACACATAAGGAAACAAAAATGGGGGACTATGAATCCACTATAAATAACCTTATTGATACTCATGATGCACACATCGAGGAAAATAACTGGATCAAAGACAAGTTGGCAGATCTATCAGATAGGTCCCGCTGGAATAACATCAAAATCCGGGGATATCTGAAGTTCTGACAGAGATTAAAAATATTGAGCTGGTCATTGACTGCATTCACAGGTTTCCCAAACCTCAGCACCTGCCTGACTCCATACCCAGGGATGTTATCCTGTGCATCCCTTTCTGTCATGCAAAAAACAACTTAAGCAGAAATATAAAACCGCGGGGACTCTACCTGAACCCCATGCTCACCTACAACTGTTTGCTGACAACATACATTAGAACTAGAGTTGGGCAAACAGTTCAGACCGAGCAAAATTTTGGCCCAAACATCACCTGTTCCCCCTGTACGGTGAACGGTTGTTCACCTGCCCAGCGCCCCACAATGCACTGCACACTGCACAGTGCATTCTAGGGCCCTAATTAAATGCAGCAATGCACCGCGTAGATCAGGTGCAAGGCTTTGTCCAATCAAGGCACAGAGCACAGTCAAAGCCATGATTGGGCAAAGTAATAATGACTTTGCCCAATCATGGCTCAGTGCTCATAGTTCCACCCCACACTATAAAAGGTCGCTTCCCACAGGAACCTTTTGCAGTGTGTTGTTGAAGTAGAGATAGTTAGAACAGGGCTCTGTTTGCTACTAGTGAGTAGGGATGAGCCGAACACCCCCCGGTTCGGTTCGCACCAGAACCCGCGAACGGACCGCAAGTTCGCACGAACGTTAGAACCCCATTGACGTCTATGGGACTCGAACGTTCGAAATCAAAAGTGCTCATTTTAAAGGCTAATTTGCATGGTATTGTCCTAAAAAGGGTGTGGGGACCCGGGTCCTACCCCAGGGGACATGTATCAATGCAAAAAAAACTTTTAAAAACGGCCGTTTTTTCGGGAGCAGTGATTTTAATGATGCTTAAAGTAAAAAAAAAAAAGTGAAATATTCCTTTAAATATCGTACCTGGGGGGTGTCTATAGTATGCCTGTAAAGTGATGCGTGTTTCCCATGTTTAGAACAGTCCCTGCACCAAATGTCATTTTTAAAGGAAAAAATCTCATTTAAAACTGCTTGCGGGTTTAATGTCATGTCGGGTCCTGGCAATATGGATGAAAATCAGTGAGACAAACGGCATGGGTACCCCCCAGTCCATTACCAGGCCCTTTGGGTCTTGTATGGATATTAAGGGGAACCCCGCACCCAAATTAAAATAAGGAAAGGTCCCTATATACTCTGAACAGCAGTATACAGGCGGTGCAAACAAGACAGGGACTGTAGGTTTGTTGTTAAGTAGAATCTCTTTGTAATTTTGAACATTTTTAACGTGTTTAGCTCCAGCCAAAAAATCTTTTCTAAGCTTTTTGGAAAACATAGGGAAGGGTTATCACCCCTGTGACATTTGTTTTGCGTCTTTCCTCCTCTTCAGAAGATTTCACCTCACTTTTTTGTCCCAATGAAAAATGTTTTTTGAAAATTTGGGTTTTTTTGTGGAACAAGGATTGGAAAGCATCAGTGGAAAGGAGAAATTGTTTTCCCATATTAACTCTTACAGGAGAGAATTTCCCTTCCTAGGGGTAGATTTCATCTCACTTCCTGTTGTCTCCTTCCGTTTGCAAGTAGGAGTCGTTTGTAAGTTAGATGTTTGAAAGTAGGGTCCTGCCCTATATACTCAGCAGAAATTTGGGCCTTAGGTGTTGCTGTGGCCAAAACACTGTAAGCCCTCACAGGGCCCTGCTGTGAAATATTAGATCAAGAATTGTAATTACATGCCCCTGTTGAACAGGAGCTGAAAAATTAGGCCTTAGGCACTGGTGCTGGTGCCACAACACTGCAACCCCTCACAGACACTCTAGTTGGAACGCAGGAACGAGCCCTGCTGCAAAGTATTGCATCAAAAATTGTAATTACACGCCCCTGTTAGACAGGGGCAGAAAAATTGGGCCTTAGGCACTGGTGCTGGTGCCACAACACTGCAACCCCTCACAGACACTCTAGTTGGAACGCAGGAACGAGCCCTGCTGCAAAGTATTGCATCAAAAATTGTAATTACACGCCCCTGTTAGACAGGGGCAGAAAAATTGGGCCTTAGGCACTGGTGCTGGTGCCACAACACTGCAACCCCTCACAGACACTCTAGTTGGAACGCAGGAACGAACCCTGCTGCAAAGTATTGCATCAAAAATTGTAATTACACGCCCCTGTTAGACAGGGGCAGAAAAATTGGGCCTTAGGCACTGGTGCTGGTGCCACAACACTGCAACCCCTCACAGACACTCTAGTTGGAATGCAGGAACGAGCCCTGCTGCAAAGTATTACATCAAAAATTGTAATTACACGCCCCTGTTATACAGGGGCTGAAAAATTGTGCCTTAGGCACTGGTGGTGGCGCCCAGAACCAAAAATGTTCTTACAAGCTATCAGCGTGATGATTGAGGAGGAAGAGGATAATTACTCAGGGATAGTCACTCAGCATCAGCATAGGCAGTCTTTGAAGGGATCTGAAAAAAATTATTCAGTTACATCAGCATCAGGTGCTTGGTAGCTGGTGGTGATCCAAGACTGATTCATTTTTATGAAGGTCAGCCGATCGACCGAGTCAGTGGACAGACGCACCCTGTGATCGTTTACCACGCCTCCAGCAGCACTGAATGTGCGTTCCGAAAGAACGCTGGATGCAGGACAGGCCAGTAGCTCAATTGCATACTGTGCAAGCTCTGGCCAGTGATCCATCCTCAAGACCCAGTAACCCAGAGGATTTTCGGTGGGAAAGGTGTCCAAGTCTGATCTTGCCCCTAGGTATTCCTGCACCATGTAAAACAGACGCTGGCGATGGTTGCTGGAACCGATCATACCTTGGGGCTGCGGACCAAAAAATTGTCTGAACGCATCGGTCAGACGGCCACCTTCTCCACCGCTCCTTCTTTGACTGACCGAAGCCTCAGCAACACGTTGTCCAGAAACAGGAGTTTGTAACCTCCCAGTCTCTGGGAACGCGTTGCACAGACCTTTCTGCAAGGCCTCCCGAAGATGTTTCATCCTCTGCTCCCTCTGCGATGGCAAGATAAGGTCCGCAACCTTACCCTTGTAACGTGGATCAAGGAGGGTTGCCAGCCAGTATTGGTCCTTCTCCTTGATACCACGAATACGAGGATCCTTACGCAGGCTTTGCAGGATCAGGGAGGCCATGCAGCGTAGGTTTGCTGAGGCATTCGGTCCGGAGTCCTCTGGGTCACTAAGGACAACAACGTCCGCAGCCACCTCCTCCCAGCCACGTACAAGTCCATGTGTTCCTTGGGACTGATCCCTTAAAGACTGCTGATGCTGAGTGCCAGGCTCCACCTCCATACTGACACAATCTTCCTCCTCCTGTGTGATCGGCGGGCACGCAGGAACACTGTCTGGATAAAGGGGGCCTTGAGAGCTAAGGAAGTCCTCCTCTTCCTGCCTCTGTTCTGCCTCAAGTGCCCTGTCCATTATTCCACGCAGCGTGTGCTCCAACAGGTGGACAAGGGGGACAGTGTCACTGATGCATGCACTGTCAGTGCTCACCATCCTCGTGGCCTCCTCGAATGGTGACAGGACAGTGCATGCATCCCTGATCATGGCCCACTGGCGTGGGGAAAAAAAACCAAGGTCCCCTGACCCTGTCCTGGTGCCATAGTCGCACAGGTACTCATTTATGGCCCTCTGCTGCGTGTGCAGCCGCTGCAGCATGGCCAATGTCGAGTTCCACCTGGTGGGCATGTCACAGATTAGGCGGTTCTTGGGCAGGTTAAACTCCTTTTGGAGGTCCGTCAGCCGAGCACTGGCATTATATGACCGGCGGAAATGCACACAGACTTTCCTGGCCTGCCTCAGGACATCCTGTAAGCCCGGGTACCTGCCCAAGAACCGCTGCACCACCAAGTTAAGGACGTGAGCCAAACAGGGCACATGGGTCGGTTGTCCCTGTCGGAGGGCAGAGAGGAGGTTGGTGCCATTGTCGCAAACCACCATTCCTGCCTTAAGTTGGCGTGGCGTCAACCACCTCTGAACCTGCCCCTGCAGAGCTGACAGAACCTCTGCCCCAGTGTGGCTCCTGTCCCCCAAGCACACCAGCTCAAGCACCGCATGGCATCTTTTGGCCTGCGTACTTGCGTAGCCCCTTGAACGCCTACGGAGCACCGCTGGTTCCGAGGAAGAGGCCATGGAGGAAGAAGAAGAGGAGGGGGTGGAGGAGAGAGGTGTGTCACAATCAGCATTTTGGAGGCGTGGTGGCGGAACAACCTCCAACACTACTGCACCTTGTCCTGCATCCTTCCCAGCTGCCAGCAGAGTCACCCAATGCGCCGTGAAACTTAAGTAACGTCCCTGTCCATGCCTGCTGGACCATGAGTCAGCGGTAATATGCACCTTACCGCTGACCGCCCTGTCCAGCGAGGCATGGACATTGCCTTCCACATGCCGGTAGAGAGCTGGAATCGCCTTCCGTGAGAAAAAGTGGCGTTTGGGTACCTGCCACTGAGGAACCGCACATTCCACAAACTCACGGAAGGGGGCAGAGTCTACCAACTGAAAAGGCAGCAGTTGAAGTGCTAGCAATTTTGCCAAGCTAGCATTCAACCGCTGGGCATGTGGATGGCTGGGAGCAAACTTCTTTCGGCGGTGCAGCAGCTGGGGCAGGGAAATTTGCCTGGTACAATCTGGCGTCGGTGTACCAAAAGCAGATTGCCCACAAGTACTTGGCTGTGACACACCTAATTCTACACCTTCATTCCTCTCACTGCAGGTCTCAGAGAGGACTGAAGGTCTAGTGGGGTTGGAAATCTCAGCTGATGAGGAGCAAGGAGAGATCCTCTTTGTTCTTTGGTGTGGGTCTTTTAGATATGCTTGCCAACGAACTGCATGGCAGGTCAACATATGTCTGGTCAAGCATGTGGTACCCAAGCGGGAGATGTTTTGGCCACGCGAGATACGCTTGAGACATATGTTGCAAATAGCAGCGGTGCGATCTGATGCACTCGTCTCAAAAAAGGCCCACACCAAAGAACTTTTTGAATAACGCGCAGAGACTGCAGCGCCCTGCACATGTGGAGCTTTGGGGTGTGATGCAGTCAATGTGCTGCCCTTAGGCTGGCCCCTGGAGGGCATCCTGCCTCGTTGGTGATGTGCCGCCTCCTCCTCCTCCTCCTCTCTCCTATCAGGCACCCACGTTGAGTCAGTGACCTCATCATCCCCTCCCTCCTCATCACTGGAGCAAACCTGGCAGTATGCTGCAGCAGGGGGAGCATGACTGCCAGATTGCTGTCCTTCTTGGGCACCCCCTCTGTCCGTGCTCATGTTACTGCCTTCATCGAGCTCAGTATCATCATCAGAGCCTTCCAAACGCTGGGCATCCTCCTGGAGCATGTACCCAACACTGTGGTCAAACAGTTCGAGGGAATCCTCATGAGGACATGGTGGAGCTAGGGAAGGAGTCACTGATGACATTGAGCTGAGGGAAGAGGCCGCTGCTTTGCCAGACAAAGCACCCTGGGCATGGGTGAGAGAGGATGAGGAGGATGAGGACGGCTTGGTCATCCACTCGACCAAGTTTTCTGCATGTTGCGGCTCAACACGGCCAGCTGCCGAAAAAAAGGCCAAGCGTGTCCCATGGCCACGTGCTGATGAGGATGCACCGTCTCCACGACCAGCACTAGACACAGAGCCTGCTTGCCCTCTCTTATTGGCTTGTGACTGTCTGCCTCTCCTTCTTGGCCTTCCAGACATACTAATGGCCTGTAGCTGCACTAAGCTGGGATAGAACACCTGTAATTTTCTTCAGGTAGCTTTATATACTGTAACCAGACAAGCCTGCCTGTCAGTAGGAAGATAACAGGAACGGATCTAGCTGAACACTGTGAGCAGGACGCACTGCACTAAATGTAAATAGCAGGAACGGATCTAGCTGAACACTGTGAGCAGGACGCACTGCACTAAATGTAAATAGCAGGAACGGATCTAGCTGAACACTGTGAGCAGGACGCACTGCACTAAATGTAAATAGCAGGAACGGATCTAGCTGAACACTGTGAGCAGGACGCACTGCACTAAATGTAAATAGCAGGAACGGATCTAGCTGAACACTGTGAGCAGGACGCACTGCACTAAATGTAAATAGCAGGAACGGATCTAGCTGAACACTGTGAGCAGAACGCACTGACTGCACTAAATGTAAATAGCAGGAACGGATCTAGCTGAACACTGTGAGCAGGACGCACTGACTGCACTAAATGTAAATAGCAGGAACGGATCTAGCTGAACACTGTGAGCAGGACGCACTGCACTAAATGTAAATAGCAGGAACGGATCTAGCTGAACACTGTGAGCAGGACGCACTGCACTAAATGTAAATAGCAGGAACGGATCTAGCTGAACACTGTGAGCAGGACGCACTGCACTAAATGTAAATAGCAGGAACGGATCTAGCTGAACACTGTGAGCAGGACGCACTGACTGCACTAAATGTAAATAGCAGGAACGGATCTAGCTGAACACTGTGAGCAGGACGCACTGACTGCACTAAATGTAAATAGCAGGAACGGATCTAGCTGAACACTGTGAGCAGGACGCACTGCACTAAATGTAAATAGCAGGAACAGATCTAGCTGAACACTGTGAGCAGGACGCACTGCACTAAATGTAAATAGCAGGAACGGATCTAGCTGAACACTGTGAGCAGGACGCACTGCACTAAATGTAAATAGCAGGAACGGATCTAGCTGAACACTGTGAGCAGGACGCACTGCACTAAATGTAAATAGCAGGAACGGATCTAGCTGAACACTGTGAGCAGGACGCACTGCACTAAATGTAAATAGCAGGAACGGATCTAGCTGAACACTGTGAGCAGGACGCACTGACTGCACTAAATGTAAATAGCAGGAACGGATCTAGCTGAACACTGTGAGCAGGACGCACTGCACTAAATGTAAATAGCAGGAACGGATCTAGCTGAACACTGTGAGCAGGACGCACTGCACTAAATGTAAATAGCAGGAACGGATCTAGCTGAACACTGTGAGCAGGACGCACTGCACTAAATGTAAATAGCAGGAACGGATCTAGCTGAACACTGTGAGCAGGACGCACTGCACTAAATGTAAATAGCAGGAACGGATCTAGCTGAACACTGTGAGCAGGACGCACTGACTGCACTAAATGTAAATAGCAGGAACGGATCTAGCTGAACACTGTGAGCAGGACGCACTGCACTAAATGTAAATAGCAGGAACGGATCTAGCTGAACACTGTGAGCAGGACGCACTGCACTAAATGTAAATAGCAGGAACGGATCTAGCTGAACACTGTGAGCAGGACGCACTGCACTAAATGTAAATAGCAGGAACGGATCTAGCTGAACACTGTGAGCAGGACGCACTGACTGCACTAAATGTAAATAGCAGGAACGGATCTAGCTGAACACTGTGAGCAGGACGCACTGACTGCACTAAATGTAAATAGCAGGAACGGATCTAGCTGAACACTGTGAGCAGGACGCACTGCACTAAATGTAAATAGCAGGAACAGATCTAGCTGAACACTGTGAGCAGGACGCACTGCACTAAATGTAAATAGCAGGAACGGATCTAGCTGAACACTGTGAGCAGGACGCACTGCACTAAATGTAAAGAGCAGGAACAGATCTAGCTGAACACTGTGAGCAGGACGCACTGCACTAAATGTAAAGAGCAGGAACAGATCTAGCCTAATCTAGCTCTCAAATCAAATGACACTGTCTGTCTCTCTCTCTATCAGCACACCGGAACACACTACACAGGGCCGCCGTGCAGGCGGCCTTATATAGTGTGGGGCGTGTACTAAATCCCCTGAGCCATAATTGGCCAAAGCCACCCTGGCTTTGGCCAATTACAGCTCTCTCTACTGACGGCGCTGTGATTGGCCAAGCATGCGGGTCATAGTGCATGCTTGGCCAATCATCAGCCAGCAATGCACTGCGATGCCGCAGTGAATTATGGGCCGTGACGCGCCACACGAATTTGGCGCGAACGGCCCATAACGTTCGCAATTCGACGGACGGTCGAACAGCCGATGTTCGAGTCGAACATGGGTTCGACTCGAACACGAAGCTCATCCCTACTAGTGAGCTAGTGTGTTCTTGTGACCCTGAGTGTAGAGTATCGGTATAGTGTTAGTGTAGTCTGAGTATAGTGTAAGTATTGTGTAGTGTCAGTGTAGCGTGTCAGTGCAGTGCTAGTGTAGTGTGAGTATAGTGTGAGTATAAAGAGTGATAATAGAGCGTGTCTGTCCACAGACTCCATTGACCACCTGACATTTGTCAAAATGAATCAGACCTGGATTAGCAGCAGCTATCAAGCCCCTAATGCTTATGTCACTAATTAAATGTTTTTAGGATCTGGAATCTCTGCAAGACTGCCTAGGCTGCCTAGCTTTGTGGGTGTTGATTTTATCTTAAAGTCATTTTTTGGTATAGGTTTCATGGGCACAATTAACACCCAAGGACCAATTTTTCCGCACCTGTTTAACAGGTTCACATTATTTCAAGTTTTTGCAGCAAGGCCAATTCTTGCTTTCATCAAATGTACCTCTATAGAGTTATGGTGTAAAGGCACCACCAACACCCAAAACCCAATTTTTCCACACCTGTTTGACAGGTGTATATAATTTCATTTTTTTTTTACAGGAATGCCAATTCTTGCTTTCATCAAGAGTACCTCCAGCCATTTCCTGCTTTCTCCTGCGGTGTGTTCTCGGAGCATTCCGCAAGGAAATTTCTTCTTCCTTTCACTGGACTGTAGATCAGCGGTGGCTTCAGCGGCTGAATGAGTTTCTCACTAAACCCAAAACCATTCCTTAATGACCTTACTGGTAAGCCAGTAATGGTGAAACTGAAGTGGGGCATGGGATACAAGGGATACCTGGTATCTGTGGATGGCTACATGAACTTGCAGTTCATCAATACAGAAGAGTATATTGATGGGGCATTGTCTGGACATCTTGGAGAAATTCTAATAAGGTGTAATAATATATTGTAAATACGAGGAGTAGAAGAGGAGGAAGAAGATGGCCACCACCAACTCCCAAAGCCCAACTCTTTTAATGGCCAATAACTTGTATATAATCGTTCAAAATGGGCACTTTTGATTTTTCAAGTTCGGGTCCCATAGACTCTAATAGGGTCTGAGGTTTGGGTCCGAACTTTAGTGATGTTCGAGAGTTCTGGTGCAAACCAAACCGGGTTGTGTTTGGCCCAAATGTACTTACAACGTCGCAGGAAACTTAATACATTAACACAAGCCCTGCAAAAGCACAAAGTCCCATATAAATTGGTCAACCCTGCAAAGCTGATGATTACATTCCAAGGATCCAAGCACATGGTATCCTCCCTACAGGAAGGCCTACACGCATGGGTTATCCTATCGGAGCCTCCTGCTCCTCCATCAATGCAGCAAGAGAAGACCAAACCACCTCCTGACTGCCCACTGCCTCAATGCAACAACAATAGGCCTAGGCCTCGCTAAAACAGTGCCATGGAGTGGGTTACTGCAGGTCAGGCTGGGTGATTCAGCAGGTTGGGACTCTATTGCCTCCACCTGGTTCTGGAGCACCATAGAAGCTTCCAGAAGCCAGTGGACAGGAGGGGTGGATACCTAAATCTGCATGTTTATGGGGGTCTGACCAGTCCCAGGCTTAGAGGCCCTAGTAGTGTGGTAAGGCTAACTCATAAATTTGGGAGAGGTGGGCCAGCAGAGGAGTCGTGTGGAAAAAGGAGTGCTGAAGAGACTGTTGGTGCATTGGGAGGGGTCCACTAGTTCTAGGGGGGCTTTTCCTCCAGGCTGGTCTCAGACTGGCTCAGGAAGATCCATTCAGCATCACAGTTTAAACAGGATTCTTGCCTAGGACCAGTGAGAGCAAGGAGGAGCAGAGTGAGTCCATTAATACACCCAGGGATTTGCAAGGGGAAAGACTGCCATATATAGCGAGCCTTCAAAGGATGGCACTGTGCTTAATCCTTTGTCCTTGTCCTGGGAGATCTTCACAACAGTCAGGAGGGCTGATAGTGTCTGCAGTCTGTGGAGCTGGAAGCAGTTCTACAGGGGAGAAGAGATACTTCTGCATGTAGTTTGCATGTATTTGCAACAATCTGTTCTACATTTCAAAGGAGCCCGAGAGTCCAAAGTCCATGAAGAGCTTTTGCTACTGATCCATAAAAACTGACCATATCCAGTGAGAAGAACAGTGCAGGATCTTTCTCTGTACATAGGAAGGAAGTTGTTCCCGTGCATTGCTTCAGTCAAGTTGGGCTTCCCATTCAGTCAAGTTGGGCTTCCCTATACAAGTTATTTCCCCTAATAAAATATAAAAAATCAAGCTCATGTATTGTTCACTGACTGTGGAAGCAATTAAGGAAATGCATGTTAACTGGCTGTGCATAGCTTAGGGGGACCCAGAAACACAACTGCCCTCAAGAAGGTAGCGCTACACATGGCACAAGGAGTGCCAGCAACCCAGGAAGTTTTTGAGGGTTATCAACCCACCTTTGGTTTTCAAGTTATTTTTCTTTTTTTATTTGAACTCTTCAACAACTACTTACTGCATTCACACCACTTGTGCGGTGTGCTCCCTCTCCACCAACAGTTTTAATATTTGTGAGGTGTACACCTGCAAACCAGCTCACTTGTGGAATCTGACATTTGCAAGGCAATTCCATGCTACCTACAATCACTGCTCTCTGTGAAACCTATTCCGCTCAGCTCTATTTTGCCACCAGATTGACTACCATGACCATTAACCCTTTGAGGACCATAAGATTACCGTCATCAATATAATAATAATTATATTTTTTTCCCTTTAAGTATGTATTTGAACAATAAATAAAACCATTTCCACACTTGTGTCATTTTTGGGGGAGGAGTTATGACACGGGACAAATGTGTCCCTATGGTCCTCAAGGGAGACAAGGTTGCAAGCATTGTCTGTTTCTACATGTGTCGCAGAGGCTGTCCGTGCGATTTTCATTCCCATGTTTGGCACATTGAGGACATCCTTTGCGCCTATTGCTTCTAATCATGGAATGTTTCAGCTTTGGTGCTGGAAGGACACTTTGTGAACTTCTGACTGGTGCTGACGGAGCTTTTCTTTGTCTGTTGGAGTATCCACCCACCAGACTCCTTGCTATCATCTGCCGATATTCCAGTGGTGTAATCGCTTTGTACTCTTTGACTTCCGGTCTGTCTCATAGGACACTTTCTTCTGATCCATCTGGTCCACACCCCCCATGTACTTGTTGTAAATAGTAACAATGGTTGGACATGGAACATGAAGCTTTTCTGCACAACCTGCCTGCCTTCTCAGCACATGCGTCATATCATCCTTTTTGCATGTATGGAAATTTGACAACAGTATCACTGAACTATTGTCCATCCATTTTACACATGTGACGCCATTTGCACTCATAGTATCCACATCTCCTCGTTTCATTTGTCAGCTTTAAAGTTTTTGGGCATATTTTCTCTGTCCACACGAACTGTGCCACAAAGGTAGATCTTCTTCTGCAACATCTCGTATTGCAGCAGTGGAGAATTAAAAAAATTGTCGATGAAAACCTGACAGCATAGCTGTTCTAGTTGCTTTGTCAGCATAACAATGAGACTCTCTCCAAGACCATGTTCTGTGTCTGTTTTTTGTCCAGTATAGATGTCAAACTGATAAAGGTAGCCTGAGATAGCATCACATCTGCACCATATATCAAAATATTCCGTGCTAGAAGCATAAAAAAGATAAGCGGCAGTAAACAGTGCGACAACACCAACAGAACAAGGAAAAAATAAATAAACTGCGCTAAACAAAATCTTATATTTTGGAGTGAAATGGTAGTATGACCTAACACCAAAAAAAAATATTACAAAAATAAAAATATATAAAGTCCAAATCTTCAAAATAGTGGGGTATTCAGTGTGAATGTAGATGATAATCCAAATGAGCTATGATTGCTCTTACCAGAACTTCAATGATATGAGCGGATGGCAAAAAACCCTGCCAGGGCCTTTGGGGTGATGGACCAGTCAGCACCGTCCGTGATCAGGTCAGAATACCCTCAATGGATACAGGAGAAAAGGCAAACAGAAGAAAAACTGGCCATAGTGTAGTATGTTAAATGCTAGACATGGACAGACAGACATACCAAACACCCTGGTGTGCACATAACGACAACCAAAATAGGGGGGAGAGAAGTGAAAAAAACCCCACCACCGTGGCTGTAGATTGTGCTTACCGACTCACGGTGATAAACAGGCTCTTAGTAGGTTAGGGGCTGACAAAAAGTTGGCAAGGAACACTCAGGAAAACATTCAAGGCACGGAATAAACTTGCAAAAGGAAACTGATACCGAATAAAAGCGAAGTGAACATTGCCCACATCAAAGATGGCCATCTTTGATGTGGGCAATGTTCACTTCGCTTTTATTCGGTATCAGTTTCCTTTTGCAAGTTTATTCCGTGCCTTGAATGTTTTCCTGAGTGTTCCTTGCCAACTTTTTGTCAGCCCCTAACCTACTAAGAGCCTGTTTATCACCGTGAGTCGGTAAGCACAATCTACAGCCACGGTGGTGGGGTTTTTTTCACTTCTCTCCCCCCTATTTTGGTTGTCGTTATGTGCACACCAGGGTGTTTGGTATGTCTGTCCATGTCTAGCATTTAACATACTACACTATGGCCAGTTTTTCTTCTGTTTGCCTTTTCTCCTGTATCCATTGAGGGTATTCTGACCTGATCACGGACGGTGCTGACTGGTCCATCACATCTGCACCATAGCTTGAATCCCCATTTCACAGGCTTGTTTCTGATGTACTGCTTCATTATGTTTTGACCTTTATATTTTATCATGTGCTCATCAATCGACTGTTGCTTGCTTGGATTTCTCCCAGCCTGGAAGCATTGATTGAAGTGCTCGATCAATGGACGAACTTTGAAAGCTCTATCACACTGGGCATGAGATCTAGTTAACATGTCTACATTATTGCAAAGTGCAAAGCAGAGCGAATTGCTTCAAATCGAGCACGACTCATTGTATTTGCTATAAATGGTATGGTCCGTTGAGGACCATAGGGACATATGTGTCCCAGAGCAAAAAATGTCAGTCAAATTGGTTCAAATGATAAAATCTCTCAAAAAAACATTTGTTGTTGTCAAACACAAGTCTATCAACAAATATCAGATGATCCAATAACATCTGACTATTTAGGTCAATTTTTATGGAACGCCAAAAGAAGCAATTTTTTTTTTTTAAGATTGTACACTTCAGTTGCTTTAACTAAGTCATTTCATGAAATAACTGGCAAAAAGCTAGATCCATTTGTTGATAAGAACTAATATTTTGACTCAAACCAAAAAAAAAAGTATTTTAAGTTCTTAATCAGATGATACAGGCAATTAAAACCATGGGACAAATACATCCCTTGGTCCTCAAAGGGTTAAGATACTCACCATAAACGCCAAAAGAACTCAATCATCTAGCAAAAAATATCTTTATTATGGAAGCTAGTTCTGAATGTTCATTGCAATGTCCTATGTGCACAGTAGACACACTTCTGAGCTTCTCACCAACCTTCCTGTACCAACAAGAACTTCCCACATACTGTATATTCACAGCGCGCACCCAAGCCAAAAAGAAAGGTGTTCTTCTAGCTATCAAAGCATACAGTATCTTTTCAACTACATAAATTTACTGGAGACACAGAGGATCAATATATTATCCTTTTGTGCACTCTAAATAACTCTAAATATACAATAGCTAATGTGTACACTCATAATACACTTCAAGTTTTTTTTTTACGAAAGCTTCATAAAAAGATCACTGGAGTGCAACAAGGCTGCCTCATGGTGTGAGAACTTCAAAATTGGCCCAGACCCACAGCTCGATTCCTTCCAAAATGGGAAAACCCCACATGGACCCTCTCTATGGGACTTTCAATTGTATGGCACGTGGCACTGCCAACACGCCATGGGGGGACTACACCTTCCTATCAGCATGCCATAATTTGTATTCTCATATTAACTTTTTCCTCACAGTCCAGTGCTTTCTACAAAAAATATCAGCCTCTGACATATTACCAACCACATGGTCAGACCACTCATCTGTCTGTATTTCCATTGAGGCACTAATCCTAACTTTGTGTGGAGAATGAACACCCACCTTCTACAGTCAGACAAATACATGGAAGAACTCTGATGACACTTACTGTAGAAGAATTTGTTATTAATAATACCAACTCAGTATCTGACCCAACCACTGTGGGCTGTGCATAAAGCCTATATGCACAATCTATCTATTCAGCTTAATACAAAAGCAAAGAGGGTGAGGGCGCAGCACATTGAAAGCCTATTATCAGAAATACAAGCTACAAATGTTCTACAAACTGGGACTTTGTTTACAGCTCAAAACACTCCTATTCGACAGATTGGAGAAATTACAAAAATTCTTAAAAATGACCTTTTCTGCATCAGGTAACAAGGTGGGCACACTTTTAGCCCAACAAATAAAAGGCCTCCGCCTCAAGTCCCACATTCCCTTTTTGTACCATCCATTCACTAGGGACTAATTAACCAACCCACAAGCAACCTCAGATGCTTTTAGTGCACATTATATCTCCCTCTACAATCTAAAAGAGGAACCATCCTAATCACAGCCTGACCTTGCTACCACCCAATCCTTCCTAATGCGGTACAGCTACCGAGCCTAACCACCACCCAGTTAGAGCACCTTAATTCCCCATTCAACAACATGGAAATCAAAAATGCTATTGACTCCCTCTCAAATAATACATCTCCAGGACCAGATGGCTTTGTGGTCGAATATGTTAAACATTTTAAACACATTCTTCTTAATCATCTGACCCAGCTTTTAAATGCAGCTGCCACCTCATCTCCTTTTCCGGAAGCCCTAATTATCACACTACCAAAGCCAGGAAAGGACCCCCCCCCCCAAAAAAAAAAAACTTTTGCCTGATTTTCCTATTAAATCACAACCTAAAGCTGTATGCTAAAGTTATAACAAACCAATTGATATATTTACTCCCAAGCCTAATAAACCCTGACCAGTCTGTGTTCACAAAGACTCCACTCATCGCATGATTAATATCATCCATCACACACACTCTACTTCTCAGCTTTGTTGTCTAAATCATTTCATATATAGTTACATAGTTACATATAGTAGGTGAGGTTGAAAAAAGACACAAGTCCATCAAGTCTTACTATGTGTGTGATTATATGTCAGTATTACATTGTATATCCCTGTATGTTGCGGTCATTCAGGTGATTATCTAATAATGTCTTGAAGCTATCAATGCTCCCCGCTGAGACCACCGCCTGTGGAAGGGAATTCCACATCCTTGCCGCTCTTACAGTAAAGAACCCTCTACGAAGTTTAAGGTTAAACCTCTTTTCTTCTAATTGTAATGATTGGCCATGAGTCTTATTAAACTCTCTTCTGCACTAGACAGGGGTATCCCCTCTCTCCTCTTGAAGGATTCATGATTATTCTGCTGTCTGTATTCTGTAAATTTCCCTGATCCTCTCATAATTCTAATATCTGAATTTAACTTAGAATGTGTTTTTCTGCAAGATATGTTTAGACTAAAAGATTAGAATGTCTGTAATTGCTATATTGTTTTGGAACATATTGGAACAATTTGTATATGACATTTCAATGTTTGCCCATCTCACACAGAATATGATGAAATTGCACATTATATGGAAAAGAATACTTTTTTGAAAGAAATTGTTATTCTATTGCTTTGAAATCAAGTTTTGAATGTATTGCAAGCCATCCCATTTTTATTCCTTTGGGCATTTGCCCACAATATAATTGAACATATTTTAAGATTTACTGGTGGGAGTCAATCGGTGTTACCGAGGCCTCATGCGGAAACTATCCAAGTGTCTGGTAGGGGTCCCTTAAAGGCTTGGTGGTGGCGGCGGCAGAATACAAGGTCATCTAAGGTGAGTGAAGAGTATTCCACCACTCAGGTAGGTCTGAACCGATAAACAAATGAACAAATTGGAATCCTTCAAAGGAAAAGAGCTCCAGGTGCTGTCTGATGCTAAGTTGAGCAGAAGTAGACAAAGTGATCTGGATAGCCGCACATCGGACAAGATAACAAGTGCCTTTATTAATAAAAAACTGGATCATGGAATCCAGCAGGAACGTACAGGAATCATATGACGCGTTTCGCACTTATAACGAGTGCTTTCTCATAGCTGACAAACATGGGAATGAGAATCCTATATAAACCCTATGTTTTAAACCATGTGACCATATAATGATGCGAGAAATCAAGAACAGCTGAATACTAACTGTGTGAGGTCTCAGCACCTGCTGTCAGGTGAACAGGTTTTAAAATGGGAACTCCCATGTTAATGGTATATAAGCAACAGAATAAAAGGGAAAAAGGAAGAAAAAAGGGGAGTAAATCAATACAAAAAAATATATATATAATGGATGATATTATGTAATATATCTATATATATATATATAGATATATTTATAAGTAAATATATTAACGATGAATAGGTAAAAATTAATAGTTGAAATATGTGAGTGAATAATTTTTAGTATTCAGCTGTTTTTGATTTCTCAAAAAATTATTATTATAAAATTATGACACTTTAGGAGTACTGAGTATATATTCTGGGGTAACAGAGGAGAGTTTTGTGGAGTAGATGAAGAGTGATTTAACCCGCACGCATGGAAATTTTACTTGTTTGCCTAATGACTCATATGTCATTTTTGGTACTACGGTACCCCATGAATGGATAGTGTTGGAGGTAGTTGCAAAGCAGGGAGTAGTTGTGTTATTTACTAATGCTTCTACGTGTGTGATAAATGTTACCAGAAATTTGACATCGTATTACTGGAAAAAGTGGAATATTACTCACCCGCTTTCTCCATTTTTTTATATAGAGGAGGTAAAAACCCATATGGGAAGGAAAGCTAGATGGACTTGGTCTTCCATGATATGGCCCATAGGCTCCAGTATACTTATAACCAATGATTCAGAAATTACTAATAGCTCACACCTTGGTGTTGCATATGTATGCACTAAGTATTTAACTCCTAAAGTAGATAATAATACCCATGTACCTATAGCTAGTACCTGTACTAACACCTCTTTGTCTAATCAAGAAATCCAAGTAACATTTAACGTTACTACACCCAATTTTTTTACCTGTAATCCTAGTTCACATAAGAGAAAGAAAAGAGCCTGGTATGACACACTCCTGGGGAGGGGGGGGGGGCGAAACCACCTTAGAAATCCTGAATGTTATTGATTTAGAGACTGTCAGAAGTAAATTTGCAGCTGCTGGAAAGGATAGTGTGGATGCCCTCCACATATTGGGTGACTGGAGCCCCACACTTTTGGCACCACAGGTGGCACAGTTGAATCTAGATAAATCCATGGTGACTCAGATTGGCGTTTTAACTGTGCTAACAGGGGATTTGAAAAGGGTTTTGCAAATTGTACCATGTGTGCTGTAAGGTTCCTTTGGATAAGTCAACACAGGGATATGTTGGAAAACAGACTTGCATCCCAGATTCCAGACAGCTGAGTAGGGATGAGCTTGATGTTCGGGTCGAACATAGGTTTGACTCGAACATCGGGTGTTTGCCTGTTCGTAGAAAATTATGGGGCGTTTGCGGCAAATTCGAGTGCCACGGAATGCCCCATAATGCACTGCATGATCGCAGTGCATTGCTGTATAATGATTGGCCAAAGCATGCACCTGACCTGCATGTTTTGGCCAATCACAGCACCCTCTGCTAAGAGAGCCATAACTGGCCAAAGGCAGGGTGCCTTTGGCCAATAATGGCTCAGGGGGACGAAGTCCACGCCCCACACTATATAAGGCAGCTTACACAGTGGCCCTGTGTAGTGTTGTTGGCGTGGACAGAGAGATAGCTTGAGTTAGATTAAGCAGGCAGGTTATTTAGTTAGTGGCAGTGTATTTGATATATATATATATATATATATATATATATATATATATATATATATATATATATGAAACGACAAAGAGGGATTGCTGCACAAAAAATGATTTAATAAAAAATATAATCAAAACATCCAAAATGTATAGGCTATCGTAGTAACATTTTCGAGCTAATACAGGCACCATGTTTTGAAGAAGGGCGTGATCTGTATTAGCTTAAAACTGTTACTATGATGGCCTATACATTTTGGATGTTTTGATTATATTTTTTATTAAATCTTTTTTGTGCAGCAATCCCTCTTTGTTGTTTCCTATAAGTTAAGCCTTTGGGAGGGCTTGATTGCTTGCACTTGCAGCTTTGACCGACATGTACCTCACCCTTCTGAACTCTGCATTTAGCATAGCCTATAAATTCAGTGTTTATATTAAGTCAGTGCAGGCATATATATATATGAAGCGCTGACAATTTTTGCCTGTCTTTTTAATGTAATGTTAAAAGTATGGACAATGCATGCTTTGGTATTTGGCACCATCTAGTGGCCAAAATGTGAAATGGACTTCATTTTACATTCTATTTCAAGAACATGGAGAAATGTCACAGGAAGTGACTGTTTGTTTACGTTTTACAATAGCCTACCTACCCACAATGCAGAGTGACCTACCCATGGACACTCAGTACTAAACTGCATGCTGGGTAGGGTATAAAAGGCTCAGCGCGGCCATTTTGGGTCTCTTCTGGATGCGTGGCCTACCTACAAGGACCTGTGAGGTGGTTCCCAGAGTGCGCGGCCTACACCTGCTGCAGAGTGGCACGACCAGTGACTCTGCTTTGTACCAGTGAGCTGGAAAGATGGTGTGACACAACTGGGAAGGATCCAGAGATACCTGTCGGAGCCTTTAGAGGGTCCCGGTCCATCTTGCAGAGCAGAGCGGTGTAACGGTGCCGGCTGGCGAGAAGCAAGACTAAGTACACCGGAGCTGATTCATTCTCCAGGCCTGGTTGGGTAAGAGGGCTGCCACCCATAGTTTCTTAATGCACTTTTATACACCTAAACTTTTAACACAGTGTTGATGGGACGTGTAGTCCCACAGAGAAGATTTAATTCAAAAGGACTGAGTGTGAACAGACCTCAAACCTGCCCTTCACTGTACTACTGACACTGTGTTATTTAAAGTCTATTGCACCGGAGGCAGTTGCAGGTGTACTGCACTACAAGAATAGTTCCAACATTCATTTTCCTTAAATCCTGGTTTGTTCAACTGTTGGATTACAATTAGTACTACACAAATAGCTAGCAGAAGACAGAAGAAAGAAAGGACTGCATCTCTCATTACAAGGCCTTGCATCCTATTGATTATCAGAGGGACTGCATAATAAAGCAGGGGAGCTCCCTAAGAATTGTGTGGTGCTTCATTGAATAACATTTGTCTTCTTGTGGTTACTAGAGTGTACTGGAAGTGGGAAGGTGCCCAGAGTTCAGAAACAAATATATACCTCAGCATGGGATTTTTAAGGCAATGTAATGAAGAAAAATTGTATTTAGTTAAAAGAATAATTTATTAATACGTAGAAAAATATATGACGTACAAAAATACTTTTAGTGATCATACAATATAAAGGGAATCATTAAATAGCATAAAAAAAAGGAGGGAGTTGATACTCCTATATCATGATACATCCTGCTGCAAGATACAATCACCACCTATGGCAATGCCGTGGCGTCGAGCAGTGATATTCCAATGCGTTTCAACTTATAACATCAAACAAGTCTTCCTCAGGGAAGGATTGCATCACGTTCTCAAAAGTTTCAAAAGATATCAAAAATAGCGATGTTACATACCATATATTGTATACTTATGTCACACATATCATTAAACATATACATTTGATGGAAGCAACTTACATTTCTCATGCAGCTGCAGATAATGTACATTCCCAGTGCTTAAAAACAGGAAAGGTCTCTGTCATTTGTTGCCCAAGCTGTCCAGAATCCTCTACAGGATGACCGGATATATTTTTGAAAAAATTCAATCACAGGCAGCCAATACATGAATTGAGATTCTAATAAACAAAAACAAAATAGGGATAAAAAGCCCATTTAGGAATGGTGGATAAAACAGAAACCCTTCAGAGATCAATCTTCCCCGAGGGACTTCTAGTTGGAGCCTATATTAACTTACCTCCCAATATTATGGTTGAGTTTAAGTCTTTGTCAGCGGTGCAGGGAAGCCTGTTAGGGTGAGCCTGAATTGCAGAGAACCTTTCGGTCAAAGACCGAACAAGCAGTGCCGCCATTGGCCATCCCTGGTGTCCTAATATGGGGATGTGGGCGTGGTTAGAGTACGGGCGCTGCGTCTCCTTGGAGACGTCATGCCGTTGATTCATTTGATACAGCTGTGAAGGGCGTGGTGCCGGAAAAGCGGCGTCCCGCCCCTCAGTCGAGTCTCAACGCCCTATAGCCCCATTTCCTATGGGCATGGGCGTGGCACACGTAGACAGGGGAGGGAAGCGTCTCCTCGCCTAGGCAACGCCACGCCTCCCCACCTCCTATTAACGGCGTATCTAGCGTCATGGTCATATGACCAGACGCCATGCAGATGTCGTGTCTCCTAAAACAAGCTCCCCAGAAAGAGATGTAGTGACCATCTCTCACACAGGTGGAAGTCAGCCTGAGTCAAACATGGGGACAAATTACCCACTGCTAGGCAAAAAGCAAATGCTATGTTGCCTGGTAGAGGTCCGTAGCATATTGAGCAAAAATTATTTAAAACGAAGGGGAAACTTAGGAGAGGCAGTGGTGATTGTTGTATCAGTTTAAAGAAAAATAAAGAAAAATAGAAATAAGAATAAATGTAATATTAAAAAAAAGAATAATAAATAAAAATAAATATAAATATAAAAATAAAAATAAATATGAAAAAAATGAAAAAATAATAAAATAAATGAAAATTAAAAAAAATATAAATAAAAAAATGAAAGAATAAAAAAATTTAAAAAATAAAAATAAATAAAAATAAATATAAATTCTGATTCTGGACAGCTTGGGCAACAAATGACAGAGACCTTTCCTGTTTTTAAGCACTGGGAATGTACATTATCTGCAGCTGCATGAGAAATGTAAGTTGCTTCCATCAAATGTATATGTTTAATGATATGTGTGACATAAGTATACAATATATGGTATGTAACATCGCTATTTTTGATATCCTTTGAAACTTTGGAACGTGATGCAATCCTTCCCTGAGGAAGACTTGTTTGATGTTATAAGTTGAAACGCATTGGAATATCGCTGCTCGACGCCACGGCATTGCCATAGGTGGTGATTGTATCTTGCAGCAGGATGTATCACGATATAGGAGTATCAACTCCCTACTTTTTTCATGCTATTTAATGATTCCCTTTATATTGTATGATCACTAAAAGTATTTTTGTACGTCATATATTTTTCTATGTATTAATAAATTATTCTTTTAACTAAATACAATTTTTCTTCATTACATTGCCTTAAAAATCCCATGCTGAGGTATATATTTGTTTCTGAATCTTCTGAGGGATGATGGTAATGACACATCCAATCCTCCGAGTCACCCCTATTTATAGGTGCCCAGAGTTAAGGTGTTTTCACTCTGGCATTGGTCCCACTTGGAGGCGCACTTCCAGGGGTCAGTTAAGACAACCTCATGTGTACAGACTGTTGTGAAAAAACCTTTTGGGCTGTTGCATTACGTTTGTGTGACAGTGCAGATAATGTAATTACTATTTTATGTCAGTTCCAGTAAAAATATGTTCCTGGTTAAGTACAATTGGTGTGGAGTGTTGTTCCTTTTCCAGCAGGTGGAACATCGGATACCCAGGTAATAACAAAGGTATACTATTGTTGTGCTGCACATTGTGGGGTTAACCTTTACTATTAGCTTCACACTAAAACTGCACCACAGCTGTGTCAAGGGGGTGTTATTGGGGGTATAAGAGCAGAGTACAGGCCCAATCAACTACCAGCAGCTCCTTCGGGGGTCAGTGCTACACGTGGGGGCTCGTCCGGGATATCTGTCACTGTGCAAACAAACCCACCCCTTGGCCCCAGTATGGACCCCATCACAGTAGTCCAGTGGTGCAAAGCAGAAGGTGCTCGCTCAGAAGCGAGCGTGGCAATTTAACTCCCAGGGGAAGACTGGGAAGAAAAGCATGTAAAAGAAGTTGTGCAGGCATTGTCCCCAGATAGGAAGGCCTGGGTGATTGCTGTGAAACCAGACTATGGGACCTCTCGCACTTATGCACTACTAGAGTGGAGGAGAGGTGTCCCTAAAAATTTCCAAGGTACCAGTGTGAAACTGTCTGACAGAACCAAATTCTGCCTGGCACACCAGGAGAGGCCAGGTGAAAGCCCTACCAGCTCCACACAAGTGAAGTCAGTCAAGGCAAAAGTTCCCTCCCGGTCACGTCAGACCACAGTTGAACCAGAGCTCTTTACAGCCTTAGGGAACTTTGTGGCAAAATGCCAGAAGGGCAACCCCACATACCCTGGAAATGCATACCAGAAACTCAGCTTTTTCTCTGGAGGACAGCCCGTACCCCCAGAGGAAGGCAACTTTGAGGAGTGGTTGGAGCAAACCACCCAAGCCCTAGATGAATGGGACGTCTGTGAGACGCACAAGAAACAGAGGATCGCAGAGAGCTTAGGAGGGCCTGCTTCAGAAGCTATCCACAACTTGAAGCTCAGCAAGCGAAACTGCGTGGCTCAGGACTAATTAGACATCCTACAAGATGTGTTTGGGCGAACAGAGAAGGTTTCCGACCTGATCTACCAGTTGGAACTCATTTACCAAAATGAGGGAGAGAAGCTGTCAGAGTACATGAGGCGTTTGGACACGATCATACACCAGATTTTGTTGAAAAAGGGACTAGACCCTCGAAAGGTGGACGAAGTCCGAGCCAAGCAAGTCCTGAGGGGTCCTGAGGGGTGCCCAGCCATTGGATCCCATCATGCTCCAGTTAAGAACCCGTCAAGATGGTGGCATCCTGAAGTACCTGATCCAAATTGTGCGGAAAGAGGAAGCCATCCTTGAGAGAAAAAAAGAAAAGATCCAAAGGCCAAAATCAGTCGTTGGAGTCAGGACGGCTAGTGCAACTAATGGCGAACCTCAGATCGAGCTTCTTCAGACACAGGTGGCACAGTTGATGGAAATGATGGCTCTGTTGACCGCCAGGCACACCATTCCATCCGATGGAGGAGTTCAAGCACCCAAAGAACTGTTAAGCCCCACAGTTGCGGAAAAACACAAGTCCTGTTTCAACTGTGGAGGGGTTGAACATTACAGGCGAGCATGCCCAAGCCCAAAAGCAGAAACAAAATGCCAAAGGCAGGCGGAAAACTTCAGAGGGCCCCAGTGAAGGAGTCAACTGGGCGCCCTACTACAATAGCTAACTCCAAACCGACCGGTACACACCAGACCCCTGACACCACAGCTAGACCAAAGCGGAAGAAAAGGAACCCACGGAAGCCAAGTGTGAAGGTACAAGTCACCAAGCAGGCCAAGAGTGCCACTCCCCATGGAGTCCCTCCCAAGCTAGTTGGACCTTCCCCGATTGTCCCTATCCAGATAGAAGGGATATACACTAAAGCCCTGTTGGACACTGGAGCTCAAGTTACTCTGTTATACAGAGATTTTTTATGAGAAATATCTCAAACACCTGCCCCTACAGAAGCTGGAAGAGCTGGAGATATGGGGCTTAGTGACCCAGAACTTCCCCTATGACGGTTACTTACCTATCAAGCTCACTTTTGACCCGAGTATGGCGGGGGAGACTGAAACCTTCGATACCTTGGCAGTGGTGTGTCCCAGGCCCCCAGGGGCTGATAGAAGCTCTCTCATCATTGGGACCAACACTGATCTGGTAAGAAGACTGCTCACACCACTAGTACAGGAGAAGGGCACCCCGGCCACAGTTGTGCACCCTATGCTAACACAGGTGTACCAGGATCTTGTGCAGGAACAGAAGGCCCCACGCAAAGGAGTGGGAAAAATCTGGTGCCTAGACAGGAGTGAAAAGCTGGTGCAACCGGGTGAGGTAGTCTGCCTAAAAGCCTCTATCAAGCTGACTTGGAGACAGCCCAGTCCCTTCATCATCCTTGAGACAGACAGGCAGAAAGAAGATAAGGGCCTGGAAGTTATCCCTGAAGCGTTGTCAACCAAGGCGCTGAAGAGAAGTAAAGAAAGAATCTCAGTCAGTGTTCGCAACACAACAGCCTTGCCTGCGAAGGTGACTGCCAGAGTGCTGCTGGGACAGGTCAGTCAAGCAACCCCAGTCTCACCGTGTGGTATCATGGGAGAACAAGACAGAGAGATTCCCCTGTAAGAGTTCTACCCAAAGAACACACCACTTACACCTGCTTGGATGGAGAGAGCCAAGACCCAGCTCCTGAGATGGAGAACTGCTTTCTCAAAAAGTGAGTTTGATGTGGGGCTTGCAAAGAGTGCTGAACACAAAATTTGGTTAGATGAAGACAAACCCTTCCGAGAGAGGGTCAGCTAGCTGAGCTGAAGAGGACAGGGATTATCAGAGAGTCCCGGAGTCCATATGCCTCCCCAATAGTGGTAGTGAGAAAGAAGAATGGGTCATTACTTTTGTGTATTGACTACAGGACACTGAACTGAAGGACCATTCCTGACCAATACACCACACCTCACATATAAGATGCCTTACAGAGCCTGTAAGGGGCGAAGTGGTTCAGTGTGCTGGATCTAAAAAGCGGATATTATCAGATCCCCATGTGTCCCGAAGATAGGGAGAAGACCGCTTTCATTACCCCTGTAGGATTCTTCGAGTTCAATCGCATGCCACAAGGCCTGTCTGGGGCCCCAGCAACCTTCCAGAGATTAATGGAGAACACTATGGGTGACATGAACTTGATTGAGGTGCTGGTGTACTTGGATGACGTCATAGTGTTTGGCAAAACACTGGAAGAGCATGAAGAGCGCCTGGAGAAAGTCTTGAAGAGACTCCACGAAGAAGGCCTGAAGCTCTCAATGGAAAAGTGCCAGTTCTACCAACACTCAGTGAACTACCTAGGGCACACTGCAGAAGGAGTGGCAACAGACCCCAAAAAGCTAGAAGCTGTCACCTCTTGGCCCAGACCCACGAATGTGACCGAGCTTAGGTGCTTCTTAGGCTTCTGTTCCTATTATCGGAGGTTTGTAGAAGGGTTTGCCAAGATAGCTCAGCCACTTACTGAGCTGTTGAAGAACCAGGAAGAAGCTGGTATGGACTCAGACAAGCCTGGAAAGCCAAAAGAGGGGCCCAGAAAGAAGAAAGAGTCCATCCAGGACCAGTGGACTCCACAATGCAAAGAGATCTTCAGGCAGCTAAAGTGGAGCCTTACCACTGCCCAGGTCTTAGCCTATGCAGACCCTGCCAAACCCTACGAACTGCACGTGGATGCCAGCCGAGTGCTTTACCAAGAACACGACGGGCATCTAAGGCCCATTGCCTATGTGAGCGGAAGTCTAGTCCTTGCTGAAAGGAACTACCCTACCCAAAAACTTGAATTTCTGGCCTTGAAGTGGGCTGTGGTGGACAAGCTGAAAGACTATCTGTATGGTGCGGAGTTCGTGGTCAAGAAGGACAACAACCCCCTCACATACTTGCTCACCACTGCAAAGCTGGATGCCACCAGCCACAGGTGGTTGGCTGCTCTCTCGGCATTTACCTTCAGCCTGAAGTACAGACCAGGATGCGGACGCATTGTCAAGAAGACCCCACTGTTTCCAGGGTCACCCAGAAGAATGGACCCAACTTACTCCTGAAGGAGTAAGAGCTCTCTGTGAGGGGGCAGAAGAGCAAGGAAAAGGCAGAGCCAGCGCTGAAGAAGTCAGCGTGTCTGCCGCAGGAGTGCCTAAATGGTACTGTAATGTCACTCAGATCATAGAGGAGGGTTTACCCAAGCTATCTAGAAAAGACCTCTGGAGAGACCAACAGGAAGATCCACTCTGTGGCTTAGTATTGAAGGCCTTGGAGAGTCAACACCCTGAATTACTTTTCAAGAGCACTCAGTAGGAAGATTGCATACTACATAAAGAGTGGGATCGGTTACAGTTACAACAGGGGGTGGTCTACCGAAGGGGCCCCTCCGAAAACCCTGAAGAGAAGTGGCAACTGTTTCTGCCGGAGAAACATAGAGAAAAGGTACTGATCACCTTGCATGATCACCATGGCCATCTGGGATCAGAGAGGACTCTCCAGCTGGTAAGGGACAGGTTCTACTGGCACTACATGAGGACTGAAGTGGAGAACTACTGTCATTCCTGCCTCAGGTGTATACAGAGGAAAACTTTACCCCAGCGAGCTGCCCCAATGGGCCACTTAGAGAGCCAAGGGCCAATGGATCTAGTCTGCATAGACTTCTTATGTTTGGAATCCGACCTGAGTGGGCAAGGAAACATTTTAGTGGTCACCGATCACTTCACCCGCTAGCTCAGGCGTTCTCTACTAAAGATCAGCATGCAGCCACAGTAGTGAACTCAAGTGGAAAAATTCTTCATCCACTATGGCCTACCTCGACGGATCCATTCAGACCAGGGTAGGGATTTTGAGAGTACTCTGATCAGAAGACTGTTGGATCTACTAGGTATCCAGAAGTCCAGAACCACTCCCTATCACCCACAAGGAGACCCTCAACCCGAGAGATTTAACAGAACTCTTCTCAACATGCTGGGGACCTTTACCTCTGAGCAAAAACTCCATTGGAGCAAGCACATCACTGCATTGGTACATGCTTACAATAGCACCAAGAGTGATGCTACAGGATATTCACCTTACCAGTTGATGTTTGGGCGAGAGGCCAGACTACAGGTAGGCTTGGCCTTTGGAACTTCCTTGGACCACACCTCAGAGACCTCTCATCGAGGGTATGTAGATATGTTATGGAGGAGTTGGAAGATAGCCTATGAGAGGGCCCAAGCAACATCAGACACCAGAGGAAGTAGGAACAAAAGGAACTTTGACTTAAAAGTACGGGTTCAGGACCTACAACCTGGTGACAGAGTCCTACTAAGAAATCTGGGCATCCCAGGCAAACATAAGTTGGCTGATCGCTGGAAGTCGCAGCCGTATGTTGTATGCAGACAACTTCCAGGGCTCCCAGTGTATGAGATCAGACAGGAAGGGAGCACGGGACCAGTAAAGACCTGGCACCGAAATCACCTTTTACCTCTCACAGAGGCAGTCAGGATGACCTCGGAGGAAGCATTACCGTCTACATCCACTGCTGTGCATAGACCAGTAACTAGGTCTCAGCCTGGACCCTCAGTCACTGAAAATGGTGAGGAAGAAGAAGTGGAAATAGGCTGGCTGTGGCCATCGACTTTTCATTTCACACAGGAAGCGAGGATAATGGGACCCTTCAACCAGAGACCCCTGAGTTTGTACCTCAACACAGGTCAACAGAAGACTTAGAGGAGTCTCGAGCTCCCCATGTTGGAAACAGACTCAGAGGGCCTTAATGCTGATGTTGAATCTGGAATACAAAAGGTGGAAGTGGATGTACCGGGGAGTGAAGGAATTGAAGAAAGCGCCAGTCTGCCTGAGACGCAAAAAACTCAGAGGACGAAGAGAGTAATTCACCCGCCAAAAAGACTGGTTTATGACACCTTGGGTGAATGTCTGAAGGGGCTCATTTCACTGCCAGAAGAAATTCTGAAACGCCTGGCGCTTCTACTGCTGATTCAGAAAGATTCAACCCCTTCTCACCGCTTGACACATCTGTACCAGACACCATGGTGTCAGCTGTGAGTGCACAGAACCGCTCCCCATCACTTGAGAATTGGTGGGAGGCTCCTCTGTCGGTATTATGCAATCGCCTAGAGGCAAAAATGTGTAATAGGAATAAGATTCTAAATATCTTTGGGGACCAAAGACTTAGAGCAGGGGGAGTATGTAGCGCTGACAATTTTTGCCTTTTTTTAATGTAATGTTAAAAGTATGGACAATGCATGCTTTGGTATTTGGCACCATCTAGTGGCCAAAATGTGAAATGGACTTCATTTTACATTCTATTTCAAGAACATGGAGAAATGTTACAGGAAGTGACTGTTTGTTTATGTTTTAGAATGACCTACCTACCCACAATGCCAAGTGACCTACCCATGGACACTCAGTACTGAACTGCATGCTGGGTAGGGTATAAAAGGCTCAGCTCGGCCATTTTGGGTCTCTTCTGGATGCGTGGCCTACCTACAAGGACCTGTGAGGTGGTTCCCAGAGTGCGCGGCCTACACCTGCTGCAGAGCGGCGCGATCAGCGACTCTGCTTTGTACCAGTGAGCTGGAAAGATGGTTGACACAACTGGGAAGGATCCAGAGATACCTGTCGGAGCTATCAGAGGGCCAGCTGGCAAGAAGCAAGACCAAGTACACCGGAGTGGAGCTGATTCGTTCTCCAGGCCTGGTTGGGTGAGAGGGCTGCCGCCCATGGTTTCTTAATGCACTTTTATACACCTAAACTTTTAACACAGTGTTGCTGGGACCTGTAGTCCCACAGAGAAGATCTTATTCAAAAGGACTGAGTGTGAACAGGCCTCAAGCCTGCCCTTCACTGTACTACTGACACTGTGTTATTTAAAGTCAATTGCACCGGAGGCAGTTGCAGGTGTACTGCACTACAAGAATTGTTCCAACATTCATTTTCCTTAAATCCTGGTTTGTTCAACTGTTGGATTACAATTAGTACTACACAAATAGCTAGCAGAAGACAGAAGAAAGAAAGGACTGCATATCTCATTACAAGGCCTTGCATCCTATTGATTATCAGAGGGACTGCATTATAAAGCAGGGGGAGCTCCCTAAGAATTGTGTGGTGCTTCATTAAATAACATTTGTCTTCTTGTGGTAACCAGAGCGTACTGGAAATGGGAAGGTGCCCAGAGTTAAGGTGTTTTTGCTCTGGGCATTGGTCCCACTTGGAGACGCACTTCCAGGGGTCAGTTAAGACAACCTCATGTGTACAGACTGTTGTGAAAAAACCTTTTGGCTGTTGCATTCAGTTTGTGTGACAGTACAGATAATGTAATTACTATTTTATGTCAGTTCCAGTAAAAATACATTCCTGGTTAAGTACAATTGGTGTGGAGTGTTGTTCCTTTTCCAGCAGGTGGAACATCGGATACCCAGGTAATAACAAAGGTATACTATTGTTGTACTGCACATTGTGGGGTTATCCTTTACTATTAGCTTCACACTTAAACTGCACCACAGCTGTGTCAAGGGGATTGAGCCAAGTTATTGGGGGTGTAAGAGCAGATTACAGGCCTAATCAAATATCAGCAGCTCTTTGGGGGGCAACTGTACTACGGCTGCACTGTATTTTATACTGTGTACACCACCAGAAGTGTAGTAGAAACTGTACACACTGTATTCAACACTGTGTACACCACCTGCACTGTATTAGCAACTGTACTACGGCTGCACTGTATTTTATACTGTGTACACCACCAGAAGTGTAGTAGACACTGTACACACTTTATAAGATACTGTGTAAACCGCCTGAAGTGTATTAGAAACAGTACATAACAGAATGCACTGTAGATATAGGCTACACTGGATGCAGTATATATATATATATATATATATATATATATATATATATATATATATATATATATATATATATATATATATATATATATATATATATATATATATATATACACAGTCTCATATATATATATATATATATATATATATACACAGTCTCATATATATATATATATATATATATATATATATATATATATATATATATATATATATATATATATATATATATATATATATATATACTGCATCCAGTGTAGCCTATATCTACAGTGCATTCTGTTATGTACTGTTTCTAATACACTTCAGGCGGTTTACACAGTATCTTATAAAGTGTGTACAGTGTCTACTACACTTCTGGTGGTGTACACAGTATAAAATACAGTGCAGCCGTAGTACAGTTGCTAATACAGTGCAGGTGGTGTACACAGTATCTAATACAGTGTGTACAGTGTCTACTACACTTCTGGTGGTGTACACAGTACAAAATACAGTACAGCCGTAGTACAGTTGCTAATACAGTGCAGGCGGCGTACACAGTATTTAATACAGTGTGTACAGTTTCTACTACACTTCTTGTGGTGTATACAGTACACAATACAGTGCAGCCGTAGTACAGTTTCTACCACTTTTCTGGTGATTATACAGTTTCTAATAGAGTGTGTACAGTTTCTACTCCAATTCTGGTGGTGTACACAGTACACAATACAGTGCAGCCGTAGTACAGTCACTAATACCGTGCAGGCGGTGTACCCAGCATCTAATTACAGTGTGTACAGTTTCTACTACACTTCTGGTGGTGTACACAGTACACAATACAGTGCAGCCATAGTACAGTTGCTAATGCAGTGCAGGCGGTGTACACAGTGTTGAATACAGTGTGTACATTTTCTACTACACTTCTGGTGGTGTACACAGTATAAAATACAGTGCAGCCGTAGTACAGTTGCTAATACAGTGCAGGTGGTGTACACAGTATCTAATACAGTGTGTACAGTTTCTACTACACTTTTGGTGGTATACACAGTACACAATACAGTGCAGCCGTAGTACAGTTTCTACTACTTTTGTGGTGGTGTACACAGTAGCAAATACAGTGTGAAGTATTACTACACTTCTGGTGGTGTACACAGTACAAAATACAGTGCAGCCGTAGTACAGTTGCTAATAAAGTGCAGGCGGTGTACACAGTATCTAATACAGTGTGTGCAGTTTCTACTACACTTTTGGTGGTGTTCACAGTATCTAATACAGTGTAGTGTGGTGTTGCAAAACAAAATATACATCATGTCCGGAAAGCCACCAAGGAGAGGCAGACACTCACAGGCCACTAAAAAAGGGCAAGCAGGCTCTGTGTCTACAGTCAACAGTGCTGGTCATGGACATGGTGCATCCTCTGCAAGTAACCGTGGGGCACGCTTGTCCTATTTTTCTGCTGGTGGCCGTGTTATTGAGCCAGAATATGCAGAAGAGTTGGTGGAGTGGATAACAAAGCTGTCCTCATCCTCCTCATCCTCTGTCACCCAGGCTCAGAGTAGTTTGTCTTTCAAAGCAGCTGCCAAAGCGGCCTATTACACCAGCTCCTTGTCCACAGTCACTCTTTCCATAGCCCCACCATCATGCACGGAGGAGTCCCCAGAATTATTTGACCATAGTGTTGGGTACATGCTGTTGGAGGATGCGCAGCGATTTGAAGGCTCTGATGTTAGTTCCTAGGTTGAGGAAGTGAGTAACGTGAGCCTAGAGAGAGGGGGTGCCCAAGAAAGACAAGAAACTTGGCAGTCCCCCAGCTGCAGCATACTGCCAAGTTTGCTCCAGTGACAAGGAGGGAGGGGATGATGAGATCACTGACTGTACTTGGGTGCCTGAGAGAAGAGAGGAGGAGGAGGAGGCACAACTCCAACGAGGCGAGATGTCCTCTAGGGGGCAGCTTAAGGGCAGCCACCCAATTGCATCACACCACAGAGCTCCGCAGGTGAATGGCGCTGCTGACTCCTTTTTCGACACGTGTGCAGCAGAACGCACCGTTGTTGTTTGCAACATTTGTCTGAAGCGTATCAAGCGTGGCCAGAACAGCAGCTGCTTGGGAACCACATGCTTTACCAGACATATGACAACCTTCCATGCAGCCCGTTGGCAACAGCACTTGAAAGACCCACATCAAAGAAAAAGGTGGACTTCTCCTTGCTCCTCATCTGGGATCTCCAACTCCACTATACCTCTAGTCCTCTCAAAAACCTGCACCGAGAGGAATGAAGGTATAGCAATAGGTGTCCCAAGTACTTGCAGCCAATCTGCTAGCAGTACACCACCATCTGATTTTAGCAGGCAAATTTTCCTACCCCAGTTGCTGAACCGTAAAAAGAAATTCGGTCCCAGCCATCCCAATGCTGATCGTCTAAATGCTAGCTTGGCCAAATTGCTAGCACTGCAATTGCTGCCTTTTCAGCTGGTAGACTCTGCCCCCTTTTGTGAATTTGTGGAATGTGCGGTACCTCAGTGGCAGGTTTCCAAACACCATTTCTTTTCAGAAAAGGCCATTCCAGCTCTCTACGGCATGTGGAAGGCATTGTTTTGGTCTCGTTGGACAGGGCGGTCAGCAGTAATGTGCATATTACCGCTGACTCATGGTCCAGCAGGCATGGGCAGGGACGTTACCTTTCCTTCATGGCACACTGGGTAACTCTGCTGGCAGCTGGGAAGGATGCAGGACAGGGTTCAGTATTATTGGAGCTTGTTCCACGCCTTCAAAATGCGAGTGGTGATTCTACCACAGCTCTCTTCTCCACCCCTCCTCTTCTTCTTCCTCTATGGCCTCTTCTGCAGATTTGTCCTCTGAACCAGCAGTGCTCCGTAAGCGTTCAAGGGGCTATGCAAGCATTTAGGCAAAAAGATGCCATGCGGTGCTTGAGTTGGTCTGCTTAGGGGACAGGAGCCACACTGGGGCAGAGATTCTGTCAGCTCTGAAGGGGCAGGCTCAGAGGTGGTTGACAATTGCACCAACCTTCTCTCTGTCCCTCTGACAGGGACACTTGACCCATGTTCCATGTTTGGCACATGTCTTGAATTTGGTGGTGCAACGGTTCTTGAACAGGTACCCAGGATTACAGGATCTCCTGAGGCAGGCCAGAAAAGTCTGTGGTCATTTCCGTCGGTCATACAATGCCAGTGCACGGCTGGCTGACATTCAAAGGGAATGCAACCTGCCCACCAACTGCCTCATTTGTGACATGCCCACCAGGTGGGACTCAGCGATGGCAATGCTACAGCTGCTGCACATGCAGCAGAGGGCCATAAATCAGTACCTGTGCAAGTATGGCACCAGGACGGGGTCAGGGGAGCTTGGCTTCTTTTCACCATGTAAGTGGCTACTGATCAAGGATGCATGCACTGTCCTGTCACCATTTGAGGAGGCCACAAGGATGGTGAGCAGCAACAATTCATGCATCAGTGACATTGTCCCTCTAGTCTTCCTGTTGGAGCACATGCTTTGTGGAATAATGGACAGGGCACTTGATGCAGAACAGTGGGAGGAAGAGGATAACTTCCTTACCTCTCAAGGCCCCCTTTATCCATATAGCATTCCTGTGGGCCCGCCAAACCCACAGGAAGAAGAAGGGGAGGAGGAGGATTGTGTCAGCATGGACGTGGAGGATAACACTCAGCAGCAGTCTTCAAGGGATGGTTTTCTGTCCCCAGAATACCAAGGAGTTGTACATGGCTGGGAGGAGGTTGTTATTGATCATGTGATCCTTAGTGACCCAGAGGACTCAGAATCGAATGCCTCTGCAAACTTACGCTGCATGGCCTCCCTGATTCTGCAAAGCCTGCGATTCTTGGTATCAAGGAGAGGGATCATTACTGGCTGGCAACCCTTCTTGATCCACGTTACAAGGGTAAGGTGGCAGAACTCACCCTGCCTTCACAGAGGGAGCAGAGGATGAAACATCTTCAGGAGGCCTTGAAGAAGGTTTGTGTAATGCATTTCCAGACCCTGGGAGGTTACAATTTCCTGGCGCTGGACAACGTGTTGCTGAGGCTTCGTTCAGTCAGAGGAAGAGCGGTGAAGGTGGCCGGCTGACTGATTCCTTTAAACAATTTTTCAGTCCTCAGCGCCAAGGTCTGATTGGTTCAAGCAACCATCGCCAGCGTCTGCATTACATGGTGCAGGAATATCTAGGGGCAAGAGCAGACACGGAGACCTTTCCAACAGAGCATCCACTGGGTTACTGGGTCTTGAGGATGGACCACTGGCCATAACTTGCTCAATATGCAATTGAGCTACTGGCCTGTCCTGCATCCAGCGTTCTTTCTGAACACACATTCAGTGCTGCTGGAGGGTTTGTAACGGATCATAGAGTGCGCCTGTTTACAGACTCCGTTGATAGGCTCACATTCATAAAAATGAATCAGTCTTGGATCAGCAGCTATCAAGCACCTGATGCTGATGTAACTGATTGAATTTTCTATGGATGTGGGATCCCTTTAAGACTGTCTATGCTGACTATCCTATTCCTCCTCAATCTTGATGATGCCAGCTTCCAACTATATTTTTTGTTTAGGGCACCACCACCCAAGGCCCAATTTTTCTGCCCCTGTTCAACAGGGGCAAGTAATTACAATTTTTGATATAATATTTCACAGCAGGGCCTGTTCCTGTGCCCAACAAGAGTGTCTGTGAGGGGTTACAGTATTGTGGCAACACCACGACCACCCAAGGCCCACATTTTTTTTCCCCTATTTAACAGGGGCATGTAATTACAATTTTTGATATAATATTTCAACGCAGGGCCCATTCCTGTGCCCAACAAGAGTATCTGTGATGGGTTACATTTTTGTGGCACCACCAACACCACCATCCAAGGCCCAATTTTTCTGCCACTGTTTAACAGGGGCATGTAATTACAATTTTTGATATAATATTTCACAGCAGGGCCCATTCCTGCGCCCAACAAGAGTATCTGTGAGGGGTTACAGTGTTGTGGCACCACCACCACCCAAGGCCCAATTTTTCTGATTCTGTTTAACACGGGCATGTAATTACAATTTGTGATCTAATATTTCACAGCGGGGTCCGTTCCTGTGCCCAACAAGAGTATCTGTGAGGGGTTACAGTGTCATGGCACCACCAACACCACCACCCAAGGCCCGATTTTTCTGCCCCTGTTTAAAAGGCGCATGTAATTACAATTTCTTATATAATATTTCAAAGCAGGGCCTGTTCCTACGCCCAACAAGTGTAACTGTGAAGGCTTACAGTGTTGTGGCACCACCACCCAAGGCCCAATTTTTCTGCCCCTGTTTAACAAGGACATGTAATTACAATTTTTGATATAATATTTCAACACAGGGCCTGTTCCTGCGCCCAACAAGAGTAACTGTGAGGGGCATGCAATTCCAATTAAAATGATATAGAACATCCTGTGAGCCTCCACTAACAATAATAAACCAATAAATCCTCTTTGAATCAGCTGCAAGCGGTAAACATGTCTCATAAACCATCTAAAAGTACTAAAATCTCATTCAAAATGCTGCGCTATCAAAGGTAAAAGCATATGATAAAAAATAGGGTTGTCCCGATACCGAGCATTTGCCCAAGTACTTGTACTCAGGCAAATGCTCCCGATGCTTCCCCTGATACCTGGAAGTCAGCTGTGTTTGGCGCGTGGGGGAGTTACAAGATTCTCCAGCGGCTTTCAGCGGCTTTAGTGACATACAGCGGTGATCGGTCACCGCTGTATGTCACTGCATCCTCCTCCAAGCCCCCTCCATTCCTCTGTCCCCCTCCGTTGTCCCCCTCCGTTCCACCGTTCCCCTCTCCTTCTCTGTCCCCTCCGTTCTGCTGTGCCTCTCCACTTTCCCCTCCGTTCCGCCGTTCCCCTCTCCTTCTCTGCCCCCCCCCTTCTGCCGTTCCCCTCCGCTGTCCCCTCCGTTCTGCTGTCCCCCTCTCCTTCTCTGTCCCCTCCGTTCTGCTGTCCCCCTCTCCTTCTCTGTCCCCCCCCGTTCTGCCGTTCCCCTCCGCTGTCCACTCCGTTCTGCTGTCCCCCTCTCCTTCTCTGTCCCCTCCGTTCTGCTGTCCCCCTCTCCTTCTCTGTCCCCTCCTTCTCTGTCCCCTCCTTCTCTGTCCCCTCCGTTCTGCTGTGCCTCTCCGCTGTCCCCTCCTCCTCTTTCTTTTGTGAATGGACAGAGTCAGCTGACTCTGTCCATTCACATAACTTAAACATTGTAATCTCCTGTGATTACGATGTGTCAGTTTATGAATGGAGAGGAGCCGCTGTCTTCTCTCCATTCATTTTCCGTGCAGCTGAGGCTGCAGAGAAAGGGACTGAGGAATCTCTATCCTCTGTCTCTTTCTCTGTCTCAAGGGGGAGATATCAGAGGTCTGTTAAAACCCCTGATATCTCACCAAAGCCCACCAACAGGGCTGATTAAAAAAAAAACAAAAAAAAAAAAAACACATATTGCAATAAAGAATAAAAAAAAAATTATTGTAAAAAATAAAAATTGTAAATAAAAAAAAAAGAACACACACACATACACCGTTTACCCCCCCCCCCCCCCGAAAAAAAGAAAGCACTGTTAGAAAAAAACAAAAAAAAAATCATACACTCGTAAGCCCATCCAAGAACGTGATGACGTCACCGTCGTAGGCTCCTCCTGCAGGGAGCAGCCTACGACAGTGACGTCATCACGTTCTTGGATGGGCTTACGAGTGTAGGAAGTGAATCGCGGCACACAGAGACACCGCTGCTTGTATGATATCCCTTACGCTTCATGTTTTCTACAACATTGTAAGTGCGATTCTTTTTATTTTAATAAATCCCCTTTGTCATACGTTTTTACGCTATGGGAGTATTCTGTTTTATGTTTCCGGAAACGACCGACTGCTAAAGCTGTTGTTCCTGTGTTGTATCCTCGGTTTTGGGAGACCCTAATCCCTATGCTGGGCGAGACTGCCGTAATAGCAGTCATCGCCGTCCGGTAAGCAGAATCTACATACTCTCTTCATGGTGGATCATCTATTGGCGTTTTTTCTTTACATTTCTCTCGGATGGGTGCTTTGTTGTATCTACCTATGGATTGAACATTTCTGCATGGACTTTTGTTTTTTTCAGATTCCTCTCTTTTCTCACATGCATTTGCAATATATGCTGTTTTTTTATTATTTGACATTTTGTTCACTGTAAATTTATGTTAATTCACATTGTAGGATCCTATTCTTTCAACGATCCTATACACTTCATATATCTAGCTGCACTTTTTTATGTTTTACTAATAGTAATATATAATTGCAGTTAAAGAAGGAATAAACTTTACTAAGTAATTTTTTTTTTTAAATGATAAAAAATATATATAAAATATATATACATGAACCTGGTTTTAAGTAGAAATGACTGTATAACAAGGAAATGGGAGCTAATGCTAGAAAAATGCATACCATATTAATATAGGATAAAGACGTGTAATTATATATCAATAATGAAAAAGATATCCGTAATATATTGTATACAGAACCACTGGAAAAATATACACATATACAGCTTCACCGTCCAATCACATCACCCCCTGAGGAAGATGCAAAATTCCCTTGTATCGACACATGTAGGGGAAGGGGACAGGACGGTACGCTTAGCAGACCAGCTGTTAGGAACGATCAGCATGCCATCCTGTTACCGGAGTGTGGCACCACCACCACCCAAGGCCCAATTTTTCTGCCCCTGTTTAACAGGGGCATGTAATTAAAATTTTTGATATAATATTTCAACACAGGGTCCGTTCCTGCGCCCAACAAGAGTATCTGTGAAGGGTTACAGTGTTGTGGCACCACCACCAAAGGCCAAATTTTTCTGTGCCTGTTTAACAGGGGCATGTAATTACATTTTTTTATCAAATATTTCAAGACAGGGCCTGTTCCTGCACCCAACAAGAGTATCTGTGAGGGGTTACAGTTTGGTGGTACCACCACCACCCGAGGCCCAATTTTTCTGCCCCTATTTAACAGGGGCATGTAATTACAATTTTTGATCTAATATTTCACAGCAGGGCCCATTCCTGTGCCCAACAAGATTAACTGTGAGGGCTTACAGTGTTCTGGTACCACCACCACCAAGGGCCCAATTTTTCTGCCCCTGTTTAACAGGGGCATGTAAATGCAATGTTTGATATAGTATTTCACACCAGGGCCCGTTCCTGCGCCCAACAAGTGTAACTGGGAGGGCTTACAGTGTTCTGGTACCACCTAAGGCCCAATTTTCTGCAGAGTATATAGGGCAGGCCATATGGTATATATACTGCTGTTCAGAGTATATAGTGCCTGAGGGCCTGGGGGACCCCCATGCCATTTTTTAAAAAAAAATGGGTGCGGGGTTCCCCTTAATATCCATACCAGACCCTAAGGGCCTGGTAATGGACTGGGGGGGAACGACCCATGCTGTTTTTTTTCAATGATTTTCATCTATATTGCCAGGACCCGACAATACATTACAGCAGCAAGAAGTTTTGAATGAAATTTTTTCCTTTAGAAATGTCATTTTGCTGTGGTATTGTTCTAAACACTGGAAACATAGGCTACTTTACAAGCATACTAAGGACACCCCCAGGCATGATATTTAAAGGAATATTTCATTTTTATTGTTTCACTTTAAGCATTATTAAAATCACTGCTCCCGAAAAAACGTCCATTTTTAAAACTTTTTTTTGCATTGATACATGTCCTATGGGCCAGGACCCGGGTCCCCAAAAACTTTTTATGACAATACCATGCATATAAGCCTTTAAAATTAGCACTTTTGTTTTTTCACGTTCGTGTCTCATAGACTTTAACGGTGTTCGCGTGTTCGAACAAATGTTTTGCCTGTTCGCACGTTCTGCTGCGTGTTTGGCTCATCCCTACAGCTGAGGTCTCTTTTCAAGATTCCTGCGGATCATTGGTTAATATCCTTTCCTCAGGACACAGTGTGTGACACACCAAGATATTTAGTAGTATTCTAGTTTTTATTGTATGGGACATTTAAGGTATTCATCCCTAAAGATTATGGAATTACTATGTACAAATTCTTTACTCTCCCTATCCCTATGCCAGATGTAATCACTGATACTGTTGCATGGTGGGAACCAAAGTATTATGGATCTTATATAGCTGTGGGTTCAAACAACACTTATGCTGTGTACACACGGTCGGAATTTCCAACAACAAATGTTCGATGTGAGCTTGTTGTCGGAAATTCCGACCATGTGTATGCTCCATCAGACATTTGCTGTCAGAATTTCCGACAACAAATGTTTGAGAGCAGGTTCTCAAATTTTCCGACCAAAAACTTTGTTGTCGGAAATTCCTAGCGTGTGTACACAAGTCCGAGGCACAAAATTCCACGCATGCTCTGAATCAAGTACGAGACGGAAGAGCTCGGTCTTGTAAAACTAGCGTTCGTAATGGAGATAGCACATTTGTTACGCTGCAAATTTTTAAATATTTCATTGCAGCGCATTCTCTTCTTCTTTATAATGCTAGAATAATGAAGTTGCTTTGCTGCTGACACTCACACAAACTGGTTTCTTTATTATTTCTCGTGATCTCCTGAATAATCTTCTTTTTTTTTTTTGGCAGATGTCCAAAATAATGTTTATTTTTTTTATAGTGGTCTACTTTTTCTTTTTATCAAGATCTCCTGAATTTTTTTTATTTTTTTTATCGTGATCTCCATATTATTTTTTGTTGTTTTGTGTGTCAAGTTACCACAACACCATTATTATCTTGTATTTTTAACCTCAAAGAGGTTGGTTGGTGTTGGTGTCCCTTGTTAATTTGACATTGTATTTTTGAAATCTACCTGCCAATTCACAAACAAACTGTCCTTTTTGAAGTAAAACACATAGTCAAGTATTTGTCAAAAAAAAAAATTGAAATTTATTAGGGGTCATAACAAAATAAAGAGATAGGCAACGCTGGATAAACTGTTGAAATTGGCGAAGCCTTTGCACCCCAGGGCAGACATCAATTATTTGACAGGCAAAATGGGTAGCCTGAGGAGTCCATTTAATAGGGAGCACCATACAGTCCAGGACTCCAAGAGATCAGCAGATGACATATATGTCCCAAGGTTGTGGTCTTACAACAGCCTGCGTTTTTTGCCAGACCAGACCAGACCCAGGCCATCACTCTCTTGACTTCCTTTCATGCTTCCTTCCAGGCTGTGGCTGTGGTGTTGGAGTTGTGGCAGGAGGTGGTGGAGGAGGAGGATGGTCCAGCTCCCATACATGACTTTTGTTTGTGAGTTCGCCCCTCACCCCCTTATTTAGGGCCTGAAAGATGACATCCTCACAGAAGAGGTGTTGGCCCTCCTCCATTTCCTGCATCTTACTGGCCGTCATACAGCCAAAGGCCTCTTGAACACTGGGGGTGGTTCTGAGGATCGCAGTAGCCTGAATCAAAACAAGCACTGACTCCTCCACGTTCCTCCCCTTCCTGGGCCTTTTTGTTGGAAGGCGGAGGGGAGGAACCTGCGATTCGGTCAGGCCCGGTCACCTCCTGCCTCCCTCTTTCCCCCACTACCTCCTGGCTGCCATTTTCCACGCCCTCCTCCTGGCTGAGACTTTCCTGTGTATGAAAATGGGACATAGTTTTATTTTTTTGGTCATCAATCACACACAATTTTGAGCTCATGACTGTTGCAAATTGTATGTTAACAAATAGAAAAGACTATCATTCTGACCCCAGCATTTTTCATTCTTGTCCCAATCATTTTTGGCTACTACTGTCTATTGATATGTAAACCACTTTGTTAAATCAGAAATTAGTGATCAATAATAACATCTAGTTAACATCATTAATTTTTTGACAAGAAATATGTTGAACAATGCTATAACTGGCTCAAGCTGGGGTCCTCCACATCTTCCTGGGTGGAAGGCCCAGGTTGGATGTCAGAAGCCTCAGCTGAGGTGGAAGGAAGAGTGGAAGGAAGTGTGGAAGGAAGGGTTTTCGAGTGATTGCCTGGGTTCACTCTGGTCTGACAAAAACCACAGTCTGTCGTAGTACCAGAGCCTTGGGACATAAACATCATCTGCTGCTGCTCCTGATCTCATGGAATCCTGGACCTTCTTGTGCTCCCTATTATATGTGCTCCTCAGGCCACCAATTTTGCACTTCAAATAGGGAATGTTTGCCGTGGGAATCACTGGCTTCACCAATTCCAACAGTTGATCCATCGCTGCCTTCCTCCTTATTTTGTTATTATAAAATGGGTGTTTCACCTGCCACAGACAGGGCAGCTCCCTGTACTTGTCAATGAAGTTGGGGAGGATGTCGTGGTCATTAAATTTATCCATATTCTCTGCAAGACACAACACAAGACAAACCCTAATGTCAGGCTAAACTCTCCTAATCTTGTCCCAATATAGGCCTCAATCTATAAGCAGTATAGGCCACTAACCACTGATGCCCCAAGTTAAAATTGTACCTTCATTAGCATGATCGGCGCTTACGCTACTCTTTACTCTGCTCACAGATCATACGTATGACGCATGCGTGTTATGGTTTACATACACTGTGCATGCATGAAACTAGAAAGACCTTCTTTCTGATATATTCCCCGCCCCTTATCTTTCGGTGCAGTGGGAGAGCACACGGCGGAGAGACAGCAGGTGTGTGATAATAGCAGCAACAACCAGGAAAGCCCGGAGCCAGAAATGTCCCGATCCCGGAGGAGATATAAGGCCTCAAATATGTCCTTTGTGGAGATGGTGGAGATGGTGGACATCTTGAAGAGGGCAGATTATGATGGGAAGTATGGACCGTACCCAGACCCAAATGTGAGAAAGGCTAAGATCATGACTAAAGTTGTGAGAAGTCTGCACAGGAGTTTTGGGGTATGACGATCCAAGGAGCAATTGAGAAAACGCTGGTCAAACCTGAAATTGAGGGAGCACGATCAGTACAGAATGATCAGGAAACTGCTTTTAAAAAGTAAGTTTTTGTCAAGTAAGTTTTTGTCCTGTGTTCCTATTATTACTATTACTTTCCTGCTGCTCCATGTGCTTTTCTTTACAGTTTAAAATGGCAAGTTTCAGGTTCGTGGGCACAGTAATCATTCGTAGTAAACATTGTTCGTTCGACCACTAATACAATGTTTTTGGCAGATGCAGGTTAACTCCATTTGTTCAGGCCTATTTGTATTAAAAGAAGTTTAGTACATTGTTGTGTAGATGGGTTTGTAACTAGAATGAAATGCAAACTTGATTCAGTGTAAGGAGAGGACACTCAGCAGCTGTTTACACATCTGGACGCAGGAGCACTAGTGTGGGACACCAGAACAACCTTTTTTAGGGTGCCCCACACAGGTGCTCCAGTGGATACTAGGGGTCTCTCCATGTGTCTAACGATACCAAAAAAGGTAAGTATTCCAGCTTTAAGGAAGGGAAAAAATCTTGTCTTCAGCTTTGAACTCTACCAAAACAGACAATTGTACGACACTTCCAATGTTTCATATTCCTATTTCTTGCCTCAAATATCTGTGTGCTAAGTATACCTTTTTTGTATTCACATAGGGGAGCAAAGAATTGGGACATATGAGGACACCAGGAACACCACACCTCCTAAAGAAGGGGAAATCCCCACACACCATGAAGAAGATGTGGATTCCGAGGTTCAGGAAGTGGTGAGTGATGTGGGCGAAATGGTGACCACAACAGGTCAGTGTTTGAGATCACAGCTTCAGGTAATAGATGTATGCCTGCATATTTATAATACATGGTGTGTTTTTTTAATTTTAGGTGATGTGGATATTGTGGAAGAAGAAACTCATTTCACCAGTGCAAGTGCACAAGTCCTCATCGGGGAAATAATGGTGTGCAATCGGGATTTAGAGAAGGTCAAGGAAAACATCAATGATGTACAATAAAAAATGAAGAACATCATTGATGTTTTAGGCAGAATCTAAAACACACAAAAATTGCATGGTTTTGTCATTGAATATGTTATTTAAAATCAAGTTTTAAAGTAATTTTAAAGCCAAATCTTGAAGATGCACACCGTGTGTCAACATGTGCTATCTGCCATCATGGGATATCAATGTATGCGTTTTGTGGGTGCAACCCCTTCCTCGCAACTCTAGTAGGTAAGAGGAAGGGGTTGCACAACCAAAACACGTCTATTGATCCCCCATGATGGGAGCTAACACATGTTGACATTAGGCATGGGATCAGGAGGGAAATTCACATTTTGACTCCCAATTTGTGTGCATCTTCAAAATTTGGCTTTTACAGGGGTGACATCACCCCATCTGATAAAGACGAGATCAACACAGTTTGGACATACCAATGTCTGATATTGCCTTCACTTTATCAAAGTTGAACTATGTAAGTTCCTGAGTTGTGTATGTTATGGTTTTAAACATGCCTGTTTAAACAAAAAAAGGATTTCTACTGTCAAACCTAAAAATGTTATACACCAAATATGTTGTTATGTTAAAAAACCCTTTTCTAACGCACATGTAAATGTGCTTGAAGTAAAAAAAATTTATACTCAACAATGTGTGGCCTCTTCTTTCAATGCTTAATACCAGTTTTTGGAGTAAGTTGGTGTTTACAGTGACAATGGGGGTTATTTACTTAAGGCAAATCCACTTTGCACTACAAGTGCACTTTCAGTGCAGTTTCAGTGCAGTTTCAGTGCACTTGTAGTGCAAAGTGGATTTAACTGTAGTAAATAACCCCCACTGTGCTCAAAAATTTGCCCCAAACAGGCCATTTTAGGGACTCAGAGCAATTAATTTGTGGTGCTGAAAAGGATTATTATTTTCATCATTAAGGCATTACATACATTAACAACAAAAACAATAAAAAGAAATATGCACTAGGTGTGCATTTTGGGTCGCCCTTAATGGATATTGTTGGCCAAAAGTGAGTATTAATTCTCATAGATTGTTATGTATAAAAGTGCACTAGAGTGCCATCTTTATTAAACACATTCAATACATAAAAAAAGGGAGTAACAGTAGGAATTACAATTGTATAAAGTGCAAATACAAACACTGTACATTCGCTTGCATATAGAGGATAAAGCACCCATGTGCCTACAGCCCGCAGCCTGTATGTGGAAAATCAGGCGGATGAGGTGTATGGCATGTACCCGACATGTTTCGGAGATGGGTATGTATTACTCCTTCATCAAGGGATTCTGAGCAATAGTATATTTACTGACCTGCGAATGCGGGTGCTACTATGTTGGTAAGACCATAAACGAGTTCTGGAAACGCATCTACCAGCATCTTGGCACCATACGCAAACGCGATCCAGACCTCCCTATTGGTCGCTATATGGCAATGGCTCACCCCTCATCAACCCCCAAAGTATATTTTTTGGCCCTTGATCGCATCCACTTCGGTCCAAGAGGAGGAGATTTTAATAAGCGTCTTCTCCAATGCGAACTGAGATGGATACATAATCTACGGGCCAATCATCCACCTGGCCTCAACGGGGCCTTTAATTTCAAACCATTCCTTCCTGGGTTCACATCAGGGGTCTGTGAACTAGATCTATAGGGACCTCCTGGTGTGCCCCATTGTTTCTTCTTGCTTTCCAGTCTAGTAATCTCATTTTTCTTTAACATTTTGTGTACTAGGTGGTATCTGTCGGTGTAATGGAGTATCTCCAGATTGATACAGGTGTGGATGCAGGACATTATGTTCACATGTATCTGAACTGTCTTTGATCTGGGTCATCGCTGTACTGTATGTCTGAACGCTATGTATATCTGGGTTCCTTATACCGCTAGAATACGAACTGTTCTAAAATAATGAACACTTTGTGTTTACTTCAGAGATTGTGAAGATTTTGTTTATTCTAATAACATTGTTTGAAATTGACTGGTATTTTACAAATTGTTCCATGCAACCTCTGGTCATTTAATACATGTGTTTCTTTTTCTTGTTTTGTTCCTTCATGTTTCTTTATATATTCATTTTTTACCGTATTTATGCATTTATGTACAGCAGGCTGGCTTTTTGTGACTCACCCAGTTCACCTTCCATCCACAAGATGGCGCAGTTCCTCCTTGGTGTTGGATGTGCGCGTGCGCACGGACACCCGGCGGGTAAGCTCTACGCACGCATGGCCATGGGGCAGCACTTGGTTGCGCGCCCCATAGGCCTTTTGCGTGTGGACGAGCTCTTGTACGGTTCCCGGTGTGGCTTTCGTTAATCGCGCCGGGACCGCATACCCGCCGGTGACGTCGAGACGCGTGACGTCATCACGCCCCTGTGGGCGTGGCTACGCCGCGCGCCTCGTCATCTGGGGGATGCCCGATCTCCACACATGGCTGCTAATCTTGCAGCTGATTATGTGGAGTGGACACTGATTGGCTGATGTCCAATCAGTTGTCCTATTTAAAACACAGACACTCCTTGGGCATTTGTCAGTCTTTTGAACTGCTGCCTGGAGGTCTGAGTCTTGAGAGATTATCAAATAGCCACAAGGTAATGTAAAAGGATACTTTGTTCCAGACTACTTGAATACTTACTTTACATACCTACTTTTCTTGTGAACCACAGCTGAATGACTATTTTATCCTTCAGCAGAGCATTGGCTTAATTATATGCCTTGTACACTTACAAACATCACTTTTTAAACACACAGATCTCCATCGGTCATCCCTTGTGAAAGTGCTGCAACGCTCTGCATCACACTCCTGGTTGCCCACCCTGTGTTATGTGAACCAGAAGCCAGCCTGCTTCCACTTTCATTGTTTTTATCGTTGTTTTTTGTCTTTATGAATCAGATTGATGTAAGTATAACTAGTCCATATTATACTTTCCCTATATTATTTCTTTCAATAATTACTAAAATCGCATATATTGCAAAAATGCAGTCGCATATAATTTATGACGACACAGATATTTTTTATTACTATATTCTTTTGTTCTTTGATATTTACAGATAGATTTGAGCACCTAATCATAAATCCCTTGATGAAGGAGTAATACATACCCATCTCCGAAACATGTCGGGTACATGCCATACACCTCATCCGCCTGATTTTCCACATACAGGCTGCGGGCTGTAGGCACATGGGTGCTTTATCCTCTATATGCAAGCGAATGTACAGTGTTTGTATTTGCACTTTATACAATTGTAATTCCTACTGTTACTCCCTTTTTTTATGTATTGAATGTGTTTAATAAAGATGGCACTCTAGTGCACTTTTATACATAACAATCTATGAGAATTAATACTCACTTTTGGCCAACAATATCCATTAAGGGCGACCCAAAATGCACACCTAGTGCATATTTCTTTTTATAGTTCAATTCACTAGGATATTGGCCTCCCTCCCCTCCCCTTGTACACACCTTGCTCTCATTTTCCTTTTATCTAACAACAAAAACAATGTGTGTGTAGCAGACCCACAACTTAATAGTTAGCTGAAGAAGAGATTGTCACCTCATGTATCAAATAAATTACGTTTGCACTATTGAAGAAAAAAATAAAAGCCCATTGGAGAACCTAGGAGACAGTCAAAAGAAACACAAGCTGTAAATCAAATGAAAAATTAGTTCAGTTTATAACAAAAAATGTATTATAAAAATTTTTCACATATTCTCTGGCAGATTAATGGCGCCCCTACCCGCAAAATACTCAACATAACTTTGTCTAACTTTGCAGGCGCTTTGGGGGGGCAAGCCAGGATGACCAGGTTCAAGTGTCCTCAGATTTGTATTTTAAAATCCAGCCTCAGCCCCAAGTGAGGCCACATAGTTTGTTGCATTTTTTCTGAGGTCATTGTGGAGAATGCAGCAGGCAAGTGCAATATGGTTTTGTTTATATTCCGCCATGTGTAGAAATAGGCGGACCCGGCTGGCCATTATTCCGAACGCATTCTCCATGACTCTTCTGGCTCTGGCCAGCTGGTAGTTAAAAGCCCTCTGGTCCGGGTGAGGGTCTTCATCGGAAATGGCCTCATGAGATGGTCACCCAGCCCAAACGCTTCATCAGCGACAAACACAAATGGAAGACCACCCACATTGTCTTCTGCAGGAGGCAAGCCCAAGCTGCCATTCTGAAGCCGTCTGTAGAACTCCGTCTGGGGGATGACTCCACCATCTGACATCCAGCCATTCTTCCCCACGTCCACATACAAAAACCCGTATGTCGCCGACACCACCGCCAACATCACAATACTGTTAAACCCCTTATAGTTGTAAAAGTACGACCCTGAGTTGGGGGGTGGGACGATGTGGACATGCTTCCCATCTATTGCCCCTCTGCAGTTAGGAAAGTTCCACTGTTGAGCAAACTGGGATGCCACAGTCTGCCATTCCTGTGGGTTTGAAGGAAACTGTGGAGTCAAACAAGAAAAAAAAAATAGTACTTTTGCTCATAACATTGCAAGCAGATTAGACACAAACATTCTTGGCCAACATAAGTATAACACTTATTTTAAGGAATATTTTAAGACAAAAGTATAAGGTCCACTTAGCAGATTCCTCACCCCCTCTGATGGCCCATTGTAAATATTTTAGGGGGGAGATGTTTTGGACAGGTTTCCCTCTCCACTTCATTGAGAGATGAATGCATAAATAATGTGTGTTAATTTGGCCAGCCCTTCCTTCCTTACACTATTGACAGCCCACTGGACAGGTAAGAAGTTTCACAACCCAAAAATATGAATACACACTGTCCAAATTTAAGCTCATTTTTACATTCTGCAATTACCTATCAAGATAATAGGAGAACAAAACTTTAAACAGTACCATTTGAAAGTATTCTGAGAGTATTCTCTATTTTAATAGAGAATTAGAGTTGAAAAAGAGAGTTAATTGGATACACCGTCTCGATACCCTTCAACCAAAAGGGTTAAACTCAGACTTTGATCTGTACCGTATATACTTGAGTATTAGTCAAATTTTTGAAAGTGCCCCCCTCGACTTATACTCGAGTCAACGCCGTCTGCCTACATGATCAGCGTGTCATGCAGGCAGACGGCGGCCAGCGTGTGCTACATTACACTCGGCAGCGGCTCTCACTGTTCAAAAGCCGCGCCTCCTCGTCTGTGATAGGCAGTCAGTGTACAGCCTATCACTGACATTCTCTCATCCTCCTCCGTGGTATAAAGACGAAAGAATGTCCATGATAGGCTGACTGCTAACTGCTGGGAAATGGAGTTTTCTGCCTAGCATGGACGAGGAGGAGGCGCGGCTTTTGAACAGTGAATGGCCGCCGCACACGCTGATCGGTGCAGAGCGGCATCACGGAGGATGCACAGGACACAGGTAGGATGCACACAGACACATGCACACAGACACATGCACACAGGTACATATACACATGACACATGCATACATACACAGGACACAGGTACATATACACATGCACATATACACAGGTACATGACACATGCACATATACACAGGACACAGGTACATGACACAGGTACATATACACATGCCACATGCACATATACACAGGACACAGGTACATGGCACAGGTACATATACACATGACACATGCACATATACACAGGACACAGGTACATGACACATGCACATATACACAGGACACAGGAAACATGACACATATACACAGGACACATGACACATTCACATATACACAGGACACATGACACATGCACAGGACATATGACACATGCACAGGACACAGGGAGGTATACAGCTGCAGATGGGCATTGTTGACCCTCTTTTTCCACTTACAATAGCTGCTGCATTTCTCACCCTCGTCTTATACTCGGGTCAATAAGTTTTTCCCATTTTTTTGTGGTAAATTAGGGCCTCGACTTATACTCGAGTATATATGGTATTTATTCCTTTACATTTTTGGTAATGCATTTACTGTTATTTTATTTTTTCTTTTATGTTTATTACATCTCATATCATACATACATTTTCTATATAACATACTTCACTATGTATGTGTTTGTGTGTGCACATTTAGGCATATACATGCATATATATACTCATATGTGTTATCTTCATAATTATTACTTTTAATTTTATTTTAATTTTTTTTTATTTTTTAGGATTTTCGATTGATTGATACAATCCGTGAAGTGTGGGAACATGGTTACACCTGTTGATCACTTGTTGATCTTTCGTTCCATGTGTTAAAAAGAAGCTAGAACTAGCATCTTTTAAATGCATGTAGTGGTGTTTGTCATTCAGCCCCTGGAAGAACTGTAGATACAATGTATCCCAAACAGAGGAGGACAGAACAGAATTAGGGCTTATCGAATGATAGTAAACACTTGCTAGATAATATAAAATGCAATTATTTATTGATTAGATATAAAACATGGAGGTAGATTGAGATAACAAACACTGGACTAGCCCAAATCATGTAATGACAGGTAACACTGGACTAGCCAAAAACATACACTAACATGTGGGATGTAGACAACATATAACAAATAAGACAAAACATCCGGACGCCAAGTGAATCGGTGTCAGTTGTGCTTACTCGGATATGCCGAGTGTTTAGCAACAGCTATAGGTAGAACAACCAGACACCAACCCCCTGAGAAAGGTTGGGTAAAGGGTGGAGAGAAGAGGATAATAAAGTCCAGTCATAACTGTATATAGGGGAAATACTGTAGTACAGCTGTTGTAAAGTCAGTAGTGCCGTGACAAGTAGATTCTCAAAGCAAAAAAGTCCATCAACAATCCAGGTTTCTATATAAACTTGTGTATTACCAGATTATGGGTATATGCTAGTATGATAAGTTCACTCTAGGCATTGACTTAGAATAGTGGGCATTTAAATGGCAGTCCAAAGATGATACTGGTATATTGCATGGACTATACATTACCACTCCTTTTTGCGAGTGTAAAACCAGTCAGCATAATTTATCTTCCAGAGCAGCGCAACTCCGCTTTGCCTATGTCTCCTTGTGTATGGAGATATCTTCCAGGCGGATGTCATATGGAGGCACAATGCCAAAGAAATCCTGCTTCCACTATTCTTCTTATGGAGACTGGAGTAGATCCATGGGGAAAGAAACCTCCCTTGCTATCTCCCATCAATCTTGAACAGGCAATCGTAACCCATCCCTCTCACAGAGGGTTTGCAAAAGCCACGGGGGATGTTGCTGTAGCGTGGCGTCTGGGTGGAAGTGGCATCAACGCATTTCACAATGCTGATGCGTAGCTTCGTTTGGACATTAGGGCGGCGTACGAGGGCTCCTTTTATCAATGTCCATTCCTCAAATACATTCACCCCATAGTAAAGGGATTTGAAAGGATGAACACATGAACGTGTAAAATATAGAATCTTGTATCATTTGTTGAATTTAAGCATTCAGTTTGCCATTTCTTCTTCTGTATTGCCTTTCCAAAATATAGGGACATTGTAGGGTCAACAGGTACAGGATATCTAATGGATGCATGAACCCGATCACTCCATACTCAGGCAGCAACCGTGCTAAAAACATGGGGGGACCCAGGCATGTACTTCAAAAATATCGGATCAGACAGGGGGAAAGGAGGGAAGGGTTCAGTATCATAGGGTTTGACTCAGACATACAGACAGAGCTTCACGGACCCAACATTGACTAATTCATCTCCAGGAGTGATATAGCTAGTACAAATCACAACCTAGGTCTTCAAAAAGGACTGTAAATTCAGTTAATTGTTGAGGCCCACGGGCATGAGGGAACCTAATTGAAAAATCCACCATTTTTCTTTTTGTTGGAGGACCTGATCGAAGTCCCCTCTTCTTGGTGGAAGATTAAGGGAATATATACCCTTAACCCTCATGCCTGACAGGTTGCCTTTATGAAATTGTGCAAAATGTCTTGCCTCAGGTTTGTTAGGGTTCTTGTCAATTAACTCCCCCATATGTTCACCCAGACGTATTCTCAATTGGAATTTGGTTTTGCCAATGTAGATCTTGTTACAGGGGCATGTTAACATATAAATGACTTTTGTTGTAGCACAATTAATAAGGTTCCTGATTTGGAAGCTACGTTTCATTTGAGAATTATAGAAGGTTGCTGTTCTATGGACATACGGGCACACCTGGCAATGTCCACAGGGGAACTTTCCATTACTCCTCTGATATTGTGACAGCCAGGTTGTATCTGCAGTTCTTGTATATTGTGCTTGTATTAGGGTATCTTCCAAATTTCTAGCCCTTCTGGCTACCATCTTTGGGGTGGGGCCTACTATTTGGGATAAACCTGGTGTATTGGTAAGGATACCCCAATGTTTTTGAAGTATGTTTCTGACAGTGTCCCATTGTATGCCGAATTGGGTTATTATCCTCACGGGGCCTGGTTCTTGTGTTGCAGTTAAAGTTTTAGATGCCTTGTTTAGAAGGGCAGAGTGGTCTCAGCTAGCCGTTTTCCGCTTTGCCCTCCTAATTTGTTTGTGTGAGTAGCCACGCTCCCGGAAGCGCTCGTATAGTTCATCACTCTCCCGTCTGTAATCCACAGCACTAGAGCAGTTGTGCTTGATGCGGAGAAATTGGTCAATCAGAATACTGTCTTTTAGCCATCTGGGGTGGTGGCTGTCCACTCTTAACCGCGTATTCGCTGATGTCTCCTTCCGGAATGTATGGGTTGCCAGGGCCAAATCCCTGATACCAATCGAGAGATCCAAATAAGAGATCCGCTCATGATCAAAAACATAAGTGAGTTTAATGTTTCAATCGTTTTCATACAGTATTTCCATAAATTCCTTAAGGGACCTGATGTCACATCTCCAGGTGACAAACACGTCATCAATGTACCCGAGCCACATGTGTATGTAGTTCAGGTACAGTGTAGACCAAGTCCTCCTCCCATAACCCCAAATGGAGGCAGGCATATGCCGGGGCCCATGGTGCTCCCATAGAGGTACCATTGGTCTGCTGGTCGAATCTGGAAAGGAATTGGAAAAAGTTGTTATCCAAAGCAAACGTTAAAAGGTCCACCAAAAACGAATTTTGGGGTCCATAGTCCAGGAAATGCCTTTGAAGAAAAGGTTGATTACCTAATGGAATGCAAATGACTTTTCTCTATATAAATTGTACCATGTATGTGGTCATTCATAAGCATGAAGTTTTGAAGAAGGGCGTGATCTTTTCTAGCCCGAAATCATTAACTATGACTTTTCATTAAAACATTTTTTGTGCAGCAATCCCTCTTGATTTTTTTTTTATAATATAAGCCCTTGGGAAGGCTTGATTGCTTGCACTTGCTACTATGACCGATGTGCACCTCACCCTCTGAAATCTCTCTCTCTCTCTCTTTCTCTCTCTCTCTATATATAAATAAATACATACACACACATGTATATTGTATACATGTGTATGCCCGCCCAAGTGTAGGACTTTCTTTACTTGCTACACTGCTATGGGCTCTAGCCCAAGATATTTTGTAGACCTAGCAATGCCCCTGGTGGGGGCCCTTCATGGTTTCTTGCATCGGGGCCCCGGAGATTCTAGTTACGCCTCTGATCTGTGTTACCGAGGCCTCGTGTGGAAACTATCCGGTTGTCCGGTAGGGGTCCATTACACCTCTTATTAGTCATGGTTAACCCTTGGCGGTGAGTATTAGTTCGCATAAAGACATCTCAGGTTTCTGTAGAGGCTCTAGGGAGCACAAAATATATTTATTCGCTGATGATGTCATTTTAATGCTAACCAACCTGGCTCCCTCTCTGGCTTTGGTACAACAGCTGTTATTTTCTTTCAATGTGGTTTCATATTATAAATTGAATGATACCAAAACCTCCATTTTAGATATGGGAGTGCCCCTCTCATTGAAACCCTCACTCAAAAACTGTTATCCTTACATATGGGCCACAGAATCTATAACCTAGCTACGCGTACTATTAACCAAAAATTTATCTTCCCTATAGCAGACAAATTACACTCCTTTTTACATACCCTACCCAGGGAGCTTGACCTCCTATGTAAGACCACACTTTCATGCTCAAGGTAGGTAGCAGTGTTCAAAATGCTCAAATTACCACAACTGCTATATATATATCCAGAACACTGTCTATCCCTGCCCCAGCTTCATTCTTTAAATCTTTCCAATCCTTAACAGGTCATTTTGTATGGCAAAACAAAAAATCTCAGTGTTCCTACACCAAACTAATTAAACAGTTAGAGGAACAGGGTTTGTGGAAATCAGAGATGACTATTATGCAGCTATTATAGCTTAATTTAAAGCCTGGTTCTCACCCAATTGTCTATGCCTTTGGACAGACATAAATTCACTACAAGTCCTGGGACAGGACTTATACTATTGATTACTTAGCTAGGCCCAACCCAAGTTTACAAGAGAACTTCATTCACCTACTATAACTGCTTCGGCCATAGCCTTCCATTATTTTCTTAAAAAGGCCCCACTAGGCCCCAAGCAAACCATCGCTCCTCTTGTCACTTTTTCAACTCCTCATCCCTAAGCTCTCCCTACTTTCTTGGTTGGAAAAAGGTATTACAATGGTATCAGATCTCTACTCACAAAACTTACTCAAGCCATTCACTACCTTACAAACCACTTATGCCTTACCTATCTCAGAATATTATCAATATATACAATTAACTCATTATCTGATCCACAACAACCACTTACTCAGGTGGTGCATAACCTAGCCTGGAGATACCAAACTGACAGCACTGTAGGTAAGACGGAAATCTCACTTTTTTACAATGTACTTCAAGACAAGCTCGCTTTTCACAAACTACCTCCCTTTCTAAAATAACAACTATGGGTGCACTGTATGGCTTGCAGTCAGATCTAGCTAAAGTGGATGCAGTGCATATATATATATATATATATATATATATATACACACAAGTCTGTCTGTATATATATACAGTGGGGCAGAAAAGTATTTAGTCAGCCACCAATTGTGCAAGTTCTCCCACTTAAAAAGATGAGAGAGGCCTGTAATTGTCATCATAGGTATACCTCAACTATGAGAGACAAAATGTGGAAACAAATCCAGACAATTACATTGTCTGATTTTTGAAAGAAATTATTTGCAAATTATGGTGGAAATTAGGTATTTGGTCAATATCAAAAGTTCATCTCAATACTTTGTTATATATCCTTTGTTGGCAATGACAGAAGTCAAGCATTTTCTATAAGTCCTCACAAGGTTGTCACACACTGTTGCTGGTATGTTGGCCCATTCCTCCATGCAGATCTCCTCTAGAGCAGTGATGTTTTGGAGCTGTCGCTGGGCAACACAGACTTTCAACTCCCTCCAAAGGTTTTCTATGGGGTTGAGATCTGGAGACTGGCTAGGCAACTCCAGGACCTTGAAATGCTTCTTACGAAGCCACTCCTTCCTTGTCCGGGTGGTGTGTTTGGGATCATTGTCATGCTGAAAGACGCAGCCACGTTTCATCTTCAATGCCCTTGCTGATGGGAGGGGGTTTGCACTCAAAATCTCACAATGCATGGCCCCATTCATTCTTTCATGTACACGGATCAGTCGTCCTGTTCCCTTTGCAGAGAAACAGCCCCAAAGCATGATGTTGCCACCCCCATGCTTCACAGTAGGTATGGTGTTCTTTGGTTGCAACTCAGCATTCTCTCTCCTCCAAACATGACGAGTTGTGTTTCTACCAAACAGTTGTACTTTGGTTTCATCTGACCATATGACATTCTTCCAATCCTCTTCTGGATCATCCAAATGCTTTCTAGCAAACCTCAGGCGGCCCGGACATGTACTGGCTTAAGCAGGGGGACATGTCTGGCACTGCAGGCTCTAAGTCCCTGGCGGCGTAGTGTGCTACTGATGGTAGCCTTTGTTACATTGGTCCCAGCTCTCTGCAGGTCATTCACTAGGTCCCCCGTGTGGTTCTAGGATTTTTGCTCGTTCTTGTGATCATTTTGACCCCACGGGGTGAGATCTTGTGTGGAGCCCCAGATCGAGGGAGATTATCAGTGGTCTTGTATGTCTTCCATTTTCTAATTATTGCTCCCACAGTTGATTTCTTCACACCAAGCTGCTTGCCTATTGCAGATTTAGTCTTCCCAGCCTGGTGCAGGTCTACAATTTTGTTTCTGGTATCCTTCGACAGCTCTTTGGTGTTTACATTAGTGGAGTTTGGAGTGTGACCGTTTGAGTTTGTGGACAGGTGTCTTTTATACTGATAACAAGTTCAAACAGGTGCCATTATTACAGGTAATGAGTGGAGGACAGAGGAGCCTCTTAAAGAAGAAGATACAGGTCTGTGAGAGCCAGAAATCTTGCTTATTTGTAGGTGACCAAATACTTATTTTCCACCATAATTTGCAAATAAATTCTTTCAAAAATCAGACAATGTGATTGTCTGGATTTGTTTCCACATTTTGTCTCTCATAGTTCAGGTATACCTATGATGACAATTACAGGCCTCTCTCATATTTTTAAGTGGGAGAACTTGCACAATTGGTGGCTGACTAAATACTTTTTTGCCCCACCGTAATAAATACACTGCAGCTAACTGAATAATCTGCCTGCTTGCTTGCTCAATCTAAAGGACACTCTATCTCCATCCACGCCAATAACACACTACACGGGGCCAACATGCAGGGAGCCTTATATAGTGTGGGGTGTGGACTTAGTCCCCCTGAGCAATTATGGCTCTTTTAGCTGAGGGTGCTGGGATTGGACAAAGCATGCAGGTCATGGTGCATGCTTTGGCCAATCATCATACAGCAATGCACTGTGCTCCCGCAGTGCATTATGGGGTGTTACACGGCGCTCAAATTTGGCCGCAAACACCCCATAATGTTCGGTTTACGACGAACGGCGAACAGCCAATGTTCGAGTCAAACTCATGTTCAACCTGAACATAAAGCTCATCCCTAATTGTCACTCATTGACTATTAAACCTTATGATAAAGGGGGAAACATTGTGATCATGACAAATATTTAATATTAGTCGATGAGTATAAAAATGCTCCAAAACAAGGACTGGTACAGACCTCCCCCAAGTCCATGATTGTGTTTTTTTTTTTTTCTTCACAAAAAGGTTTTTATTACAAGATAGCACAGTTGCATATACAACATATTGAACAGAAATTTCAAAGGAGCATCCATGACAACATTGTACATTGGCAATGCAGAAAATGTTGTTACAATACCAGTCATGGACAAAGGAACTGCGGTACTACTTGAACATAAGTAGCTTCCAAAGAAAATAAACATTAAATAAAATACCAACAGTTGTACTTCCTAAGGAGAGACAACATAGCCGAAATTAAGTCTTATCAAGATTGGGTGTTGCCCATGAGGACTGATATCAACAGGTCCATCTATGGATTAGGTAATCGCATTGAACCTGTATGTAGTGTATGGTAAGATTAATGTGTCTCTGTTTTAGGGATGAGGCAGATTTGTTGGTCATTTCTATGTATTGGCCTAAGAACAGTGTGAAGGGTGTGTGTAGGTAGTAGGAGTTGGGTAAGAAAGGAGAGTTTAGGGGGATAAGGGAGAGCAGGGGGGGACAGTATGAGGCAAGGAGAAGGGGCAGAGGAGGGAGGAAAAGGGCGGGGAGGTGAATATGAGACCGCTCCTCATCTCCGATCTCTTGGTTTCAGTCAAGCTATGACAAAGTCAGTTGTTTATAAATCAAGTAACAGAGGATCACAGAGGGAAGTGGGATTTATATCCTTCTGTGGTCTTAAAATGTGTCCAGCAGGCCCATGTGGTGGAAAAATCTTTGCAATCCTCGTCAACCATTCTCTGACGGTTGGAATGTTAGTTGATCACCAATGGACAGGAATGCAGAGTCTAGCCGCATTAACCATGTGCATGGCCAATGATTTATGATAGGATTGTTTAGGCAAGGTTGAATGATGGAGAAGATATTGAGCAGGATTATAGTCTAGTTTGTAGGTGGTGACCTGAGTTATTATAGAGTGTACCTCCTTCCAGAATGGTTGGCGCGCAGTACACTCCCACCATATGTGGATCATAGATCCTTCTTCTCTATTGCATCTCCAACAGGAGTTTGGGATTGAGGGTGAAACTTTGTGTAAATGAGATGGGGTTCTGTACCATTTAGTAAATATCTTGTAGCCATTTTCCTGAATTGCTACGTTCAATGATCCTTTGTGGGCATGTGTGTGTATGGTTTCCCAATCATCATCAGTGAGCCTTAGTTGTAAGTCCTTATCCCATAATAGTCTTGAGGAATCTGTGTGTGTGGGATGTGCGTCAGCTTGGAGGAGAGAGTAAATCAGAGATATTAGATGTCTTTGTGGTGACTTTTGGGAGTGAAGGCTCTCAAATGGTGTAAGTTGTCTTGACCAAATATCATTCTGGTCCTCAGGGGTAAAAAAGTGTCCCAATTGTCTGTAAGTCCAGAAGGGAAAATCTTCTGTGCAAGATATAGACTTCAAGTTTTCATAGGATCTCAAGCATCCTTTGTGAAAGAAGTGGTGCGATAGGATGTCATAGTTAAATAGTTACATAGTAGGCGAGGTTGAAAAAAGACACAAGTCCATCAAGTCCAACCTATGTGTGATTATGTGTCGGTATTATTGTCAGTCATCATGTGGCCATTCCTGTATTAAGAACGTAGTTGACTTTCCTGGGGGGAAATCCGGATTCCCTCTCAGGGATGTCAGTGGGCCTGGTTGTGAGGATATGTGGCAAGAGGCAACTGGTGTGTCCTAATGAATTGGGACCAGTGTTTAGGTGAAAGCCAAGGAAGGGCGTGTATTGGATACTGCGAGAAGGAGCTTTCTAATGTGATCTAAGTCTTCCCCAGTTTATGGGTTTTCCAGTCCACCACTCTAGTTAAGTGGCATGCCAGGTAGTATTTATGAAGGTCGGGGAGGGCATCCCACCCCTAGCCCTGGGGCATATCAAGTTAGAATATTTAATGCGTGGGGCGTTATTTTTCCAGATAAATGTTGTACAGGCCTTTCTGTATGATGAGAAGAAAGAGGGGGGTATGTGGATTAGGATTGTCTGCATAAGGTATAGAAGGCGTGGGAGGACTATCATTTTTATTAGGGCCGAGCGTCCAGACCATGAGACATAGAGATTGGCCCAACTTTTCAAGTCTAATTGGGTTTTAGACAGGGCCGCTAGGAAATTGTGGTTATAAAGGTCCACTATTCAACTGGTTATTTGGATGCCAAGATAAGTAATGGCATCTTTTTTCCACTGGAAAGGGAAGGAGTGTTGGCAGTGGAGTACTACGTGCGAAGGCAAGGGGAGGTTTAGGGCATGGGATTTGGAGTAATTAATCTTAAGACTGGATAAGATACCAAAGTGTTTGATATCACTTAAAAGATTGGGTAGAGATGTTCGAGGTGACTGCAGCGATAACAATATCATCTACAAATGCAGAAACTTTGAATTCTTTACGTTTAATGGAGATTCCTTGGATGTCTGTGTTGGCACGCAGTCTATTTAGAAAGGGTTCTAATGTTAGAACAAATATCAGGGGGGATAGTGGACATCCCTGACGGGTGCCATTGCTTTTAGGAAAGGCGTTTGACAGGAGGCCATTGGTTTTCACCCTTGCCGTGGAGGTGGTATACAAAGCATTAATGTGTGCAAGCATGCGAGGAGGAAGGCCAATGCCCTTTAGTACTTCTCGCATGTAGTCCCAGGCCACCCTGTCAAACGCCTTCTCCGCATCAAGTGATAGAAGGAATCCCTTGGTTTCTGTCGTGGTGAGCCAGTGTTGAATATTTAGGGTACATATGGTGTTATCCCTGGCCTCCCTACCCGGTATAAAGCCTACTTGGTGAGGTGAGATGAGGCCAGGGATGAGGGGTGAAAGTCTGTTTGCTATCATCTTTGCGTAGAGTTTGATATCTACGTTTAGTAGCGATATGGGCCTGTAATTAGACACTTGGGAAGGGTCCTTTCCTTCTTTAGGAATGACAGCTATGTGAGCTTCTAACATGTTACCTATGGGGGTAAGTGGGTTTGATAGGGAGTTAAATGCTGTCAACATCTTGGGAGAAAATATATCTGAAAATGTTTTGTAGTAGGTTAGTGGGAGACCGTCAGGGCCTGGGCTTCTGTCTATTTTCATTTGTTTTATTGCAGAGTGCAATTCCTCAACAGTTAGCGGTTGGTCTAAGGTCTCAGTGTGTTGCGAGGTGATTGGATCGGGGCAATATTGAGTTAGGAAATCTTTTATTTGGGACAGTCGGTCAGGTGTGTCGGAGGGCCCTGTGGTGTTACGTGGTAGATTGTATTGTTTAGAATAGAAGTTTTCAAAATGGGTAGCTATGTCTTCGTTTTTAGAAAGAAGTGTGCCTTGGCTATCTCGGACATGGTGAATTATGGATGAAGATTTAGCTGCCAGTATTGTGCGGGCTAACAGTCGTCCATTCTTGTTGCCGTGTTCGTAAAACACTTTTTGCTGGAGAATGTACCGATGTCTGGTGCATTTCCCCAGTTCGTCTATCAAGGAGGAACGGGTGTGTAAAAGGTCCTGCAGTGTAGATTGTGAAGTTGATTGTTTGTGTGCCGCTTCAAGTCTGTTAATTGTATTGATAAGCAATGTAATCTGTTCCTGGTGTCTCTTTTTAGCGGTCATCGCTAAGGAGATAAGTGTCCCCCTTATAACACATTTATGTGCCTCCCAAAGTGTGATGGTTGAGATGTCTGGGGTAGAGTTTTCCTGAAAATATAGACATAGTCGGGAGGTTATTTGTCTTTGCGTTTCCGGGTCTTTTAGGAGGGATGGGTTCAACCTCCAGGTTTTGCTTATTTTTTTAGAGTCGGGGAATGTAAGGGTCATCGTGATAGGGTGGTGGTCGGACAGGAACATTGGCTCTATTGTGGCTTGTGAAAGAAGTGATAGGTTCGTCTGAGATAGGAATAAATAATCAATTCTGGAATACTTCTGGTGTGGAAAAGAAATAAAAGGTATAGTCTTTGACTGTCGGGAATGTGGTGCACCATGTGTCGTGTAAAGTTAGGTTTTGTAATTAGATTTTGATCTGCCGTAGCGCAGAAAATCTCCCCCTAAGATTAGTATGCCTTCCTGAAAAGTGGATAAGAGGTCACATATGTTTTTAAAAAAGGTAACTTGGTGTTCGTTCGGGCAGTAGATATTTGCCAGTGTGATTGGTTTGGATGTATACATACCTTTAATTAAAACATACCTACCTTCAGGATCTATTAAATAGTCAGTTATTCGGAAGTCAGCATGTTTGGAAATGAGAGTGGAGACCCCTTTAGTTTTGGAGTCAGGGTTTGTGGAATGTAGTGCTTGCTTGTATACATGGTTTGCTAATTTGGGAATTGCATCTGAGCGGAAGTGAGTTTCCTGTAGCATTAAGAAGTGGGCTTTGTGTTTAGTTAAGGCTGAGAGAACTTGGAATCTCTTTTCTGGGAGGTTTAGACCTTTCATATTGAGCGACAGGCATTTCAATGTGAGTTGTTGTTTAGTAGTTGGTTCTTTTTGTATATTGTGTGTTTTAAGAATATTAGGTAGTTGTATGTGTATTTAGCGTGTTCTACTAAACCGCCTCTGCATTTTGCAGGTACTGGTTTTGTGTCTATATGGGTGAGGGAGAGAGGAGCGGTCACTATCTGTAGGCAGAGGTAGAGAGGGTATGAGAGGGGGAAAGAGGGGGGTAAAAGAAAAGATAAAAGAAAAGAGGGGGAAAAAAAAGAAAAGGGAGGGGGGGGAGCCTATCCACCTAAAGGGGGAGGTCCGGTATGTCAGCTCTGATCAATGTGACCACCAGCTGTGTGGGGACAGTGAGTTAGGAGAGGAGCAGGTGGTGTAGCACTAGCACTAGAGAGGACGAGCAGGCTAGTCAGTTACAACAAAGGATATTGCGTGGAGTGTCGGGTTGTGTCTTTCCAGGGTTAGAGACACATTGTGAAAAGAATAATTTATTTTATACCGACTGTGCGTGCCATTAATTTAAGTATACTAAAACATGTTTAGAAACATAATAACAATGAGCGTAGACGACCTTTAGTGATACAATAGAATACACATTCTAATGAATAACTATCACCATTATGTGTAGGCGTAAGAGATAACCTAAATCAGGTGAGCGTCATTGGAGACTGTGGTATGCTTATGTCCCCTCTCCCCCACAGAGGAGAGGGAACATGTCTTGTTTCCCCATTTTGTGGGACCTGTCCAATTAGTAGGTAGAACTAGAGGTGTTGGTTGGAGTCAGAGTGAATGTGTGAGTGCAGTACGGAGAGAGAACTGTCTTTGTGCTCTTATGGCAAGGGGTTCAGTTTGTGCTCTTAGATATTGCTGAAGTGTCTAGTGGTGAATGATATGTTCTGCTCCATGGTCAACATCAGTTCTGTGAAAGGGAGCGATGATATAAAAAGTTTTAATATGGAGTATAGGTTTTGGGGGAGACAAGGGTATTGCCACTGAAAGAGGTAGATACCTATACAAATGACTCGTTATGTTGTGGGGAGGGGACATTTGGTTAATTGATGTCACTCTCATACCCCTTATGTGGGGGGATAGAGAGCGGCGTGGATGGTCACTTACATTTGTCCCAGTAGAACTGCGGGTGGTTAACCTACTACCCAGTCTCTAATCAGATGATAGTTACAAATTTACCTTGTTGCAAGTGTCAATAGCATAGGTAATAAAGTAATAACATGAATAACATTGCGGAAACAGTTCCGGGGGGTAATAAAGGAAAAAAAAAAGGGGGGGGGTTAATGGCAGTGTGTTACCATTATGATTCATCCCCAGTGAGTATGCATTTTCAGTTGCAGATCATAGTATTTCTGAACTTGCCTGATGGCTGCGACCTGTAGCTGAGAGGAGTCCTCCACTTCTGTGAGGCGGTTCGTTGTGTGGATGTCCGTTTTTAATTCTGCTATTGCCGTCGTCAGGGTGTGTTTAATGTCCAGTGCGATGTTTTGCAGGTCTCTCTGGAGATCTAGAAGGCTTGGGCTGGGAGCCACGAGACTCCCTGTCATCTGGTCCAGAGCGCTGCTAATTGAGTCCGGGGATGAGGCCTGTGAGGTCTCCGTCTCCACGTGCTGGCCTGCCGGGCAGGAGCGGAACATCTCCGGTATATTGTTACTTAGTTGTGTCCTGGTCTCCTGTACGGTGCGGGGGTTGAGGTGCTCCTGGTAGATTTGTCCATGGATTGGATTGCCTGTGATTCCTTTATTTGGAAGGCTTTTTCATCCTCTCTGTGCGGGAGCTCTCGTCTCAGGCAGCCATCCCGGGTCCCTTCCAAGCCACGCCCCCATGATTGTGTTTTTATCACCTATATCAATAGTTTTTACCATTTTACATGGATGTAATAAAATGATATGTTTTATATAAATTCAGAAGCAATTTTTTGTGAATTGCCCTTAAAGTTCCATTAAGTACTTGGGGCATACTAACCTCTTTTCCATTTATCTATGGGGATGTTGACAACACAGATAAGGCTTTCTCGGGTGGATCTCCTATACTATATATACAGTACAAACTGCAACAATATAGAAAATGACTCCATGAATAGAAAATTACACCATGAATAGAAAATTACTTCATGAGTTGCCCCTTTCACTTACAGGTATATTTGCAAGTATATCATAATATGAAACTAAACAATCTCTATAAATTCTAATTGTAAATCTCCTCAGCAAACAATACAAACAGAAAACAATCAAGTAATGTCTTACTTTGCCTTTTTTCCAGAAGATGGGATTACTCAGATTGTGAAACATTTCAGGCACAAAGTCTGGTCTTATAGTGGTAATTAGATTATAGTTATAATATGTACTGTTAGCAAAAACCCAGCTTTCTAAATTAAGAGCGGTTGGAACTTCTCTTCTCTCATTGAAGTAGATCTTGACACCGGATGGTTCCATGTAATGAACATTTCTCACATATTTGTGCAGCTTTAAATGGAAGACAGAAATACAATGTTTACCATATCACCATAACACCAATTAAAAGGATAAGTTAACCTTTTTTTTTTTAAATTTAACATATTACAGATGCACCGGCCCCCGCTTCCCCTGACCCCCCATTTTGATAGCTAATGGGGGATCTTCTCTCCCTGCTAGCTGTCACTATTTAACCACTTCAATACAGGGCACTTATACACCTTCCTGCCCAGACCAATTTTCAGCTTTCAGTGCTGTCGCAGTTTAAATAACAATTGCGCGGTCATCCATCACTGTACCCAAACTAAATTTTTATCATTTTTTCCCACAAATAGAGCTTTTTTTTGGTGGCATTTGATCACCTCTGCAGTTTTTATTTTTTGCTAAACAAATAAAAAATACCGTAAATTTAGAAAAAAATTAGTTTTGCTTTTGTTTCTGTTATAAAATGTTGTAAACAAGTAAGTTTTCTCTTTCACTGATGGGCACTGATAAGGCGGCACCGATGAGGTGGCACCAATGAGAGGGGACTGATGGCACTGACAATGGGCACTGATATGCGGCACTGATGGGCACTGGTAGGCGGCACTGATATGGAGCACTGATGAGCATTGATAGGCAGCACTGATGGGCACTCATGGGTGGCACTGGTGGGCACTGATGGGCACTGAGAGGCAACACTGATGGGCACTGAAAGGCTGAAAAGATGGGTTCTTATGGGTGGTACTGATAGGCGGCACTGCTGGGCACTGATGGGCACTGATAGGCGGCACTGCTGAGCACTGATGGGCACTGATAGGCGGCACTGATGGGCATTGATACGTGGCACTGATGGGCACTGATACGCGGCACTGATATGAGGCACTGATAGGCATCCCTGGTGGCACTGGCAGTGGTAGGCATTGTGAGTGGGCACTGATTGGCAGCTGCCTGGGCATTGATTGGCAGCTGCCTGGGCACAAATTAGTATTTCCCTGGGGGTCTAGGGGGGGGCAAGCCTGGTGGTCCAGTGTGGATGGGCATCCTGTTGGTCCTGGGCGGCATGATTTTGGTCCTGGGTGGGATCCGAGGGGGGGCTATGCTGATAAACAATCAGCACAGACCCCCTGTCAGGAGAGCTGCGATCGGCCCTCCTCTACTCGCGTCTGTCAGACGCGAGTGAGGAAAAGCCAATCACCGGCTCTTCCTATTTACATCGTGATCAGCCGTGATTAGACACGGCTGATCACGTGGTAAAGAGTCTCCTGTCAGAGGCTCTTTACCTAGATCAGAGTTGCGGTGTGTCAGACTAACACACCACAACAACGATAGCCATGATGCGCGCCCCCTGGATATTGAAACCACTTTGCCGCTGTCATTCTGCTATATGGCGGGCGGCAAGTTGTTAAAAAAAAGTGACCGCGTGGGGCTCGGCCTGCCCAGACGCCTCATTCATTCACAGTTTTGTGAATAGGAATACTAAAAGTACCAACAGACTAAGCAGCTGTCGGTACTTTCCAGGCTCCTAGGAAATAAAAAATAAAAAAATGCGTATTTTTTTACCTGCAAAAACATGTGCATTTTTTTTTTTTTTTTTTTTAAATGTGAACTTATCCTTTAATTTTCCACTGAATAAATTCAAACTTGTCAAATCTACTAGTGGGATAAAACTGAGATATTAACTTCTGTAAGGGAATATGAGGAGAGGTTAATAACCTCAAAATTTCCCCTGATATGTTACCTTTTCATGGTTATGAAGTTGTCCATGATCATGGTACATTTTCCCCATCTCTTTTTTTTAAAAATGCTCTATGTGACCTTTTTAATCACCTCAATACTGGACATTTTTTCACCCTCTTCAATTTTCAGCTTTCAGCACGCTCACATTTTGAATGAAAATTACTCAGTCATGCAACACTGTACCCAAATTGCATTTTTATCACTTTGTTTCAAACAAATAGAGCTTTCTTCTTTTTTTTTTTTTTCAAAAAGTTTTTATTCCGCTTTTCAAACATACAATAAAAGGTATAAAATATAGTGTTGTATACAGATATTTTGATATACTTGATACTTGTATATTCACAGATAGGGGAGACATTTTGGTATTAACTCAGATCTAGGAAGGGGGGACAATAATTTTCAGGAGTATAAGTGTAAAAGGGATGGTAAAATGGACAAAATTAGACAGATCCTAAACAGAGTAAATAATAGACTAATGTGGTGGATGCCTGGATGGATCCGATTAGACAATTTCTGTGAGTACTAACTTATTTAATATCAATCAGATACCTGTGAGTGTGAAAAGAACTCAAACCAGGGGAGGGGTGGGAGGGGGGGGGGCCCATGAGATGCATGAGAAAGAGACGGTTGGTGGGGGTATAGTATCCGATTGATCATAGACATTTTACCATATTAAGAACATTTTGCAAATAAGGTAGCTGGTAGTATTTGGTTTCATGTGGAACTGTTGGTGATCTTGGATTAATGAGTTCATTGGCTCATGCCGCGGTCGGGATGGTTTAGGATGATTCAGGGGGTCACCTCTTATGGGGGGATTTTCTTGTTTCGCATCTGCTGGTAGGAGTCGTGGTAGGAGAAGGTGGATTGGCTCACATTTGCTATTTCCTCTTGGGAGAGAGATGAGAGCATAAAGGTGTGCCATTTAGAGTGAAAGCGGTCTGAGGAGGTTTTCTGTTTGAAGTCCGTATTAATGCGGTCTTTGATGAATAGATGTAGGAGCTCTCGTTTGACTTGGGTGATGTTGGGGTGCGGTGGAGAGATCCAATGTTTCAAGATGGTCCTTCTTGCGATTAGAAGACAGGTTAGGGACCACCCTTTGTGTGAGGCGTTGACTTTCAAATTTCCTGAGGGGCTTGTGTCGCTGTTGGCGAATTTTGACCAGGGTAGGAGTAGTGGGTCCCAGTAGCCGAATATGAGGAGTAGCGGGTCTTTGGGTAGTTTTAATAGGGTCACTTCGAATATGTAGGCAAGAACTTGGTCCCAAAAAGTTGAGATATAGGAGCAGTCCCAGAAGCGATGGGCCAGGGAAGGTTTCCGGATGTGGCATAGTGGGCAGAAGGCTTTGCTAGTGTCCGTCTTTGACGATGAAAAGGGCATATAAGCTCTGTGGGCTATTTTCAATTGCGTTTCTCTCCATACTTCATTGGGTGTTAGCTTTTGTACGGAGTTGAGGCCTTGCAAGATTTTTTCCACTAGGTTAGAGTCCGGGAAGTCTTTATTCCAGTTTTTTATCAATGATGCTGAAAGAGGTGGAGATGATTTAAGTAGGAGAGGTTTGTAAATGTCCGAGGTTTTGTATGAGTTGTTTGATATCATTAGGTCTATGATGTTTGTTGGAAACCTTTTCTCTGCTTGTTTACATGTCTCCTTTAGGAAGCTGATGCATTGCCCATAGTGGAAAGAATGCATAGTGGGAAGAGCGAAGGTTTCGGCAATGTTGGTAAAAGGCAGTGGTCGTCCCGTCTGAATGTTGCAAAGGGAGGAGAATTTTGTTAGGCCTTTCCGTTCCCATATTTTGAAAGGTTTATGTTCTAGTCCCTGTGGGAAGGCTGGATTTCCTTGAATCGGGAGATGAGATGACACGAAAGGGGATATCTTAAGTATTTTCCTTGCTTCTCTCCAAGCCACCGCTGTGTCTCTTAATAATAGATTGTGTTGGTGAGGGGGGGGGACTGACTTCCATCTGCAGTGGAGGAGACCCACTAACGAGTAAGGGTGGGCCATGTCCAATTCCAGGGAGAAGTTTGAGTAGCGGGGGATTGCGTTATCCAGTCTTCGCGCCTGGGAAGATGTAGTTTTTTTAGAGCTATACGTGGTCTTTTGTTTCGCCATAGGAATTTTGATAAGGAGGAGTTGAGCGAAGACACATCTTTATGAAGAAGTAGTAGCGGAATAGTTTGCAGTGGGTATAGTAGTCTTGCGAAACTGACCATTTTTATTAGGTGACATCTTCCCAAGAGCGAGAGGGGCAGGTCCATCCAGGCATTTAATTCTTGGAATATTTTCGACAGCAGAGGAGGGTAATTTAGATGGTATAGTGATGAGGGGAGCTTTCCTATTTTTATCCCTAAATAGGTGATATGGGATTTCGCGACCGGAAAAATAGATTGTTGGGCCCATTGTGGTACAGAGTGTGTGCCTATGGGGAGGATTTCGCTTTTGCTGTAGTTGATGCGTAGGCCAGAGCACAAGCAAAATTCATCAAACACCTTTTTGATGGTTATCATATCAGAGGGGGGGTTGGCCGAAAATATGAGGACATCATCCGCAAATAGGGATGTGCGTAGATCATGTGTGCCTATTTTTATGCCATGTAAGGGGGCTGTTAGTGTTAAATATCTAGACAGGGGTTCTAGGGCGATGTTAAAAAGGAGCGGGGATAGAGGACATCCTTGGCGGGTGCCCTTGTGAAGACGAAATTCTTCTGACATGAGGCCTGCTACCACTAATTTTGCTGATGGGGCTGTGTACATGGCAGTGATGAGGTGGTGGAATGGGCCAGAGAATCCCATCTCTGACATTGTCATAGAAAGCCAGTCGAAGCTAACATTATCGAAGGCCTTTTCTGCGTCTAATGTGATAATGGCGTGGTTGGTGTTTGGGTGATGAAGTGCGTGTTCTAGGGCCATCATGACTTTACGAATATTGAGGGTGCCGGTTCTACCTTTTACGAAGCCTGATTGAGCGGGGTGAATTAAGGAGGGAATAATGTCAGCCAGCCTGGTGGCTATAATTTTGGAGAGGATTTTCACGTCTAGGTTGAGAAGTGATATGGGCCTGTATGAGCCTGGTTCTTGGGGGTCTTTGCCCTTTTTTGATAGTAATTTTATAAGAGCTTGGTTCCCCGACTGTATGTACGCACCCCCTGACCAGATATTCCGGTATACTTGGAGGAGGGTGGGTTCCAGAAGGGGTTGAAGGGTCTTGTAAAATTCGCTAGTGAAGCCGTCTGGGCCCGGGGCCTTGGAGAGAGTCAAGTGGCGGATGGTTGTTGATATTTCGGTGGGGGTTATAGGGGCGTTGAGGGTTTCTAGTTGTAGTGTGGAAATCTTGGGCAAGTTTATTTTCCCTAGAAAAGCGCGTGCTTTTTGTGTATCTATGGGATCTGGGGCATAGAGTGTAGAGTAAAATTGTTGCATAACTTTGTTAATTGCTTGTGGAGTGGATTGAAGGGTGCCTGTACTGTCGCGGAGTGATGTAATGTGGGTAGGGCGGAAAGGGCCTTTGCATAGTCTGGATAAGAGTTTACCCGCTTTGTTTCCAAATTTATGGAAGGAGGCTTCTAAGTAGGCCTGTTTGGTGTGTTCAAGGGTGTTTACCCATGTGTCGAAGTCCCTTTTTGCTGCCTGCCATTCCAATCGATTGGCTGGGGAGTCTGTGGTATATAGTGCTCGTTGTGCCTGGTGTAGGCGTGAGCTGGCTGCCTTATATTTAGACAGGGTGTTGCGTTTAAAGGAGGTTGCATAGGAGATGATACGGCCTCTTAGGTAAGCTTTACCGGCGTCCCAGAATAGGTTGGGGTCGTGTATGTGGGGGGCATTGTTTGAAGAGTATTCCGTCCATGCATCGGACATGTATTGTTGGAAGTCAGTGTTGTTATGAAGGAAGGAAGGGAACCGCCAGATGTTGGGATGTGGGGGTAGGTTTAGATTATCGAGAGTTACCTCTATAGGTGCGTGGTCGGAGATGGTTATGTCGTGTATTGTGGTGTTCTGGAGGAAAGGGATTAAGTTGTCAGAGCCGAAGAAATAGTCTATCCTTGTAAATACTTTGTGTGGGTTGGAGTAGAATGTAAATTCTCTGTCTGTTGGGTGGGAGAGGCGCCAAAGGTCCTGGAGATGGATAGATTCCATGGTGTTTGCAAAGAGGGAAGGGGCTGGAGGGTTGGAGCGTAGGTTTGGACTTTTTGGTGAGGATCTGTCGTCTATCTGATGAAGGGTGTCATTGAAGTCCCCTCCGATTAGGTGGGGGAGGTGAGTGTTTTCTAGAAGCCAACTGGAAAGCTCGGAGTAGAACTGCTTGCTGGGGCTGTTAGGGGCATAGACGTTTGTGATTATGAGCTCTTTGGAGCCTATTTTGACATGTGTGGTGAGCAGACGGCCCTGGTGATCAGTTTTTGTTGACAGGATTGAGCAGGGGAGATTTTTGTGTATGAGTAGGAGGACGCCAGCTTTGCGTCCTGCTGCCTCAGAGCCTAGAACAGTGCCAACCCAGAGCTTCTTCATACGATGGAAGTCTGAGGCTGACAGGTGTGACTCCTGGAGTAGGGCTATATCTGTTTTGAGCCGTTTAAGATGCCTGAGAATTTTCATTCTTTTTTGAGGGGATCTGAGACCCTTCACGTTCCAGGAAATTATTTTCATGTTAGGGGGGGGGTTGTGAGGGGTATGAGCAGATATTGTCAATTTATCAATTTGTGGATGATGGGTTGAAATACCAACTATGGCAAGAACCATGCCATTTTCACAATGATCAAGAGGCACATTAGATGTGTGGGGGAGATGGTGTGGGCCCTGTATAAGGGGGTAGAAGGAGGGGGGGTATGCCATAGAGGGGAGGTAACATTAAGGATAACATAACCATTAAGCCTAAGAACTTCACTTTTTCCGCATGGGTTCACTGTGTAGGTCAACTCCCATAACAGGACAGTTACGGTTTGGGGCCCAATTGGCCCGTGGAAGGGTGACAGGCGTCTATACATGCGCTTGAAGCTAGAAATTAGGGGGGGGGGATGCATGTTGCCGTACACAGTGAGGCCAGGAGGACATAACCGTATAAGAAAACTGTGTTCAAACAAGTATTGTTCTGGAAAAAAAAATAATAATTCTTAGAACTGAGAACAGTCATAACAATATAGCGTTATACATTACGTGATACCGTGAAAGGAAGGTAGAAAACCTGAGAAGGGACAAGTTGGGGAACTGTCCGTAGATTGGGTAGCCCGCAATGGCGGTTGCAAGTTACAGTTCAGCGAGGAGTGAAGCGATGCTGGTCTGGAAATGAGGATCTGAAGCGTTTGGGAGAGTCTTTGCGTGGGCTCCGTTGGTCCAGGGAGCGGTTGAGTGGGGTGCCCTTGGAGGGGGTGTGCTGTTGAGTGTTGGAGAGTAACGATCGCACGTAGGCTTCCGCTTCTGGTGGATCCTGAAAGGATAGCTGGTCACCGCTGGGAGTCTTGAGGCATAAGGTGGCTGGGAATGCTAGAGTGAATTTGATTTGTTGCTTGAAGAGTTCTGTGCATATCTGTTGGAAGGCTTTGCGTTTTTTGGAGACCTCGATGGAGTAGTCGGCAAAGATCAGAACCTTCACACCATCAATTTGGAGTGTGCGGGTTTGTCTAAATTTTTGGAGAAGTGCTTTGTCTGAGTAGTTCAGATATTTAGCAATGATGGGGCGAGGGTTCTTGCGCTCTTCACTATATGGTCCCATTCTGAGGGCGCGTTCCACCGCGCAGGGGCCTGTTAGGCCTAGCGCCTCAGGGATGCGTTGGGAGCAAAAGTCTGATAAAGCAGATGATTGTAGCGATTCGGGTATCCCCACGAATCGCAGGTTGCTCCTTCTAGACCTATTTTCCAAATCATCAAGTTTTTGTATTATGTATTGGTTTGTCTTGTCCTGCGCTTGTTCTGTGGCTTGGGCTTGGTACATCTCTTCTTCCATACTTGAAAAGCGGTGTTCCAGCTCATGTAGCCTGGTGTTATGTTCTCCTAGCTGGGCCTTAATTTGTTTCATCCCCGCATTTACAGCTTTTTCCACAGATGTTGCAATCATGGGGGACAGGAGGGCTGCTACTGCCTGTGCAATGCGCTCTGTATTATGGTCCCCTGCATGCTGTGGAGAGGGGGCTGATATTTGAAAGGCCTGGGAGAGAGGGGCTTGAGGAGAGGCGGCTTGGGGTTGTGGCTGAGCTTGGGAAGCTTGTGGAGATGTGTGTGGGGCTGCGCTGCCACTTACTTCCATGTCTGCTGGCTGAGCGCCTGTGTGCAGGTCCGTGTAGGCCGAAGCCGGGGCCTCGATTTGCGGCTGGGGCGGCGGCGCCGTCTGGGCCGTATTGGTGTGGGGGCCGCGGACTTCCACAAATCGGTCCATGTAGTGGGTACTGGTGCCCGAGGTAGCCGAGGGTGTATTCGGGCTTCTGGGCCTGTTTTTTATGCAGGTTTTTGTCCTGGCTGCGGGAGCTGTGAGGAGAGACAGCTACTCCATGCGGCGCCGGAACCGGAAGTAGAGCTTTCTTTTGATGGTATTTAATTGCCACTGGGTATTTTTATTTTTTTGCACTATAAATGAAAATAAAATCATACATTTTGACCATTTTTCCTGCTACATTTCTTTGGTAAAAATAACCCAAACCAGTGCATATCATTTGGTCTGTGTGAAGGTTATAGAGTCTACCAGCTATGGTACCTATCATTAAAAATGAATCAATCCTGATGTACTGACTGCTTATCTCATTTCTTGAGGCCCTAACATGCCAGGACAGTATAAATATGCCCCAAACTTTTAGACAGTCCAAGGTATTTAGTAAGAGGGATGGAGAGTTTTTTGAAGTTGTAATTTTTTCACACGATTCTTTGGAAAATGAAAAAAGTAAATAAAAAGTGGTTTTTTTTGGTTTTTTTTCACAAAAATTTCCCATTAACAAGTTATTTCTTACACACGGCATAGGCATACTTGCAACTACACCCCAAAACACATGCTGCTACTCCTCCTATGGTGATACCACATGTGTGAGACTTTTTTTACAGCCTAGTCATGTAGAGAGGTCCAACATCCAAGGAACACCTTCAGGCATTATCCACATTAGGACCACACTTTCCCAGCCAGTGCCATTAGTACAGTGACAGTGCATGTTTTATTAGCACTGATCACTGTGTTAGTGTCACTGGTTCCCAAAAAAGTGTCAGTGGGGCATGGCCGGAAGTGTAGCTCGATGGCCACATTCTAACTGAGCTCTGTGTTCAGAGGCTTCATACAGCAGCTAGGAGCTACCAAAATTGGACCCCAAAGTACCCACAGCCTCTGTGCTTAGGAACTTAGGAACATGGGGGACCCCACAAATTGACTAAATTAAACAGCCCAGCTGGGAACCAGAAAAAACAATATGGCACCGGCTCCTCCTCACACAACCAAAGTGACAGGCAGGCTGCCTGTACAGGAGATGAGAAGAAAGAACAACAGGGTACAACACAATAAAAATGAAGGGTCTAAAAGCCCTGTAAGACAGAAAAAAATAATTTTGTTAACAGAGGAACGTGTAAGTGAAACTTACAATGTTACTGAACAAATGAATGTAGGAAATCCCCATGAAGATAAGCTGCATGCTTTTTTTACCTCAGGTCAGCTGACTTAAAAGAAATGCTATTGTCACTTAAAGGGGCAATACAACATTATGTGAGATAATTCATGGAGAAATCTAAAATGGAGCTAGAGTCACTAGGAGAGAGAGTGGAATCTGTTGAAGATAAAATCTTAACTTTCTCTGAGGCACATTGTCAGGTTACCTTTCCGAGGCAGAGATGCTGAGAGTGGCTCCCCTGAGCGCAGTATACCCCTGAAGTTGGCACAGAGGGTATAATGCTCAAAGAAGCACAGGTTGCCAGCAGGATGTGCAGGACTTGATCAGATGACCACTTGCAGGCAACTTGAGGAGGTGCTGGAAGCAATCCTTAAGGAGTGTGGACAGGATACAGGGCATAGGGTACCCAGGGAAGTCAGCAAAGGCCTGGCCGAGGATCCAACACCGGTGATCATACACGGGTAGGTAGACTGATGTAGGAAATAGCAAAGTCTCTAAGGCAGCAGGCAACTTGAGGAGGTGCTGGAAGCAGTCCTTAAGGAATGTTGACAGGATACAGGGCGTAGGGTATCCAGGGAAGTCAGCAAAGGCCTGGCTGAGGATCCAACACTGGTGATCATACACGGGTAGGTAAACTGGTGTAGTAAATAGCAAAGTCTCTAAGGCAGGCCGGGGTCACACACAAGTAGCAGAGGTATTCAAATAGAAACAAGTCCTTCAAACAGGCCAAGGTCATACACAGGCAAGCAGACTGGTTAGTCAGAAGAGTAGTCCTTAGGATAAGCCGGGGTCATACACAGGCAAGCAAGCTGATTAGGCAGAAGAGTAGTCCTTAGTGTAAGCCAGGTAAGAGCCAGGAGAAGATCAGGGTAAGCCAAGGAACATTCCGGGTCACAGCGCGACAACAGGAAACAGGTACAGGTTCAGGAACTCAGGGAGAGCTGTAGACAATCCAGCAACTTGGGTCAGACAGAGGCAGCCTTATATAGGCCAGCAGGGGGAACCATCTGTCACATGATGTGCCTATGGCGTCCATTTCTTCTACTGGCAAGATTGCCAGTACTTCCACGGCCTATTCCCTGACACACATAATAAATTAGTAGACTCCCACTTTGAACTAAAGATGGAACTCAAACGACTAAAATTAAAGGCCGCAGACCAAGAAGATAGGGCTAGACGTAAAAATATAAAATTCCCAGAAAATGTCAAAAATGCAGATTTAAAGAAATTCTTAAGCCAAATGACCTTAGATCTATTGCCATCTACATTTCAACAGGAATTAATAATTGATAGAGCTCACAGACTCCCAAAGCCCTCTCACATATCAGAAAGTCTGCCACATGACGTGATTGCAAGAATAGATTTTTATCACATAAAAGAACAATTAATGCAATTTGCTCATCAAAACAACTCCACTCTCAGACCCCTATGCAACTATTGTACTTTTTTCAGACCTCTCTCAAGCTACCATAATGGCACACAGGAACCAAAATTTCATCACCAAGATTTTACGCAATCACAAGATCATATATAAATGGGGGTTTCTTACAAAACTAATGATTGACAGAAATAACACCTCTTACACAATATATTCAATTGATGATTGCCTTAAGTTCCTTAAATCCTGAGGTCTTCTACCTGAAAATGAAACTAATGTCATGGATAAATATCCTCCAGGAAAGATCACCCAGCAATGGCACAACACTCCTGGCTGAATAAGGAATATTTATTTTCCTTGATACTATTCGAAAATGATTGACTCCTCCAGGTCACTTAAGCCTTTAAACCTTTTTTTGTGTTGCCGTTTCGTTTCACATACCCCATAGTTACAGTGCAGAAAGTACAGCACCCAAGAGTTGCACGACAACTTTTTGTATTTTATCTGTTTAACAATTTTTTTCTTTCCCCCCGGAAACTGACGAAAGATTGATTATTTAAACAAAAAGTTTTATTCGTACATAACCTGTTACCAGCATGGCTCAACTTAGGATGTTATCGCTTAATGTGAAAGGTCTCAACAGCCCTTATAAAAGGAAAAAAATCTCTGGAATGACGTGCTGAAATTCAACAGTGAAATTCTATGTATTCAGGAGTCCCATTTCACTAGGGACAATCCCCTTAAAGAGGAGCTCCACCTTAAACAAAAAATATTAAAAGCCAGCAGCTACAAATACTGCAGCTGCTGACTTTTAATAAATGGACACTTACCTGTCCCAGAGTCCAGCGATGTCGGCAGCCAAAGCCAATCGATCGCTCGTCTCTCGGCTGCCCCCACCGCCATCCTCGGTTAGGGAATCAGGAAGTGAAGCGTTGCGGCTTCACTGCCCAGTTCCCTACTGTGCATGCGCGAGTCGCGCTGCGCGTCTACATTGGTCCCCGTTGTGTTGTGGGAACTGTGTGTTTCTCACAACACAACGGGGGGAGGGCGGGCATTTGCGGCTAGCTGCGGCTAGTTATTCCCGGAAGTGGGTGCAGATACCTGTATTATACAGGTATCTGCATCCCCCCTCCCCCCTGAAAGGTGCCAATTGAGGCACCGGAGGGGGGGAAGAATCCGATGAGCGGAAGTTCCACTTTAGGGTTTAAATTCTCCAATCACAAATTTCCACATGTATTCTTCTCTGACTACTCTAATGCCGCATACACACGAGCTGACTTTTTCGACCGGACTGGTCCGACGGTCTATCCGACGGACTTTCAGTGGACTTTCGACAGACTTTCCGAACAAACGGACTTGCCTACACACGATCACACCAAAGTCCGATGGATTTGTACGTGATGACATACGACCGGACTAAAATAAGGAAGTTGATAGCCAGTAGCCAATAGCTGCCCTAGCATCGGTTTTCGTCCGTCGGACTAGCATACAGACGAGTGGACTTTTCGACCGGACTCGAGTCCGTCGGAAAGATTTGAAACATGTTCCAAATCTGAAGTCCTTCAGATTTTCGACCGAAAAAGTCCGCTGCAGGTCCAATGAAGCCCACACACGGTCGAATTGTCCGCTGGACTTGGTCCGTCGGACCAGTCTAGTCGAAAAGTCTGCTCGTGTGTATGCGGCATAAGAAAAAAAGAGGGGTTATCACAATTATAAAATACTCAGTCAATTTCTAACTGTTGGACTTCAAGACAGACTCCTAAGAAAGATTTGTAATAATCGTTGCCAATATTGACAATGCAATATTAACCATCGCTAATCTATATGTTCCTAACAAACAACCTACGCAATTTATCAAGAAAACTATTAAGAAGATAAGAAGAATGCAAAAGGGTAACTTTATCATCTGCAGGGATTTCAATGCCCAAATGGACCCAATTATAGACACCTCTAAAGGATCTCATTCTGTAAGAAATGGTTTATGTCATTTTTTTTTCACGGGAGGGCCTTTTTGAACCCTGGAGATGTCTTCACTCGTCTGAAAAAGACTTTACTTTTTTTCCAATGTTCATAAGTCTTATGCCCTGTACACACGGTCGGACTTTCCGATGACAAATGTGCGATCGGAGCCTGTTGTCGGAAATTCCGACCGTGTGTAGGCTCCATTGGACTTTTTCCATCGGAATTTCCAACGTACCCAATTTGAGATCTGGATCTCAAATTTTCCAACAACAAAATTCTGATCATGTGTACACAATTCTGATGCACAAAGTGAAAGGCATGCTCAGGATAAATTACGAGATGGAAGCGCTCGATCTGGTAAAACTAGCGTTTGTAATGGAGATAGCACATTTGTTACGCTTCAAATTTTTAAATCTTTTAATGCAGCGCATTCTATTCTTCTTTATAATGCTAGAATAATGAAGTTGTTTTGCTGCTGATATTCACACAGAGTTCTCACAAACTGATTTCTTCATTATTTCTCGTTAGCTCCTGAATAATATATTTTTTTTTTCGTCAGATCTCCATAATAATGTTTGGAATTTTTGTTTATATTTTTTTTTTTTATCAAGATCTCCTATTTTTTTGCTTTTTTATAGTGATCTCCATAATATTATTTTTCATTTTGTGTGTCAAGTTACCACAACACCATTATTATCTTGTATTTTTTAACCTCAAGGAGGTTGTTTGGTGTTGGTGTCCCATGTTAATTTGGCATTGTATTTTTGAACTGTACCTGCCTACTCACAAATAAACTGTCCTTTTTGAAATAAAACACATAGGCAAGTATTTCTGTAAAAAAAATAGCCATTTATTCTGGATTATAACAAAATAAAGAGGAAGGCAACGCTGGAGAAACTGCTGAAATTGGTGAAGCCTTTTAACCCCAGGGCACACATCAAGTATTTGCTAACCAAAATTGGTGGCCCGAGGAGTCCATATAATAGTGGGCACAATCCGGTCCAGGACTCCAAGAGATCAGGAACAGCAGCAGATGACATCTTTGTCCCCAGGCTGTGGTCATAAAACAAGGCTGCATCTTTTGCCAGACCAGACTCAGGCCATCACTTTTTGTTTTCCTTACACGCTTCCTTCCAGGCTGTGGCTGTGGTGTTGGAGGTGTGGCAGGAGGTGGAGGAGGAGGAGGAGGAGGAGGAGGATGCTCCAACTCACACAGGTGTGTTTTGGTTATGAGTTGGCCCCTCAACCCCTTATTTTGGGTGATCACCATAATTTCCTCACATAAGAGGCGTTGGCCCTCCACAATTTGGTGCATTTTGTATGCAGTCATGCATGCAAAGGCCTCTTGGAGAGTGGGGTTGGCTTTGAGGGCCTCATTAGCATCCCGAATCAGCCTGAGCGCTGCCTCCTACACGTTACTCCCCTTCATGGCCCTTTTGGTAGGAAGGGCGGAGGGGAGGGACCTGTGATTCTGTGAGGCTCCTACTGGGCTCGGCCACCTCCTGGCTGCCACTTTCCCCTGCCACTTCCTGGCTGCCACATTCCCCCTCCACTTCCTGGCTGCCACATTCCACAGCCTTCTCCTGGCTGAGGCTTTCCTGTGGATGAAAAAGGGACATAGTTTTAGTTTATTGTTCATCAATCACACACCATTTGCAGCTCATGACTGTTGCAAATTGAATGTCAATAAATAGAAAAGACTATTATTCTGATTGCAGCATTTTTCATTCTTGTCCCAAACCTTTTTGGCTACTACTGTCTATTGATATATAAAACAATTTATTAAATCAGCAATTAGTGATCAATAATAACATAGATTTCACATAATTTATTTTATGACAAGGAATATGTTGAACAATGCTATACCTGGCTCAAGCTGAGCTCCTCCACTTCTTCCTGGGTGGAAGGGCCAGGGTTGGCGTCGGAAGCCTCAGCTGGGGTGGAAGGAAGCATGGAAGGAGGAGTGGAAGGTAGGGTTGAGAGGGATTCCCTGACTTCAGTCTGGTCTGCCAGAAAATGAAGTCTCTCATAGTACCACCCCCTGGGGACATAAATGTCATTTGCTGCTGCTCCTGATCTCATAGTTTTCTGGACCTTAGTACACTCACAATTATATGTGCAAGCAATTTTTTTTTTTTTAAATAGGGGATAACTGCCGTGGGGACCTGCAGCTTCACCAACTCCAGCAGTTTCTCCATCGCTGCCTGCCTCTTTATTATGTTATTTTAATGCGGGTGTTTCACCTGCCTCAGACAGGGCAGCTCCCTGTATTTATCAATGAATATTGGGAGGAAGCTGTGGTCTTTGAACCATTCCATTTTCTCTGCAAAACACAACACAAGACAAACCCTAATGTCAGGTGAAACTCTCCTAATCTTGTCCCAATATAGGCCTCAATCTATAACCAGTATAGGCCACTGATGCACCAAGTAAAATTGTACCTTCGTTATAATGATCGTCGCTTCCACTACTCCGTCCTCCGCTCACAGATCGTACGTATGACACACGCTTGTTACGCTTTTAAACACTGTGCATGCGTGAAACTCCGCCCACCCCAGACGTTCTTTCTAGTCTATTCCCCGCCCCTTGTCTTTCCGCGCAGTGGGAGAGCACATGGCGGAGAAAGAGCAAGTGCATGCAGACAGCAGCAGCAATGATGAAAGCCTGGAGCCACGAACGTCCCGATCCCGGAGGAGATTTAAGGCCTCAAATCTGTCCTTTGTAGAGATGGTGGAGATAGTGGACATCTTGAAGAGGGCTGACTATGATGGGAAGCATGGACCTTACCCAAACCCAAATGTCAGAAAGGGCAAGATCATGGCTAAAGTTGTGAAAAGTCTGCACAGGAATTTTGGGGTACGACCATCCAAGGATCAATTGAGGAAACGCTGGTCAGACCTGAAATTGAGGGAGCAGGATCAGTACAGAAGGATCAAGAGAGTTCTTCAAAAAAGTAAATAGTTGTCATGTGTTCCTATTATTATTATATTATTACTTGCATGCTGCTCCATGTGCTTTTCTTTACTGTTGTACAGTTTAAAATGGCAACTTTCAGGTTCATGAGCACAGTAATCGGTCATAGGAAACATTGTTTGTTCGCCCACTTATAAGATGTTTTTGGCAGATACAGGTTAACTACATTTGTTCAGGCTTATTTGTATTAAAATAAGTGTGTTGTCTAGATGGGTTTGTAACTAGAATGAAATGGAAACTTGATTCAGTGTAAGGAGAGGACACTCAGCAGCTGTTTACACATCTGGATGCACTAGTGTGGGACACCAGAACAAACTTTTTAGGGTGTCCAACACAGGTGCTCCAGTGGATACTAGGGGTGTCTCCATGTGTGAAAATTTAACAAAAAAAGGTAAGTATTCCAACTTTAGAAAGGAAATAAAGGAAATTTCTTCAGCTTGGAACTTTGCCAAAACAGACAATTGTACGACACTTCTAAGCAAAGATTCATATTACTATTTCTGCCATCAAATATCTGTGTGCTAAGTATACCTTTTTGCCAAATTTTAGAGATGCACACGGTGTGTCAACATGTGCTATCTGCCATCACGGGATATCAATGTACGTGTTTTGTGGGTGCAAACCCTTCCTCGCAACTCTAGTAGGTGAGAGGAAGGGGTTGCACCCCCAAAACACGTCCATTGATGCCCCATGATGGGAGCTAGCACATGTTGACATTAGGCATGGGATCAGGAGGGAAATCCCCATTTTGATTCCCAATTTGTGTGCATCTTCAAAATTTGGCTTTCTCAGGGGTGACATCATCCCATCTGATGAAGGCAAGATCAACACAGTTTGGACATACTAATGTCTGATATTGCCTTCACTTTATCAAAGTTGAACTTTGTAAGTTCCTGAGTTGTGTATGTTATGTTTTGAAACATGCCTGTTTAACCAAAAAAAGGCTATTTCTAATGTGACCAAAAAATGTTATACAACAAAGATGTTGGTTTGTTCAAAAACCCTTTTTCTAACACACATGTGAATGTGCTTTGAGTAACATGTTTTCTACTCAACAATGTGTGGCTTCTTATTTCAATGCTCAAAAGCAGTTTTTGTAGTAAGTTGTTGTGTACAGTGGCAATGGGGGTTATTTACTAAAGGCAAATCCACTTTGCACTACAAATGCACTTTCAGTGCAGGGTCAAGTGCACTTTTGCAGTGCACTTGGAGTGCAAAGTGGATTTTCCTTTAGTAAATAACACCCACAGTGCTTTATAATTTGCCACAATCAGGCCATTTTCATGACTCCACAAATTTCAGTCATGGTGCTGAAAGTGATGAATATTTTTATCATTAACAACAAATACAAGGTGTGTGTGTGTAGCAGACCCACGACATAATAGTTCGCTGAAGAAGAGATTGTCATCTCACGTATCCAAAAATTTACGTTTGCACTATTGAACAAAAAGGGAAAAAAGAAAAGCCCATTGGATAACCTAGGAGCCAGCTAAAAGAAACACAAGCAGTAAATCAAAGTAAATATTATTTCCGTTTATATAAAACATTTATTTTTCACATGTTTGTTAAACATTTTGTGGCATATCAATGGCTCCCCTACCTGCAAAGTACTCTAGAAACTTTTCACGAACTTCACGGGTGCTTAGGGGGGGCAAGCCAGGATGGCCAGCTTTAAGAGCTGTCAGGGTCGTTGTATCCGGTAATGAGCTGGCCTCAGTCCCAACTGAGGCCACGTAGTTTGATGCATTTTTTCTTAAAAAGTTATGCAATATGCAGCATGCAATAACGATATGATTGATTTTATATTCCGCCATGTTTATTGCAGTGAGGAATATAGGGAACCAGCTGGCCATTATTCCAAAGGCGTTTTCCACCACTCTTCTGGCTCTAGTAGTTAAAAACCCTCTGGTTCGGGGTGAGGGTCCTCATCGGGAACGGCCGCATCAGGTGTTCAACCAGACCAAATGCTTCATCAGCGACAAAGTCGAATGGGAGTCCTTCCGCGTTCTATTCAGCAGGTGGTAATCCCAAGCCGCCATTCTGGAGCCGTCTGTAAAATTTGATCTGGGCGATGACTCCATTATCCGACATCCGGCCATTCTTCCCCACATGACTGTGGAGTCAAACAAGAAAAAAATAATTTGTCTCTTTGCACATAAACATTGCAAGCAGATTAGACACAAACATTCTTGGCCAAAATCAGTATTTTATTATGTTATTTTATTTTTATTTGAAAGAGTATTTAAAGACAAAAAAGAGAAGGTCCATTTATTAGATTCCTCACCCCCTCTGATTGCCCATTGTAAAAATTTTAGGGGGGGTGTTTTGGACAGGTAACCTTCTCCACCTCATTTAGAGCTGAATGCATACATAAAGTGTGTTACTTTGGCCAGCCCCTCCTTACTTACACTATTGGCAGCCCACTGGACATGAAGAAGTGTCATAATACAAAAATATAAATACACACTGTACAAATTAAAGCACTTTTTTATATTCTGCAATTACCTATCAAGATAATAGGAGAACAAAACTTTAAACAGTACCATTTGAAAGTATTCAGGCAGGTCCTTTCACTACATGCTTTGGTGAATTCATCCATAAATCTGACCACAAAAGAGGTAGGTATAGTGTGTATGGGATTGCTACCGGTTGACTTAGCGGTTGGGGGGGAGGGAGGGTTAAAAATGATTTTGGGACCCCCCAAAAAAGCCAATGGCATTCTGTATGAATTTAAGGACACAAATTACATTTGTACACATTTTAGGGAGTGTTTAGGGTAAAGCACCTCTATGGAGCTGACAAAATACATTGTTAATTGACTAGACTAGGTGTGTATGGGCCGAGGATAGCATGCTGGGGAAATTAGTGAAGGCAAATATGCATGAAGGACAAAAAAGGAAGTTTAAAAGCTTCCAGCATGCATGAGAACAAAGAGGATATTCACAGCATATTACAATCATGGTAATTATGGAATGATGAAATAAATACAATAAATTAGCAAACATTATACATATAATGTGATGTTAAAGGAGAAATCTTACCTTAATATGTTCCTTCTGCAGGACCTGAATGATGGCAGAACGGGTCTCTGTAATAATGACCCCCAGAGCCTGGGGGGAGATGCCTGTCGAGAACTTGATGTCCTGCAGACTTCTCCCTGTTGCCGTGTACCGCAACGTGGCGACTAGCCTCTGTTCAGGAGTGATGGCTTGCCGCATGTAGGAGTCCTGCCTGCTAATATAAAGGGACAGCAAAGCCAACAAACGATGAAAAACGGGGTCCGTCATCCAGAGATAATTCCTGAAATCGTCAGGATTATTCTCACGGATCTCCCGCAACACAGGCATATGAGAGAATTGGTCACGCTGGAGCAACCAATTCTTCGCCCATGAACTCCTCCCCACCCTGTTCATGGACTGGGCTTGGGTCAAAGCAAGAACCCCAACACCAAGACCCCGCACAGCACGAACTCTACGATGAGTATGTAACCGCAATATGGCTTCAAAACGGTCGGCTGGTCAGAACAAACTAACACTGAAAAACATAAAGACCTGAGAAGAGCGAGCTGAAAATCAGAAACGAGCGGACAAGAATGCACTGGTAATCAAATACGTACTATAATAATAATACGCACTGACAAACAAATGCAAACTGAATACACGCACTGAAGAACAGATACGAACCCACAAGCACAAACTGAAGAGCAGTAACAATCGGAAAAGCACGAGGCTGAAAAGCGCGAATCGTCTCTCATCAAACCTCTACTAACACGAGATTCGCAGAAGGAGCCCAAAGGGTGGCACACTTGCTATTGAACTTCCCTTTTCTAGTGCCGTCGTACGTGTTGTACGTCACCGCGTTCTTGATGTTCGGAATTTCCGACAACATTTTGTGACCGTGTGTATGCAAGACAAGTTTGAGCCAACATACGTCGGAAAAAAAACATGGATTTTGTTGTCAGAATGTGCGATCGTGTGTACGTGGCATTACACTCGTATTGGCTTCTTTATCACAGACAGGGCTCTCCTGCAGAAGGTAATTGATGCACAAACTTATAATATCTCATGGTCAGATCATGCACTGATCTTGATCAATATAGAAATTAACCATTTACCAGCCAATATTTCACTCTGGAGAAATAACACATTTATTCTTTCACAGAAGAAGCATCTGTCTGTGTTAAAAGAAAGATTAAAATAAATCTTTACAATTAACAATATATCTTCTACCTCCACTACTAACCTTTGGTGCACACATAAAGCGTATATTAGATGAATTCTGATACAGTTTTTTAATTCAAATAATGTTTTTAAATTTTTGTTATTAACCATTTCAGCCCCAGAAGATTTGGTTGCTCAATGACCAGGCCATTTTTTGCAATATGGCACTGCGTCACTTTAACTGACAATTGCGCGGTTGTGCGACGCTGTACGCAAACAAAATTTATTTTTTGCGCTATAAACAAAAGAAGAGCGTCAATTTTGAAAAAAAAAACCACAATATCTTTTACTTTTTGCTATAATAAATATCCCAAATGTATTTATTTTTTTTATTTTTTTTCCTCAGTTTAGGCCACAATAAGTGTATATTGATTGGTTTGCGCAAAAGTTATAGCATCTACAAAATAGGGGATAGATTTATGGCATTTTTATTATTATTTTTTTTTACTAGTAATGGCGGTGATCAGTGATTTTTACCGGGACTGCGATATTGCGGCGGACAAATCAGACACTTTTGACACATTTTTGGGACCAGTGACATTTATACAGCGATCAGTGCTATAAAAAATGCACTGATTACTGTATAAATGACACTGGCAGGGAAGGGGTTAACACTAGGGAGCGATCAAGTGGTTAACTGTGTTCCCTAGGTGTGTTCTAACTATAGGGGGATGGGCCTGACTGGGGGAAGAGAGAGATCGGTGTTCATACTTAGTAGGGATGAGCCGAACACCCCCCGGTTCGGTTCGCACCAGAACCCGCGAACGGACCGCAAGTTCGCACGAACGTTAGAACCCCATTGACGTCTATGGGACTCGAACGTTCGAAATCAAAAGTGCTCATTTTAAAGGCTAATTTGCATGGTATTGTCCTAAAAAGGGTTTGGGGACCCGGGTCCTACCCCAGGGGACATGTATCAATGCAAAAAAAACTTTTAAAAACGGCCGTTTTTTCGGGAGCAGTGATTTTAATGATGCTTAAAGTAAAAAAAAAAAGTGAAATATTCCTTTAAATATCGTACCTGGGGGGTGTCTATAGTATGCCTGTAAAGTGACGCGTGTTTCCCATGTTTAGAACAGTCCCTGCACCAAATGTCATTTTTAAAGGAAAAAATCTCATTTAAAACTGCTTGCGGGTTTAATGTCATGTCGGGTCCTGGCAATATGGATGAAAATCAGTGAGACAAACGGCATGGGTACCCCCCAGTCCATTACCAGGCCCTTTGGGTCTTGTATGGATATTAAGGGGAACCCCGCACCCAAATTAAAATAAGGAAAGGTCCCTATATACTCTGAACAGCAGTATACAGGCGGTGCAAACAAGACAGGGACTGTAGGTTTGTTGTTAAGTAGAATCTGTTTGTAATTTTGAACATTTTTAATGTGTTTAGCTCCAGCCAAAAAATCTTTTCTAAGCTTTTTGGAAAACATAGGGAAGGGTTATCACCCCTGTGACATTTGTTTTGCGTCTTTCCTCCTCTTCAGAAGATTTCACCTCACTTTTTTGTCCCAATGAAAAATGTTTTTTGAAAATTTGGGTTTTTTTGTGGAACAAGGATTGGAAAGCATCAGTGGAAAGGAGAAATTGTTTTCCCATATTAACTCTTACATGAGAGAATTTCCCTTCCTATGGGTAGATTTCATCTCACTTCCTGTTGTCTCCTTCCGTTTGCAAGTAGGAGTCGTTTGTAAGTTAGATGTTTGAAAGTAGGGTCCTGCCCTATATACTCAGCAGAAATTTGGGCCTTAGGTGTTGCTGTGGCCAAAACACTGTAAGCCCTCACAGGGCCCTGCTGTGAAATATTAGATCAAGAATTGTAATTACATGCCCCTGTTGAACAGGAGCTGAAAAATTAGGCCTTAGGCACTGGTGCTGGTGCCACAACACTGCAACCCCTCACAGACACTCTAGTTGGAACGCAGGAACGAGCACTGCTGCAAAGTATTGCATCAAAAATTGTAATTACACGCCCCTGTTAGACAGGGGCAGAAAAATTGGGCCTTAGGCACTGGTGCTGGTGCCACAACACTGCAACCCCTCACAGACACTCTAGTTGGAACGCAGGAACGAGCACTGCTGCAAAGTATTGCATCAAAAATTGTAATTACACGCCCCTGTTAGACAGGGGCAGAAAAATTGGGCCTTAGGCACTGGTGCTGGTGCCACAACACTGCAACCCCTCACAGACACTCTAGTTGGAACGCAGGAACGAGCACTGCTGCAAAGTATTGCATCAAAAATTGTAATTACATGCCCCTGTTAGACAGGGGCAGAAAAATTGGGCCTTAGGCACTGGTGCTGGTGCCACAACACTGCAACCCCTCACAGACACTCTAGTTGGAATGCAGGAACGAGCCGTGCTGCAAAGTATTACATCAAAAATTGTAATTACACGCCCCTGTTATACAGGGGCTGAAAAATTGTGCCTTAGGCACTGGTGGTGGCGCCCAGAACCAAAAATGTTCTTACAAGCTATCAGCGTGATGATTGAGGAGGAAGAGGATAATTACTCAGGGATAATCACTCAGCATCAGCATAGGCAGTCTTTGAAGGGATCTGAAAAAAATTATTCAGTTACATCAGCATCAGGTGCTTGGTAGCTGGTGGTGATCCAAGACTGATTCATTTTTATGAAGGTCAGCCGATCGACCGAGTCAGTGGACAGACGCACCCTGTGATCGGTTACCACGCCTCCAGCAGCACTGAATGTACGTTCCGAAAGAACGCTGGATGCAGGACAGGCCAGTAGCTCAATTGCATACTGTGCAAGCTCTGGCCAGTGATCCATCCTCAAGACCCAGTAACCCAGAGGATTTTCGGTGGGAAAGGTGTCCAAGTCTGATCTTGCCCCTAGGTATTCCTGCACCATGTAAAACAGACGCTGGCGATGGTTGCTGGAACCGATCATACCTTGGGGCTGCGGACCAAAAAATTGTCTGAACGCATCGGTCAGACGGCCACCTTCTCCACCGCTCCTTCTTTGACTGACCGAAGCCTCAGCAACACGTTGTCCAGAAACAGGAGTTTGTAACCTCCCAGTCTCTGGGAACGCGTTGCACAGACCTTTCTGCAAGGCCTCCCGAAGATGTTTCATCCTCTGCTCCCTCTGCGATGGCAAGATAAGGTCCGCAACCTTACCCTTGTAACGTGGATCAAGGAGGGTTGCCAGCCAGTATTGGTCCTTCTCCTTGATACCACGAATACGAGGATCCTTACGCAGGCTTTGCAGGATCAGGGAGGCCATGCAGCGTAGGTTTGCTGAGGCATTCGGTCCGGAGTCCTCTGGGTCACTAAGGACAACAACGTCCGCAGCCACCTCCTCCCAGCCACGTACAAGTCCATGTGTTCCTTGGGACTGATCACTTAAAGACTGCTGATGCTGAGTGCCAGGCTCCACCTCCATACTGACACAATCTTCCTCCTCCTCCTCCTCCTCCTCCTCGTCCTCTTCCTGTGTGATCGGCGGGCACGCAGGAACACTGTCTGGATAAAGGGGGCCTTGAGAGCTAAGGAAGTCCTCCTCTTCCTGCCTCTGTTCTGCCTCAAGTGCCCTGTCCATTATTCCACGCAGCGTGTGCTCCAACAGGTGGACAAGGGGGACAGTGTCACTGATGCATGCACTGTCAGTGCTCACCATCCTCGTGGCCTCCTCGAATGGTGACAGGACAGTGCATGCATCCCTGATCATGGCCCACTGGCGTGGGGAAAAAAAACCAAGGTCCCCTGACCCTGTCCTGGTGCCATAGTCGCACAGGTACTCATTGATGGCCCTCTGCTGCGTGTGCAGCCGCTGCAGCATGGCCAACGTCGAGTTCCACCTGGTGGGCATGTCACAGATTAGGCGGTTCTTGGGCAGGTTAAACTCCTTTTGGAGGTCCGTCAGCCGAGCACTGGCATTATATGACCGGCGGAAATGCACACAGACTTTCCTGGCCTGCCTCAGGACATCCTGTAAGCCCGGGTACCTGCCCAAGAACCGCTGCACCACCAAGTTAAGGACGTGAGCCAAACAGGGCACATGGGTCAGTTGTCCCTGTCGGAGGGCAGAGAGGAGGTTGGTGCCATTGTCGCAAACCACCATTCCTGCCTTAAGTTGGCGTGGCGTCAACCACCTCTGAACCTGCCCCTGCAGAGCTGACAGAACCTCTGCCCCAGTGTGGCTCCTGTCCCCCAAGCACACCAGCTCAAGCACGGCATCTTTTGGCCTGCGTACTTGCGTAGCCCCTTGAACGCCTACGGAGCACCGCTGGTTCCGAGGAAGAGGCCATGGAGGAAGAAGAAGAGGAGGGGGTGGAGGAGAGAGGTGTGTCACAATCAGCATTTTGGAGGCGTGGTGGCGGAACAACCTCCAACACTACTGCACCTTGTCCTGCATCCTTCCCAGCTGCCAGCAGAGTCACCCAATGCGCCGTGAAACTTAAGTAACGTCCCTGTCCATGCCTGCTGGACCATGAGTCAGCGGTAATATGCACCTTACCGCTGACCGCCCTGTCCAGCGAGGCATGGACATTGCCTTCCACATGCCGGTAGAGAGCCGGAATCGCCTTCCGTGAGAAAAAGTGGCGTTTGGGTACCTGCCACTGAGGAACCGCACATTCCACAAACTCACGGAAGGGGGCAGAGTCTACCAACTGAAAAGGCAGCAGTTGAAGTGCTAGCAATTTTGCCAAGCTAGCATTCAACCGCTGGGCATGTGGATGGCTGGGAGCAAACTTCTTTCGGCGGTGCAGCAGCTGGGGCAGGGAAATTTGCCTGGTACAATCTGACGTCGGTGTACCAAAAGCAGATTGCCCACAAGTACTTGGCTGTGACACACCTAATTCTACACCTTCATTCCTCTCACTGCAGGTCTCAGAGAGGACTGAAGGTCTAGTGGGGTTGGAAATCTCAGCTGATGAGGAGCAAGGAGAGATCCTCTTTGTTCTTTGGTGTGGGTCTTTCAGATACGCTTGCCAACGAACTGCATGGCAGGTCAACATATGTCTGGTCAAGCATGTGGTACCCAAGCGGGAGATGTTTTGGCCACGCGAGATACGCTTGAGACATATGTTGCAAATAGCAGCGGTGCGATCTGATGCACTCGTCTCAAAAAAGGCCCACACCAAAGAACTTTTTGAATAACGCGCAGAGACTGCAGCGCCCTGCACATGTGGAGCTTTGGGGTGTGATGCAGTCAATGTGCTGCCCTTAGGCTGGCCCCTGGAGGGCATCCTGCCTCGTTGGTGATGTGCCGCCTCCTCCTCCTCCTCCTCTCTCCTATCAGGCACCCACGTTGAGTCAGTGACCTCATCATCCCCTCCCTCCTCATCACTGGAGCAAACCTGGCAGTATGCTGCAGCAGGGGGAGCATGACTGCCAGATTGCTGTCCTTCTTGGGCACCCCCTCTGTCCGTGCTCATGTTACTGCCTTCATCGAGCTCAGTATCATCATCAGAGCCTTCCAAACGCTGGGCATCCTCCTGGAGCATGTACCCAACACTGTGGTCAAACAGTTCGAGGGAATCCTCATGAGGACATGGTGGAGCTAGGGAAGGAGTCACTGATGACATTGAGCTGAGGGAAGAGGCCGCTGCTTTGCCAGACAAAGCACCCTGGGCATGGGTGAGAGAGGATGAGGAGGATGAGGACGGCTTGGTCATCCACTCGACCAAGTCTTCCGCATGTTGCGGCTCAACACGGCCAGCTGCCGAAAAAAAGGCCAAGCGTGTCCCATGGCCACGTGCTGATGAGGATGCACCGTCTCCACGACCAGCACTAGACACAGAGCCTGCTTGCCCTCTCTTATTGGCTTGTGACTGTCTGCCTCTCCTTCTTGGCCTTCCAGACATACTAATGGCCTGTAGCTGCACTAAGCTGGGATAGAACACCTGTAATTTTCTTCAGGTAGCTTTATATACTGTAACCAGACAAGCCTGCCTGTCAGTAGGAAGATAACAGGAACGGATCTAGCTGAACACTGTGAGCAGGACACACTGTACTAAATGTAAATAGTCTAGCTGCCTGACCGTGGTACTAATAGGATCAAAAAGAACACCTGTAATTTTCTTCAGGTAGCTTTATATACTGTAACCAGACAAGCCTGCCTGTCAGTAGGAAGATAACAGGAACGGATCTAGCTGAACACTGTGAGCAGGACGTACTGCACTAAATGTATATAGCAGGAACGGATCTAGCTGAACACTGTGAGCAGGACGCACTGCACTGAATGTAAATAGCAGGAACGGATCTAGCTGAACACTGTGAGCAGGACGCACTGCACTGAATGTAAATAGCAGGAACGGATCTAGCTGAACACTGTGAGCAGGACGCACTGCACTGAATGTAAATAGCAGGAACGGATCTAGCTGAACACTGTGAGCAGGACGCACTGCACTGAATGTAAATAGCAGGAACGGATCTAGCTGAACACTGTGAGCAGGACGCACTGCACTAAATGTAAATACCAGGAACGGATCTAGCTGAACACTGTGAGCAGGATGCACTGCACTGAATGTAAATAGCAGGAACGGATCTAGCTGAACACTGTGAGCAGGACGCACTGCACTGAATGTAAATAGCAGGAACGGATCTAGCTGAACACTGTGAGCAGGACACACTGTACTAAATGTAAATAGTCTAGCTGCCTGACCGTGGTACTAATAGGATCAAAAAGAACACCTGTAATTTTCTTCAGGTAGCTTTATATACTGTAACCAGACAAGCCTGCCTGTCAGTAGGAAGATAACAGGAACGGATCTAGCTGAACACTGTGAGCAGGACGTACTGCACTAAATGTATATAGCAGGAACGGATCTAGCTGAACACTGTGAGCAGGACGCACTGCACTGAATGTAAATAGCAGGAACGGATCTAGCTGAACACTGTGAACAGGACGCACTGCACTGAATGTAAATAGCAGGAACGGATCTAGCTGAACACTGTGAGCAGGACGCACTGCACTGAATGTAAATAGCAGGAACGGATCTAGCTGAACACTGTGAGCAGGACGCACTGCACTAAATGTAAATACCAGGAACGGATCTAGCTGAACACTGTGAGCAGGACGCACTGCACTGAATGTAAATAGCAGGAACGGATCTAGCTGAACACTGTGAGCAGGACGCACTGCACTGAATGTAAATAGCAGGAACGGATCTAGCTGAACACTGTGAGCAGGACGCACTGCACTAAATGTAAATACCAGGAACGGATCTAGCTGAACACTGTGAGCAGGACGCACTGCACTGAATGTAAATAGCAGGAACGGATCTAGCTGAACACTGTGAGCAGGACGCACTGCACTGAATGTAAATAGCAGGAACGGATCTAGCTGAACACTGTGAGCAGGACGCACTGCACTAAATGTAAATACCAGGAACGGATCTAGCTGAACACTGTGAGCAGGATGCACTGCACTGAATGTAAATAGCAGGAACGGATCTAGCTGAACACTGTGAGCAGGACGCACTGCACTGAATGTAAATAGCAGGAACGGATCTAGCTGAACACTGTGAGCAGGACGCACTGCACTGAATGTAAATAGCAGGAACGGATGTAGCTGAACACTGTGAGCAGGACGCACTGCACTGAATGTAAATAGCAGGAACGGATCTAGCTGAACACTGTGAGCAGGACGCACTGCACTAAATGTAAATACCAGGAACGGATCTAGCTGAACACTGTGAGCAGGACGCACTGCACTGAATGTAAATAGCAGGAACGGATCTAGCTGAACACTGTGAGCAGGACGCACTGCACTGAATGTAAATAGCAGGAACGGATCTAGCTGAACACTGTGAGCAGGACGCACTGCACTGAATGTAAATAGCAGGAACGGATCTAGCTGAACACTGTGAGCAGGACACACTGCACTAAATAGTCTAGATAGAAGATAACAGGAACGGATCTAGCTAAACTGAATACAGTGTATATATATATATGCAACACCTGGGATGCATATATATACACAATACACTGTAAGTGCAGCTAACTGACTGACTGTTCTGCCTAATCTATCTAACTCAAATCAAATGACACTGTCTCTCTCTCTCTCTATCTCTCAGCACACCGGAACACACACTACACAGGGCCGCCGTGCAGGCGGCCTTATATAGTGTGGGGTGTGTACTAAATCCCCTGAGCCATAATTGGCCAAAGCCACCCTGGCTTTGGCCAATTACAGCTCTCTCTACTGACGGCGCTGTGATTGGCCAAGCATGCGGGTCATAGTGCATGCTTGGCCAATCATCAGCCAGCAATGCACTGCGATGCCGCAGTGAATTATGGGCCGTGACGCGCCACACGAATTTGGCGCGAACGGCCCATATCGTTCGCAATTCGACGGACGGTCGAACAGCCGATGTTCGAGTCGAACATGGGTTCGACTCGAACACGAAGCTCATCCCTAATACTTAGTATGATCACACAATCTGTCTCTACTCCCTTGAAAGAACTGGTATTTGTGTGTTTACACACACACATCCCCGTTCTCGTTCTGTAACAAGCAATCGTGGGTGCCCGGTGGTCATCGCACCCGCCAAGCACTCGCATCGGCTCCAGGGACACGATTCGGGCGTGCACGCGTGCCGCCGGAGGCGTCTTAAAGAGCCGACTTACAGTACAGCCGCGACGGCTCGCGCAGGGGAGCCAGCCTGCCACAGTATAACTGCGGCAGCTGGTCCGGAAGCGGTTAAGCATTCAATACAAAAGAAATAAAAAAATATCACCACATTTAAATCATTGTAGGGAAAAAAAACACCTTGTGATAATATTCAGTTACATAAATTATGTTAAATTAAGCTAAGCAATATCAATAAAGAAAAACAAGACAAACAAACCTAGCACCTCTCAGGCTAAAATAATTAACTTATAATAAGCAAGACATAACATTGCATAAAGACTTAGATACATATTACTTATTATTTTAATAAATCCTGGTTTCATACATCAATCAATGGCAACATCCATTTACCCCTCTCTTACAGACTCATTTCTCCTCTCTTCTCCTACCTCCCCCTCCCCCTGCTTTTTACTCCTTTCTTCCTCCCCTTCCCTCAATCCTCTCTACTAGATATTCCATCATATAATATATTACTGGAGTATCCAGTAGGACCATAATTTTTCAAATGTTTTGGGTATACCTCTATGTTTATTTGTTAACATTTCTCTTTTTAATATATAGTTAAGTTTCTCACCTCATTATTTATGATTTGGAGGAGCTGGAGAGGTCCATTTATGTAAAATAACTTTACTTACTAAATATAGGGATCTAATTCACATAGTATGCATCTCTACTGGTATCACTCCATCAGGTATTATTCCCAACAGTGCAAGTTTAGGAGTCCCTTTTACTTTAGTAGAGCATAGTGAATTTATCTAAATACTCTTTCCCAATAGCGATAACGTTTTGGGCATCACCAAAGCATATGAATAAGGGATCCATTAGATAGAGAACAGCGATAGCATAGTGGTGTTATGTATTTTCCCCAAGCATGAAGTTTTTGTGGAATATAATGAGCCCTGTGCAAAATAAAAAGCTGAGATAACCTTTGAGAAGGCGAGAGGGATAGCTCGGGTAATACTACAGTTAGCTTCCAAAGAGAAAAAACAAAAATTAAGCGCAATTAAAAACCTACTGGACACAATATCCAAACTGGAGAAAAATCAGAGTATCTCCCTTAATAACATACAATTACTACAACAATTAAATACTGCAAGAAATGAATTGAGAGCAATCCTAATTTCCAAGCATGAGAATTACCTAAAAAAGCCTCAAACTAAATCACTACTCCCAAGGCAATAGAGCAGGGAAACTATTTGCTTTCCAATTATGCCAAAGACAAAAGAGACAAAACAAAAATTGATCCACCCTAAGTCAGGTTAATTATTTAGAAAACGATAAAGACACTCACCAACCTCTTTCATCTGAAAAAAAAACAGTTTTTAAATAAGCTGTGTCTACCTTTGATGGATCATAACACATTACAAAAACTCAACGATCCAATTTCTGTTGAAGAGACACGTAATGTTATTCGCTCTTTACCTCTTAATAAGACACCAGGAGCAGATGGCTTATAGAGTGAATACTGCAAAGCTTTTATTGATATACTAGCTCCTTATCTAACAGATGTCTTTAACCAAGTAACTAAAAATAACAACTTTTCTAAAGAAATTCTAGAAGCAATCATTATCACTAAGTCTAAAATTGGTAAAGACCCTGTATCACCTAAAAATGATAGACCCATATCTGTCAGGAAGGTCACGCCAGCAATCAAGATGGCGACCATAGATTTTCCCCTGTTCTGCATGTCCCACTGGGAAGGGCTGCGCGGGCATGTTTGCGCGCTCCTATGCACGCGCGCACACGCTTGCGCATTAGTGCCGTACGAAATGCTAATGTTGCCGCGTGCGGGTCCAGCAACCTTGCTGTCAGAGTCTGTGCAGAGAGCCTCTCCTATGGAGGAATTTTGCCTACATCTCGCAGGCCTCACCCAGGCTGTTAAATCGCACAAGGGGAAATCACCCGACTGGAAGAATGCGTCTAGGCTCTCTCCTCACCTACAACAGCCCCACAAGGAATTTTCTCTGCAGTGGCAATGTTACCTCCAGAACCCAGGGTTCCTACAAATGAAAGATTTACTGGTGATCCCAGTAAATTTTGGACATTCTGCAATGCTTGCGAACTCTACAATACCCTGCAGCCACGCGCTTTCTCCCTGGAAGTCACCAAGGTTGGGTTCGTCTTCTCCCTTCTTATACAGGGTGAGCCCCAGTCATGGGCTCAGTGCCTGCTGGAACAAGGAGCTGATTCTCTGACTTGTCTAAACAACTTGTTTGACTCCATGGCTCAGCTCTATGATGACCCCCAGCTGACTTCAACTGCGGAAGCAGCATTACACACCTTCCAGCAAGGTCGCAGAGTGGCCGAGGACTATGCTTCTGATTTCAGGCGCTGGAGTTTCGATACCAGCTGGAACAATGCTGCTCTTTGCCATCAATTCCGCATTGGAATTTCTGAGCCTCTGAAAGAGGAGTTTGGAAACTAGGACATTATATGAGATCATGTCCAGCCAAAATCCGCAAGGGTCAAACTAGCTTTTCTTCCAGCATACCAACCCTGCCAACTCACCTCGCTTTTCCCATTGTGTTACAGCTTCTGGGAAGATGTATCCCAGTTTCCGCTATAATTGACTCCAGTGTCTGTAGCTGTTCTATGGACTTATCTTTCATTGCAAGACACCAGATTTCTTTGCAGCCCAAGGAATCTCAGTACATCTGGCCAATGGGTCTGCTATGAAATCTGGACTAGTTATTCAAGAAACAATACCATTACCTGTTGTTATAGCTGGTAATCACAAAGAACTGTTATGCCTGGATGCCATCGCATCTCCCCTGTTTCCTGTAATCCTTGGCATATCGTGGCTCCAGGCGCATAACCCCCTTATCAACTGGGCCGGGGGGAAGTCAAGTTCCACTCTCCTTACTGTCTCCAACACTGCCTGCCGCAGTTCTCATCTGACCCGCCATCCTTGCTTTACTTGGACTCTGATGCGGAAACCTGCTTATCTGTACCAGTTGCACATCATGACTTTTTAGATGTGCTCAGCAAAAAAGGAGCAGAGACTCTTCCTCCTCATCGGCCATATGACTGCCCAATTTAGCTCCTCGTGGGGGTTGAGGTCTCTTTTGGAAGGATTTTCCCTTTGTCAGAATTGGAGCTTGTCACCCTGAAGGACTATATAGACGATAATCTAAAAAAAAGCCTTCATCCGCTCCTCTACCTCTACGGCAGGAGCGAGTATCTTCTTTGTGGAAAAGAAAGATCATTCCCTTCGACCATGTATAGATTATCGTCAACTTAATAAAGTTACGGTCAAAAACCGTTGGTGCTCGAGTTGTTCCAGAGGTTGGGAGCCGCAACCATATTTACAAAGTTGGATCTCTGAGGAGCTTACAATTTGGTATGGATCTGGGAGGGTGACGAGTGGAAGACGGCTTTTTGCACCCACTTAGGGCATTTTGAATATCTTGTGATGCCATTGCAACACCAAGCCACATTCCAGCACTTCATTAATGACATTTTTCATGATTACCTAGACTTGTTTGTTGTACTGCATCTGGATGATATCTTAATTTTTTCTTCTTCCCTTGATAACCACCGCAGGCATGTCAAGAAGGTACTGAGCAGACTACGACAACACGGGCTATATGCTAAACCAGAGAAGTGCGATTTTGAGCGGCAAAGCATCCAATTTGTGGGACTAATTATCTCTACCGAAGGTGTCAAGATGCACCCTCAAAAGGTCACTGCCATTCTAGATTGGCCAGGCCCCAGTGAACAAAAAAGGCATGCAACGCTTTGTCGGGTTCTCAAACTTTTATTGGAAATTCATCAGGGGATTTTCAGCCATCATATCACACAACTGACTAAGCAAGGCATCCAGTTTCAATGGTCCCCTTAAGCTAAAAATGCTCAAAATGCTTTTGAGACTCTTAAGAAACTGTTTACTTCCACACCAGTTCTGAGACACCCTGACCCAGTGTTACCTTACGTATTGGAAATAGTTGCATCAGAAACGACAGTCGGGGCAGTATTATCCTAAAAATAGGGACCCAAGGCCTTGTTACACCCAGTCAGCTTCTTTTCCCACAGTTTGTCTAACTCTGAAAGGAATTATGATGTCGGGGACCGTGAACTCCTGGCCATTAAAAATGCATTGGAAGAGTGGAGATACCGCTTAGAAGGAGCAGCGCACCCGATCTTAATCCATACGGATCATAAGAACCTGGAATATCTGAGGACAGCCAAGAGACTCAAACCACGCCAGGCTAGATGGGCACTCTTCTTTTCCAGGTTCTCTTTCCATCTGACTTACAGGCCAGGGTCTAAAAACACCAAACCTGATGCACTCTCCCGTATGTTTTGTGAATCTGGGGAATCTGCAACGCCTGACACTATCCTGTCTTCTGAGAACTTTCTGCTACTTCAGGGAGACCTGCTCTCACAAATTAAACAGGCTTTTGTGAATGTCACCTCACCTCTGGGAATAACGCTGCAGGCCAGGGATGGTCTGCTGGGGCACAAGGACAAAATATTCATACCAGAAAACCTACGTGTTCCTGTCTTGGGATTGTGTCATGACCACATGTTAGCTGGACATTTCAGGATCAGTAAAACCGTTGAACTCGTGCAGCACACATTCTGGTGGCCCCAGGTTGAAAAGGACTGCAAGGGCTATGTGGAGTCCTGTACCACATGCATACTGAGCAAGAATAGTAAAACCAAAGCATGGGGTTTACTGAAACCATTATCTGTCCCAGAAAGACCCTCGAAGAATATTTCAATTGATTTCATCGTGGAACTTCCCCCATCAGACAATTTTTCTACCATCTTTGTGGTGGTAGACCGATTATCCAAGATGGCCCACTTCCTGCCCATAAAAGGCACACCAATGGCCCTGAAAACTGCTCAAATTTTTGTGAAGGAAATTGTTAGACTCCACAAAGTCCCAGCAAACATTGTGTCTGACCGAGGGGTACAATTTACCTCAAGGTTCTGGAGGTCACTATGCGAAACCTTGGGAATTGAGTTGTCCTTCTCTTCCACCATCCCCAAACAAACGGGCAAACAGAATCTCAAGCAATATTTACGTTTTTCCTGATTTTCACAAGATGACTGGGCCGCATTACTCTCTTTAGCGGAATTCGCTTATAACAACTCCCTCCACTCAGCCACAAAACAGTCCCCATTTTTTGCTAATTACGGATTTAACCTGTCATTTCTGACCAGTACCTTTCTGGAATGTTCAGTATCAGCCGTCCTTGAAACCGTAAATAACTTTGATACCAACAACAAACTGTTACGGGGAGAAGAGGCAGGGAGAGCTAATGCTGGAACCTGGTGATCGGGTTTGGCTGTCTACAGCAAACCTAAAACTAGCATGCCCTTCTAAAAAGTTAGGTCCTAAATTAATGGGACCCTTCCCAATAAGGAGGAGGATCAACTATGGGGCCTATGAGCTAGAACTGCCAGACTTCTTTAACCACTTCAGCCCCGGAAGGATTTACCCCCTTCCTGACCAAAGCACTTTTTACAATTTGGTACTGCGTCACTTTAACTGCTAGTTGCACGGTCATGCAATGCTGTACCCAAACAAAATTTGCGTCCTTTTCTTCCCACAAATAGAGCTTTCTTTTGATGGTATTTGATCACCTCTGCCTTTTTTTATTTTTTGCGCTATACACGGAAAAAGACCGAAAATTTTGAAAAAAAAAAAAAATTTTCTACTTTTTGTTCTAAAAAAAACCCAATAAACTCAATTTTAGTCATACATTTAGGCCAAAATGTATTCGGCGACATGTCTTTGGTAAAAAAAATGTCAATAAGTGTATATTTATTGGTTTGCGCAAAAGTTATAGCGCCTACAATCTAGGGTACATTTTCTGGAATTTACACAGCCTTTAATTTATGACTGCCTATGTCATTTCTTGAGGTGCTAAAATGGCAGGGCAGTACAAAACCCCCACAAATGACCCCATTTTGGAAAGTAGACACCCCAAGGAAATTGCTGAGAGGCATGTTGAGCCCATTGAATATTCATTTTTTTTGTCCCAAGTGATTGAATAATGACAAAAAAAATTACAAAAAGTTGTCACTAAATGATATATTGCTCACACAGGCCATGGGCATATGTGGAATTGCACCCCAAAATACATTTAGCTGCTTCTCCTGAGTATGGAGATACCACATGTGTGGGACTTTTTTGGAGCGTAGCTGCGTACGGGGCCCCAAAAACCAATCACTGCCTTCAGGATTTCTAAGGGTGTACATTTTTGATTTCACTCTTCACTGCCTATCACAGTTTCGGAGGCCATGGAATGCCCAGGTGGCACAACCCCCCCCCCCCCAAATGACCCCATTTTGGAAAGTAGACACCCCAAGCTATTTGCTGAGAGGCATGGTGAGTATTTTACAGCTCTCATTTGTTTTTGAAAATGAAGAAAGACAAGAAAAAACATTTTTTTTTTCTTTTTTCAAATTTCAAAACTTTGTGACAAAAAGTGAGGTCTGCAAAATACTCACTATATCACTCAGCAAATAGCTTGGGGTGTCTACTTTCCAAAATGGGGTCATTTGGGGTTTTTTTTGCCACCTGGGCATTCCATGGCCTCCGAAACTGTGATAGGCAGTGAAGAGTGAAATAAAAAATTTACGCCCTTAGAAAGCCTGAAGGCGGTGCTTGGTTTTCGGGGTCCCGTGCGCGGCTAGGCTCCCAAAAAGTCCCACACATGTGGTATCCCCATACTCAGGGCAAGCAACAGAATGTATTTTGGGGTGTAATTTCACATATTCCAATGGCATGTTTGAGCAATATATCATTTAGTGACAACTTTGTGCAAAAAAAAAAAAATTGTCTCTTTCCCGCAACTTGTGTCACAATATAAAATATTGCATGGACTCGACATGCCTCTCAGCAAATAGCTTGGGGTGTCTACTTTCCAAAATGGGGTCATTTGGGGGGGGGGGGTTGAACTGTCCTGGCATTTTATGCAGAACATTTAGAAGCTTATGTCACTCATCACCCACTCTTCTAACCACTTGAAGACAAAGCCCTTTCTGACACTTTTTGATTACATGAAAAAATTATTTTTTTTTGCAAGAAAATTACTTTGAACCCCCAAACATTATATATTTTTTTAAAGCAAATGCCCTACAGATTAAAATGGTGGGTGTTTCATTTTTTTTTCACACAGTATTTGCGCAGCGATTTTTCAAACGCATTTTTTGGGGAAAAAACACACTTTTTTAAATTTTAATGCACTAAAACACACTATATTGCCCAAATGTTTGATGAAATAAAAAAGATGATCTTAGGCCGAGTAAATGGATACCAAACATGACATGCTTTAAAATTGCGCACAAACGTACAGTGGCGACAAACTAAATACATTTTTAAAAGCCTTTAAAAGCCTTTACAGGTTACCACTTTAGATTTACAGAGGAGGTCTACTGCTAAAATTACTGCCCTCGATCTGACCTTCGCGGTGATACCTCACATGCCTGGTGCAATTGCTGTTTACATTTGACGCCAGACCGACGCTGGCTGAATCGCTGGCTGCATTCTCAGGTTCCCTGTTGAGACAGGAGAGCCAGAGAGAAAAACACGGAAGACGGTGGGGGGGGCATTGCCTCCCACTGCTTGTAAAAGCAGTCTAGAGGCTAATTAGCCACTAGGATTGCTTTTACATGAAAGCCGACCGCTGGCTGAAAAGAATGATACCAAGATGATACCTAAACCTGCAGGCATCATTCTGGTATAACCACTCAAAGTTGTGAATGGCGTACCTGAAGACAAAAAAATGGTTAACAATAAAGCACAGTAAACGGTAAAGTATAAAAAATTGCATACCTGAAAAGCAAACATGATAAAACATAATAACAATAAAACATTGCAGAATAGAATACAGTAAAAAAGAGCAGAACAATAGAGAGAATAGAGAGAGAGAGAAAAATGAAACGACAACTATTTTTTTTTTTATTTTATATTTTTGTTTGTGTGTTTTTTTTTTTTTTTACACTTTTTTTTGTAACTGTAACTTTTATAACTGTAACCGGTTCCAGGTTCGGGTCTCTCCAAATGCGATGGCATCTTGGGAGACCCTGTGAAAGTGTGCCTAGTCTGTGGAATGCTGTACCCTACGCTAATACTCAACTAGTGAATAGTAGCGTTCAAAACATTCACCAATGCAAAGATCAGGATTGTCAGGACAGGAGGGACAATAATAGCGGGTGTCATGCCTATATCCGCGCTTGCTGCAGACACAACATCTTTTTTTTTTTTTGGGTGGGTTTGTTGGGTAGGGGTACTCAGGAGGACATAAAGAAAATGCCTCTCATGCAGCCAACTGCATTTGGTTGGGGATGTGAATGTGGGAAGTACGGGCGCTGCAGAAGCGGTGGGTTCCCAATTAGGATTGGCGAATGCAGCAGGAAGGGCATTATGGGCACGACAGGCCTGTGTTTGTCTTTTTGTTGGCAGCGGGACACTACTTGTGCTTGCCACCTCACCAGCTTGAACTGCACTTATGGGACTCGCCACGTCACCAAGTGTTACTGCAGTGCTGGTTTGACTACGACCAGGATGTACTAGGCCACTGGTTCTTGCCAGTTCACCAAAACGCTACCAAAAAAACTGTTAGCGATCGCAGGCATCAGGCCTGACTCTGCGAACGCTGCAGTTATGCCTTTAGTGTTTTGGAGGTGACAGTGATCGATCGATACTGCACATGGGTGGGCTGGGCTGGGCCGGGCGGAGGGGCAAAACGCAGGTGCTAGCAGGTATCTGGGCTGATCCCGCTAACACTGCGTTTTTGGGAACCCTAAACTGCTGGGGACGCCAGTATAGATCTGATTGGATCAGATATTGATCCGTTCAGATACTATACCACTAAGGGAGGTGTACGGTGCGTGCATGGGTGTTAGCGGTACTGGCGCTAATCTGACGCTGCCTGGGGCTGGTGCTTGCCAGTTCACCAAAACGCTACCAAAAAAACTGTTAGCGATCGCAGGGATCAGGCCTGACTCTGCGAACGCTGCAGTTATGCGCTTAGTGTTTTGTAAGTGACAGTGATCGATCGATACTGCACTTGGGTGGGCTGGGCTGGGCCGGGCAGAGGGGCAAAACGCAGGTGCTAGCAGGACGCTAGTATAGATCTGATCGGATCAGATATTGATCCGTTCAGATACTATACCACTAAGGGAGGCGTATGCTGCGTGCGTGGGTGTTAGCGGTACTGGCGCTAATCTGACGCTGCCTGGGGCGACGCATATCACCACCGGGCGATCAGGGGGCTAAACCTTTATTTGGTAATAAACGGCGGGTGCCCTGACACTATAAAAAATAAACGAACTAACCAGCGTCACCCGTAACGGTTATACGGTGATCAGCGGTGAAAGGGTTAACTAGGGGGCAATCAAGGGGTTAAAACATTTATTAGATAGTATATGGGGGTCCTTGTCGCTATAAAATGCTGACGGCGAACCTAAATATTTACGTCCCTAACTAGCATCACCAGTGACACTAATACAGCGATCAGAAAAATGATCGCTTAGCGACACTGGTGACGGGGGGGTGATCCAGGGGTTAAAACTTTATTGGGGGTTAAGGGGGTATCCTAGACCTACAGGGGGCTAACACTAACTGCCCTACCACTTCTAACTGTCACAAACTGACACCATGCAGTAATCAGAAAAAAAATAAACACTGCTTGGTGTCAGTGTGACAGGGGGGGAGGGGTGATTGGGGGGTGATCGGGGGGCGATCGGGGGGGGATCGGGGGTGTAAAGTGTGCCTGGCATGTTCTACTGTGTGTGTGTGTTGGTGCACCCACATGTCTTCTCTCCTCGGCGCCGGAACGGAAACTGCTGAGCCGAGGAGAGATGACATCACATCCTCTGCCTCTGTGTACTACACAGAGGCAGGGGATGATTGCCATTGGCTGGGAGCAATTGCGAGGGGGGCCACGATCAGATGGCCTCCCCCTCATCTCTGAACGCTTCCAGTCACAAGCCGACCGCCGCTGGCACCGGGGGGGTCCGATCGGACCCCCCGCCCCCGGGAGGCCAATCATGTACCAGGTACGTGATTCTGCCTGCCCGGGCCATTGTGTTCACGTATATATGCGTTAGGCGGTCGGCAAGTGGTTAAGACACATCCTGTCTTTCACGTGGCTTTATTAAAACCTGTGACCCCTGATCCATTTCCTGGATGGAATATGGCTCCACCTGAACCAGTATTAGTCGACGGGACAGAGGAATTTGAAGTCGAGGCAATTCTAGACTGTAGGAAAAGAAGAAATCAAATTCAGTATCTGATTAAATGGAGAGGGTATGGTCCGGAGGGAAATTCAAGGGAACCCGAGGATAATGTTCATGCTGAAAGACTTGTTCAGGCATTCAACAGATCCCACCCTTAGAAGTTGGCCCGATTGGGCATCCGGAGGCTGCCTATTGGGAGGGGGCAATAACAGGAAGGTCACGCCAGCAATCAAGATGGCGACCACAAATGTTCCCCTGTTCTGCATGTCCCACTGAGAAGGGCTGCGCGGGCACGTTTTCGCGCTCCTATGCACATGCGCACAAACTTGCGCACTAGTGCCACATGACATGCCAACGTTGGTGCGCACGGGTGCACACACGCACACGTGCGTCCAGTGATGTTTGTGGTGCTAACGGGCTATTTAAACTTCCTTTACTTCCTTGGATCAGTGCTGTCTGGTCTACAGCGTTACCTGTGATCCATGATTATCGTTTGCCTGTACCTGCTCCAGTTGACCTAACGGGCTTGCTCCTGACTATCCCTGTAATCTGCCAGCACCTGACCTCAGCCTGTCTTGACTATGATCCTGCCTGTTCCTTCTGCCACCTTGCTGCCAGCCTGTTGCCTAACCTGCCTGTACCTGAGACCACGTTCCTGCCTGCTCCATCTGCTACTTTGCCGCCAGTGTGTTGCCAAACCTGCCTCACCTGACCCTGCTCCAGTGTCCACCCGCTCTGGACTTGTGTGCCTACGCTTCCAGTCCATCTGCCTGCACCTTCCTGAGCTCCAGTTTCCAGTTTTACAGCTGTTATGGGTCTGTTCCAGTTCCTACTTCAGTTCCGGTCCAGCTCTTCTACTAATAACCTTGCCAGGCACTCGTGCGACTCTGCACTCCTGCGCCTACTATTTTCTCTATCAGGGGCCTCGAGTCAGAGGTGTAAGAGAAGCCTACCTCTGCAAATCAGACTCCACCACCAGGTATGTGACAATATCCTTATTAAATTCTGACCTAAAAATGTTCTCTATAATAATAGCTAATCGCCTTCTTAATGTGATACCATACCTTATAGAGCCTGACCAGGTGGGGTTTGTAAAAGGCTGTCAAGGCCCAGATAGCACCAGAGGTACATTCAATCTGATGGATTGTGTTGAAAACAATTGGATCCCATCTCTGCTTCTGAGTCTAGATGCAGAGACGGCATTTGATAGGATTCACTGGGGATACATCTCTGAAACCCTAAACAGATTCAGTCTCACAGGCCTTATACATGAAGTTAGACATGTGCACAACAAAAAATTTTGTTTTGTTTCTTTAACATTTCCGTTGATTCGTAACAATTTGTAATTTCATAAGACGTGAGTTTTCATATTCGGAACTCGTTCGTATTTTGGTAAAAGATATATTTTCGTTGATACGAAATGACTCGTACTTGCATTAGGCTAATTATTCGTAATTTCGTAAGACGCAAGGTTTCATATTTGGACTCGTTCGTATGCTCGTAACAGTTATATTTTTGTTGATACAAGATGATTTGTAATTTTGTTAGTCTAATTGTCTTTGATTCGAAATTCGTAATTTTGTTAGATAATAATTTTTGTTTATTCGGTGCACTACTCGTAATTTAGTAATTTAGTAAGATACTTTTGTGAGATTGCCTTTTTCATTGATTCATACTTTCGTAGGAAATAAAGAATAATAATCCTATGCTTGCTTTTCTAATAAGTCCTGTACTTACTCCAGTCCACTCCCTCAGTCACGAGACCTGACTCTCCGCCTCAATTGAATCTAAAAAGATTCAGGAATGCAGTGTGACTCAGACACAAAAGGGATAAGCTGATTGGCTAAAGATATTAAGTAAGATACATCACTCATCGGCCCATTCGAAAGAACGATTCGAGAACACGAACAAACAAAATTACGAACAGACGAAGAAACAAAATTATGAACACACAAATGAAAGTACAAAAATACAAAATTATGAACAGACAAAGGATTGAAAATACGAAATGTAAATCATTTGTTATAAATGTAATTTTCTTTCCTTTACTGTTTCGGAGTTTCGTATTTTCGTAAGTGTGTCCGTTCGTAAGTTCGTATTTTAGCTTGTTCGTAATTTTGCTTATTCGTAATTTTCATATTTTGGTTCTTTCAGCTATTCGGATGTTCGAATTGACCTGAATGTATGAATACTAACAAATTCGTATGAAAATCTATTCGTTACGCACCGAATCGCACACATCTACCAAACATCCCCCTGTTCGGTTTGCGGCAGAACTCCCAAACAGGGGAAACCCCATTGAAGTCTATGGGAGCCAATTTTGAAGGCTTATATGCAAGTAATTGGCCATAAAAGGGGTATGGGGGTCTGGATACTGTCCTGGAGGACATGTATTAATAAGAAGTGCTGTAGAAAAGTGCTTGTGCAAACATTATCCAATGATATTCCTCCACTAAGTGATGTCACCAACATAAAGTCAGGATGTACTCTTACCCCACAAGATGGACCCCTATAATGGAATGTCAAAATCGCATTAGGATATATCAGCTATTGGGCGTCCGTAAAGATGCAGGCAATATACAACTCTCCAGCCATTCCACCCGCAATAGAATCAAATCATCATGGCGGCCCAGCAATACCCAAAAAACAAACAAGGGGCTTCCGATAGTGTAAAACCTTCTTAAGGTGTTTATTTGAAAAACAAATGCACTTAGACAGGGAGTCACTGATGGTGCATAAAAAGAATAAAAGCTGCAGCGTACAAGAGTTTAAAAATCGCGGTGACTGGACAGCGTGTCCTCACCCGACCGGTTTTGTCACGATTAGACTTCTTCCGGGGCATGAGGAACACTTCCTGTCACTGCAATAATTACCAAACAGAACCAGCCAAGCCTCGCTTTCACACGCAGGCTTGCGGTGCAATAGCCAAGATTCACTCTAGGTGGTATGGATAACTAGATGACCCATTCAAAGTCAATGGAAATTATGGATCAACCAAGCCTCATCTTCATATTGAGGCTTGCAATACTAGTCATAACCAAAAAGACGGCTAACGCACTCACCTCGAGCACTGGAACCAAACACAAAGGAAGGGGACCAAAAGGGGAAAAAAGGGCAACTGAAAAATAAATTCCGTTTACCTAATAAAATAATACAATCTATTATCTCAGGAAGCAAGGCGTGGCTGGTAATGTATTAAACAATAATTTTCATCACAAATACACTACCCATAAATGATTTAACAAATGATTAAATTCCAACAAAAATCCTATTTATACAAACAATAAACAAAATATATATGAGGCAGGTCTAAGAATTGTTTACAAAACAATTAACATCCAAATCCACATTCAAACCATGTGGAATGTAGCTTTTAAGGATGTATATCCACTTTGTTTCCATTCTGGAGAGTTCTCACCTTAAGACTATCTCGCCAGTGGGAAACAAAGTGGTCTATTCCCACAAAAAGAGTACCCCGTGGATCTCTGTTATGAACCAAATCATAGTGACGAGAGACACTATGATTTTTGAATCCCTTCACGATATTGCTATTGTATTCGTTGAGCCTAACATTAAGGGCCCATGTGCATGGGCCCACATATTGTAAACCACACGGGCATTGAAGAAGGTATACCACATGTGAGGTACTACATGTGATAAAGGGTTTAATATTGTATGTCCTATTTGTGGTATTAGAGGTGAACTCCAAAATCTTTCTAGTTTTATGACTATTACATTGGCAGACACGACATCTGGCGCATTTGAAATAGCCAACAAAATGGTGAAAAAAGTAAGGTCTAGAGGGGGGATCCAAAATATTCTGTACTACCCTATCTTTAATAGAAAATGCACCCCTTTAGACAACTTGGGGTCTTGATGGAAGCAGTGATGCAAGAATGTTATCATTAAGGAGAATGTGCCAATACTTTTGAATAATACATTTAACAGTGTAGTGTTGAGACGAATAGGACATAATAAATGGTATGTCAAAATGATTGTGATTTAAGGTTTCCACCCTATCCTCCAACAGAGAATTGCGGTCTCTACCTTTTATCTCTTCTATGATATTAAGTAGATCTGCTGAATCATAACCCTTTTCTACAAATCTCCGAATAAGGAGTGTGCACTGTGAATTGTAATCTTCTATATTAGTACAATTCCTCCTAATTCAGGGAAAATGACTTTTAGGAATCCCATCAAGCCATACTCTATGATGGCAACAATCCTTGGGGATTTAGGCGTTTCTATCAGTGGTCTTAAAAAAAGTGGAAGTAACCAAATTACCCTCCTCCACCCTTATATGAAGATCCAAAAAATGTATCTTGGTTTGACTAGTTTAATAATTTAAAATAATTCCTCTTCCATTCTGGTTAAGGGAATCAAGGAAACTTACAAGTGAAACATGGTCACCTTTCCACAGGAGGAGGAGGTTATCTATATATCGGACCCACAAGTAGGGATGAGCTTCGAGTTAGAGTCTAACTCATGTTCGACTCGAACATCGGCTGTTCGCCAGTTTGCCGAACAGCGAACAATTTGGGGTGTTTGCGGCACATTCGAAAGCAGCGGAACACCCTTTAAAAGTCTAAGTCTTAACTTTCATACCTGGGGGGTGTCTATAGTATGCCTGTAAAGGGGCGCGTGTTTCCCGTGTTTAGAACAGTCTGACAGCAAAACGACATTTCAAAGGAAAAAAAGTCATTTAAAACTACTCGCGGCTATTAATGAATTGCCGGTCCGACAATACACATAAAAGTTCATTGATAAAAATGGCATGGGATTCCCCCACAGGGGAACCCCGAACCAACATTTTTTAAAAAATGGCGTGGGGGTCCCCCTAAATTCCATACCAGGCCCTTCAGGTCTGGTATGGATATTAAGGGGAACCCCGGCCAAAATAAAAAAATGGTGTGGGGTCCCCCTCAAAATCTATACCAGACCCTTCAGGTCTGGTATGGATTTTAAGGGGAACCCCGCGCCAAAATTAAAAAAAAATGGCATTGGGTCCCCCAAAAAATCCATACCAGACCCTTATCCGAGCACGCAACCTGGCAGGCCACAGGAAAAGAGGGGGGAGGAGAGAGCGCCCCCCCTCCTGAACCGTACCAGGCCACATGCCCTCAACATTGGGAGGGTGCTTTGGGGTAGCCCCCCAAAGCACCTTGTCCCCATGTTGATGGGGACAAAGGCCTCATCCCCACAACCCTTGCCCCGTGGTTGTGGGGGTCTGTAGGCGGGGGGCTTATCGGAATCTGGAAGCCCCCTTTAACAAGGGGACCCCCAGATCCCGGCCCACCCCCTGTATGAAATGGCAAGGGTACCCCTACCATTTCACAAAAAAACTGTCAAAAATGTTAAAAATGACAAGAGACAGTTTTTGACAATTCCTTTATTTAAATGCTTCTTCTTTCTTCTATCTTCTATCTTCTTTCATCTATCTTCCTTCGGTTTCTTCCTCCATCTTCTTCTTCTGGTTCTTCTCGTTCTTTCTCTGGTGTTCTCGTCCAGCATCTTCCTCCGCTGTGTCTTCCTCCCTTCTTCTCCTCGGGCCGCTCTGCATCCATGATGGGAGGCTCCCGCTGTGTGACGCTTCTCGTCTTCTGACGGTTCTTAAATAACAGAGGGCGGGGCCACCCGGTGACCCCGCCCCCCTCTGACGCACGGGGACTTGACGGGGACTTCCCTGTGGCATTCCCCGTGACGTCAGAGGGGGCGGGGTCACCCAATGGAGGAAGAACCAGAAGAACCGGAAGAGAAAGAAGATGGAGGAAGAAACCGAAGGAAGATAGAAGATAGAAGATAGAAGAAAGAAGATAGAAGATAGAAGAAAGAAGAAGCATTGATGCATGTCCCCTGGGGCAGGACCCAGGTCCCCAAACACTTTTTATGACAATAACTTGCATATAAGCCTTTAAAATTAGCACTTTTGATTATTCATGTTCGTGTCCCATAGACTTTAACGATGTTCACGTGCTTGAACAAATTTTTTGCTTGTTTGCATGTTCTGGTGCAAACCGAACAGGGGGGTGTTCGGCTCATCCCTACCCACAAGACCAAGTCTGGTCTCTGTTGGGCATAGATGACATCCTCCTCCCATTTGGCCATAAATAGATTAGCCACGCTGGGGGCATATTTTGCCCCCATTGAGACACCTCTACCTTGTAAGAAACAATCACCACCAAACCAAAAATTGTTTTGCATAGCTGCACATTTTAGGAGGTCCATAATGAACTCTCTCTGAATTGGCGGCAAAGCAAAATCTTGGTTAAAGTAATATGACACTGCAGTCAAACCCAAATCATGGGGAATAATGGTGTATAGGGACGTAACGTCCGCCGTCAGGAGCCACCATCCCTCCTAAAAAGGGCATTCCTTAATTAAATTAATCACTGCCCTAGCATCCTTAACATAAGAAGGCATATTCTAAACCAGGGGCTGAAGATAGGTATCAATATATTTGCCCACCCGGGACATCACTGATCCCATGCCACTTACTATGGGGTCCCTAGGGGGGCAAACAAGGATTTTATGCACCTTAGGCAGGTAGTACATAATGGGTGTTCTAGGAAAATGTTTTTTTCTTGTTGAAAATGTTGAAAATAATAACCACCTAATAATAACCACCTAATAACCACTTTAATTAGTTCCTGTCGAAAATCAATGTAATCAGCATTACATTGTTGCTGCTATTGTTTTTTGTTTTTTCAGACATGTATTAAAATATATATTTTTTTTAAACAATTTTTTTTCAGGAGCAGTGATTTCAATTATGCTTAAGTTGCAACAAGAAAAATGAAAAATTAATTTAAATATAGTGCCTGGGGGTCCCCTTAATGTGCCTGTAAAGTAGCACATCTGTAGCATGTATAAAACATGCTGCAGCAAAAATTACCTTAAAGAAAAAAAAATCAAGTTGAGTCAAATCCCAATTAAAATGATTGGCGGTTAAAGAAATAAGAAGGTGTGGGGTCCCCCGAGTCCAAACCAGTTCCTTTGGGTCTGGTATGGATTTTAAGGGGAACCCCGTTCAAAATAAAAAAATGGCGTGAGGCCCCCAAAACCTATACCAGACCCCTATCCAGGCTTGTAGCCTGGCAGGTCAGGAAAGGGGGGGCAAGCCAGCACCCCCCTTCTGAACCATACCAGACCACATGTCCTCAGCATGGGGGGGGTGGGTGCATTGGGGCAGGGGGGCTCTGCCTCAGAATTTTTTTATTTTTTTAAAAAAGTGTAGCAGTACCCCCGTAAGGGCTGCTGATTTGGTTACTTAGCAATCCGCTATTCACCCCTCTGCCATACTACCCATGACCAATTAAGGCAAAGAACAGTCAGTTTTATGGTTTTGTCATATTTATTGCAGGACACAACTTGGATGGGAAAAGGATAATATGAGATGCCCATAACATTTAGCACATTGTACGTTGTGTTTAGTTATCCAGTGGCCATGGCCTTGCAAGAAAACTGGATACACTTCCTTCTCCCCAGTCTCTTTTAGTTTGAATAACTCTTCTGCAGACTATTACTTCCACTCTATTTGTGCAAATCCTTACTGCAAAAACACACTAATGTCCCAAATACTTCAGTTCCATTTGAACAAACGAAGAATTACTCTGAATAACTCCTCAGTTGTAGACCATGATGGGACTGTCCAGGTGAATCAAAGAGCCAGAAGCGCGCACAGCCTCTTCCCGTTACCCAGAGAATCAGACATCCGCCCAGTCTTTGGAAGGCACTAACAATGTGCTAACCAGGTTGGAGATGACTTGGTATCCTGACACAATGACCTGACTCATGTCAATGAACAGACTGCTGCTTTCAGCCAGTCCAAGACTATTAATGCTGTGTTCCTTGGCCACAGCATTCTACACTGCCCTTTTCCTTAGAGGGTGATAATTCTTTGTTCCCAGTCACATAATGCTGCTCTACTCTCCTCCGCTTGACTGCTACTTCTTTTTCCAGATCTCCTCCAGCATGCAAGTCCTGTGTTCCTCGGTCACAGCAGCTTGATACTCTTTGAAAGATGAAGATCTGTATCTTAAGCTCCCTCCTGAGGCTTCCTCCATCCCTCCCACGTGCATGGCGCTTTCCCGCCCGGAACAGCACCTCAGTACTCCATTGTCTGTTCCTGCTTTTTCCAACTCCCCGGCAAGCATGTGACCCCAGCTTATATGAGAGTCCTGCCCCCTGCCAACACCGCAAGATAATTGGTCCAACCTCTCTTCCAGAACTATCCTTCTGAAAGTAGGGGAGGTATCTCTGAGTCAGAGTGCAGGTGGCCACACCCCCCACTACACTGATCACTCCCAGTCCCAAATCACAACAACCAGGCCCAGCCTAAAGCACAGGCCTGGCAAAATTTACCTGCACTTGGGTCCTGAGCTAAAGAAATACTACTCTAGCACCTACCCTTAGGTAGAGGGTGCTACAAAAGGATTTGTCAAAATCTTGTCTCTTGTTTTTATTACTTTTTTACACTTATTTGGTGAATGGGTGGGGTACGATGTACCCAAAACTCATTCACAAAGGGAGGGTGGGTTCCCTTGTTAAAGGGGGCTTCCAGATTCCGATCAGCCCCCTGCCCACAGACCCCCACAACCACAGGCCATGGTTGTGGGGATGAAGGCCCTTTTCCCCATCAACATGGGGACAAGGTGCTTTCGGGTGGGGGCAGAGCTCCCCCTGCCCCAAAGCACCCACCCCCCATGTTGAGGACATGTGGCCTGGTATGGTTCAGAAGGGGGGTGCTTGCTTGCCCCCCCTTTCCTGACCTGCCCGGCTGCATGCTCAGATAAGGGTCTGGTATGAATTTTTGGGGGGACCCCACGCCGTTTTTTTATATTTTGGCATGGTGTTTCACTCCAAATCCATACCCATCCTGAAGGGCTTGGAATGGACTGGGGGGACCCCATGCAGGGTTGTGTTTTGGCCTAGGCCAACAAGGCCTAGGCCTAGGGAGGCACTTTGCAGGGGGTGGCAAAAAAAGACACCCCCTGCATGAGAGGAAGTCCCCCCACCCAATTCCCGGCTCCCGTGGCTGCCCCCCGCACACATGCAGCCCACGGTGGCTGCCTTGCTGTAGCGGCACTGCTGTGTATGGGTGTGCTTGGCAGAGGGTGGAGGGGCGTGAGCTCTGCTAAGCACGCCCATACACACGCCATTAATATGCAGATCATGATATTGCAATAAAGTGCTCCATCAAATACTGTAGCTGCTGACTTTTAATATTAGGACACTTACCTGTCCAGGGATCCCGCAATATGGACACCTCAGTCGATTTTCGGATTGGCTTTCGGGTTTTGCCACCATAATTCATGGTAAGGGAAACTGGACGGTTCACTACTGCACGTGTGCGAAGCGCGTTGCACTTTCTTAATGCCCCAGTGGAGGAAGGAGGAGGGGGGCCGAACTTCAGAGGGGGCAGCGCAGTCTCCAGGGAGTGGGGAAGAGTACAGTACCTGTCAAAAAAAGGTACCCGTTCCCCCCTCCCCCCCTGAAAGATGCCAAATAAGCCTAAAGAGGAAGGGGTGTGGTTTACAGATGATAGGGTGGGTCTTAAACAGGAAGGGGTATGGCCTTGGCAGCAAGGGGTGGGTCGTATTTAAATTAGGGGGGTGCATGAGTTTAGTCAGGCCTAGGGCAGCACAAAACCTAAATACGCCACTGACCCCACGCCATTTTTTTCTTTATTTTTTAACCGCCACTTATTTTTTTTATTATTCAGCTGTCAGCAGGGAAACCCATTGACAGCTGATGACAGCCCCGCTCCTTAACAACCAGCTTACACTGTGCCCTGATTGGGTAGAGCTTTGCCCAATCTGGGCGCAGAATGCGCTATGCAGTGCTTAGTGCATTGCAGGGTGTTCGTCTGGGGGAACACCAGACGAACACCCTGCAAATTCAGGTGTTCTGTCTAGTGCTGTTATTTATTATTACTGGTTCTGAAAGGGAGCCAAATTCATAATTTTATACTGTATGCCAATATGGGATAAGGTGGCTTTCAATTAATCCAGAGCTACTGACCAGACTGCGTCAGTAGACAGGAAACATCCTTCATCAGTGCCATGCGATTTATGATTAATTAGGATCAGTGCTTTATCCACAATATCCCTTGTCTCCCTCCCGGGCATGAATCCAACTTGTTCTGGATCTATAAGCTTAGTCAAATAGGGTTTTATATGATTCACTTACATTTTTGCCAACAATTTTAGGTCAGTGTTTAATAATTTAACCGCTTGCCAACCGCCTCACGCAGATATACTGTGGCAGGAGGGCTCGTACAGGCAAAACCACGTACCTGTACGTTCCCTTTTAAGCATGCGTGCGTGCGCTGCCGGCTGCGCGCGCCCGCGATCACCTCACGGGGAGGAAGAACGGGGAGATGCTAATGTAAACAGCATCTCCCAGGCTCCCTGTCATCGGAGCAGAGATCAGTCACATGTCACACACAGCCATGCCCCTCACAGTTAGAAACACGCCCCTAGGACACACTTAACCCCTACACTGCCACCTAGTGGTTAACCCCTTCACCACCAGTGTCATTTACACAGGAATCAGTGCATTTGTATAGCACTGATTGCTGTATAAATGACAATGGTCCCAAAAATGTGTCAAAAATGTCCGATGTGTCCACCATAATGTCGCAGTCACAATAAAAATCGCTTATCGCAGCCATTTAAAAAAAAAATTAATAAAAATGCCATGAAAATATCCCCTATTTTGTAAACGCTATAACTTTTGCGCAAACCGATCAATAATCGCTTATTGCGATTTTTTTACCAAAAATATGTAGAAGAATACGTATCGGCCTAAACTGAGAAAAAAAATAGTTTTTTTATATATTTATTGTCGCATGACTGCACAATTGTCAGTTAAAGCGATGCAGTGCCGAACCACAAAAAAGTGCTCTGGTCAGGAAAGGGGTAAATTCTTCCGGGGCCGAAGTGGTTAATTGGCCTATAGTTGGCACAATCAGTAGGATCTATAAATAAGAGTAATAACGTTGGAATTGTGTGGCTATTTTTTTCTGTAATATGTTCCAATTTCCCTTCTTTCTTTTTAATGCCCTGTATGTTAGTAAGAATTTCAGAAGACTTTTGCTGTCTGATCCAGTTTTCTTTGTACGCCAAAAGTGAGTTGGTCTTAATTAGCTCCACTTTTTTTTGGTGCATTTAAATGTGATAAAATGTAAAAGTGGCACATTTTAGAACTATCTTAATTTGGTGCACAAGTCGCTGTGAGAACTAAACGTGTCATAAATACTTGAATGAATTTGGTGTAATACATTAACAAGAGGGCTTTTTTAATTCACCCCAGAATGTTATTTAGGGGGAATCAATAGTTTAGTGCTTCTAGCCGCTGATGACGTTTTTAAATAGGAACAAAAAGGCTTGACAGGGTACCACGTGTGAATTTAAGGTGCCCAGAGTCAGCTGAGCATACAGTTAAACTCAGAGTCTCCACTTGTTGAATACAATGGTACACTTCCAGAATATCTTTGCATTTTATTAGTACAGTATGTCTGTGGACTTCACACTTAGGGGTTTAATATCCTTGGCCTCTTCATGGGTTACATGGGGTGGCTGCTTCACTTTGCATGGAGTCTTTGTCCCCCCCATTTTTTTTTTTTCTCATCCCCTCCTGTTTTGTGGATCCCTGCATTGACGAAGTAGACCTGTAGTAAGGTGAAATGCCCAAAGTGAAGGTGAAATGCCAGGAAAGGGAGGTGAAGTTCTGCTCTGTAGGGAAAACATTGATGTTGTCTTCCATAAAAGGACATTTTGCTGACACCCACAGTTATGTTATCACCGTTATCACATGGCAAATTAGTTTTTTTTAATGTAGAAAAATGTAAAATAATGCATATGGGTGGCAGAAATACAAATGCAATCTACTCACTGGGGGGAGAACCTCTGGGGAAATCAAGGATGGAAATAGAACTGGGGGTCCTAGTGGATGATAGGCTCAGCAATGGCATGCAATGCCAGGCTGCTGCTAATAAAGCAAACAGAATATCGGCATGCATTAGAAATGCATAGAAACATAAGCATACACAAATATATATATATAAGATATACATATATAGAATATAATTGCGTATAAATATATAAAACACAGATAAAATAGTAGGAATATGTACTATTTGAATGTGTCTTCTAAGATGGCATTAGCAAAGCAATTAGTAAAATATCATCAATCCTTCCCCTCATAAAAAAAAGAAACAACCATTTATATATCTGTATTTAAAACCTGTATAGAGAAATCAAATATTTTTGGGGGATTGATGTTTTCCTGATTGCCCTGGAAATTAGATGGAGGGTGGAGATAGCTGTCCAATCACATAATTATTATATAATATAGGATAGGATCATTGTAATATAAACACTTATTATCCAACTTACTCTGTGCTGGAATCCATTTTGTTCAGATTTATTTTTCTTCATGTACATCCAGTGTAGAGCATTGGCCAGAACATATACAGCCCTGTATGCATAGAATGGCAGAGATGTATAACCATCAAGTGCCTTCCAATATTTGACACCTGTACAAGGTTTTGCAGAAATGTTATAGAATGATTGAAAAAAGTCATTTTTCTGTGGGTGTGGGGAAAGGCAGTAAAGCAAATAAATCCAAATATCTTCCAGTATTGGGTCAGTAAAGCAACGGGGGAAGCTGATACCATATTCAGGATTATGGAATTGTACGTATATTCTTTGTGCCCACAGAAATATGAAGCTGCAGTTGATTGCTGTTAAGTCCTCAAATGTTGTACTTCTTATCTTACTCCATGAAGGTGGGAAAATAAATGTAATATTTTCTAAAGTAGAGGGCATGTGCTGAGAAAAGTAAAAAAATTGCGATGTGAAAGTTTCACACGCTATGACAACTTTAGCTTTTGATTTGCTAATAATCATCAATCCTTCAGTGATATGTACAATATCTGGTGTCAGTTTAATGATATAATCTACGCAGATTCCATGTTGGCTCAATATTTTACTCAGTTCTTGGGACTCCTCATCACCGCTGCCATCATCTGATAGTATTATTCCAACCCAGTTCCACCCAAAATACTGCAAAAATTTTATAATAGCTGCATAACGGATCCGATCGTCTGGTGTCATACGGAATACAGTTGGATACAGTTTTCCATCACTCAGACGAGTGTCAGTGACTCGATAACTGACCTGGTTGATATGTTGGGAAATATTTTAATGGGATGTTATTATTGTTATTATTCAGACAATGAAAATATGAGAAATGCAATTTATAAATGAGGGACCAAGGTCTTTTTATCTTTTTTTTTCTGTTCTAATAAAAAAGTAGTACTTCTTAGAATTTATATCATAGAGATCATTAAAGGTTTTTTTGTTTTCTTTTTATAAGTGATCACATTACTTTTTTTCTCAGCTGCGTAAGAGGTTTAGAGAGCTGGGGGTGGAAGCTGCAGGGGATGTGTCAGCAAGAGGTAGAAAGACATCAGTATGCTGATCTTCCCAGTACAGAGCTGTGCAGGGGAGCGTATCAGCACAGGTCTTGGGCATTGGAGGACAGGCAGGCTTTTCTCCTCGAACAACCGGTAAACTGACTATACAGGGCTGGTTGTGCTCTTATGCCTAGTGTGGTCAGCATCAATAGGAAAGCAGGGGAATTGACAGGATCACTGGGCATTTAACACAAAGTAAGCAACAAAAGAACATGATGCTTTTTTAACACAAGTACATGATACCACAGACACATATCAGGAATATCAAATGTTAGGGTAACAAACACTTTCATTTATCTACAACAGTTGCTCAACCTCGAGCTGCTGTAAAGCAATAAGACCACCCTGATAGTAACACAAAATAAAAAAGTTGTATCTCTGAGCTGTGGTGGGGCAGCAGCAGACACAGAGAAGTAATATACCAAACTTATAAATAATCTTAAGAAAAAGTGTGTAGCGCCAAAAGTAAATGAACAGCGATGAAATGTGAATACTGTGTTATAAATAGACAGTACATCGAAATAAAGTCCAAAAAACTGTTAAAGTGAAAAAAAATGCTAAAGTGAAAACAATATATATATACATAAGTCCAATCTTAAATGAAAATAAACAATGAAAAACTAATATAGTGAAAAATATATATTTAAATGCACAGTCCCATGATAGGATCAGCAATATAAACTTATTTGTGAAAGCATAATATAATAGTTCAGCGCAAACATGTACACGAAAAATTGGTGGTGACTTGAAAAGTTAAGAGGTTGTCCAGTACAGTGCTCCAGAACCATCCACCGCACCCATGTGAAATGTTGTGGGGAAAGCTGTAGTAAATAAAGCTCACTGGGAGCCAGATGAAGTCTCCATAGTGTAGTATTTATTGGATTTGTATGTTAAAAGCCAAAATAAAATGTATCATAAAAACATATGACAATGGTTGCCACTGCCAAACCCGGTATCGGACAGTGGCCTGACGTCAACACTAATGTCTCCTCCCCACCATGTTTCATCCAATAGGACATTATCAAGGGGTCCTCCAGTGTCAGACATCAAACTAGTTTATATAGCCTTGCAAAACTGCTCAAACGACAGTGTCTCCTTAGAGAGATTGCAAAAAGGAAGTGATTTGTCTGCCATTTTGCTGACACCACCAATTGTGGAAGGGAGTTCCACATCCGTACGGCCCTGACAGTGAAAAAACCCATATGCAGCTTGAGGTTAAACCGATTCTCTTCCAGTCTCATTGTGTGGCCCTGTGTCCTCTTACACTCCCTGGGACTGAAAAGTTTCATACTTATGTTGGGATCACCATTGAGATATTTGTATATCTCTATCATATCTCCTCTCAAGCGTTTCTTCTCCAGGGAGAATACATTTAGCGCAGGGATTCTCAAACTACGGCCCTCCAGCTGTTGCAGAACTACACATCCCATGAGGCATTGTAAAACACTGACATTCACAGACATGACTAGGCATGATGGGAATTGTAGTTCCTGAACAACTGGAGGGCCGTAGTTTGAAGACCCCTGATTTAGCGCTTGCAGTCGTTCCTCATAATTAAGGCCTTCCAGTCCCCATATTAATTTAGTTGCCCTTTTCTGGACTCTCTCTAACTCCAGCACATCCCTTCTGAGGATTGGTGACCAGAACTGGACGGAATATTCCAGATGCGGCCGAACCAGAGTCTTATAAAGTGGCAGGATTATAGTTTTATCTCTGGAGTAAATTCCCTTTTTAATGCATGCTAATATTCTGCTGGCTTTGGTAGCCACAGCTTGACACTGCATGCTATTGCTCAGTTAGTCTTTAACTAGGACCCCTAGGACCTTCTCCACCATGGGGTTCTCCCCCTAATGAGTAACTTGCATTTATATTTTTACCCCCAAATGCATTACCTTACATTTTTCAATGTTAAACTTCATTTGCCATGCATTAGCCCACTCTATTAATTTATCCAGATCCTCTTGTAAACCTTCTATATCCTGCTGTGTTGTTATTGCCCTAAATATTTTTGTGTCATCAGCAAACACTGACCCTCTATATCATTTATAAATACATTAAAAATAATTAGTCCCAGGACAGAGCCTTGTGGTACCCCACTAACCACTCTAGAACATTCTGAATACACATTATTTATCACAACCCTTTGGACAGGACCCCGTAGCCAATTTTCTATCCAAGAACAAACCTTATGGTCCATACCTGTGCTGATTACTGCCTTTGATACTGTTTTTGTCAGTAAATTATTGGATATAGTTCCTTATCATCCCTTCAAATAGTTTACCAACTACTGATGTTAGATTGACTGGCCTAGAAGAGATTTTTGCCCTTTTTTTTGAATATTGGTACCACGTGGGCATTTCGCCAATCAGCTGGTACCAATCCTGTCAGTATGCTATCCATGAAGATTAGGAGTAGTGGCCTGGCTATAACCTGATTGAGTTCTTTAGGGACTCTCGGGTGTAAACCATCTGGTCCTGGTGATTTATTTATGTTCATCTTCTCTAATCCTTTCAAGATTCCGGCCTCTGTTAGCCACAGGGGTTCATACTGTGACATGTTACTAACAATACTGTCCCGGTCCGTATACCCCTCTATTTCCTGTGTGAAGCTGCCTTCTCTTTATCATCTGTACCCATCTTCCCGTCCCCATCCTTTATGGGGCTATGTGTTCCGACCTAGCCTTTTTACTGTCAATATATTTAAAAAACCTTCTTGGGATTATTTTTGTTCTCCTCCAATTGTCTCTAATTGTCTCTCATAGTCTTTTTTAGCCACCCTGATTGCATTCTTACACCTCACATTGCACTCCTTGTATTGTTGGAATGTTGACACTGACCCCATCTGCTTTTTACTTTTTAAAGGCCTTTTTTTGTCCTTAATATGACATTTTACATTTTGGTTCAGCCACCCAGTTTTAACCTTTGTTCTTCTATATTTATTACCCCTTGGAATGCACTCGTGACACATTTATTTAATATATTCCTAAAGCATTCCCATTTTTCCTCTGTGTTCCCTTGGGATTTGGTCCCACTTAATATCCTGCAGCATTGAGCGCAGTTTAGAAAAGTTAGCTCTTTTGAAATGTAGTGTTCTTGTACTCCCCTTGTGCCTCCCTTTTCAATGATTTATGCAGAATGTAATAATCCTGTGATAGCTAGTTCCCAAGTTGTCCCATATTTCCACATCTGCAATCAGATCTGTATCATTTGTAATTAAAAGATCTAGCAATGCCTTACTTCTAGTCGGAGAATCCACCAATTGGGACATGAAGTTATCCTGTAGAACAGTTAAGAAATGGTGGGCCTTTGATGAGTGGGCTGTTCCTTCCACCCAGTCAATGTTGGGATAGTTGAAATCCCCCATTATGATGACATTTCCCTGTCTTGCTGCCATTTATAACTCTGAGAGGAGATCCAACTCCACCTCTTCGCTCGGGGCAGGGGGCCTGTAACATACCCCCACTAGTAATTTCTCACTTACTTTCTACCACCCATACGGACTCCACCTCCCCCTTGCCCCATCACTGATGTTGTTCCGCTCTTATACCTGTAAATCATTCCTGATGTAGAGACACACCCCTCCCCCCTCCTACCCTCCCTGTCCCTCCGCTACAAGGAATACCCCTGGATGTTTGCCAGCCAGTCATGTGAGCTGTTGAACCAGGTTTATGTTATTCCCATGAAGTCCACATCCTCCTTGTGTAATAGCAGCTCAAGTTCCTCAATTTTATTGATTAGGCTCCTGGCATTTGTGAACATTCCCCTCAGTTTGGAATTGATGCATTTTTTTTCCATATGATTCCCCCTCGGCTTTGTTTTTGATTTGGCAACTCATTAACCCCAGAAATAGATGTCAACTTTGTGGCCATCTTTCTTCCCAATAGAGCTGTACCATCCCCATTAAGGTGCATCCCATCCTTACTAAAGAGCCGGTAACCGACTGAGAAGTCGTCCCAGCTCTCCAGGAACCCAAACCCCTCTTTCCTACACCAGTTCCTCAGCCACTTGTTCAGTTCCCTAATCTTCTGTTGCCTCTCTAGTGTGGCTCAAGGCACAGGTAGTATTTCAGAGAAAACCACCTTGAAAGTCCTTCTCCTCAATCTATTCCCTAAGTCCCTGAAATTATTTTTTTAGGATTCTCCACCTTCCTCTCACTTTGTCATTGGTGCCAACGTGTACCATGAAAGCTGGGTCTTCCCCAACCCCACCCAATAATCTGTCCACCCAACATACTGTTCGGCGACCACAGTCTTTGTGAAAGATTGCCCTCTCTGTCCTTCTAATAATTGAGTCCCCTACTACCAGTACCTGTCTTACCTTTCCTGCCCCCACTTTTTTTTCAACAAAATAGTTTTTATTGAATTTTTTTTCATTATACAACAAAAAACACATAAAACATTCCATCACATATCCCCACCCATCATCGGTGCAACCAAAAAAATAAAAATGAAAACCCTCCATGTTTGTTTGCGCTCACCAAACTATATTTCACCTGTTACTCAATCCCCTCCTTCACATTATTACTCCTAACTAGTACAAATATTCATATGTAGTAGTTTCCCTCAAGAATTCTATCTCATTATTAACTTTCCATAGTATCATTAGTATATTCAGCTGACTGTTCAGACTAATTGGAAACTAACCACCAATGCCAAGTTCTCACGTATTTTTTAGGACACTTATGCAGCGTACACACGATTAGACATTCCGACAACAAAATCCATGGATTTTTTCCGATGTTAGCTCAAACTTGTCTTGCATACACATAGTCACACAAATCTTGTTGGAAATTCCGAACGTCCAGAACGCGGTGACGTACAAAACGTACAATGGCACTAGAAAAGGGAAGTTCAATAGCCAGTGCGCCACCCTTTGGGCTCCTTCTGCTAATCTTGTGTTAGTAGAAGTTTGATGAGAGACGATTCACGCTTTTCAGACTCGTGCGTTTCAGATCGTTACTGCTCTTCGGTTTGTGCTTGTGGGTTTGTATCTGGTTTTCAGTGCATGTAGTCAGATCGCATTTGTTTTTCAGTGCGTACTTTATAATACGTATTTGATTTTGCAGTGCATTCTTGTCCGCTTGTTTCTGATTTTCAGCTCGCTCTTCTCAGGCCTTTCTGTTTTTCAGTGCGTTCTGTTAGTTTGTTCTGACCAGCTGACCGTTTTGAAGCCATGTGGCGGTTCTGTAATCGTCGTAGAGTTTGTGCTATGCAGGGGCTTGGTGTTGGGGTTCTTATTACTTTGACCCAAGCCCAGTTCATGAACAGGGTGGGGAGGAGTTTATAGACCACGAATTGGTTGCTCCAGCATGACCACTTTTCGCACATGCCTTTGTTGCGGGAGATCCAGGAGAATAATCCTGATGATTTCAGGAATTATCTCCGGATGACGGACCCCGTTTTTCACTGTTTGTGGGCTTTGCTGTTTTCTTATATTACTAAGCAGGACACCTGCATGCGGCAAGCTATCACTCCCGAACAGAGGCTAGTCACCCCGTTGCGGTACTTGGCGACACGGAGAAGTCTGCAGGACATCAAGTTCTCGACAGCCCCCCCCCCCCAGGCTCTGGGGATCATTATTCCAGAGACCTGTTCTGCCATCATTCAGGTCCTGCAGAAGGACTATATTAAGGTAAGATTTCTCCTTTAACATCACATTATATGTATTTAATGTTTGCTAATGTATTGTATTTCTTTCTTTCATCATTCCCTAATTACCATGATTGTAAAATGCTGTGAATGTCCCCTTTGTCCTCATGCATGCTGGATTTTTTTAAACTTCCTTTTTTGTCCTTCATGCATATTTGCCTTTTCTAACCTCCCCAGCATGCTATCCTGGGCCTATAAACACCTAGTCTAGTCACTTAACAATGTATTTTGTCAGCTCCATTGTACTGCTTCACCCTAAACACCCCCTAAAATGTGTACAAATGTCATTTGTGTCCTTAAATTCATGTAGAGTGCCTGAGGCTTTTTTTGGGGGTCCCAAATTCATTTGGAACCCTCCCTCCCCCCAACCGCTAAATCAACCGATACCAATCCTCTATCTGCTGACTTTGCCTAACCCATACACACTATACCTACCTCTTTTGTGGTCAGATTTATGGATGAATTTGCAAAAGCATGTAGTCCAAGGACCTGCCTGAATACTTTCAAATGGTACTGTTTAGAGTTTTGTTCTCTTATTATATTGATAGGTTATTACAGAATGAAAAAATGTACTTCAATTTGTACAGTGTGTATTTATATATTTTTTATTATGACACTTCTTACCTGTCCAGTGGGCTGCCAATAGTGTAAGTAAGGAGGGGCTGGCCAAAGTTAAACACATTATTTATGCAATCAGCTCTCATGGAAGTAGAGAGGGTTACCTGTTCAAAACATCCCCCCCCCCCCCTATAATTTTTACAATGGGCCTTCAGAGAGGGTGAGGAATTTGATATGTGTACTTTATATATTTGTCTTTAAATACTCCTTCAAATAAATGTTATACTGATGTTGGCCAAGAATGTTTGTGTTTAATCTGCTTGCAATATTATGTGCAAAATTACTATTTTTTTTTTCTTGTTTGACTCCACAGTTTCCTCCAACACCACAGGAATGGCAGACTGTGGCATCCCAGTTTGCCTGGGACTTTGCCTGGGACTTTCCGAACTGCGGAGGGGCAATAGATGGGAAACACATCCACATTGTACCACCCCCCAACTCGGGGTCATACTATTATAATTACAAGGGGTTTAATAGTATAGTGTTGTTGGTGGTGTCGGCGACTTACGAGTTTCTGTATGTGGACGTGAAGAAAAATGGGCAGATGTCGGATGGTGGAGTCATCGCCCAGATGGAGTTTTACAGACGGCTCCAGAATGGCAGCTTGGGCTTGCCACCTCCGAAAGACAATGTTGCGGGACTCCCATTTGTCTTCATCACGGATAAAGCTTTTGTGCTGGGGGACCATCTTCTGAGGCCATTCCGATGAGGACCCTCACCCCGGACCAGAGGGTTTTTTTTACCGACTGGCCAGAGCCAGAAGAGTGGTTGAAAATGCCTTTGGAATAATGGCCAGCCGGTTCCACCTTTTTCTGACAGCGATCCATATGGCGGAATATAAACTGAATTATATTGTCCTTGCCTGTTGCATTCTCCACAATTTCCTATGAAAAAATGCTATAAACTATGTGGCCTCAGTTGGGACTGAGGCTGGTGTTTCAAATCCAACTACCTTGACCACACTTGAACCTGGCCATCCTGGCCTGCCCCCCCAAAGTGCCCGCAAAGTTAGACAGAAGTATCTCGAGTACTTTTTTTTTCCCTTTCTAAAGCTGGAATACTAGCCTTTTTGTACAATTTTCACACATGGAGACACCCCTAGTATCCACTGTAGCACCTGTGTGGGACACCCTAAAAAGTTTGTTCTGGTGTCCCACACTAGTGCTCCTGCATCCAGATGTGTAAGCTGCTGAGTGTCCTCTCCTTACACTGAATCAAGTTTACATTTCGTTCTAGTTACAAACCCATCTAGTAGACAACAATGTACTAAACTTATTTTAATCCCAATAGGTCTGAACAAATGTAGATAACCTGCATCCACCAAAAACATTGTATTAGTGGGCGAACAAACAATGTTTACTACGAACGATTACTGTGCCCACAAACCTGAAAGTTGCCATTTTAAACTGTACAACAGTAAAGAAAAGCACATGGAGCTGCATGCAAGTAAAAATAATAATAGGAACGCACAACAACTTACTTTTTTGAAGACTCTCTTGATCCTTCTGTACTGATTGTGCTCGCTCAATTTCAGGCCTGACCAGCATTTCCTCAGTTGATCCTTGGATCTCCGTACCCCAAAATTCCCGCACAGACTTTTCATAACTTTAGCCATGATCCTGGCCTTTCTCACATTTGGGTTTGGGTAAGGTCCATGCTTCCCATCATAGTCAGCCCTCTTCAAGATGTCCACCATCTCCACCATCTCTACAAAGGACATATTTGAGGCCTTAAATCTCCTCCGGGATGGGGACGCTAGTGGCTCCGGGCTTTCGTCGTTGCTGCTGCTGTCTGCATGCACTTGCTCTTTCTCCGCCATGTGCTCTCCCCACTGTGCAGAAAGAGAAGGGGCGGGGAATAGACTAGAAAGAAGGTCAGGGGCGGGTGGAGTTTCATGCATGCGCAGTGTATATAAAGCATAACACGCGTGCATCATACGTACGATCTGTGAGCGGAGGAAGGAGTATCGGAAGCGCTGATCATTAGAACAAAGGTACAATTTGAACTTGGGGCATCAGTGGTCTATACTGCTTATAGATTGAGGCCTATATTGGGACAAGATTAGGAGAGTTTAGCCTGACATTAGGGTTTGTCTTGTGTTGTGTCTTGCAGAGAAAATGGATGGCTTCAATGACCACAACTTCCTCCCCATATTCATAGACAAGTACAGGGAGCTGCCCTGTCTGTGGCAGGTGAGACATCTGCATTATAATCATAAACAAGAGAGGCAGGCAGCCCTGGAGAAACTGCTGGAGTTGGTGAAGCCGGTGGTCCCCATGGCAAACGTCACCTATTTAAAAGCCAAAGTTGGTGGCCTGAGGAACACTTATAATAGATAGCAGCAGCAGATGCCATTTATGTCCCCAGGCTGTGGTACTATGACAGACTGTGTTTTCTGTCAGACCAGACTGAAGTCAGGCAATCCCTCTCAACCCTTCCTTCCACCCTTCCTTCCACTCTTCCTTCCACGCTTCCTTCCACCCCAGCTGAGGCTTCTGACCAGGAAGAAGTGGAGGAGCCCGGCTTGAGTCAGGTATAGCATTGTTCAACATATTTCTGGTCGTAAAATGAATTATGTTAACTAGATGTTATTATTGATCACTAATTGCTGATTTAATAAAGTGATTTACATATCAATAGACAGTAGTGGCCAAAAATGTTCAGGACAAGAAGGAAAAATGCAGGGGTCAGAATGATAGTCTTTTCTATTTGTTAACATTAAATTTGCATGTCATGAGTCATGAGCTGAAAATTGTGTGTGATTGATGAACAAAAAACTAAAACGTTCTTTTTTCATACACGGGAAAGCCTTAGCCAGGAGGAGGGCATGGAATGTGGCAGCCAGGAGGAGGCTGTGAAATGTGGCAGCCAGAAGGTGGCGGGGGTAAGTGGCAGCCAGGAGGTGGTGGGGTAAGTGGCAGCCAGGCGGTGGCCAGGCCCAGTAGTAGCCTGACAGAATCCCAATCCCTCCCCTCTGCCTTCCAACCAAAAGGCCCAGGAAGGGGAGTAATGTGCAGGAGACAGCACTTTGGCTGATTTGGGAGCCTAAGGCGGCCCTCAGAGCCACCCCCACTCCTCAAGAGGCCTTTGCCTGCATGACTGCCAGCAAAATGCAGGAAATGGAGGAGGGCCAACGCCTCTTGTGTGAGGAAATTATGTATATGACCCTAAATAAGGTGTTGAGGGGCCAAATCACAACCAAAACACACCTGTGTGAGTTGGACCACCCTCCTCCTCCTCCTCCTCCACCTCCTGCCACACCTCCAACACCACAGCCTGGAAGCAAGCGGGGAAGGAAGAGTGGAAGTAAGACAAGAAAGTGATGACTTGGGTTCAGTCTGGTCTGACAAAAGACGCAGGCTGTTGTATGACCACAGCCTGGGGACATATATGTCATCTGCTGCTGTTCCTGATCTCTTGTAGTCCGGAAATGGATTTTGCTTACTATTATATGGACTCCTCAGGCTTCCAATTTTGGGTGTAAAATAGTTGATGTGTGCCCTGGGGTACAAAGGCTTCTCCAATTTCACCAGTTTCTCCAGCGTTGCCTTCCACTTTATTTTATTATGACTAGGGATGAGCCGAACACCCCCCTGTTCGGTTCGCATCAGAACATGCGAACAGGAAAAAAGTTTGTTCGAACACGCGAACACCGTTAAAGTCTATGGGACACGAACATGAATAATCAAAAGTGCTAATTTTAAAGGCTAATAAGCAAGTTATTGTCATAAAAAGTGTTTGGGGACCTGGGTCCTGCCCCAGGGGACATGGATCAATGCAAAAAAAAGTTTTAAAAACGGCCGTTTTTTCAGGAGCAGTGATTTTAATAATGCTTAAAGTCAAACAATAAAAGTGTAATATCCCTTTAAATTTCGTACCTGGGGGGTGTCTATAGTATGCCTGTAAAGGGGCGCATGTTTCCTGTGTTTAGAACAGTCTGACAGCAAAATGACATTTTGAAGGAAAAAACTCATTTAAAACTACCCGCGGCTATTGCATTGCCGACAATACACATAGAAGTTTATTGATAAAAACGGCATGGGAATTCCCCAAAGGGGAACCCCGAACCAAAATTTAAAAAAAAAAAAAATGACGTGGGGTCCCCCCAAAAATCCATACCAGACCCTTATCCAAGCACGCAACCTGGCAGGCCGCAGGAAAAGAGGGGGGGACGAGAGTGCGCCCCCCCTCCTGAACCGTACCAGGCCACATGCCCTCAACATTGGGAGGGTGCTTTGGGGTAGCCCCCCAAAACACCTTGTCCCCATGTTGATGAGGACAAGGGCCTCATCCCCACAACCCTGGCCGGTGGTTGTGGGGGTCTGTGGGCGGGGGGCTTATCGGAATCTGGAAGCCCCCTTTAACAAAGGGAGCCCCAGATCCCGGCCCCCCCCGTGTGAAATGGTAAGGGGGTACTTACCCCTACCATTTCACTAAAAAAACTGTCAAAAATGTTAAAAATGACAAGAGACAGTTTTTGACAATTCCTTTATTTAAATGCTTCTTCTTTCTTCTATCTTCCTTCATCTTCTGGTTCTTCTGGCTCTTCTGGTTCTTCCTCCGGTGTTCTCGTCCAGCATCTCCTCCGCGGCGTCTTCTATCTTCTTCTCCTCGGGCCGCTCCGCACCCATGGCATGGGGGGGAGGCTCCCGCTCTTCTCTTCTTCTCTTCTTCTCTTCTTCTCTTCTTCATTTTCTTCTCCGGGCCACTCCGCAACCCATGCTGGCATGGAGGAAGGCTCCCGCTGTGTGACGGCGCTCCTCGTCTGACAGTTCTTAAATAACGGGGGGCGGGGCCACCCAGTGACCCCACCCCCCTCTGACGCACGGTGACTTGACGGGACTTCCCTGTGACGTCATGGGGAATGCCACAGGGAAGTCCCGTCATGTCCCGTGCGTCAGAGGGGGGCGGGGTCACCGGGTGGCCCCACCCCCCGTTATTTAAGAACTGTCAGACGAGGAGCGCCGTCACACAGCGGGAGCCTCCCTCCATGCCAGCATGGGTTGCGGAGCGGCCCGGAGAAGAAAATGAAGAAGAGAAGAAGAGAAGAAGAGAAGAAGAGAAGAAGAGAAGAGCAGGAGCCTCCCCCCATGCCATGGGTGCGGAGCTGCCCGAGGAGAAGAAGATAGAAGACGCCATGGAGGAGATGCTGGACGAGAACGCCGGAGGAAGAACCAGAAGAGCCAGAAGAACCAGAAGAACCAGAAGATGAAGGAAGATAGAAGAAGCATTTAAATAAAGGAATTGTCAAAAACTGTCTCTTGTCATTTTTAACATTTTTGACAGTTTTTTAGTGAAATGGTAGGGGTAAGTACTCCCTTACCATTTCACACAGGGGGGGGGCGGGATCTGGGGGTCCCCTTGTTAAAGGGGGCTTCCAGATTCCGATAAGCCCCCCGCCCGCAGACCCCCACAACCACCGGCCAGGGTTGTGGGGATGAGGCCCTTGTCCTCATCAACATGGGGACAAGGTGTTTTGGGGGGCTACCCCAAAGCACCCTCCCAATGTTGATGGCATGTGGCCTGGTACGGTTCAGGAGGGGGGGCCGCACTCTCATCCCCCCCTCTTTTCCTGTGGCCTGCCAGGTTGCGTGCTCGGATAAGGGTCTGGTATGGATTTTTGGGGGGACCCCACGCCTTTTTTTTTTTTTTTTTGGCGCGGGGTTCCCCTTAAAATCCATACCAGACCTGAAGGGTCTGGTATGGAATTTAGGGGGAACCCCACATTTTTTTTTTTTTTAATTTTGGCCGGGGTTCCCCTTAATATCCATACCAGACCTGAAGGGCCTTGTATGGTATTTAGGGGGACTCCCACGTCATTTTTTTTTTTTAAATTTTGGTTCGGGGTTCCCCTTTGGGGAATTCCCATGCCGTTTTTATCAATGAACTTCTATGTGTATTGTCGGCAATGCAATGGCCGCGGGTAGTTTTAAATGAGTTTTTTCCTTCAAAATGTCATTTTGCTGTCAGACTGTTCTAAACACAGGAAACATGCGCCCCTTTACAGGCATACTATAGACACCCCCCAGGTACAAAATTTAAAGGGATATTACACTTTTATTGTTTGACTTTAAGCATTATTAAAATCACTGCTCCTGAAAAAACGGCTGTTTTTAAAACTTTTTTTTGCATTGATCCATGTCCCCTGGGGCAGGACCCAGGTCCCCAAACACTTTTTATGACAATAACTTGCATATTAGCCTTTAAAATTAGCACTTTTGATTTCTCCCATAGACTTTTAAAGGGTGTTCCGCGGCATTCCGCGAACACCCCAAATTGTTCGCTGTTCGGCGAACTTGCGAACAGCCAATGTTCGAGTCGAACATGAGTTCGACTCGAACTCGAAGCTCATCCCTAATTATGACCAATAATAAATGCCTATTTTGTATTCACAAATACTTGCCTATGTGTTTTACTTAAAAAGGACAGTTTGTGAGTAGGCAGGTACATTTCCAAAATACAATGTCAAATTAATAAGGGACACCAACACCAAACAACCTCCTTGAGGTTAAAAAAATACAAGATAGTAATGGTGCTGTGGTAACTTGACACACAAAATGAAAATCAATATTATGGAGAGCACTAGGAAAAAAAAAAACAAGGAGATCTTGATAATAAAAAAAAAACACTATAAACAAAAATGAAAAAAAAAACAAAAATAAAATATTCAGGAGATCACGAGAAATAATATAATAATATTTTTTTCAGAACTGTGTGTGAATATCAGCAGCAAAACAACCTCATTATTCTAGTGTTCTAAAGAAGAAGAGAATGCGCTGCATTAGCCACTTACCGACCGGCCACTGTATATATACGCGTTTTTTTTTTTAAGGTGAATATCTCGGTAACGGCAGCAGCTGCTGCCACAACCAAGGTATCCATCTTTAGGGCCAGCGGTTCTGTTTACGATAATGGTGGTCTCTGTGGCAGATTTGCAGCGAGATCACTGTGATCAGCGGCGGGAGAGGTGCCACCCCCCTCCCGCGCCCTCCGCCGCTTACCGGAGCCGTCGGTAGCGGCGGAGACGATCGGGACCTGTCACTTCCTGGGTATGGAGACGAGTGAGGCTAAAATGGCCCCCACCCGTCTCCATATCATAGGAGGGCGGAAGCGACGTCATAACTTCAGCTCATTTGTCTTAAAGGCAAATTTTTTTTGTCATTTTTTCAAACGATAATTTTTTTTTTTTTGCATTTAAGTCCAAATATGAGATCTGAGGACTTCTTTACCTCAGATCCCATATTTAAGAGGCCCTGTAATGCTTTTTTCTATTACAAGGGATGTTTACATTCCTTTTAATAGGAATAAAAGTGATCCAAATTTTGGAGTAGAGCCCGCATATGAAAACGGTGGTCAAACCACACATGTGAGGTATCGCCGCGACCGGTAGAGCAAGAGCAATAATTATAGCCCTAGACCTCCTCTGTAACGCAAAACTTGCAACCTGTAGAATTTTTTAAACGTCGCCTATGGAGAGCAGGAGCAATTTTGAAGCGTGACATGTTGAGTATCAATTTACTTGGCGTAACATTATATTTCACAATATTAAAAAAATTGGGCTAACTTTACTGTTGTCTTATTTTTTTATTCAAAAAAGTGATTTTTTTCCAAAAAAAGTGCGCTTATAAGACCGCTGCGCAAAAATGGTGCAAAAAAAAAGTGTTGCATTGACTGCCATTTTATTCTCCAGGGTGTTATAAAAAAAAAACAATATATAATGTTTGGGGGTTCTAAGTAATTTTCTAGCAAAAAAACCTGTTTTAAACATGTAAACACCTAAAATCCAAAACGAGGCTAGTCCTTAAGTGGGGAAGATTTTTAAAAATTGCAGTGTGATGAATGTGCTATCTCCATTGTGAACACTAGTTTTACCAGACCGAGCGCTTCCGTCTCGTACTTGATTCTGAGCTTGCGTGGAACTTTGTGTACACACGATCAGAATTTACAAGAACGGATTTTGTTGTCAGAAAAATTGAGATTCAGATCTCAAATTTTGTGTGTAAGAAATTCCGATGGAAAATGTCCGATGGAGCCTACATATGGTTGGAATTTCCAACAACAAGCTTCCATCAAACATTTTCTGTCGGAAAATTTGACCGTATGTATGGGGCATTACTTTGTTTACATGGCAACTCCTCTCATCTTAAATTAAAATGAATTGCTTTAATCCATTGATCTGTCGTTGGTGAATAGTTTGATATCAATTTTTGTAGAATAAGTGTAGCGCTGGTAGATTTACGCTCTACCATATGTTAGGTAAATTTAGTAATTTGTTCGTTAAGAAGGTTAGGTTTGCCTCTCTTCCAGCTTGGCTGACGTTGCGTGTGTTTCCATACTGACCGGTGGGTGTCGCTGTTACCACTGGTTAGTGTTGGAAAGGCAACGTGTCGAAGCGTATGGATGCTCTTCTGTTCCGGAGACAACTCGGTGGAGGTGGTCCTCCAAGTTGCATTCTGGGCGAGGGTATATATGGGACAAACGCCATTTTTTGGGGTTCGTTGTTTTACAGCCACCTGCTGGCCCTCCTGGCTGACAGGTATGCGTTAGAGAGCTATCTCGTGGTCCTCCGTTCTGGAGGCCCACGTTGCTGCGGCGCAGGGGTGGGCCCAGAAGCTTGTCTGGGGCCTACCACAGCAGCCGAGCAATGGTCCTGAGCTGTCTATCCCGTGTGAAGAAGCTGGACAACCGAGGAGATCCCATGGAAGGACCCATCATGGAAGGATCACGCAGCGTGCTCGTCTGGAGAGGGGCCTGGTGACTCGGTTGGAGGACATATCCTGAAGTAACTATACAGCATAGTGTAGCCGGGTTGGCTTAAAGGTTCAGGCACTGTGACTGACGTTCATTGCAGAAAACCAATACATCCTGTGACAGAGGATCGTACGGGTTTACCCCCTAACAAATCTGTGGCAGAGACTTTTGTTCATATTACGTACTGGCTGCTAGGCAAGTGAGAGAGGCCTATCCAGGCGAGCAAGGAGTGTGTCCCACGAGGGGAGCGCGTTCTATGGTAATTTCCAAATCCTATCAGGACATTTGTCAAGAATCCTACAAGAGAATATTTGAGTTTCTCCTGCAGTTTCCTTTCCACCTCTTTCCTGCTACTTCCTTTGTCAAGTTGTTAAATAAAGCACTGAAAACGTAGTCAAGTGTTGGTGCATGTATCGTCCAGAGGTAAACTCAATGGAACCCTAGACCTGGTGCCGGTGAAACAGAGAGAAGGAGAGTGAAGGTATCCGGCCTGCTTAAACCAGCAGCTCCACCGTGAGTTATTGCTACATAAGTTTGCGAGTCATATATATTGTTCTCAACCACATCACATGCTTATCAATTGGGAGGGTATCTTCCAGTATAATCCCTAGCAATGCAATTTTTGGATCAAGCTGTACTTGTGTAGAACACAAGGAATTTAAAGTATCAAATACACACTCCCAGTAGCGATTCAGTTTGGGACATTGCCACAACATATGTATAAGTGTACCTGTACCAGTAATGCCTCTTTGGACAATTTAATGTAATTGATTTCCCCCAAGAGTACAGTTTTTAAAGGTGTATAATGAGCTCAATGAATAATAAATAGCTGAGTCAAACACTGTGAGGAGGATAAAGATACCCGAAATACATTTTTCAAGGCTTGCCCCCACTCCTCATCACTAAGTGTCTCTAAATCTCTACACCACTGTCCATAACTACCCTCTTGTGAATTAATTCTAGCTATGATTTGAATAGAAGAATATATATTTCCAATGAGTCCCTGTTTAGCACGTCTACAGTTACTGCTAAAGCTAAAATTGATGAAGGGTTATATTTTAATGAAAATGTCCTTGCTTGACTCTGAAAAGTATGCCGTAGCTGTAAGTATTGAAAAAATAATTTATTAGAAAAAATATATTTCTCTGCTAATTTATCAAATGATTGCAAAACATTATTATCATAAAGTTGATTAAGAAGCAAAATGCCAGGCTTTTTTCATAAATCAAAATTTTCGAGCTTTGCCACTTCAGATAATTATAAATTATTCCATATAGACATATATTGAGTGTATCACTCATACTGTGTCTTGTTGAACAGTAGTCCAAATCCTATGTATCAGATAAAATGTAGGATATCTACGTTTATTATAAAAAATGGTAAGCTGCTATTAACTGCACTAGTGAGTCTATCGGCAATTGAGAAAATATAATTTGTTGTATGGGATTCTTACAATCTATAGTATTCTATCCATATAGTTGCTGAAGTTGGGACGCCAGAAAATACAACCTGGCATTAGGAACAGCCAACCTCCTTCATCCTTAAGCAACTGCAAAATTTCCAACCTAAACTGGGGATGTTTATATCTCCAAATAAGATCTCTAAACAGGGTATCTATTTGTTTAAAAAGTTTCTGTGGTAGCCATATGGGGAAGTTGTGTAGCAAATATAGTAATTGTGGTATCCATATCATCTTTATCAAATTAGCCCTACCTATTATTGTTAAAGGCAACTTACTCCAGATTTTCCCCTTTTGCCCAAACCACTTAAGTACTGGGGTCAAATTCCTCTCCAGGTATGTATTTACTTGTGAAGTGACTGGTAACCCTAGATATTTAAATGTAGAGACTAC